>CM067376.1:211403143-212144659 GCA_034510155.1 Eucriotettix oculatus | reverse complement strand
TTTTGTTCGTTATTTTTTATACAAATGTAAACGCGTGAAAAGATTTCAACAAAACTTGGTACACATGTTATTATTTTTTAAAATTAAGGTTTAACGACTAGTCTGTCATTGCCAACTGTACAATTAGTAATACAAGACTACATATTAAACTCAAACAACTTGGAATATTTAAAGTGGTACATAATTAAATAAAATTAAATATATTGGTGTTCTTAAAGAAATTGATCACATTAGTTATTTCTTCTTCATCTTCGTTCATTGATCAATGATGCCATCTGTTGACATGAACTCTACGTTGTTTAACAAATATATTGCAATTCAAAAAATGTGTACCATAGTCTTTTGTGCTTTGCAGGTGTCACAGATAGGTGGCTCCTCTCTAGAAAATAAATAATCATGTGTGACCTTAGTATGTAAGGTTCTAATACGAGATAGTATCACTTTTTCCTTTCTCGTGTTTCAGGAAATAAGGATGAGTTAGACAGATTTTTTCATATGAGGATGGGACCGATATATATTTTTTCCTGTTATTCGTCCATTCTGTGTCAGTTTGTCTTTCTTATTTAAACTATTTCTTTCTTCCGTTTCTTACCTCATGACTGCTGTTATTTTAGCTTCCTTATCTGCGATCTCAATGCCTCTGATGCCTTTATACGATGGTATCCACATAAGTATTATATCCTTGTTTTCCTTACTGTCCTGAAGAATATTATTTCTAATATTTTTTTTTAACATTTTGTTGTTTCTTGAACGGTCTTTTATTGCTTTTAGCGCTGCTAGTGCATCTAAAATGATGTCATTGTTTAAGGCAATATTCTGTTGCTATTTCTATTTCAATTCTTAAAAACACGAGAAGAAACACTGGCGGGGTGAAACACCCCTAGTGTAAATATGGAATCAATTGCAACGTATGTGTCAACACACAAAATTGTGTCACCATCATTGAGTCAAATAAATCAGCCATATTATAAAAGCAACGCAGTGTCAATGTTTACAGTCTCCTAATCTCACATTTTATAAATTAATACATTTTTAACCAATATAATTTAACATATTTGTTGTACATTGATTAAGTGACAATTGTCGACAAACTTTGTTCTTTGAATTTTAACTATTTTTGAATTTCGAAGTCTGAGATTTTCATGAATTAATAATATTACACGTAATTAATATATTTTACTGTAACAAAACTTTAGTAACAAGGGAATTTTTTACAACATATTTTTAGCACATCAGAATAGTTCCCAGGTTTAAAACAAAATTTTCGAGGTTAAAGGTTATTTTTATTATTAAAAAAGGAAATTTGTATGTTGTTCAATTAATTACAGCTGTATCGTTTTGTAGAAACCAAGAAACAATGTCAATTTTTTAAATGCGAGGTTAGAGCCTTTTTTAAATACAACATTGTCATGTAAACGGCTTGCGTAATAATACCTGTGGTGATTCAAGCAATGGCCACAGAGATACAAGGGCTGTGCATTGAAGACGAAAATTTATGTGACATCAGAGGAGGTAGTTACTAGTTGCAACGCATTTTGGTGAGCACTATAGATATTTCCATCAATGAATGCGTTTGTGTCTTTGCCTCGGTGGCCACGTTCTAGCAAGGTGACGTCACAGTGACAAACTTTGAATGCAGATATCTCCATAAATACGAGAAAGAATTATAAAAAAAATTGTTATGTATATTATAATTATCACGACTTATCTAGAAATGGTACAAGTAAAATTAATTTCAGTTTGACGGCGTGGCTTGATGTCAGAGATTCATAAATTCAATTATATTTAACTCATAATTTCTTTAAGGAATTTTGTTAAAAGACTGATTTATAGTTAGTATGATAATAACAATTTCCCTGTGTTTATCAGTCACGTTATGAACCAAAATATACTTTCAATTTATTCATCAGGAGCTTTCGGCATTGCCATGGTTATCTACAAAATTCCAATACAATTTTTTTAAAACATTACCAAATTTTTTATGGAATTTGTTTAAAATTATAACAATATAAAAACAAATTTAGTTTTTTCATGATTTAATGTTAAAAATATTGTTCATACGCTCACATCATTTAGTATATATAATTTCTAAATATCTTCATGGATTGTATGTGATTCCAGAGCATTTATCGAACTTTGGAGTTCCATAAGTTCAATAAAATTTTTGCTCATGTGCTAATCAAGCACAATCAGCAACATACAACTACAAGTTGTCGAAATTTGCATTGAAATTTATTTTCAATGAGTCCGAAATTTGTAAAATTTAGCCACGTCGAAGCTTTAAAACGTCAAAAGTGTCGATATTAATTGTGATATTCAAATCGACTTATCGAACTTGTAGAACAAGATTTAGTAAGTGTAAGTCCAGATTAAAAAAAAAATTAATTACAACTCTAAAATATTGATTTACTCTAAACCTTTGGCGTAGTGTTTAGATGTATCTTACTTTCCTTTCTGGAATTCATACCATTATCGTTTTTGAAAGTATATATGTTTCTTTCTTTTAATCACATTATTTTGCCTATGTATAATTTTAACATTATCAAAATCTATATTGTATTTTAAGCTTAAATGGTGTAGTGACATTTAATAAAGAGTGCTGTCTAAAACCATCCTCACAACCATGGGATAGGCAGGTGTGAGTCGACGCGCTTTATGCTTTGTACAATGCGTCGAGAAATTTCCACAAAATTATGTACACATAAACCTGTGACCTGGAAGCGCACACTAGTGCCACACCTAGGAGCGGAAATAGACGGGAGTGAATAGTTTGAATCATACAGAAACGGCCAATAATTGCGTCTAATAAATAAATTTTGAGGTCAGTGAATGTGGTAGTGTCTTTACCAATATTGTTTGTGTATAATTTGAACCTGCTTCAGCGTGTGAGGCGGTGGAGCGTCATATAAAAATAACGCGAAATCTATCAAAATCCTAGACTATTCCGGGGTTTTGGAAGTAGTTAATTTTATTTCAAACATTCATCAAGAAACTTAATTTGTTTAAAGGGTTTGACGGTCAAAGGCGATGAAAGTCAATACGAGGAGATCTTTTTCGAGTTTAGGGAAATCACTGAATTTAATTCTGACATTTAACGTGCCCCTTAAGTTGTAGTTTTGTCCTTAGGAGTGGGGTAAAGGGAGTTCTCCTTATAATTGGAGCATTTTCAATCCAGCTTTGTGGCCATGTAACTTACGGTAAAGGTGAAACACCCCTTGAACCTAAACGGCCTGGGATGTGGAGTAACTTTCACAACCTTAACGAGCCGGGATAATTTTTACAATTTGATATACGGATTGTTTTAAAATGTATATTTTACAATCTTAAAGTGTCGGGAATATTATTTATTCTCCAGATATCTGGAATATATTTGACTCCCTCTATTTCCGCCCTCTTAAAGCTCCGGAGTATCAAATGAACCGATATTTTCGACTCTTTTAAGTTACTGATAAATAACCAGTAACCAGTAGATTACTTGATCCGATTAAGGTCATATCACCGATTGTGATGAAATTAACAATCTGTCGGTCAGTGGGGTATAGATCGTGAAAAGGTAAGAGCTCATATAAGTGAAGATCTCGATTTCGGTTTAATCACGTGTATACCGAGACATTATTTTCTAAGTGAATACTGTGCCTAGGCAATATAATTAAAGACCCGGGAAAACCCAGGTACCCAGCTAGTCTACACCAATAAATAAAATTGAAGTGTTTGTCTTGAATAGGCTCCGAAACGGATCAACCGATTTCATCGAAAAATTTGAGGGTTTATAAATATAAAATTTAACTTAAGTACTCAGCATGTTTCATTTCGATACATTGCAGAAGATATTAATATAACATAAATATTAATATAAAACATTCTACGGGAAAGGTTTATCTTTCAATCGCGCGTTAAAATCTCCAAAGTACATGCGGGTAATCATACACTTGATCTGTATATGCTCCGAAACAGCTAGACGGATTACAATAAAATTTTGAGGGATTGAAACAGGAGTTTTAGCTTAAATTTTCGTGTACGATTCATTTCGATTTCTTGCTGAGTTCATACGATATTAATGTAAATATTTATAAATGCATGTAATTTCCACGCGAAAGCTGGCGTGAAAGAAGTTGCAAGTTGGCATTCCTATACCATTCATCCCCTTACTGTGTTATTTCAAGCGTAATTTTGGCAGCATGATAGTGGGAGAGAGAGGGAGGGCGAGTATTCTCATTTAATTTATTGTTGCAGTAGGAATCAGGTCGTAATTAACCCATTGTTGGCAGAGAGCTTCCCTGAGAAATAATAAACTTATTTGGATCATCGATGCGTTGTATACGCAAATTGGTTTTATTTGTCGCGTCTAGTAAATTTTAATATTTAGGAATTGCGCAATTTTATTACTTTTTTGGGGGTTTATAGGCTACATGAGGGTGATCCTGAAACAGGCAACGCCCCTTTAATGGAATAGGAAGGGAATTGAAAAGAAGGGATTCGGAAGGTAGAGCAAGGTAGCCAAGGTTTGACTAGGGCCCCCGGGCTGTGGTTTAAGTATCCTACCCGGTGTTTCACCCTAAGATACGCAGGGAAAACCCCAGAAAACCTGCGTCAGGTAGGTCGGGCATTGGGTACTATTCTCACGCCCTTCCGAAATTGGCTCCAAAACGTGTCATAGCGAGACCTATTCAAAACCAACTGTGAGTTATTAGGTTTGTCCTGAAGCGCTCATAAATAGCTGATACCGTACTGTTTATATATTAAATGAATTCAACTTTATCAAAATTTTGTCCTGTTGTTTCGTTTTTAGGGCAAAATAAAAAGAACTATTTCCGCTAGAACGAAGTCGCGGGCATAATAAATTTTTCCTGAGCTGGAGAGAATAAAATTTGTCCTCTTGGTTTTCGTGAAGGTGAGATTTTTATAACCGGAGAAAATTACGTAATAATGATTATTTTAATGTTTTAGTTTAACTGGGTTCATTTATTACTAGTTTTATGCATAATTCCTTTCCCTCTTGTTACTTAAATATTTGAGATACGATGCTTCCCGTTACTCTTTGTCACTCCAATGCCACTGGTAGGGATTCCTGACCAACATTCAGTCAGGCAATAATTACGTAGGGAAAAGGAGAAGTGTTACTTGTTGCCTCGGATCTCTACCATATTGTTGGACTTCTGATCTAAATTTTAGTTGTTTTGACATTGTTGTGGTAAGTTTTTGTTTCCATATATTTTTTAAAAATCTGTCTCAATTTCACCGACCTAGGGTTACTTTTCTGTACATTTTCCTCTACAGGGAGGAAAAAACCTGAAGAAGGCATAAAAACATGCCAAAACGTTGTTACGAGTAAATTTGTATAATAAAGTCTATACAAGGTCATCAATTCGTTTACTTACCTTTATTGTGTTTGACGTATTCGTCGAACAAAAATAATTCATTATATTAAACATTTAGTAAGCTGCATTTCACTTTTGAATTGATCACTTTATATGTTGATGTAGATCAGGGGTGCTCAAACTTGAACTGCTGGCGATCTACCTCAATATTGTTAGACTCCGATCGATCGACTCTGAAAGTCTGCAAGTATATGTGATGCAGGATTGTCGTCTAGGTAGGAAGGGTATATAGTGACGCAGGTATAAGTATATTATATATAGGAACGTTGAAGAATTTCATGGCCATGAATTCACGTAGAATAAGTAACAACGACATATAATTAGTTTTCCGCAGTATACATTTCTTTAGTGAAGGTAGGCTGTAACTAAAAAGTCAATGAAAAACTCGTACTTATTCAAAATTGCGATTTTATTGGTTCTTACAAAAAATGAGCTTTAGTTTCTAAAATTAACTAAAGAATGACTTTGGATGTTGAAGCGTGGCACTGCATGTCATCAGCATACTTTTCATAAGATGGCGCGTAATTACCGAGTGCTTATCGCAAGCATGAAGTCATATGCTCGTCAGTTAGTCGATTGCGATATTTAGACTTAGTTATCTTCATTTCATAAAATTCAGAATCGCAAAGGTAAGTTGACCCAAACATTTCCGTCAACTGAAGGACGATTCGGGTATTTATCATCAGATACAAAGAACCAGAATTTTGTATCAGATGCTGTGGCTTTAATATGTATATCTGATATAATCTGCACGTCCCCATTTTAAATAGAAGATGAGTTCACGTTAAACTGACTTGCTAATTCAGTAACACATTCCTCAATGTTTTCCCCGAAAAATGATACCTCATAAAAGATGCAATACTTGCCAATTTACTGAAATCATAATGTCTTTCAGATTCGCCCAAAATATTTAATGATTTTCACTCATAAATATCAAAATTCAGCTGAGGAATCCTTGCTCTCAAAGACGGAAAATGTTTCAGATCCTTTCTTTTCAGTTGATGTATCAAAAGTTGCAATTTACTTTTAAATTCGTTTATTGCATTAATCATCTGAATAACGGATTTTCCTTTACATTGAAACTCCAAGTTAATGGTGTTTAAATGCATTGTAATGTCTGCCAACAATGTTAAATCAGTCAGAAATTTTCCGTTTTTTATCATCTGAGTGTCTTTGATACAGAAAAGCTATTATTTCGGGAAATGATTCTTGAAACCTTTCTAGTAATTTACCGTGACTAAAGCACGGTTGGAATTCACAATTTTTATTAAAAGTCCATATTTTCCTCCATGTTTAGAACTTTTAACACAAAACTTCTCGATGGATAATGCAATGGAATGAGAAAGCAATGTCACAAAACTGACTCCTACTCTCACAGGCGCAACATTTATATCGGCGCGGACGAGGTCTCGAATGTTCTCAAGGACCTAACTAACGAATGGTTTGTTTGTAAGCGTGTCGCCAAACACGCCGCCCGAAGTTTATATAAAAATCGGCGGGAATCAAAAACGTCGCGCGTCGCGGAATTTCTTTGACAAGTACCGCGCGTTACTCTACTAAAGCCGCTTTTCGCCGCTAGCAGGGGATTATTACGATAAAAGACAGTGTTTTGAGGATTATTCTGACCTAATTGAGGATAAACAAAACAGAATCTTTAAATAGATGTATATCGGTTAAATTTTTCTCGAGATCGACTTAAAAAGCACTCGCGATCGACCATTCGATCGCAATCGACCGTTTGAGCACCCCTGATGGAGATAATGACGAAGTAATACTCTGTCCTTGGTGGAAAGAGTACTTTTGCTGACAGATATTATGTGAATCTCATAAAATTTAAACTTAGTAATTTACAGGAAAGTTATCAGAACGTAGAAACTGAACATTTGAAAAAATATAATTAAGAAATGTTCCAAACATTTTTTATTACATGAAAAAAACGCAAACGAGTTCTTGTGAATCGTGATATGACAAGGTGAGAAGAACTATTTACATTTTAAAATAATTAGAAACTCCCCTTTCATAGCAGAGGAAGTAAATTTGAAAGGGGGATGCGGAAGAAAGAGTTGATTAGACCCCGCTCTAATCACCTGAAGGAGATGCACCTTTTTTTTTCGGTTAACAGGTTACACAAGTGTGATCCTGAAACAGGCAACTCCCCTTTACCAGCCTAGGAAGGGAATTGAAAAGGGGGATGTGGAAGGTAGAGCAATGTAGGCAAGTGTTGACTATGGCCCCAGGACTGTAGTTTAAGGATCCTACCAGTTGTTTCACCTAAAAGAGATTAATGGAAAACCATATAAAACCTACATCAGGTAGGTCGGGCTATTGTGTACTATTTTAACGCCCTTACGAATTGACCCGCAGTCAATCTGGGGAGAAATGCCTGCGATAGAAAAACTCCCACAGGCATCCTCTCAGTCCTTGCATAGGTTGGTCAGATGCAACAGTTTGCCCACTAACTAATTATATCTTATAAATTTAATTTTAACTATAGTTTATGTTTTTCATGTGAAGAAACCGCTTCACTGATGATTACGTGACACTATACCTTACAGATATTCAATTAAGGAATATATTTTTAGTATCAAGTTTCATGGAGAAGGTAATACAGAACTAGGAGAAATTGTTGAGTGATGAAAAGTCCAGCAAATGTTGGACGGCTGGAATTTCTACTGTAATTGAGGGTGTCTTTGATCCAATTGCTGTAGAAAGTAACGTCCGTGAAGATGCCCGGAAGGTCAGGGGACCCACAATCGTCGGATCCCCACGAGGTTATTCCGACGAGATGTTTATCGTTGTTTACCAAGGCGCCTCCGCCATCGCCCTGAAACATCACAATTTGTATAAACCGAATTCAACAACGGTAAATATTGGTTAAGGAACATACTATTTATCATTATCAATGAATGACATCTTTTTTTAATCAAAGAAGTGGCAGTTCATCGAAGGATTGCTTTTCGGGATACTTTTAGAAAAGTTGTGGGAAAAAATAAATTTAAACTAATAATGTAGGAAGATCACCTACTCGGTACAAAATTTAAACAAAATTTGTTTACAATGTTGATCCTAAACACAGTGACATTTGTGATAGATCCACATTATTATATTCCGTCTAAAATAAATATGGAAAATGCATGAATTTATGGTAAGCAAATTTGCGGCATATTTTTCTAACAACCAATGTGTATTACAGTGTATGTATATTTTAAAGTCCTGTAAACATCATAAGTAATGTATATTTTATAAGTCAAGACGAACAAATTATTTTTACTGGCACGTTGTAACTAAAATCAATTTTTCTCTGGAACGATCTTCACACTGTTAAATATTTTACACTTACATTGCAGGAGAAGTGTGATCCGGATAGGACTCCGGCACAAATCATTCCTTTACTGAGTTTTATGTAAGTATATCTGCTCTTTTTATACAGGATCTCACAATCTGCGAAATTAAGCGTAATGAGATCAACCACCTGAAGGTTGTCCGGAACTCGCTCAGGAATCTGAAAACCAACCACGCAGAAGAAAGGAATAGTAATAATTTAGAAATAAGGTAATAAATTAAATTTTAAAAAAATTTTCTTTAAATTAGTTTTAATGATCTGTTTGACAACAATAACAATAATTAACAATTAACAAAGAAAAAGTAAAGTACCAGAAAGAAGGGTGAGGAGTTTCCAGCAGCAAATCCTATGAAGGTATGGTCAGAGGAAGAATACATTAAACGAAATGATAAAAAAAACATTCATAATGGAAGACTGTAAAGAGAATTTCATAAAAAAATTATCCAAAAAGGTGCCCACAATATTGAGGAAGGAGAGCTCGCAAATATAAATTAAAGGGATTCTTAGCATATTTTATTTGAAGTTAAATGGGAAAATCCAACTGATAATCCTAATTTATGAAACTGAAAAGAAGAGTTTTTTTTCATGATATTACTATGATACCGCAAGAAAAGAAACTGATATTTTCGACCGAAGGAGTCATGGAGTGAAGTTCCATGTACAGATAAATTTTTACCTGAAGAAGTCTCAAATAAGAGACGAACATCGTAATATTTAATATTTAAATTATAAAAATACTGACAAAGAGGCTGATTAAATAATTTATTATGTAATATATTATAGTTATTATTTTCATAGTATTTTTATGTATTTCTTACTGGAATAATTACTTTTTAGGTTATGTAATACTACCAACATACTAAATGAATCTTGGTATAGATAATTTCTTACATAAAATATTCTTCTTGCTTTGTCTTATTTATAATAAATTTAGGTATAGTTTATATAATGAAAAGAAGAGGTAAATTCTATAGGTTGCGACAATAATCGGGCGATTTTGAAACAACGGTTTACAAAATAAATCATTCACACCATCATAATCTAAATAAAAAACATTTAAATTGCACTTACAACGTTATTCAATTTTTAAAAATGACGTCGGCTGGAGCTATTCCTTTGCCCCTCTTCACTGTTGATTTAATATTTGTAGGGGTACTGAAAAGTAAAGTCTACCAGCAACGGCCGACGACATTGGATCAACTGAAAGAAAACATTCGGGAGAGATTACGAAAATACGGCAACAAATGTTATGGGGTGTTGTGGACAGTTTTTATCGGCGCATAGCCTTGTGAGAAAAGGTGTCGACCTAGTCGATGTCATATTTAAAAGTTGGATAATGTAGTAAATGAAATATAAATGTTTTTTATTTGATTATGATGGTATAAATTATATTTATCGTGGAATCAAAAGTATTTTTGAAAATAAATCCAAATTAGTGAAAAATCCTACCATACTAGTCATTCCCCATCCGTAAGCACGTACAGGGCTTCCTGGAGGAATAGGATCTGTCCTCAAGGTGATTGTATCTAATTTAGATTTTTCGAATTGAAACTTGCCAGCAATCTGCGAAAACGTGTGCAATTCTGTTCAACTACAACAAAAGTAATGTGGTGATTCATGACCCTTACAGTCGGGTAAAGCAAAAATAATTTAGTTTTGTTATTTACGTATACAGGACGGAAGACGACAATGGCTTGGTGGGGCCGAGTGGGCGGGAAAACGTCACCGTCTGCAACATTATTGATGGCCTGGACGAGATTAGTGGACAGTTGTTGCAGAGAGGCTGCTGGAGAGAGACGCTAGGGAGAGACGAAGCAGTGGCAGAACAAGGCGACATGTATAAAATTTAGTTTCTGCACATTTAAGAAAGGAGATTCATTTTGGTGGGAGTACAGAAAATAAAAAGACAACATTTGATCTGAAGGAGAGGCGCTAGAGAATCTTAATATGAAGAAGACGTGACCCAGCAAAGGAACAACCGGCATACGAACAAAAACGAAGAACGACGTTATCTGGTAACGGCAATTTACTCGGCTTTTCCACACAAACCATTCTCGTCTGATTCGCGATTTTAATTTTTAACTATATCGTTCGTCACCCGCGTTCCCTGGAGCAGCAATTTAAGAAGCTGCGTAGAGTATTATTTTTGCTTTTACCGACTGAGCTAATGGTTAAATTGATATCGTAAATTTATGTTTTCCATTATAACTTAATTTGAGTTATATTTATATTAAAATAGTAAATACATTATTATTATTGATTGTTTGATTACAACAATATTTTTTGATGGTGTAAACCACGAACACCACAGTAATATTCAATCAAAGTAAAATGTAACGTGTCGAAGAATTAGTCTATTCATAGATTACTTCTCCAATACATTATTCTATCGTTTTGTCCTTACTGTCTACCTTTGGCTAATCACTTAATGTTCACATTTTTATCTTACACCAATTGCTTGCTTCATAGCAAAATTTATAAATCATGGCTACAATGCAAAAATATACAGTCAATTATCTAAATCAGAGTTTTAATTATTTCTTCGGTAGCATAAAATTTTACTCTACCAAGGTTAATGGAACTTCCTAAATTCTTCACAAGATGGAAAAACAGTTAATATGCAGAAATTATTAATTAATCTCCCTATTCTTCAGGGAATTTTCGTTGTTAGATTCAGTTCTTAGCTGAAGGGGCACACAAAGTTGGATGGAACGTTGTGTTTATATTTATTAAATACTTATTTGGCCGCCCTCATATGGTGTAGGAGTTAGCGTTGCTGCCTCGCATCCCGGGTTCGGATCCTGGCAAGGGCATGGATATTGTGTGTGCGTTTTCAAGTTGTGAAACATATATTAAACGAGTTCCCCCTACCGTAGTCGCTATTAACCATTACCAGTTGTTGGGACTTTAAATAAAGAGATAAAAATACTTATTATATTTGTTTTCTAACTTATGTGGTCATATTTTTATTTATTTATGAAATTAAACTATTTATTTGTTACGGAATATTTTCCGGTCACATCGATCATATAATTACACTCGTTGTGGTATTCAGTCCCTAGCCTTTTCATATTGATATATCTACCTCATCCCACATCCTCCCTCATCTGGTTAGGTCTTTCTACCCTTGGCAACCCCATTCTTTTGTTACCCCTCACACTCCCTATACTAAGAATTTTTCAAGACACTCATGCCTCAAAACGTGGAATATTAATCTATCCCCTTTTTTGGTTAAAATCCTACATACTCCATATTGCTCTCTCTTCTCTAATTCTGCTTATAACGTCCTGGTTAGTTACTCTATCCGCCCATCTGATTTTCTGCATCTTCTATTCGTTTACTTTCTGCAACTCCTGCCGTTCACGTGTCGCACGCATATAACGCCACACTCCATACGAACACTTTTAGTAATGAATTCCTAATATTCATCCTTATGTTAACCACAAGTATTTTTTTTGCGAAAGCCTTTCTTGCCTGTGCTATCCTACTCATTATCTCTCAAATATTTCTAACATCCATAATTATTATGCTCCCAAGGAGAACAATTCTTTCAAATTCTTTCAAAATATCACTTCCCAATATAATTCTCTTTGATATTCGTACTACATTCCATCGCCTTGGTATTCCCACTATTAATCCTCATGTTGTACTCATCCTCCAGGACCACGTTCATGTCAATTATTATGGTTTACAAGCCTTCTTCTGACTCCTCTAATACCACAATATCATCAGTAAACCTTAGTGTTTTTTATCTTCTAGTTGCATTTTGATTCCCTTCTTATATTCATTTCTAACTTTCTTCATCGCCTGTTTTATATATAAGCTAAACACTATTTTCTCGATTTGTACTTTCTTTTCTTGCCATTCAATTATAATTACTGTCATCTTCAAAATCCTTAATAGTTTGTTCCCTTTAACATTATAAAAGGCTTATTATAAATCTACAAATACGATGAACGTAGGCCTGTTTTTATCCTTATCCTGTTTGTAAAATTAGACGAAGTGTCAACATTGCTCTTTATTCTTCGTAAAACTGATCTGATATTCTCCTAGCTCGAATACTCTCTGTCGTTCCATCCCCCTATATACTATTTTCGTTAATATTTTTCACGCATGAGACAGACACTAATGTAATTGCGCTATTCTGTTCGCATCTATGTGCCCAAGTTTTCTTCGGTATACGGATAATTATGTTATTCCTAAAATCTTCTGGGATTCTTCCCGTTTCGTAATTTTTCATACCGTTAATGTAGCCCACGTCCTTGTACTTAAATTTCCTGTATTATTTGCCCTGATAAAATAAATAATAAGTTGAATACAAGCAAACTAAATACCTTTTTGTCGCGTCTGCTGTTCTTAAATTCCTAGTTCTACATGAGACTCAAAATAAAAATACGGAGCTGAGAGCATGATCTTCTGTGATGCATACTTTCAAAATTTATGTAATTTTATGTGTGAATAAAAATTTTAGTAAAATGTTAATTACAATTTTGTCACCTTAATTAAGAAAACGATAACTGTGGTTTTTAAGATTATGCAGCTTACTTTTATTATAGCTATGTCGTCATTCATCAATTTCGGTTTGAAATATTTATGAATATACATCTTATCGATGAGATACCTCCTCTGGGCAGGATCGGAAAGACGGGCAATTCCAGCGGCAACACCGAATACTGATACTGACAATCTACAAACAAAGAGATTTAATTATTTGTTCCCGATGGGTAAAAAATACGAAATATATTACACAAAAAAAATAGTAAATCTTTTCGTACATTACACTTATACCTCCTTTTAATGGAATTAAATAACTATTCTCCATGTTGCATCATCGAAACTCCCTAAACCGACTTTTATATTAATAATTAAATTAAAAAAATTATAGTGTCCGAAAAATAACCCATAATTCTTAAAATGATTGAAATGAGAATGTCTTTTACTTGTATAATAATCTATATTAGAGTAATCCTTAAACAGGCAAATTACCTTTAATAACATAGAATAATAATTATAAAGGGGCATGTTGAAGGTAGAGCAAGGTAGCCAAAGGTTTACTAGGATTATAGTTTAAGGATCCTACCCGATGATTCACTTAAAAATGATGCATGGAAAACCCAAGAAAACCTGCATCAGAAAAGCCGAGCTTTTGGGTACTATTCTCACGCCCTTTCGAATGATGGGAGATGAGATTTCTGTTGGGTCACAGTTGTAAATAATGGGGGAAATATTAATTAATGAAATTAATAATTGGGTTTAAATATATACATTTATTAATTGTCAAAACAATAATTTTAATATAGGTCGTGCGTGTATATATTATGTACAAAACTAATTAATTAAAATGGGATTGTATTATAGATCTCAAGGTATTAATGGTTTGGGTGACCACGTGTAGCAGATTTTCTGTTCGTTGACGAACCTGAGTTGTTTTCATAGGCGTCTCGCTGTAATTTCCGTGTTGTGGAACCTGAAGCGGCCGGTCGACAATAGCTGTTGCCGGAATTGAGGAAACTCCATTTTTTCCTCTTTCTTCCATTGTTGTTAAGACCTTTCTTCCCTGCTTCCTGGACTGATCAAAGCATGGTCCACCTCTCCACTGCCACCTCACAAATCTGCTCTCGCCGTAACTTTTCTGCAGCCTCCTCTTCTCTCCTTTCGCCACCACCTTGTATCCCCAGCAATCTCTTTCTCCACTACTCTCCTTCAATCTCCTCTCTCCACCTCCTTGTATCACCAGAAATCTGTCCACCACTCTCCTTCAATATCCTCTCGCCATCACCTTGTATAACCTGCAAAAATCTGTCCTAAAATTGTCTCCGCCAGCCTCTTTAAAACCTTGTCCCCACTTATCCGCCACCTATCACTAAGGTGGCAGGGATTATTATTCTCCAGTCATATCCCTTGTTTCATTTGGGGAACACACGCCACCCGGTCACCAAATTCCCAGCAGATTAGGACATTCCAAAACCGGTGACGAGATGTCCGAGCTTTATGGTCCAAGTGTCAGCCACAGTCACTTTGTTTAGATTCCAAGCCGCCAAGGCGGCGCCCGGAAAAACCCATTCTTCCTGGCCAGTGACTTGCTCATGCCGGGATATTTGTTATTTAAGTTTCCGTAAATAAAAAATATTGGACGCGGGTTCGACTGTGCTACACAGCATTCACTTCTCCGTGTCTCCTCTAGTTTCAGGAGGCAGTTTTGGCTGACTGATCCAATAGGATCAGCGGACAACTCTTATCGTGTTACTAAGATCTTCAACCCCAGTACACATACATCGGTACTTATTTGTACCCTTTTCAGGGTTTGACTTCATTTTTGCAGTAAAATTAGTGAAACTTGAAATTGCAAACGTTCACTCAGCCTGCTATGAAGTTTGGTAATTACAAAAATTACGAAATAAAATTTTGCTTCATAGAAAATCTGTATATAGTTTCATCAGTTATAATTTTTGATTATTTAAAGACTGAATATTTTACGCGAGAAAAGAAGGCAACTATCGATTCACTGTCACCATTACTACGGAATTTTAGCTATGACTCTTGACTGAAATATTTCTTAGGAATTGTATTTCACGTAAAAAAATACATACATTTTAGTTATAAAATTTTCTTTCTAATAGAAGTCACACTTATGTAATTGGTCACAAAGAATTAATACAATACCTGAGTGCTATTTACTTCAATTTGTTGCACAGATTTACTTCCGAACATCCTGATCACCACTACAACCATAAACAAATTAATAAACGTGAAAGCTCAGAATGTTTGCTGTAGGTAATGTATTCACGACTATTAATGGAATTCAAAATCAAAGTTTCCCAGTCAACTGTTTTCCACTTGTAACTCAAAGTTATTTCTCGAATCTACTACATATGATAAAGTAATACAGTATCTAATTGCTCACCCAATTTTTATCCACATAATACTTGGGTAATGTCCACTGGAAAGTTCTGAAAATGTGGCTTTTAAAGATTAGAAACAGATTGCATCGTCATCATCTTTTCAAAACAAATGATCCAGAATGTAGCAAACAGGATTTGTTTGATTTTAAGTTGGAAAAAAATTGGAAAATCCATACACCCGTTGAAGGCGGTTAGTTGAGAAAAATCTATTCTTATTTCATAGAGGAATTATTCACATAAGTATCTATGAAAATGATAGCTTAGGTACATGTAAAGAAACCCACAAGAACCACGAAACGCCGTACAAGATAGGTCATTTTGAAATTATGATTCACAGTGATTTAAAAATATGTTTAATAATAAATCATAATAATTTAAAAATATTATCATCTCCCAACATTAAAATACGACCGGCATTTTATATCCCGAAACAGAACTCTTGTTGTTAATTAATATTCATTGCAAATGTTAAACGTCATACTCCTTTGCTGTGACATTTATAGAAAACTGATTTTAATATACAGGGTATTCAGTTTATCTGTAAACATAGAAATATCTCGAGAAACACACATCGGATGAAAAAATGTTAGAATGAAAAATGTTTATTTCGAAGGGGGACATCTAATGATACCAAACTCGAGGGAAGATTTAAAAAACTTAAATGGGGTGTGTGTTGACAGTTATGGTGTCATTAAGTAGCATTTGTAAGAATATCATACATATTTAATTTTATTTTGCTGATCTGGTCCCTATTTATTGAGGTATCCCCATTTCCAAAGTCGTTTTACCCATTTTGATTTTTGTCAAGTACAACGCCATCTGTGACCGAAATGACTCGAATCGTAGGTCAAATTGGAGTAATTTATATACATACATATCTTTATATATATATATATATATATATATATATATGAGTGTACGTTGACCAATTTATAACTATTGGAAAACAGTACTACGTAAACATAAAAGAAAATATTAATTCCTAATTTGGTGCACACCCTACATACTTTAATGAAAATGTTTTGCAGGGTTCGTAACATTACCGTAATGATATGAGCTTGTGTCTACTTTTCTCTTCTTCATAGTACTGAGAAACTCATATATAGATAGTTATTCAACAAATTATTTATTGTACAGTAATCTTCTCCCATATAAGATTTTGTTTCTTTATTAAAAATCTCAGAAAAACTAAAAATAGATGGGAAAGACTGAATTTTAAGATTTTACTTTCTCGAATTCTTGATGACAAATGAACATAAATTCACACCTATTTACTTCTTCAGACAAAAAAGTTCAGAAGATTTTGAAACAAGGGAATAAAGTTGACATTAAATTTTGTGGTGTCTTAAGATAAAGTACTACATTCTGATATCTTTTAGAAACTTCTCACTGCTTCATGTAACACCGAAAAAAGTTTCAACCGCTTTATAAAGAAAAGTGAACAAAGTGAACGTTAGAGACAGGCAGTCAGATAGACATTAATTTAGGTGACGTTTCCGGACTCCCCTAATTCAGGAAACAGAAAATTAACTAAAATCATTCGACTGAAAGCAATTCACAGACTAATATATTATTTTATGTTAGAGACGTCCAGGCAGTCAAAAGGTGACCTTAATATAGAATTGAAAGCATTTCCTCACTTTTCAACATAGATAAGATAAGATAAGATTTATTGGATCCATTAGTCCTCTATTGAGGAAATAGGACAAGTCAAAGAATATGTTACATATCACACTAAGAATACGAATATAAGAAACAAAATATGGATACAACATATGAGTAAAGAAAATTATGTATGCAATGATAAATAAATAAAACAAAGCAGAGCAAATAAAATATGAATACAACATATCAAGAATATGAGTACAAAACAATAAGAGATAGTAAAAGAAACTATGTATACAATGATAGACAAATAAAAGAAAGTATACATAACATATACAAAAGATATAATTTCTAGAGAAACAATGTCAATTTGGAACACTATAGCGGTATAATAGAGATCCACGCACTTCACACTTCACAATACACTACACTTTGAAACACACTTGTGTAGATCCGTGGATTTCTCATTATCGGTGATTTCCAGCAGCATGATAACGCGACGTTCAATGCAGCTGTGCCAGCGTTTCCCTGATGCCAGATTCCACGAGAAAATAATTATTCTGACTGCCTGCATAACAATTCGTGCACAAAGTCTCACCTTATCATCAGTGCTGAATTTATTGCCTTCTAGTTCCTCCATGAGAGGTCCAAACATGATCTGGTAGACTCTCTAAATGAAGATCGAAATGTTTGGTACTATTGTATAAGCGGTTTGTGGATTCGCGTTATCATGCTGCTGGAAATCACCGATAATGAGAAATCCACAATATTTTGACTATATTGCAGGCTTCAGATGTATCTCAGGCGGATCACAGTTCACATAGTGCCCCATTAGCGTGTTATATTCCAGGAGTGGATCTTTATAGTCTAAGAAAAGCGTGAGCTTCACCTTATCCTGTTACTTAGTAGTCGTATCCATCGAATCACTGAGCCACTCATAAATTTGCTGAAGCGACACACAGGGATCACAATCATTCCATAAATGTTTGTTGGTCACGACATAAAGAAACTAGCTGACGTCATATTTCCCTACGTACCTTGCGCGCTCGTACGGCTATATATAGGACGGATATATGATTCTTATGTGTTTGTTTCAAATATCAACTAAACGATGTTGATTTTTTTATTACCATATTAAGGTTACATTTAGACTTTGTCTCGTCATTGTATGTTAAAAATGTGTGTATACATTTAATTTCACTCGTTTTATTAGTAAATTGATTAAGGCCATTGTTTCAAAAATGAAATGTTATTTTAAACTTTCTGACTTCATGTTTACAATAAATAAATCAGCATATAAATTTGTTACTATTTAAATAATATAAATTCGACGTTTCATTTCCGTTTTGAGTCTTCCTCAGGCATAAAATTTCGCAATTCATGTCTTGTAAAATGTATTTTAACCGTTGCTGGAGATGGCCCGCGACACCATTGAATAATATTTTCGGTTGAAGGAATCAAGACGTAAATGACATGAATTGTTAAATTTTATGCCTGAAGAAATCTCAAAAGGGAGACGAAACGTCGTATTTGTGTTAATTAAATAGTAACAAATTTATATTCTCACTTATCGGCCGTCTTTTATTTTATGAAATATTACTTTATTTTTAATATTCAATTTGCAACACATTTAGTGCGTTCTTAAGTAAAATTTGCCCGAGGCAAATAGCGTTAAGCCGTATGTATGGAAGGTATGAATATCTTAATAAAATAAAGGAAAATAGTTAGGCATTAAAACTAAATAAGAAAGAGAAATATAGAGATTACACTTCAAACTTAAATAGTGGTCTATTGACATATGCATCAAACGTATTCAGTCCTGATGAAAAGAACGGTTGCCTGACGCTTCTCACAATGTCATTAATAAAATGTCAATCTTCTGTTTCTAATACAAGACCCAAAAGTTCCTAGTTTAATCCTCCTGGCTTATAATAACTGATGTATTTTCTTTTATTAAAATTGACTGCAACTGAGCTCCCTATATTTAATTGCTCTTTTAGTGAGCTTCATTTAAAAAATTTCCTACTTGGTGAATTCCTCTCGAAAAACCATTTTCTGACACTTGTTTTTTTTGGGGGGGAGGTTAACAGATACATGAGGGAGATCCTGAAACAAGAAACTCCCCTTTAAAAGCATAGGAAGGGAATTGAAAAGGGGGATGCGTAAGGTACAGAAAGGTAGCCAAGGGTTGACTAGGGCCCCTACCCGGTGTTTCACCTAAAGATATGCAGGGAAAACCCTAGAAAACCTGCATCAGGTAGGTCGGGAATTGGGTACTATTCTAACGTTCTTCCGAATGACGGGTTTGCTGTGGGGTCGAAGCATTCCCTTCTCCGTGTCTCCACCAGTTTTAGGAGGCAGTTGGTCGACTGATCCAATGGGATCAGTGGACAACTCTTGCCTTATACCCAAGGTTTTTGACCCCAATACATAAACCTTCCAAAATAGGTGAAGGTGTCTCGGCTTGTGAGAACTTTGGGGGAAAAAAAACAGAGAGTACGAAGGCATTACCGAGATATTCAGGTGAGCCCCGCAGTCACTCTGGGGGGGTGGGGGTTTGGGGTGGAATACCTGCGAGAGAAAACTCCCACAGGCACCTCCGATGTGACACATGTTTATGACGGCTGATGTTATAGTATTAACTTACTTGTAGATACAGTGAGCCGCTGTTATAACGTGTCTGTCATCAATTATGCTTCCTGCACCGAAGTGTTTCCAAGTCGTAATATACTGAAGGGAGACCTGAAAATTATTACGTGGGTTTAATAATTGTTATTTCCTATGGCGTCCAACTAAACAGTTAACAACAAATATTTTTTGTATTTACAGCCCAAAACTTGTATGGCTGCTGTAGTAGCCTCAATTTACATAAGTACCATATAATGTAAATGTATAATAGTAGGACGATATACCCTCTATTATATTTTCCCTTGAAACATAGGTCCTTTTCAACTACTTCATTGTGCATAAAAATTTTTAAATGTTGATGCTACGTAAAATATTTTCTTTTGTTTTACCAATACTATATAGCAGCCACTTATTTGATCAAGAGAGTTGAATGAACTTATAAAACTTTGGAGAGACATAAAAATAATTGATCCCTCAAAATTGAAAACTATTCCAGGAATTCAGTCACAATAACGACCGAATAGAAACTAAAATTAAATAAAAATATTAGTATATAATTAAAACTATAACAATGAGCGCAATAATAAGATGTGAATGAAACTGATGATTATTGAAAGAAAAATCTGGAAGAAGATAATATCATACAATACAATAAAAATAATATAATCTATCGAAAGCCAAAGGCGTAAAAGAAGGAAATGTGAATATGAAATGCAAACACCTCGTTTCATCTTGAGGTTGGGAATTTGACAAGAGATAAACATAAATAAATCCAGGGTGAAATAAAGTAATGAATCTATGGAATATCTTACTCTTATTGCAGATGAAAATTTTGTGTTCTAAAATATTGTAAAATGTTTTATGTTTTATTTCTTATACTTAATCTTAACTCTATTACAGTAAATTAAATTATAATATAATAAGATCTTATTATAATTTATTATGACGAATTTTGATTTGAAGTCCCAAAGACGGGTTGGAGTGTTTACGTTTACATTTTATTTTCTCATTTTACTATTGTGCTACTTATATTTCTGACTTATTGGGTAATGAATTTATTTTATTATCAATAAATATAGCAAAAATATGAATAATGATGAACCTCAACATATTCATTGCCAATACTTATATAATGGCGTGTAGAGACTCCATACAGCTCCATGCCTGCGGTTAGATCTTCGACTCTCGCTCTTCGCGAAAGGTCGTTCACGAGCTTCAGCCTCGTCGCTTATGAACTCGTGCCACTCTATATATATATAGCGAAAGTGGGGTGGAACGGGACACTTATTAACAATTTTGGTAAAATTATGGACAAAATGACTATGAAAGTATAAAGCATTAATTCATTCTACTACTAACTTAATCTAATATCGATATAACTTAAAACAAGAAATTAAATTTTGGAGGAATTTTTAAAAATGTAACTTAAAAATTTCCCGTTATTGCCCACTTGTCGGGGGCTGAACGGGATAAGACGTTTTGTATATACAAATTAAATTTTGGAAAAATCTTAACACTTTTCGCGTTTTCTTTCTTTTACCTATCTAGCGTAATGTTTACCGCTCTTTTCCTTTCGCATAGAGATTTCTTTTCAAGTGCACACTATGCTAACATTTTTACCCCTTTTCCCGTTCTTTTATTACTTATTTATTTTGGGTTCTTCAACGCGTTACCCATTCTTCTTCTTATTATTATTCAATCCATTAGTCCTTTACAGCTTAGCGTCCCTCTTCTGTTCTTACCACACACACTTTCCTCTAATGCTAATTGTACAATACCCTCATGCCTAAGATGTGGCCTATTAATCTATCCCTTCTCTTGGTCAACGTCTTCCATTTTCTTCGCTCTTTCCCTATTCTGTTACAAACTTCCTCGTTAGTAATTCTATGCAACCATCTGATTTTCAGTATACTCCTATAGCACCGCATTTCAAAGGCTTCAATTCTTTACCTTTCCGCAACCCCTATCGTCAACGTTTTGCACCATATAACGCCACGCTCCATACAAACACTTTTAGTAATGAATTACTAATATTCATCCTTGTATTAGCCAAAAGTAAATTACGCTTTTTGCAAAAGCCTTCGTCGCCTGTGCTATCCTATTCATTATCTCTACTATACTTCTACCATCCATAATTATTATGCACCCCAAGTAGAACAATTCCTTATCTTCTTTCAAAATATCCCGTCCCAATATAATACTCTTTGATCGTACTACATTCCATCGCCTTGGTATTCCCTCTATTAATCCTCATGATTGAATTCTTTCTCCAACACCATGTTCATGACATTTATTGTACTTTCCAATTCTTCTTCTGATTCCTCTAATACTACAGCATTGTCGGCAAAGCGTACGGTTTTAATTCTTCTCTTTGGAGTGTGATTCCATTTTTCCTTATACAGTAAGTATCCCGTTCTACCCCTCTATCCCTTTCCACCCCGACTTCCCCTATGTGTGCATGTATATTCTAATTATTAGGAGCTTATAATTAAATTGATGTTAGATATTGGTGGGTAGGTTAATGTGTTTTTTATTATTGAATTAATTTTATTGTAGATTATTAATTATACACTGAAGTACGTCGATGATTGTAATAATCGTTGCGTCGATTTTACACCCAGCCCATCATATATTATTTCAAATAATGAGTGAAATGAAATTTAGTGTATCAAAGATAAGAGTAATAAGCCGTCACTAAAACAATGTTGACAGATTTTGAGAGACAGAGAATGAGCTGGTGAAACGCTGTCGCCTCAAAGTCGGAGCGTGAGCTGCCGCTCAGTCTAGCGCTCCTAGTTCAGAGCGAACGGGGGCGGAAAGAGGTGTTAGTTTTAAACGACTCACTCCCAAGCGACTAATCTCTAATGGCGTGCCAAGAAAAGAGATCCTATAAACGAAGTTTTCACAAACTCTTTGTTTCACTAATAAGCAAGTTTTTTAGAATAGTAGCATGCCTCACGGAACACATACTAAACTTGAATTTACCATCCCATAAAACTCTTTGAACAAGCTCGTTTCGTCTAGATGGTATCTCTTCGTGGTTTAATACAAAGCTTAGAGACGATATTCCTAACTGTATATAGAAAATGTCAACTATCGATAGGGAGGCTACCTAAACATATGCCTACTTACCAGAAATGATTTTAATTGTACCAACAATAATCAATGCTATATTTTCACCTGATACGGCGATTCTCCTGGTTGTACGATTTTTCCACCCACAATCCTATGATGGACTTGACAACAAACGGGAACTGCAACACGTAAAATACAACGTTATGTATGTACTAAACGTATATGAAAGTTTTCTGTATCTTTCCTACTACATAATCTCAAAGAATACGACTAATAACATTACGTTTTACTCACCTGTACAGAGAAATACTAACAGGACGAATACTGATACACTCGACATTATCGTAGTTTACATATAACAGTCAAGGAGGAGTGGAAAATTTAAACTGAATTGGTTGTCATTTACGAGAAATGTGGTCGGTTAAAATAGTGAAAAGATCCAAACATACCAGCCGTATAATACTTCTACGTAATTGTTGCAGAATAATATCCATGGAAACATTAAAACTAAGAGCCTATTTATCTAAATTTCTAACTCACCATAACAGCGAATACACCATTCTTTCATAAAACTTCGGCACTCACAGTTTTACAGATCCTTCAATTTTAGCGTACCCGGGCCCCACTCCGGTAACAGACGAGTTTTGAAAGGGATTCCACAAGGGTCGGTCCTGGGGCCGACCTTATTTAACATCCTTATTAATTACCTTCTCAAAACTAATAACGTCACCAATTTTCAAATCGCGGAAGATACACCATTCTTTTCAACCGGCTTAATTATTTGCAATCGGTCAAGAATGACACAAGAACAACTAAAGAAAATGGTGAAATGGTGCAGGGAGAACCGGATGCTACTTAACATGCACTAATGCCAAGCCATCCTATCCAAAAGCGCAGACTTCCAGATGACCTTATCCCAAATCTCAGTATTGAAGACACAGTTTTTCCCTGGAATAAGTTATGCAAATATCTAGGAGTCCTCTTGAATAGTAAGCTCCTACTCAAAAACCACATTCAAAAAGGCAAGGAAGAAGATTGACCTACTCCACCCTCTGCTAAGAGCCAGTCACCTAGATAAAAGACACAAAACCACAATCATAAAGTCCCATGCTAAGACCTCTACGTACCTACGGCTGCCAGATCTGAGGAACAGCCGCCAAATCACACATTTTTATCTTCCAAAGAGTAGAAAACCACTGTTTAAAATGGGCACTAAACATAACAAGGAGATCCAAAATAGTTATCCACTACGAGGCCAAATTAAATGTCATAATCGAAGAAATCCGCAGACTGACCAAAAGATTATTAAACAGACTTCAGATCGTCGAAAAGCGGCACTCTTACCTCAAGTCAAGTGAAACAACCACAAAACCAGAGAATAAATATGTTTTCGTTGAGCCTCATCACATAAGTTAATCCTACAAACTCAGTTTTCTTGATTCGAGGCGGGCGTTTTTTAGATTTTCCCCTGACAAGGGCAAATAGGTCCGGTACAGGGAAGGACACTACTTACACTAGTTCCCATCGTTAATGGGATAAGAAAAACAGACTGGTACATAATTAAGCACCAAAATCACCGCATACTTAATTTACGATGGAACATAGAGTACTCACAATTGTCTTGGAGAATTTTGGATTATGACTAACATTTATGTTTAGAAATGAAACTTTATTTATTTATTTTTATTAATTATTTAGAACATAATTAGCTTGTTTTCGGTACATCTATAACTTCTCTTATCTTCACAAACTTACAAAACGGTGTTACATAAAATACTTCTATTATTATTTTTTTACAGTAATACTAACTAATTAACTAAATAAAAAGATATGATTAGAGGGGTACAGGGTGAATGAGGATAGGAGGATGAAAGGAAAATGCTGTTAGATCCCAGCTGGATGAATATGAAGAAAAGAGAGAGCGGGCACTCTAATATGAAGGAGAGGAAAACTACGGTAAGTAGTAACTGCTTCCATCCTTTTTATACATTAAATGGGATTTGCAAACTAAGATATTACTTTTTTTCGTTCATCTGTTTTTTTAACATCAAATTTGGAAGCATTTTTCTGCAGGGCATCTATGGTCGTGTGAAACTCTACATTTGGCTCCTACAGAGATAATTTGCAATTATATCTTCCTAGCTCAATCAGGGATATCTGGGTAGTTATTTTTTCTAACATTGTTATTAAATACGGATCCTTCATTACAGATTTTGTATCCGTGTCCTTTAAGGCATTCTGTTCTTCTTGATTTATATCATATCCAGTGCAATCAAACACTACATGTTGAGGAGAGGCTGGCTCTTCAAACTTGTACAGGGTGTCCTTGTTTCTTTTTATCCTACCAGCCCATATGGTCCATGACCTGAGAGGAGGTGTATCAACCCTTTTGTTGGTTGCAGGTGACACATGGCTAATCTTTTTCTAACATCAGGAAGAAGGCCATGGACTCTTCTGCCAGTGTTAGATTCATACCATCGTTTTTGCCAAGAGTCAAGAATGATTTCAACAAAATCTGTCTTGCATTTCTGCCTAATATATGTTATATTTTTCCTTGATTATTCTTTTTTAGCCCAAATTGAGCACTGCTCTTTCTCACCTCTAGGTCTAGGGGGACTAAGCCAAGAAGAACTGTTAGTGCGTCTGTCGCTGTAGTACTGTATGCCCCACATATTCTGATCAGGGTTCTTCTCTGAATTTCTTGCTAGGGTTTGTCAGTTTCAATATGTGTGCCCACGAGGTCGCAGCATATCCCGTTATCGCTCTTAGAATGGTCTTATGATATAATTTGAATGTGAACATAGGAAGTTGAAATTTGGTTGTTGCTATGCTGTAGATATTGTTCATTATTTTTGACCATTTCATCTCAACTTCATCTATGTGTTGGTGAAAAGTTCTGCCCTCATACAACCACACCCCGAGATACCTTAGGTACGAGGATCTCCTAATCGAGTCATTGTTAATTTTTATAACAGGATTCCGCTTTCAATACCAGATACCTCGTTTTGTGCCTGGAGATTTTAAACTTACTTTGGTTACACCACGAGTTAACTTGCTGCAAGCAAAGCATTGACTTAGCTTCGATCTTCGTTCTTGAGTCGCCCTCAACAAACTGGAACCTTCATTCGTTTCCTACGAAGAATCACCTCTAAAGTCAGAAAATGATGTTTGAAGTTTAAAACAAATAAATGAAAATACGGCCAAAAAGCCAGCAAATAATTTAACTACCATTTAATTAATACAAATAAAACGTTTCATCCAACTTTGTGAACATTTTCAGGTAAATTATTCAATGGATGAGCTATTTACATTAGAGAAATTTCGTGTCGTGTAGAATCTCCCGTTACGGTTACGAAAATTTTCGACCGTAACCGTCGCGAGGATATTGTCCGGGACACCAAATTACTCCAATGTAAATAATTCATCTATTGAATATATTTTGTATTTATTATGTATTATTTATAACATAATTGGCCTGTTTTATTGTACATCTATAACAGGTCTTACCTTCACAAACTTACAAAATTAATTTAAAAAAATTCTTTTATTATTTATTGTTACAGTAATACTAACTAACTAAAAACTAGATAGGATTAGAGGTGAAGGGGGAAGAAAAATGAAAAGAGGTTTCTGTTAGATCACAGCTGGAGAAGATTATTAGGCTGAATGTATATAGAAGGAAAGAAAGAGCTGGTACTCTAATGTTAAGGGAGAGAAAAACTACGGTAAGAAGTAGCTACTTACTTCCCAATTATACATTGTATGGGTATTTACAAACTAATATTTTACAATTTTAATTTTTTGCTTTTCTATTTTTATTAATTTATTTTTACATCAAATTGGAAGCACTTGCCTGCAGGGCGTCTGTAGAGCAGATTGCGTATTATGCAGACGTTCTACGTCGAATACTGCGTGGAGACACAGTATTTCTTGTTTCCTGGGCTTCCCTTTGAAGGCAGGAGACAGCCATTCAATGCAATCATTAAATATTTTACCCGAAGAAGTCTTACAAACTTGGATGAAACAACGCATTTGTATGAATTAAATAGGATTAAATTATTTGCTGACTTATTGACCCCCTTTTCGTTTATTTATTTTAAAGAAAATAGTATTCATAGGAATTCTAGTTAAAATAGTTCTTCTTGCGGTGTAGTTCATGTCATTCACGTTTAGCGTGTGTTATTTCTCTATTGACTTAAGATCAGTCAGCATTCCTTGCCCTTATCATTCAATTAAGATTGATTATGTGTCGAGGTCGCACGTGATATGCTGGGAGCAACTGGTGGCAACAATTGGATACGTTCGCAGTTGCGTTTGGGCGGAGGGAGTCTGCGGAACATACATCGGAGAGGAGCACCCTACACCATCACGCCCTCCAATTAGGCTCCGCCACTCTAGCGATTGGGTCGACCGCCGCCAGAGGCGCTGGTGTGGCCGAAGACCGAACGCAAACTGAGTCCCCGCAGTCGGCGTTGGAGCGCGGCTCTGCGCGGTTCCGCAAAGGTAGGCTGTATTCAAATCTCGCCTAGATGACCCGAAGATTTAAATAAACGCAAACGTAGTGCACACTTGCAACAAATAATCGTACTCATACTTTTTCTTTTAAAAAAATTCGAACTATTCTTTACCTGCAATTTGATGAAATAGCATATAAAATACTATGGTGATCATCATAATTTCGCCACATTCCTTTCCCTTAAATTTTTCTTGATCTTATAAAGTTAGCGTCCAATATATTCAACGTGAACAAAATTTGAATTCCATAACTAATGAAATTAGCTAGACATTTTAATAATATAGACATCATATGTTGAGTCTAAATAAGGCTTGCAGAATTTTTTTACCCAGTCCTATTTCATCTTTCCCGCACACTATTCCAGTTCTTCCCGCCTCTTCCATTTTTATCCAGTAATTCAAAAAGTGTCGAAATATGTTTCAACTTGATAAACATAAAATTATTTTTTCACAATTGGTGTATGAGATATCAGAATGGAATTTGCAATTCGAACGTTTCCGAAATAACAATTTTAAGTTAAGCAACAATGGCGAACATGTATTTTCATTAGTAACCACATATTATTAATAGTGTCATGCGTATATTCTTCTGACTCAGATCTATCCGTTGTCTATTTCTTAATATTGTAAATTATTTTATTTTCAATATTTAGTACGTTTAATGCTAATAAAATAAGTATGAGTCGAGTGGCATTATTATTCGTGTGACAAATAATACGATTAATTCCATAAATGTAGTAAATCAGAAAATAACGTATTTTGGAAAGATTTGATTTGCACGCATTATAGCAAATACGTTTATAGCTGCCACCTGTTCGATTCACGAGGTGCGACGCACGCAGCAACGCGAAGTAATTCTGTATAATTCTTTATCAAATTGCTGTAAAATATAATATACGCTATATATTTTGTGTAAATAGTTAATTTTAGAAAGAAAAACCTAATAGTTAATCTGTTAAGTTGAGATCAAAAACTCCGCATGTAAATGCGGTACTGAATCGTTTAATAAAATTCATTGTGATTTATTACAAGTTCTGTTCAAATATGTGGTTTCATGAATTTGGCATAAAAATGGTTCTCTGTTTTCTTCAAATTTTGAGAGATTAGAATTGGTGATTACATACAAATTACGTCAACTACAATGAAACTTACATAAGTAATTTCCGCGTGCTATGCTCATACACGCAAATCAAAAAAGGTAACTCGCTATTCAATCCATATTAAAATTTTATATTGTATCTAGATAAAATAAATATATAAACAAATTATATAGTTTGAACAATTTTACCTTTTAGTTTTTTAAAAATGGTTTTTAAAAAATAAAAAATGTAGTAAGCATTTATTAATAAAATAACGTTCTTAATACGACACTAGCATCATTATTTGTTATATAGTTGATATTAAGGAAGTAATGATTACAGGACACTATATTAAATTCCAATGTGATTCCGAATGGAAAAATATATTTACAGCACATTTTAGTATTTAAGACCAATTTGTTAATCAGTTAGTCCCATAAGCGACGTTTATTTGAATGAATCTAAAATTTTTACAGAAGTAGATTAATATTAAAATTATGTCATTTAAGAAGTTGGTAGTGAAAGTACTTACAAAGACATGCTGTTGAAATATCCGTTAGAAGCACAGGTTAGAAACAAATGAAGGAAGAATAAAATTCATCGGATTTATTGTAATAATATACACTGAAGTGTGTGTATGATTATGTCCCTATTACAGCGGACGACGGTATGCAATTGTAAAAGTCTATTTGAAGTTATTTTCACCTTCGTTCAAAAATGCTCACACAAGTCGTACAGAATTATAAGCTAAAACAAAATGTCCAACCTCAAGGTAATTGTCTTTTCCATATTCTTTCCTTATCGTCTTACAAAATTTACCTCACAGGTGTAAGTTGTTCTTTATCACGTCTTATTTATTTTCAATAGTTATTATAAATTGTTTTCCATATATGATGGGTTGGCATAAGAATTGTTAACTTTATTTTTCGTTTAAAGATAGAGCGTTTTTTGTATAGTCATTTAAAAATCTTATATGTATCATTTGTCTGTTATACTCTCACTAATTTACAATTAAAAGTGAAGCTGCCAATTTAAAGACAAAATTAAGTGAGAAACTAACTCATCCTTGCTGAAACCCTTGTTTCTTTCGTCATATGATGAAATATCTTATAGAAATATTGTGTGATATGTATTATATCATTTAATTGCCTGTTTATCATAATCTACTTGTTAATTTTCATTTGATATAGAATATTATATTTCAACGAATGTAAAATTTTTTATGAAAATTGTGATTATGAAAAACCACTTATTTCACTTCATTTTGACGGACGTTTAGTATAATTGCATATCTTTAATGACTTACACAAATTATTATATACATTTTACGACTTTCCATATTATGAAGATTTATATTTAATCACATTTTAAGAGGTATAATAAAAATGCTATACTTCTACTTTTATCTTGCAAAATTAGTGTGGTACGGCTTTAAAACTGTCGAATATGTGATGTTTTACTATATCTTATTAGCCAGCTGTCAAGAAGTACTTAAATTTCTGAGTTACAAGTATACGGTCCCTTCATAAACGTTTTTCAAAATCTCTCTCTCTTCTTAATATTATTATTTATTCGTTTTTATCTATAATTATGTGACTTGTGATACTGGGACCAGTTTTTTCTTAACGGTAGCTATACGAGTCCGCATCTTTTATATATTTCAGTTTTATCATAATTCAATTACAAAGAAACGTATAGGATGCAAAATTTACTGTTGATAAATTCCCATATACTTAATATATCCTCATCGTTGAGAAATCTTGGTGAAAATTAAATAAATTATTCAGAAAAATTTCAAAATGAATTCTTCAACCAACTTTAGTTTTATAAGAATCAACAATAGATTTTTCGTTATTTAAACCGAAAATTTGTTTTCTTTTCATTTCGGGGTTGAAATCTGAATCATTATCTGCTTGTTATATTGAATTTCACAATTCAGTTTATGTTGCAATATATTAAAGAGTGGATACCCAAAATTACAGTCTTTGTTTATAGACATGATATACATTTAATTGTCAGTCATGTATTTTACTCAGGAGCCATATTCATCTGCAATTTAATATATATAAAAAAGGGTTTTTAAAATACATGACTGACAATGAAATGTATAACAGGTCAATAAACGAGGACTGTAGGTTGGGTATTCACTCTTTAATATCAACTTTTAAAAAACAGTTTTAATAACATTAGTACTTAGTTGCATTATATTTTAAGCAGTTGTTTAACCGTGTATTTAAATTTAGTAAGTATTAGTAGTTTACTATGGGCAGTACCAATTTCTGTTACATACAAACTGCATTAATTAAAGGCTTTTTAATGTGATGTCATATTCGCTACAATTGGAATTTCGTTTGTGGTAGAAGAAATGTAAGTTTTGCAGTATTTTCCAAGTTCATTTCTTTGTCACATAATTTTTCATTTGAGGCTGTTCGCATTTAAAAATTTTAAAAGTGCAAACGACACTAATATTATGACGGAATTAAAATTTTGTGTTTAGCATATTTGATCCAATTAATTTCACTCCAAGTCAGTTTGATGCCATACGAATACAACTGAATATCGCAAACGAGGAATTTATAAACAGAATAGGGGAAAAGCGGACAATATGGAGGACGTTGACTACGAGAAAGGATAGATTAATAGACCATGTTTTAAGATACGAGGGCCTTGTAAAATTAGCATTAGAGGGAAGTGTGTGGGGTAAGAACAGAAGAGGGAGGCAAATGGAATACGCTAAGCAGCTTAGGAAGGTTGCGGGTTGTGCTAGTAATAAGGAAATGAAAAGGCTTGCGCAAGATAGGTTAGCATGGAGGGTTGCATCAGACCAGTCTTAGAACTGAATACCACAACAACAACACTAAATACCGAAAATTTATATGATTATGTTCAGTTTGGTAAGTTTAATAATTAATATAATTTGTGATTGTGTACTACCACTATATCTCTTAATAAATTATCTGTTTAAAATTTGTCATTTTTTATAGGATTTATTGCTTTCGATTATTAAATTTTAAAAGAGTTTTCTATGTTAACGGTACTTTTCAAAGGACGTTTATCTTTTTTCGTTAAAATAAACTTTAAGTTAATATTAAGAAAACTACAAACAATTAGCTTTCAGAACAGAAATGCTTAAAAAGCCTTATTTATAAGATCAATTACGCCGGCGAATAACATAAAATTAATAATGATGACCCGTATATCAGACATTTACAAAAAATAAATTTAAGAATTTTAAACGAGCAATAGACGTTTTGACCTTTAAATCACTTTATATTACTTCTTCAAATATTTCCAGAGCTTATACTCTTCCAAAAATCCATGAAGATTCCATTCAGAATTGTTCTCTCCTCTATTAATAGTCCTTTCTCGTGATTTCTGTTTATAATTTTTCGCTCATATTATAACGATGAAACTAACTTTTCTGTTAAAAATTCTATTGAATTAATCAGAAATATCTCTCATTTACATATTCCATCTGGTCGCTTTCTATTATCTCGTCAGCAACATTTTAAAGTGTAGATGATTTTATATCAAAAATGTCACTCATATAAATTGGTCTGAGATGAAAATTGGAGTGAATTTATTCCAGATGGTTCTTAATTATCTCTGATTTTTGCTGAAATTGTCATTAAAGACTTAGAAAATTCATGTATTTAAAAACAAGATTATTATGGGTATGTGTAAGCACATATGCATTACAATTCCATCTGATAAATTGGATGATGTTTGCTGAATGTGATTAACAATTACTGTTCTAATTTTAAATTTACGTTTGAGTTAGAGGAAGATAGTTCTCTTAATTTTCTCGTATTAATAACAAAATACTTTTGAAACGGTACCATAAATCTGCATATCCTGGAAAAGTATGTAACCTTTCAATAAATCAAAAATATTAATATTGTTCACTAGACTTTACGTTTGTTTGATTTTTATTATGATTGAAAGAATTTTAATGATGTATTCAAAAGTTTGTCTGCCAATTGTTATAGTGTAGACTACATTTAAAAATTTTGTTAACTCAGAGAATGAATTATATTTGTAATGGTAATAGTAATTGTTTTCCAAAATCTCTTTCAAATAATTATATTGTTTTACAATTTTTTGATTTGTCCACCAGATTTAAAATGTTATTTGAGGAGTAGAGTATTTCTGTAATCTACAAATTTGCCTATTATTTATCATTCTTTGTTAAAAGCATAAATACGTGCTCTATAATTTTGACTGTTATAATTTACTGTATAAAATTTCATGTAATAATTGTTATTTTGCTACATTGGTCAGACTAGGCGAACCATGTCAATTAGAAATATGGATCATAAAGCTAATTTAAAATTCCCTTTGTATAAACACTCGTCCATTAAAAAATGTTGATTGGAATAAAATCACTCATTTAATTCTGATAATGTTATTCTTTTGGATAAGAAAATGAATTTTTTAAAGAAATATTAATTTCTGAAAAGTATATTTAAAGCAATAAATTTACTGTTAATATAAAACATGATACTTCACAATTAAATAAATTATATGAAGGTTTAATAAATTTTCTTTTGGCTATTCTTTGATTGTAAGATTTTTCTTTTTATATCCTCAGTTTTACAAATGTTGACAAGGACCTCAGTTGATTGACGAAACGCTATAGTTTAATTTTAATGAATTTAAACTATCAACATTTATTGGTAATTCAATAATCCACCAAAACCAATTCAGTTTTCAAGTTTATTTCAAGTTAAGAAACTAAAGTAAATAATACACGAGCTTTCGACACCTTGTCAACTTCATCTGAAAAAAGCAACAAACAGCAGCACAATATAGAAATTACACACGTATATATATTATTACATCTTTTATTCTTAAACAAAAGTAAATGAATAACTTTTATGTTATTTAGTTAATAAAATGTTGTATATATAATTAATTATAGTGTATGTAAATGATAAAGTAGAAAGGAGTTTAACTGACTAACAGTGTCACGTGACCCACACGCTGTTAGCTTTACTGAGTCGTAATTTTAGTTCGAGAATTATGAAGTGTTAAGATGAAATAGTTTCTAGAGATTGATATATAACAGGTAAATTATCTGATTTAATGTTTAAGTTTAAAAGAGATGATTTAATAACACATGTATATTTCTTTATTGTGTTGATTGTCGTTTTTTCAAAGATGGTGTCGAAGAATCCTGTGTTATTTGCTTTAGTTATTTTAATTGAATAAAACTTGAAGACTGAATTGGTTTTGGCAGATTACTGTCTATAGCTTAAGTTTAAAATTCTTCAATTCTGATATACGGGTCGTTAATTTTTAATTTAGTCATATTTGTTTTGTAACGAAGATTTTATATTTATGCCTGGAAAACAATTACTCGGTAATTGAGTCTTAATTGAAATCAAAATTATTTTGGGTTAATCTCACTCTCCGATGAACAATTTGAATTCCAAACCTTCCAGTGATCAATGAAATTAGCTGAAAGTTTGTATTGTGTAGGCGATACATCGTTGTGCAATCTGTAACACTAATAGTTTTTAATTTAGTTCACAGTAATGAGGAAAACCTAAATTATTTGTAACGAAGACAACTGCATGACAACTCTAAATTTGTACCTGTCACCGTAAACGGTTTATGAGAGCAATGATCACCTTTCTCAGAGCACAGAAATGCCTATCAAAAGACCTGGCTCAAATATTCACGTTTATTATTTCGCAACGAGGACATCGTGTTTCGTGTTCCCCCCCGGTCTGCTAAGACAGTTGCTATAAAAATTTAAGTAAACGACGCGGACTGGAAGTCAGACCCGTTCTTGTCCACACTAAATTTTTCAGTTTAATCGTTGGCTCGCTGTAAATTGGCTTTTAACTATAAAGGAACATGTCCAGATTTCTGTAGCTTGGAGTAACATTTTCTTTAGGAAACGTTCCATCTACCCTGCGGCCACGAAAAAGCTTATAGCCTACCACAAATATCTAAATCCGGAACTTTAGCTGATCAAATTGGCAGTGGATGTTTGTGTGTTTATTTAGTTGAACAAGTGTTGTTATTCACAATTTTTTTTCTAGAATTACTGCTATTACCTATGTTACGCAAACGCATTACTCATGTGGTATTTATATTTTTAAGCTCGTAACATTGCTCTGACGTATTTATAGCAATTGTTTATGGTTTAGTGACAGGTCAGTCGCTCTCGTAATGTGATACATGATAATAATGGACATAAATACCATAATCCACCAGGCGTGGACCCGCAACGTTGTCCAAATGCGAATACGAACTTGGCTGTGTTCGAGGTGAAAATTCTCGTCACCCACAAAGATACTCGATGTATTCGTGACTAGTAACGAAAACTTAACTCCGAAAACAGATGGTTTGGTGGCAGCTTACATTTCCATGTGCGGTTGCAGTACCGCCAATTCGCATTGGGATTTTCATCTTCAATACGGTTGACTACTGAAATCACATTGCAAGGGCGTGGCAGCTTAGTGTCACTGTACTGACGTGCTCAAATTTATATCAATTTTGAATTGATCTATCAAATGTTGAGTGCCGTGACCAAGTAATACTTTCAGTTTTGTCAAATATGTTTCCTTAGATAATCGCAGTTTATATACAGGCTTTTGAAGATGTCTGCTGAAATGTTTTTGTTTTAATGATATGGAGAACGTTTTGTACAAATGTTAGGATAAAACATAATTTTAAAAACTATTCAAAATTATTTTACACAATATTAATATTTCTTGGAACATAATCAATGGAAAGTTTAAAAGTGTATATCAGGTTTCAACATCGTGGTGTCTTCGGACACTTTGGTGCCCGCCAGACAATTGTGGAAGAACCCCCATTCAAAATTCTAAAAATTATTAAATACTTTAATAACAATACAATTTATGAAAATGCATTAAAATTGCTTATTTTGGGGTATTGTGTACCATTCAAAGTATTTCTAATTGTAATTATATACCGTTTTGACAGCTTTCAAAATATTATTTTCATTGTGCAGCAAAAAGACATTTGGAACGATATTTTATTTTTAAAGTAAATCAGATAAATTAAGTAACTCGCATCGATTGTACTTCTGAGATTTGCCTCTTAATGTTGTACCTATGTGCGCACATAAAATTAAAAATTAACTATATTTTTCAATAATACTAGAATACAAGGCAGATATAAAATACATTCGTAGTTAGAAGTGATATTTTTAATTGTGCATGTGTGCATACATGCATCTTTCCACAAAACTAAAAATAATAATACAGTGAATTTCACTTAAGATAATAAAATATTTTTATATTTTAATAGCTGCCATTTAAAAGAGTAATAATAAACTATGGGCACGCCATATTAATGCTTCATTAATTAAAGTTTTTTATAGTGCAGTTAATTAATTTTAAATGAATTTTCCATGAATATATCATACAAAACTTTCTGACCTTAACAGCAGAGCCTATCAATCCCATTTCCCAATCAAATAAAGCAATTCCTGCCTCTCTTTAATTTACACATTTATGGAGAATAAAGTGAAACATTTTTGGAAGGGGAAATTATTAAAGAAGCCAGAAAGAATTTTTGAGGACTACAAAAGTAAAAGTGAAATTATAACAGCAATAAATACCGTTCAATTGAAATTATAACTACTGACAGTGAATCGCAGTTGAATAATGATTTTCAAGAAAGTGTGTTCTTTTCACTGAAATTAGTTGAGTCTAAATATCTTTGGTAATGTTTGTTTTAAAATGAAGTGCATAATATCGAAGTACCTTTCCAAACCCTCACTGATGCTCATTTGTATTGACGATTTAGAATTATCTGCTAAATTTTAAAAAGTTAGCTGATAATTTGCAATGTCAAACTTACCATCAAAGTTAAATTATGTGCAGTATTAAAGATCGAAGACTTTCCCGGTGAAGGGAATAAAGAAACGTTTCGCGGATTTCCGACCGGGTAATCTCTGCACACAGACACGTTTCGATGGAGTTGATATCCATCGAAACGTCGCTGAGTGCGGAGACCCGAGAAAAGTTTATGTGCAATATGTTTGTATGTAAGAAATTTAGGTAAATATTAAAGTTAAATTATTTACATATCTTTGTAACCTTTATATTTCAAACACTAACAACATTAAAATTTATATTATATTTTGTTGTTTGAATAGTTCATTGAACATTGTGTTGTTTCACATTATCTGAATGTCAATAAATTTTATTGATTTAATATTTTTCAAATTGTAATTAACTTAAATATTTTGTCAGTACATCAATAAGCTTCACATCAATCGGGTTATACTTTATATCTGACAGTCATATTTTATTGGGTAACTTATTTATTGACTTTTGAAGACTAACTACAATACGGTAATCTGCATGGGGGCAGCAGTACAGGAATACAGAAGCAAAAGACAGGTAGCCAAATGTTAACTATGGTCCCTGAGCTGTAGTTTAAGGATCCTAACTGGTATTCCGTGAAAAGTGATGGAGGAAGTTGTAGAAAATCTGCATCAGGTATGTATACTTGTCCCTTAACCTTAGGAAGTCGATGTGCGGACGCAGCATTCTCGTCTGCATGTCTTCACCAGTTTAACGAATCCCCAAGGTCTGCGATCTCGTAGAAAAATCTTATAAAAACTGGTAGACGGGACGAATAACCTTAGTTTCAAGCGAGAGAGAGAACATGCAACTCCCCTTTAATATCATAGGAATGAAATTCATTCCCCTACGTAGCTCTTCTGTGCCTCTAGGAAGATAATTGCGAGAGCTTAGACTAGTTCTCACTAAAAACTCTGGTATGTTTATAAATTACTTTCTAAATTAACTCTTAATTCTCTATACACAATAAAGAGTTAACATACCGAAATAAAAAATAATAATATAATGACCTAGAGTTTCCAAACAAGATAAATAATATTTAATACGGAATGTTTCAATAGTTTTCTCTGCTGTCGTCGTCGAATGAATTGCTTTTTCGTGTTTTACAGTCGTTGTGATTACATAAATTAATGACAAAGCTTTATTCAGAAATCATTTTGCTTACATGAGGATGATTAATCACCTTGATAAATACACGTACACGAATGTACACGGAGACGCAAAGGAATAATGTACTTACGAAATATTCGACATTTCCAAAAACGGTCAAATATCCCGAAATGATAAAAAGAATTTCAGGCCCTTCCCTTCCCCATCCTCCGTTTATGCTACCTGTTTATTTGTTTTTTTTCTTACTCAATGTTATGGGCGTGAAGCTGCTACATCCCTGCCTATCTGATGGAACAAGACGTTTCTACGCCTCTTCTGGTGTAATTAGGACTAGTTGCTTTGAGGGCCAGTTATCAATGTCTGTTCTCTTCCAATAACCTCATTTCTTCACCGAATGAAATACGATAAAAAAAACACTGTTCTCATAATAGTAATAATAATTTTTATGCAATTCTACGTACATCCATCTACCCGTCCGCCTGGAAGCATGCCAATATTACTATGATAAAAAACCTATCAAACAAAAATCACTCCCTGAAAGTTATAGACCCACTAGCCTCCTTCCAACCCTTCGAAACTCTTCGAAACACTTTTCATTCCCATCCTCTCTAATAAGAATCTTATGTACATAACTCAGTCTTGTCTCTCGCTTTTAAATTGAATGTCACTGGACATTACAATTATTGTAAGTATTCATGCGAATTATTTATTCTGTGAATAAATACTTTATCTCATGTCAAAACAACTGTACTATCTTCGGATAAAAGTTTTCTTGAATAATCTAAAAAAACGAAAGAGGGGTGCTTGATTTAACACGTCATATAACGTTTATTAAGAGTGCATTAATGAACCGAAACAGATCAAGTGCAAAATATAAATTAATGAAAGATAAAGAACATGACGCTCTTAGTAATAGTCGTTTAAACCTAATGTTAGGTAATTTTTAATACTTTAAATGACATCTGTTAAGATAAACAACGTTACAAACTGTACGGGTTGCATAATTTAATGGATGCATTAATCGGCAATTTATCTGTTCTGCTGGAACGAGAAAAATAGAACACGCTAATAAATTCACACGACTTTTCTTGCAAAGGAAAGCAAGAATGGGCAACAGGATACATGAGGGTGATCCTGAAACAGACAATTCCTCTTTAATAGCAAAAAGAAGGGAATTGAAAAGGGGGGTGGGTGGAAGGTAGACCAAGGTAGCCAAGGGTTGTCTGGGGTCCGCGGGCTATAGTTTAAGGATCCTACCGGATGTTTCAACTAAAAGAGATGCAGTGAAACCCTAGAAAATGCCTGTTGGGTACTATTTTCACGGCCTTCCGATTGACGGGAGAATAGTTTGCTGTGGGGTCGCAGCATTCTCTTCTGCGCGTCCCCACCAGTTTCAGGAGGCAGTTGTCCGACTGGTTCATTGGGATCTGCGGACAGCTCTTACCGTATGGCCAAGGTCTTAGATCCCAGTACATACACCTCCTAAAATAGGTGAAAGTGCCTCGGCATCGGAGAACTTTGAAGAAACCAGAGAGAGTACAAGCCATCTCCAAAGGTTAGCCCCGCAATCAATTTGAGGAGAAATACCTGTAATCGAAAGCTCCCACAGACAGTACCATGAACGAGGTATCCCTGACGTTAAGCCCCATTAACCCTCTGGGGAGAAATACCTGCCTGATAAAGCAATCAAAGGGATTTGCCCAATAATTCGTTTTTCTTTTTAAATCAAACACGCTCATTTCAGCACTCTTTGACGAAAAGTCCAGTACGAACAAACTTTTAAAACAAATAATTATGACCAATATTTTGATTCAAATAATTTAAATAAGCCATTTTAGAACCTTTGAAATTATTTAAATCAATATAAGATAATAGTAAAAATTAAAATAAACAAATAAATAAAATAAATATATCAGAATACATGGGCTGTTTCCCCCTTGAGAATCTTGGAGGCAATTTTGTGATTCTTCCTCTTTATTTCCGTTTCGGTGTCTACAGTAAAGGATAAATGTAAAGAGCTGCAGGGCCCGCGTTAATAGATTAAATTGATGGTCTCTAAAATGTTCGGTCCCAGAACGACCGTATTCTGGAGCTGTTACATTAAGGAAATGTGACACCTGTGAATATTTCCATGTAAAAGCAGGCTTTTTCCCTTGTTACTGTGGCTCAGACGATATCATCTCCACGAAGGAGGCGAGAGACGACGCGTGACATAATGTGAAGATCCACAATGTGTTTCTGTCCCCGGAGAGTTACGAGGAGCCTCCATCTACGTCTCCACCAGTCATAAACGAATCTCGTGCACAACAGCAGAAAGAAACACGACACCACCATTAGTTTCCATGGTAACGTTTAGTGTACAACGCATACCTGGGTTTCCGCGTCTTTTGTTGCTGGATGACTTTTTCTTCGGTCACGAAAATAATATTAGTCTTGGGAGTGCAGTGATGTATTGAATTTGATGCCGGATGTATATACACTCTCTTTGACGACGTGTCTCTCACCTCCGTCGTTCTAAAGTTTAATATACTGATGGACTTGAGCCGTCGTCTTATACATCCAGTGCTTTCCAATTTCGTGCCTGGAGAACTATCAGATTAGAAGTGCATAATATTCACGTAAGCGTAAGGTAATAATTAAATGTACCGTGTCTTCGAGTCATCCAGTCTTATCAACAATTAGAGACCACATTTAAAATAGGTAACTTATCAACATTTTATTTTGCAGTGACTTTCCGTTTCCATGCATCGATTTTCATACTCAAAATTTTTTAATATTTAGGAACGAAAATATAAAACTGACTACATATTAAGAATGTATTGTCGTTTGAGAATCAGTCACAACGATCTAAAACACTCAGTTATATTCTTTTAATAATATAGGTATGCTATGAACGTGCTAGTCAATAAAAACCCTTTTGAAGTATTGATTACAATGCATACTATTGACAGAAAACGTCTTGGATTTATATTTAGAATTAAGAAATTACCTAAAAGTCGTTATACTAGAACCAAGTTTTCTTACTTAATACGTCACTGCTAATTCCTTCTTAGATTTATCTTTAAAAAAATCTTCTACCGTACTCAATAAAACAAAGACACCTCACAGTACATGCCTATTATACCAAAGTGTTATTTGAGCAGATTGAATTTTAAATTTTAGTATCGCCAAATAGTGTAATAAAGTTTAAGACAGTTTCAATATAATTGAAAATCCATTCAGTAGTTCATTTGTAAAGAAAATGAAATGAGGTTTCGGAAAATTCACCATTTTGGAAGGTTTGTATTATTATAAACAATTGTTACCCCACACACGCCCCTCTAATGCTAATTTTAAAATTCCCTCGTGCCTCAAAACGTGGCTTATTAATCTACCTCTTCTCTTGGTTAAAGTCCTCTAAATTGTTCTCTCTTCTCCTATTCTGATTTGACCTTCCTGGTTGGTTAATCTATCCACCCATATGACTTTCAGCAAACTTTTGTATAGCACCACATTTCTAAAGATTTTTTCTTTTTTTACTTTCTGCAACTCCAATCACCCACGTTTCGCACCCACGTAATGCTACAGTCCCTTCGAACATTTTTAGTAATACAGAAAATATACACATAATATTAAACTACCTATAGACGAGGAAATGTAAGAGTTGATATACTGTACTACTGCAAAGGTATCTGCTTACCAACAGGACAGGTTTTGATAAAGTTAGAAATTTACGACGACTAATTTTAAACTTTTATCATGATAAAGAAGACTATGTGATCTGTCAGATGAATGATTTTACAGAAATATTGAATTTTTGTATCATATCATGACAGAAGAAAACTATTTAAATGTTTGCTTGAAAGTTAAAATGGAACACTTTACAGGTCTTGCAGAAATGTTGAAGGAGCAGATATGTGAGGATAAAATATTCCATGAATATGTAGGTTTCTTGGAGTCCTTACTAGAATAATATACTGAAAGGTTTTCTGATTTTGACGATCAGTCTACCATTATGTAACTTTTATTTGATCCGCCCTCAGTAAATATATCTAAGACTCTTATGAAACTACAAATTGAGTTATTTCAGTTGCAGAGGATAGTGTACTCAAATCCTTATTTGATGTTGAAATGTATGCTATAGATATTTGGGAAAAATTTGTTGATTTTCTAAAACATGTACGTCATTATTCCTGATTTGGAAGTACCTTCTGTTGTAAGTACATAAATTGCAGATCATATTTTAAAGGATAAATTAATGCTTCGCGTCACGAAGCTTGATCCAAATATTTAATTAATTTCAAGAAAGAAATAAATGAAAACATCCCACTAATTTAAAGTTTCTATCGGATTGTAAATTGTTTTACTGAGATATTTAATATTATTTTTTTATATATATTTTATTTCTAATTAATAACTTATTTAAAAATACTTCTATTAATTTGATTACTACTTCTAACTTAATATCTTTCTATTATATTTCTTGATAATATATTTAATTCACTTAAAATGCTTTAATTTTATTATTTTTATTTGGAGTGTTATTTAAATATGTATTTGTTTGTTAAAAATATAAAAAAACTGTGATTACAAAAATATTCTATATTGTAAATTTTTATGATAACTAATGAAAAATAACTTATTGTTGTTTTTTTGTGTTGTGTCAATATAATGCAAAAACTATAATATTTTCATTATGTCGATTTTATAGGTATGTCAACTTATGCACCTTCCTTATTACTACCTATTTTAAATGTGGCCTCTAATTGTAGAAAGGTCTCCCACCACTGAACTATTGCTTAAGTGACGTAATCAGTCACTCAGAGCTTTCTTTAAGATTTATTATTCTTTCAATTCCACAATAGTGTGCCACAAAGAAAATTTATCACGCGCTAAATATGAAAAAGTGAATGAAAAAATATTTTTTTGGTGAATATTAGGTACTATTGACCATGAAGCTAGTTCGTATAATTGACTCCGAACTATCTTGGAGCACAGTTTCAACTCTCTTGAAATTTTATTTATTGATAATTATTTCATGTCAGGCGTCATTTATGGAAAGAAAAAATGTTATAATCAGTGCTTATAATCGTAGTAAAAATATTAGCAAAAATGTAATTAAACTAAGGAACTTTGATTTTAAAGGTATATAATAAGATGTATAATTTCGTTCGCTGAAAATCGCGTTTAAACTAATTACATGAAATCTTGATCACGATAGCTTTAATTCATGAATACATTTTCCTAATTCAGTCGTACTGCCAAAGAATAGAGTAATATCTTCTCGAAAGCTTAGATGATGAACGTATTCACAATCGCTCTCAGCCATCCTTTCAATTTAGTTTCCATTAAACTTCTAAATGTGTTCCTAATATGATTAATTGAAGTGAAATTGAATCTCATTGTCTTTACCATTCTTTAACTGCAGTTATATATCAGGAGTCCGTAGCTCTTGACTGCATCTTATCCTTTGTTTATGCCACAACTAAACTTATCTTTCCCAGAGGTTCAGTTACTACTATCGGAAATGTGTTCCCCAACAGTCGAGTTTTTTTACATATTTGCATCGTTACATTGTTTCATATTATTTAATATATTTTCTTGAACGGTTCTCAAAAAATATGACCCTATATATATCGCAAGTATGTTGGAGACGATTATTCCTCAATCATCATCGGCGGTTTTTATTTAATTTATATATGAAAATACAAGTAATAATATACAGTTTTACTCAAACGTGGAGTTATTTACTAAAATGAACTTTATCCAATTGGCTCATAACAAATATTTATTATTGTCGGCTTGAGTTGGAGACGCATTTTACACAACCAGACGTTCGGATTGTATTTGAGTGATTAATAAACACTATAAATGATTTTGATACGAGGAAAGGTTTTATATTTAAATAAGGTCAATAGTTGATGTACTCTATGTCATATAATCAATTCACCTGAGATTACTGATGTTGATGACAGCCCAGAAAAGAAAAAATAGTGTGTTTTATGAAATAATAATAGTAGATTCTAACAGTCTGTTCAAGGTTTACCATAATATTACAGTTGTATCCGGATATTCCCAGAGAGGCAAAGTATACGTCATAGCAAACGTCACACTAGTCAGGGTGTGCAACTCACCGATATTTGAAACTTAGTTGATGGGGCACATTAGATGCACTTTTAAATAATAACACTACTGGAAAAGACGAAATCTGTTTCATGAAAATTAATGAAGATTGTAATGACGGATATATGCGTTTATAAATGAGATATTTTTATAATCGATATTTTGATTGCAATAGAATGGTTGGCAATACAACGTAGGAATCGTCAATAGGATGTTTTATTGTTACACACTGGCATATAAATACTGACGCATGGATTGAAATAATATTGCTGTCTAAAGTGGGTTAAATATTAATAATATTGACATATTTATTATGAATATAATTTCATTAAGTTTTCAATTAATAATTACAGTCAAAGGAATATTTCAATTAAATTTAAGTTATTACGTTTTAATTCTTAAGATAAGATATAAATAATTTACTTCTGTAAGAAGTCAACGGTTCTAGAAATCAACGAATCTAGGAACGAAACCCGTGAACAATTCCAACAATATTTAAATATCTGATTAATTATATCACAAACGATGGAATGTTAAAAATGTAATTGTTATTAAAGTGGAACACAAGTAAATAACACCTGATGAGGTACCTAAAATTATTTTCTATTTTAGTTCTATCATTTTTCTTCTCCCCATTTTAATCAATATATTGTATTGTAAGGAATTAAAATCTGTTTCACAACTATGAAATTTATTTTGTTTACCATTTTAATTTTTTCTAATAAATAGATTTCATTTACCTTTATGTACAGCTACAATCACTCAATAATTTGTTATCTGTGTGTTAACATTAAATGTGAATTGGCCTTTTCAGACTGTTATGTATAGAACACTAGCTAGGAACTCCATAATCCTAAAATTAAGTAAATATTTTTTTAATAAATTATATTCAAATTATTAGTTTCGTAAAAGTAAGTCAAAACACAACTTTTCCGCGGTTATTCTCATTGCCATATTCAGGTAAATTGGGTTTTGACTTTGATTTTAGCTTGCTCATAATCAAGTATAATTTATTAAAGAGGAAAGACTGCATCTGTTTTGTAATTGTCTTTTACATTAAACCCATGATAGATTTTGATAATCCTGCACTATTAAGTCGCACTAAATATAACGAAATCAATTTGTGTATAACTAGGAATAATATTTTAGGCCGTGATCCAAGAGGTTTGGAAGTGTTTTGCTTGAAGGTTTACACAAAGAAAACGTCTCCAATGACGATGGTGACAGTAAAACATCGTTATTTGTCGTATCTGTCTGAGTGAGGTCAATTTGTTTTCTTGCGGCATCCAATTCTTCGTATCACGTTTCCAGCGCAAATGTTTGTCCTGTTGTGTCAGCGTCGTCAGAGGTTATTCAGAAAATAAAAGATGCCATAAGCATAATTATTAACGGTACCGACGAATTTAAAATACGAAAAATTGGTATTTATAATTTTCTAATTGTTGTCTTGAGAATATCCGTAATTTTTTAGTTGAGGTGAATCGTTGGTGCGCAACGCGAATCAGAAATATGTCAGGCCATTATCCTCTATGTTAAGAGGACGCCCTCTTCATTAATTTCCAGCACATCTGTGCCGGCGAAGGCAAAGGGCGTCGTTAAATTTAAACCGTGAGCTGTTCATACGATCAATGGAAGCCTGAGTCGCATAAACGTCAGATCGAATGAAATAGTCTTTCCATGGCACATCAGTCTCATGCATCTATCACACACTTATTAAACTAAATATTTAGCACTGTATTCGTTGTAGTTATTCCAAATTATGGTCTTAAAATCTATCGAAGTTAACAGGTCAAAAGATAACGGTTTGACGCCGCTTTAACGAGTAGGCTGAAAGAAATGGTAAAAGTTAACAAATAAAATAATTTAATGGTACAATTTAATATTTAAATAAAAAAGGACAAATATTTTTTTCCTGTTGTGCCATCGTCGTTAGAGATTAATATTCAGAAAATAAAAGATGCCAATAGTATAATTTTTTACAATAGAGAAGAATTTTTCTTTTCTTGTTTAGCTATAAAACGAAGAGTAGCACCTATAACAATAGGAAAATTGTACCGTTCATCAACTTTTCTCAAGTGAGCAAATTGTTCAACGGGCAAAGGGTAAGGAAATTAAAAGACCTCTGAAAAGTTAAATTAGAAAACTGTGATTGGCGAAAGAGTGATGGAGTTCGAACTATGTTAGGGGAGGAACGATACGAGGGAGGATTAGCGGAAAGAGGAAAAAACTTTCCAGTCTTGATATCGGAGTAAAACGCATCTGCCTGCTAGAGTAGGAATCCTGGTGCACTTAGAGACTCAAATTTAGCATTAAGCCAACTTCTTGTTCTATTTTACTCCTTATACCAGTTTCAGATTTTTCAGGATTTCATATTTCAGAATTTTTATAGAATTTTTAACAGTTTTGGTTTTCCGTGTTTTTCGGTTTATTTGTCTGTAAAAATTATTATATACGAAAAGGAGTAGGATCTCCGACTGTGAAGAAAAAATCGTTAGCTGTTGCTTACCCATAGAGGTTCCTTTCCGTTCTGCCTTCAAGCCATAGAAATTATGGCTCTTGGGTAGGGAATGGCGGACTTCACCGATCTAAAAAAAACTTAGTTAATTTCTGACATTTTCTAGCTCTAATTTTGTTAATTATGTTTTACGGAGGTTGTTTTACAAATGATAAATTTTTTGATTTCTATTATTTATTCAATGGTAGTTTCTCGTGTGCCTCTAAAAAAACTTCCAATATGTTCTAGAGCACAAACGGGGAACGTGCGGCCTCCATGAGTTTCTTGTGCGGCTTTCATAAAAGCTAGTACACTGAATCCTCGGTTTCCGTGAGGTAATGCACTGGGTACATTGCAGGAACTGGCGGAGTTAACATTTTCAAAAACTTCAGAGTAGAATGTCACTGATTACAATAGAATGCCAGTAATTTAGTCGGTATCTTCACCGTTGTCGTACCTTCCATGAGAGATAAAACAAGCCTTCGTTGCTTCCCTCAAAAAGGAAACCTAAACATGAAAAATAAATATATTTCACTGTATTTTTCATCAGCAAAATTTTTGCGCAAAATCACCACAAGACACTCTGGACAGAACTACTCCGATTGTAACCATATTCGCGTAAACGAAATGTTTCAGAAGATGCTAACTTCGAGGAAAGGTACTTTGTTGACCTACCATACTACGGCAAGGCTCGCTGGCTGTTAACAGTTTTTGATAAAAGTTTTTTTTAAACTATTATCTAGAAAAAGGGGAAAAATTAGATCTATCTGATGAAGCATGTTGCAAAAAAACATTAAAATATAAATATTTGCCAGTAAGGTAATCCTATATATGAAATGTAGCTAGATGTTCAAGTGTTATGAACATTTCACATTTCCCAAAACATTGCTCTTTCGCAAGTATAACTTATATCTGAAGAACACTTCCCAGAGTTGGAGTTGAAATATGAAAGTAAATTTTTCGACGAATCTGTAGATTCTTTAATAAAAGATTATACTTATTTTGACAATTACTTGATCGCAATGAAACTATATTTTAACCATGTTTAGTACATATGCAAAGCGCCTACGGAGCTAAAAATGCGGTTATTTGAATCGTTACTGTGTTGTTATTATTATTTTTATGTTGCATTTATTTGTAATCTTATGAATTTATTTAAAATAATTCTACTTTATACTATTTTTCTTTTATTATATTTATTAATTTCGTAATAAATTTATTTAAAGTGATTTTATTTTATATTTATTTGAAGTTTTTTAAATATATAGTTATTTATTACACAAATAGTTTAATATACATGTTATAACAAGTTATTACGTTTACGGGAACACAAAAAATATATATATTAAAACATTGTTTGTTAAATAAAAATAAATAAATTTATGCATTTGCAAGTTATCTACATATTGTAATAAACTGATAAAATCAGACAAAAACAATACTAATTCACGAATGTCGCATTTATAGGTATAAAATTTATGCGGTCTCCTTCATTACTCTCCAGTTAAATTGCGGCCTCTAATGGTAAAAAGGTTTCCCACCTCTGTTTTAGAGTTTGCTCTAGTGCCATGGTCATAAGAGTCATATCGAGTCCTACCTACTTTGTGTATAAATAATTTGAATGGACCATGACCGGAAAGGAAACTAACTACCTCAATGGTTTGTTCCTTTCTCTCGCTGTTTTTAGTATTTGTTTTAGTTTTTAGAATGTATCTGCTCCCCACAATATAAAAATACATTACTTTCTTATAAATTCCTTAATTGTGTCTTCGGTAATGCGTCTTGTTCCATTTCTAAATCCCTCTTTTATAGCCAATAGCTAGCGACGAAAACTGATTACCGTTAAGGACTAATATGTAACAGCGTTGCGAGGTAAGAGGTTACTACAGTTAGGAAAAGGCTCCTCTCTTGGCTAAAACATAACATGGTTATTCACAATGTGATTTCTCGTCAAGGTTATGCTAACAAGCAGTGACTCTAAACTGGAGGATATTTTAATTACTCAAGCGTTGCGAGCCTCTTGCTTACGTCACAATCTGCTAACCTGTAACCTCGCCGCGACGTTAAGTTTTAGCCTTGTCGACGGGAGGACGTCACATATTATTTCAAGAGTATTATATGCTTTCAGTGCAGAAAGGAACTTCTTCAGCCAGCGAATTCGGCTGTGATGTTGGGGGTCCACGTAGTAAGGTGCTGCCATAGCAAGGGGATTACGGAAAGCTTTTCCACGCTCCATCGCATATCAAGTGTAATTCAATATAACTCCAAATTATTTTACTTCAATGTCTTTAATAGTATATTGCAATAATAAATTATGTTCAGTTAAGCCTCACGATTTGAGTGTCAAAATGTAATATTCAATAATTGAATGGGGGAATGTTGAAATTAATTATAAAAATTAACTAAGTTAATTCGAATATATTACAATATAAAGCATTGTACATTATACAACATTTTCTGACTTTTTTTTATTTGAACACGGTTCTTAAAACGCAGGGATGTGTGGGCCCTCTCGAGAATGGAATGCAGCAGATCCTAAAAAATAAAATTAAAACATTTAATTAGATTTCAGCCAAAGCATTTTAAGATGATTATTCTTTTTCGAATAAGTAAGTTTTGTACAAACACAATAATTTCAACATCAATAATATCTGATCTATTGACTGTGCACCAGCTAATTGTAGTTTCATGACAAAGTTTCATCTACACCTCAACTTATTACAAGAAACTTTCACTGTGTACACATTTTATAAACAGGAGCTGTACAATACGGTATCGTTTGGAGGACCACTGCTGTTCCACCCGGCCACTTGTTTTAGAAAATCAAATCTCCATCAAGCCGTTTCCTCCACGATGGACCTCGACGTCACACTGTTACTCCACCAACATACTGCAAATCCAACATTATAATCTGTCCTATAGCACATGTTAGGCAGACACCCATATCGACATTATAATGGCCGACCACAGTTCACTATTAGTCGCCACACTTCTAATTCGAACTATGCTCTCAAAGCTCAACTTTGCTCCTTGCCGTCCAACACTGCTGTCCTGCTTAGACTTCAGAAAGCACGATTTCACTCTCAAACACATGTATACTCCTCGACCGCTCTGCTCTTTGTTCTGAATTTTGGCCCTCGCCATTATGACAAGCGCCAAGCACGTGGCAAGTGTCAGCCAATCAGAATTTCAATGTTGTAGTATTTTAGTTTATGCAAAAACTTTTGCACCCGCCCCACATTTCTCCTTGCACAATTCGTTACGCAGTAGCGGGCTGTGACGCAACATTGAACTCTTTTTGAGCCCAGACACCGCCAAAATAAGTCCTTTGAACGCTGGTACAGTCCGCTCACTCATTACAACTACAGATAATACACTTAAACCTAATAACTAAAATGAGTTTATAAATAAAGCAAATAAGAAAAACATATTTCCGACTCGGCAGTCTTAATTAAAAAATTAATGGGGTATTTGGATTTAATATTACAATATACATCTGACTATTCTCAATGAGTTTCGTCCACGAATAATCGGCGGAAATGACAATCCCTGTATTCGGCTAGCAAATATTACCTTAGGTAACCAAACAAACAAGAGACTTTGTCCAGACTAAAAAGTAGTTAGTGTATGTGTGGATACACGGGTTAAATGGAAAGTTTTGGTAAAATTTAAACTCATGTTTTCCGTCATTCACTATTACAGGCTGAAGTTCTGAAGTGGATATAAATTTAGATTTCACCACCTTATTGAGTGGATTAACACAAGGCATAAAAGTATAAAAATACAGTTCTACTTTCGTAATCAATAACGGGAAGGAAACAGACAGTTAGGAAATAAAAAACACACGCAAATAAACAAACGCAAAATCATTTAACTTGTTTTGCCTTTGACTACAATTAATTTATTTGCAATTATACACAAATAATAATCGAAACAAAGACGATCTGATAAATAGTTTTGTTATATGATATAAATTTAATTCTCTTTAAATAAATTTCATAAACTACCTCTAAAATTTTTAAATAGCTTAAGTATAACGCAGAGCTTATTTTATACGTAAATTTATTCATACAAAAAATAGTAAGAGAAACAAATATATTTGAAATAATTTTATAAGAAAAATTTTAACGCCAGTTCAAAAAACAAATGATCCTGTGTTTCATCATCAATGCCACCTGCGTCACGATGATGTTAAACAAACAGAAAAATGGGCGCCAGAAAATAAAATAACATTACAAACAACATATATCTGATATTAACGGCTATAACTTCAACACACTATTACAAGAAACTGTAGTTGTAGAACAGTTAGACGTCTTTCTTGTATGTATTTAATTAATAATTTATACAATTTTATTAATAAGTCCCACAGTTGGAAGTGATATGTATTTAATCATTTACGCACGTTCAAGTATTGTGAGCCATTTGTAACATTTATTTTACTTGTATTTACTTTACTTTTATTGGGAAGGTTTATCATGGGGGTTAAAAAGAAAAACAGGATTTAATTAATGGTATTCAATTTGGTAGCAACAAATTTAAGATTTAATATGGAAACAACAAGAGGGCTGAGTACAATGAATTAAAAACGAAAACGGTAGAGCAGTCAAACTTAATAATGTAACTCGTAAAATCCGGGTCACCTGTGGGGTGAACCAAGTAGAAGCAAAGGTTTTGGCAATGTGAAGCTGAGATTGTTGAATCAACGATACCGTCTGTTGGTCATGGCGATGCCTCTGGGCGTCTTGACAGGTGATATCAATCAGACCGGCCATGTCGGATGATCCACGAGGAAGTGGACTCGGAACGGCTTCAAGTTGTCTCTCAGCTCTCGTTTATGTTCTTCGCTTGGAGCTTATCAGTATCCGCGTTCCGTGACGAAAATCTTTCGGTCCCGAGTAGGACCTAAATTTCCACTTGTCCTCGGTCGCAACTCCGAACTCAATAACTTAGCTTCTCTTTTGCTCCCTCTCTTCCCACAAACGTTTTCCAGCCTATTGCTACGAATTCTCGTTCTCCTTCTTCTATCAGCAAATGATTTTTAATTATAAATAACTTCCATTCGTTGGAATTTACAGAATAGGAAATTTTCAGCCGCTGGGTTTCTACGCGATTCTCTTTAGTTACGCAGTAGCAGTTATTCCAAAATTAGATGTACTTAGTTTCCAAACTGACAGAAATAAATCTGTCCCGAATTTTAGACACTGGCAGGCAATTGTCCGTGAAGAATTTCTGTCGCTTGTCTGAAGAAGGGTCTGCCACTTTTTTTCAAACTAAGAGACACCTGCGTTGACTGTCACAAAAGACTCATTCGCACATTCCAAAAATCTTCACAGCTTTCAGATTCACTTGCGTAATTTTAATCCATTACATTAGTAAGCAATCTATAAATATGGTTCACGCCTATAAATAATCTTACATTTAATTTGTAGTATAATAAATCTTGGGGGAATATTAATTAAAATAACGTTAAGATTTTATGATAATATCAATAAAACAATTTACTTTAACAAATACAAACTTATATTTACAATAATTTTTACAATTTTAAATATTTCAATATTTACGCCGGCACTTATTTTCCATAAAAACTATTACATATATATTTACAAAAATTATTTATATTAAATTATTAAATACTAAAAATTTAGAAACACATCTCAGGGTCGCACTTTATGGGCCTTCTCATAGAACAGAAACTAATCCACTTGGACCTGGCAGCAAATAGAAAATTACAAAGTCACAGGAATTAATTACCGTGTCGGCTTTTCACTTCTTTCGGGCTCGTCCTCCCTCCAGATCCAAGCTCTCGCACCATCTGTCCAGATCTCCTCTCAACGCTCTCGACCACGAATCTTTCACCAATCTGTGTCTCCACCAATCAATCTGCTACATCTCTCATCATCACCAATCTGCATCAATCTCATGCCACCAATCTCTTACCAAAAATGTCTCCGTCTGCCTCTTTAAAACCTCATCCCCACTTCTGCGACACCTATCACCTAGGTGGCAGGGATGGATCTCCTCCAATAATATCCCTGGTTACACTTGGGGAAGAAGCACGCCCTCGGTTGCCAAATTTTCATACTGATTGGGAAATTCCGAAACCGGTGCCGAGGTGCCCGAGTAGCTGTATCTGTTCGTTACAGTAGCAAACCTAGCTAATATATAGGACCTAATTTAGTAAATCATATACTATTTGGTATAACTTTTTGTAATATATATATATATATATATACATATTTTAAAGATTTTTAAGTAAAATGGGAGTTTTTGATACACAGAAGTTCACTCAGGGTGTATTAAAGGATGAATGGGGTTTATCCTAATCCACTGGTCTTGCAGGTGCCTCAAATATGGTCTCCCTACACCTAAGGCGCAATCGCTAGTTGATAGTCGTTTACTATGACTTCCTTAGCCTTATCTCGAATAGTGTATGTGTCTGGATGACTATTAAGTAGTCTTACAGATAGATTGGTTTGTAAACGGTTTTATGTTTTAGTAGAAATTTTCTAGGATAATTGCAGTGACTCTGATTTTCAGCATTCACCCCATATTTCAAAGGCTTCTATTCTTTTCCTTTCCTCAACTTCTATCGTCCACGTTTCGCACCCATATAACGCCACGCTCCATACTAACATTTTAGCAACGATTTCCTAATATTCACACTTATATTACCCGGAAGTAAATTCCTCTGTTTCGTGAAAGCCTTACTTGCCTGTGATATCCTACTCTTTATGTCTAATATACTTCTACCATCCCTAGTTATTACGTTTCCCAAGTAGCAGAATATTTAGAATCTTATATTACCTGTCCCTTCAGACAATATTTGTTGATTTCATTAAATTTGAGTTTGTCCAAAGTCTTTTCTACTAATTTAACTTTACCGTCCTCCTAATCTGACAACGAACTATTAAATTTTGCGTTCACATTTGGTACGTATAGTATGCTCTTTTTTGCATTATTTACGTATTCATTCCGACATAGAGCTTCCCATTTTTTTTTTTGCATTTAGAATACATGCGTTCTGATGCTCCACCGTAATAAATGTACGCGGAGCACTCCTGTGCTGTAGTGGTCCTCAAATCCAGAATATATTGGATAAAGCTGCGGGTAACGTTGAGAGTTATTATGACTCTCTTAAGGCAGTCATTGGAGTCATTATCGTATGAAAAGTGACTGCCCGGGGAAGAATGGTTGCTCCTGCTTTATAGTTGCATGCCTTTTGAGGGTTACGGTAAAACTTAACTGAACTAACGAGACACGTGCTCAGGGCTAATTTTGGTGTTAGAGCGTATATAAGCGATTTATACCCTCTTCTCCTTCCAGACCAGGGTATGCCTACTCGTGGTCTCCGTTTTAAGCCACCTTAGGGTGGTGATAGAATTCTCCTGGTATGAGGCAGGGAGGTCGAGTGGTTCTCTGTGGGGTTAGTCTGGTGATAGCAGCTGAGACTTGACTCAAGGTGCTCATCGAGTCGTCTTATACGACTAACGTGTTGGAAGTGTGGGGGCTTGTGCTTTGCCGGGAAATCCGAGCGTGTAGTGGCTATTACTGTCTGCGTGGGACCTCTCTGCAGTTTTAGTTATACGATGATGAAACCACCTGGCCATAATCATCCGTTAGTATTTCCGAATGAAGTCAGAGTGATGTAGACCTAGCTTGGGTGTTCAATATGGTTCGCTAGAATGGGCCGACATGCTTCAAAGGCCATTTAATGCAAAGTTCAACTCCTCGCATTGGGGCGACTCTGAGTAATTTATTCGGGCGGTCGACCATTGCCGTCTTTAAGAGAAATTGATGCCTCGGGGTGCGTTCGGCTTCTGGTCTATCCTCCCTATGCCCTGGTGGTGGCTTCTTTACGTCCCAGGCCAACGCATATTGGAGTTGGATTTGTGGTGGTTGTGGTTCGTGGGAAAACTTTTCTTCCTTCTCCCAACAGTTTAGGAAAAAAGGTATCCCCGTTCCCTCTTTTCTAGAGGGTTCGAAAAAATTCACGGTGGGAATCACCCTATATTACGGAAAAGTTTTTATCTTACAATTTTAATTATCACATACAGAGATGAAAGTCAATTTGTTGGTTAGGCTAAGAAGAAAGTTCGCATTAGGCCTCAGCCAACATATTCTTTAAACAATGTAGACTCCCTCGCTTGTACGAATATTCCATAAACTTAGTTAGCTATTAGCGATATCCTGCTTAATATTATTCACTGTATTGCGTCACTACATTAAATTTATTTATTTCAATTAAAAGATATAAGTAAAACAATTGAGGGCGAAATTGATTTCTATTTGGGCAATTTGGTACATTACCACTCAGCTGAGACGGATTACGACGCTCTTTAAACCTAGGGAATTCTCGTATCAAATTAATACGAGGACCAAGTGGTAAATCGTATATGTAAAGACAGCTCGATATATCTATATATTATTGCAATCAGACAAAACCATGTCACGCCCAATATAACATACCAAATGATCATATTCATGCGCCATAAATTGGTTAGCCGTTGGAAATATTTATGGTCAACTTGATTAATTCTTCAGTTTAACATAACAGAACAATTATAAATTCAGAAATAATACAACTTTAAATGATAAAATATTTCGTAATGATACGTTGCTCCCGGCAACGTTTCCCCAAAGATAATCTTCTTCCTCCTGGCCACGATAGTAGATGATCCTCTCCACTTCCTCTTATTCTACATTATAAATAAATAATTGACAAAAATAAACACATCCACTACAAACTGTTACACGGCTTCGCAGCTTCGCATAGGAGATTCCGGGTTCGAGTCCTGTTGTGGGCATGCACGTTATGTGAAACAATTACAGTTAACAATTAAACGAGCTCCCCTGTACTAGTCGCTAATAACCGTTTCAGTTGATGTACGTTTCTTTGACCTGATTGTGTAAACGTTATATAATTAATGTGACCCTATACGAGTCTCAATACACATTTAACACGCCTCGAAACCACGTTAAATTTAATTTGAATCATAATAATGTGAAAAACTGTTGAATTCCAATGGGATAATAGTAAATTATAGTGGAGTTATACGAGGGTAGACCAGTAACTAATTTACAGTAATTTTTTCATAGCCCCAACAATGGTACGAATGCGAAGCTTTTGATATAAATTCTTTGAAGTTTTCGAAGTATCCATGCTTCAACATGACGTCTGTAAGTAATGTGCGTTACATTGCGTCATTGAATTTCTCAGTGAGGAGCAAGAAACGGCTGAAAAACTTTGCAAACGTTTATGTGCAGTTTATGGAGCATCAGCAGTCGTCAGCCATCAGAAAGCAGGTCGGCAGAGCTCCAAGATTTGCGGCGTTCAGTGAGGCCACCCACGGCTGGCACACCTGAGGCATTCTGAGGCATATGCCAAACTCAAGAATCGTTTCCAATGACTTGGACGCCATAACAACCAATGTGATTGCTTCAACATGGTAGCGCTCACCCTCACACCGACCTTGTGTCTCGATGAAACGGGAAGGAGATTACGTGTAAAAATATGAAGTGTATGAGAAACATCATTCTCTCTTGTGTATAAACTTCATTATGTTCAATAATTAATTGTTGAAGAAAAAAATGTGGTACATTAATTTCTGGGCCACCCTTGTACAACATTAATAAAAAATTATGCATTCAAATTTAAACAAAGATGCCAAAGAACTGACGTCGGTAAATACTCTTTCGTAAAAAAAGACCGTAAGAGACTGAAGTGATTTGGAAATCATATTTTGAGTAAACCTTTTATTATCTAACGATATAATAACTTTTAAATTCTATATTAAATGTGTAAAATTTACAGAAAATTTCACGAGAGTTAAGAAACACTGTTAAAACCATGATGATAATCATTATGTATGAAAAAGGTAAAATATTTTCTAACTTTTGAAACGTTTCACTTAATATCTTTAAATAACCGAAATATAACGACACTTACTGATTAGATCAGGTTGCCTTGTCTATATGGACACTTTCACAAAAGGTTACCCGCGGACAAGCGAAACTTTGATAAACGCTATTAACAGTAGATTAGAATAAGCCGGATTCTCCGGTAAAGTTGCTTGGCGATAAACAGTTATAGATGTTTTTCAAATGCCACAGTTTCCATCAGGGTATTATATCATTTAGGCATATAGAGACCATTGATGCCAATCCCCAGTAGAGACATCTGTGACAGGCGACGCGTACGTTTGCCTAATTGTGTTATTACAACCGTCAAACATTACACCACGGGACTTCCAATGAGACATTGGAAATGGAAGTGATTATTCTAAAGCTTAAATTACTATTGAGAGACAAAACAATTATGAAGAGAATTAGCCTTATATTTATTGATTTCATACTGATAAAATAGAAGATATAAAACACCAATAAATATCGAGGTAATAAAAACACAACAATTAAATGTACACAGTAAAGAAACCAGTGACAAAGAAAGAAAAAAAGTACAAGTACGAAAGATACGAAAATTTGAGAAATACAAGGATATATAACATTCGATTTGTAAGATAAAATAAATAAGAAGGTATACATTTTTAGATTCATTGTTATTTCCATTAGCCCTCGGTTGAGGAAATAGGATAAGTCATACATTGCATCAAGTAACAAATAATTATAAGACTAAAATAAAATAAGATATAATTACCTACGAAAAATCATTAAATGCGTAGCTCGAGTATAGAAGGTACAGTATAAAATAAGTGAAAACACGAAACGCACACTTTCAGAAGCACAAACGCACGCATAATACAGTAAAGGTCATTTGTTGGATATACATTACGAAGGAATATGACCTACCGTTGCTTAAGGCAATACACGAAACAAACAAAAGAGCAGAAAAATCTATGCATAAATTACTGAAGTTAAGTAAAAGAAAATGTAGAATAAGAAGAACAACCAAGTCAGTCTCGGGAAACGTATTTATTGTGTAGGAGGTGGGGAGTTAATTAAATAGAAGTTGATTTAGAAATATTGTGAAATTTATTTACATAGAAGAATTAAACAGGGAGTGCATTACTGAGGGAAATATATACAAGGAAATTGACGGTTCGGAGAAGCAATCTGATCTCTTTAACTCAGGGTTAATATCATGGGCGATCCCCCCTTAAACGATCTGGATTGTAAACTTGGCAACATACCTCTTTACAGCTTCTCTCTTCTTCAGTATCTGCAAAGTCCATGCCAAATCCTCAGTTCCGACCGTCTGCTCTTAGTGTCTAAGACCGAATGCATCTGCACAGACTCTCCATCTATCCATATATCCACGAAACCCCATTGGCTGAGGCCACCACGTGGTGATTAAAAAATATTGTTTGTTTCGTTGATGTTTGGGATTTCTGAGAATAGCGCAGGTAATTATTATACGTGACCTGACAGCATCCCATAGGATTACAGCCTCCTATCCCTGCCGTAATGGAGGTGCCGTTCAACCTTCCACTGCGCCTTCCAGGAGCCACTCAACCTTCAAATCCTTTACTAATTTTTACATTACAACTTAATAAAATAAATATCGCGCTACAAATGTATTTAGAACATTTTAAGGAGTCATATTCATCTAATTTGCTTAATGTCGTTTATCAGACACACAGTGCCTCGTCATTAACAATAAGTACATTAAAACACGCTTTAAGCTTACTTAATACATTTGTACAGTATCAGACCACTGTGGCTTTTTTAAATATATTTATTGTTAATGACAAGGAAATTTGTATCTGATAAACGAAATTAAGGAAATAAGATGAATTCGGGGTATCTGTGGACTTTCCTTTAAGGAAGCCATGCTTTGCTGCTGATAAAATCTTATGTTTATTCAAGAAATGAAGTAATCTAATATGTACTATTTTTTCAAATATTTGAGAAAAAATAGGAAGGTTCTATAATTTAATATTTTGAATTGGCCATCCTTTACAGCGGAAAGACGTAAAATATTATTTCAAGATATAAAACGATAGACGCAGGACATTCTTTTACTATTTTACTAGTTATACCTTATATAGCTGCTGCTGAGGAACACTTCAATTTATTATTGCTGTAATTATTTCAACTTTATTTATTGATTGCATAATTTTAGGAGCGGAATTTTGTAAAGATTGAATAATTCCTCATGATGACACACAGAATTATCTTCGAACAGAAACTTTGCAACATGAACGAGATACATGCCACGTCTCTACTACAAAAAGTCTCACTTTGTTCTACTTGTGCAATTTGTTTATAGTTTCCGGTACCTTTGCCATTCAAATTTTTAATGACATTCCAGGTATCTTTGATTTCATTATCTGCATTCGCTATATATCTGGAAGAATTGAGTTTTTTCGCGGCCTCGAGCACTCTCTTGTAAGTACGTCTGTAAGTTTAAATATAGTTTATTAATCTAGGAGATTCAGAAGACTGTTTAAGTTTGCCGAAGTAACAGAGTTTATTCCGTGATATTCGAATACCGTTCGTAATCCAATTTACAGGCCTGTCGTGATTAGTTAGATTTAATTTAATCGGGGCTACTTCATCCATTAACTATACAGAAACATTTAGAAAGTTTTCAAGAATCGAATTTAAGTCATCAGTTCTACTATTTTCTAGTAGAGGGATCCAGTTAATTGAGTACAATTTCTCTGAAATGAATCGATATTTTTCCGGGCAGAGTTTTATTGCTCGTAACCACGACGCTTTAGTGATATATAAATGATAAATTTGTTACATGCCTTTCTTCATAAGATTTTATTGGGCTCTTTTATTCTTGTAATGATGTGAAAAGATGTATTCTTGAATACACTCAGCGCGGTTTTTGGCGCATTTACTGGTAAAGCATTTGAACACACGTCCGATGCCTGTGGAGTGACCTTCCTCCGTTCTCTTTAACTTGACTGCTAAAATTTCACGGTTTTCTCAACATGACAGGTGACGAGCAGACGGCAACATGCCAATGCAGAGTTTACCATGAAATTCATTTATAAATACATTCTCAAAGAAGGAGGGAAGATTGTGTTTGCAGCCTATAGATAAGTATTACTCACAACGGGTATTTACAGTAGCAAAGTCGACAGCATAAGATTGCGGCGTATAGAAGTATAAGAAGTTTTTTCTCATAAACTTTTGACTTTAGTCGTCACTGCAGATTCAGTATAATTTGCCTTATCTTTAGTACTGTAATGGCATCTTATATTTGTATATAACTATCATAACTTTTATGTATATATTTGACGTTTACACATAACAGTATTAGACAATAAGTAAGAAAATAGATCGGATGAAATCTTCACGATTAACCAACCGGGTCAGGTTTTTAAAGGAACACAACGTTGCTACGGCCATTTTCTGCCACCGTCTTCAGCCTGAAAATGGCAGAAAATGGCCGCAGTAACGTTCTGTTCTTTTAAAAACCTGACTCGGTTGGTTAACCGTGAAGATTTCATCCGAATTATTCACCGGGAAAGTCTACGTTCATTAAGAAAATAGATATTTAAGATAGTGTTGAATGTAATAATTACATTTACATAGAAGCTATATAAATCCATAGAATATGAAAATTGATTCTTGATTTCAATATAGTTATATTGAAACTATTTGAATTATTATTGGTGAAAAAGATAAAATACGTTTTCAAACTTCACATAATAAAAAATTCCCACATATATTTATACATATATTTTTGTATATATATATTGGTAAAAAAGATAAAATCCGTTTTTCAAACTACACATAATAAAAAAGTCCCATATATATTTATGCATATATTTTTGTATATATATTGGTGATAAAGATAAAATGCGTTTTTCAAACTACACATATAAAAAAGTCATATGTATATATAGAAATTGCATGGACGATCCTTCGTTTAACCCAAAGTCGATATGTTAAAACTTCTTTAATTTTATTAGTCAAAACACTTCGCATAATTCAGAAGCTCCTCGAATACGGCGTGTTGGGCTTTCAATTTGTAAATAAATAAAAGAGAATGTATGTACATATCTTTGTCCCGTGTGCATTACAATACCATTCATTCAATTGCCATTAAAGTTGTGCTCAGTCCATAGAAGCTGTCAGTGGACATTCAGAAGCTTTAGGTCAAGAACGTTCCCACACTAAAGACAGTTCTAGAAACTGCTAACAAATGTCTCGCAATTCTCATGATGTTTTACAATAATTTATTTTCTTCCACCAGAGATTTCGCTACTAAATTAATCGATTCAAGCTATAGAACTTGCAACCGGATAGATCCACGACTTCACGCTGCCTGCCGAGCGAGATGACAATACTGTTAATCGTGAAATAATTCTTAAATTTAACTAACATTTTATTTAGTATTAATACGTTTTAATTAGTCAATAAATAAGCAAATTGTTTTATAAGTCGTATAGCAGATGATTGAGGCACGTTATATAAATACAAGTTTGCAAAAAAAATTCGTTCATATATACACAATATTATATACAATATAATTAAATTTATACACAATATATCAGGCTAATAAGACCCAAGAAATGGTATAAGTATCTTTTCATTATTAATATAATTGACTTTATACGTATGTTTGTCACATCCAAATCTAAACGCTTGGAGAAATTTCGACTAAACTTTGTATACGTGTTCTTTACGACCCAGAAACAAGCAGTCATGATACAACCATCCTTTACAGATGCCAGGTGAAGTGGATTTAAATTTAAAACGTTCATAAATGGCCGATATTTACATGGGAATAAATATTTTTCGGGGTTAATGAGAGTGTTAGTGTTTCTCCCCATGTTAGAAAATATTCGAGAATCATGTCGAATACAAGGTTGTGGAAGACACTGAGTTAAATTCTGACCTTTAACATGCAGCATTTGTAGTAGATCAGCCCCAAGAGGAGGGGAAGATATGCTATAAAAACAACCGAGATTGATGAGAGTATTATTAACATATTTTTGTACCGGGAATATCTTTCAACTTATTTTAAGGTACTTGGAGTCTTTTTCAGTCTTTAAATGTACAGGGAGTATATCAGACTCTCTTAGGGTGTCAGAAGTATTTTTGAGTGTCTGAACATACCGGAGAGTTAATAGTAATAATTTTTTTCAGACTTTCTTAAAGTTACTGTGAATATTTAAGGTAGCAGTACATTTTTGATTCAATTAAGGTATAGGATTGCACAGAATAGGTTAGCATAGAGGGTTGCATCAGACCAGTCTAAAGACTGAAGACTGCAACAACAACAACACAGATCATTGTGGTGGTAATGATATAATTAACATTCCGTCAACTCTCATAACGTAGGGGGCATGAAAACGTAAAATTTAAAAAATATGACGCTGCCTCTGATGGTTTATCCACGTGTTGACTAAGAGATTACTGTTGAATTAAATACTAGGCGGGTTAATATAAATAAATACCCGGACGACGCCGGAGACCCAGATAGTTGGAAATAAAGCAAGAAACTTTCTGACTATATAAACATTTTTCAAGCGTAATTCTTTTCTCCTTCTTTTCCCGTGTTATAGCCATATTTAAGGTCTTTATCGACCGTTCATGACACATTCGGATATTTTGGAGTGTCATGTGGCCAGAATATTGATTTTCGTTCAGTCTTAACCTCTGGTTTCGGGACAATGACGAGCACAAACATTCATGCACATGCCACACACCGTGTAACTCGGGTTTCACGGCGTCTTTGGAAGATTTTCCCCTACCCTCGATTTAAAAAAAATGCCGAGATTAGAATCCAGGACCTCTGTGGTGTGAAGCAGTGACAACATCATCATAACTGTTGGCATGTTTGAGTAACAGCTGACTTACCGGAAATTTTACTTTGATTATGAACCGGTGATAGTCAGTATCTTTCAGTGCTGAAGCAACTAGTGGCGTCATGTCTTAGGCAGGACTGTTCATAACCTCTTACATCTGCGGCCTGGCACTTCTTTCACCGAACGATTTCATACAAACACACGTAGTGCAGACACTAGACACACACCAACACGCATATATATATAACCTCTATTATTTCTGTATCTTAAAATTAATTTAATTCTACACCTTCAATTCGTTCTTTTCGTTTATCTTGAGAATGCTGAAAATTTCATTTGACTACATATATAAATATAATGTATATATATTTATAATTAACTATAGATTTTATTTAGATCATATATCACGTACAAATTATTTGTACAGAATGGTTGAAAAGTTAATGTTAAAAATAATTTTTATATATTTATAATTAACTATGGATTTTATTTAGATCATCTATCAAGTATAGATTCTTTGTACAGAATGGTTGAAAAGTTTCGTACATCTCCCGGTTTTTTTATTGTCTTCAACTGATCCGGTTTCACAGAAAACGGCCATTAATCGGCTGAAGTCAAATATTTCACACGAAACTGGTCTACAACAATTGTATATGTACGTCTGACAAAATTATGTTCAACTGTAAAAACTCGTTGCTCTTGGAAAAACAAACTTTTTACGAATTTGTGAGCTCAGCAATACTATAGCCATCACGCGACCAGTACATTTTTAAATAATTGTTCCTACACTGTTGTTAGTAATATCAGTAGTGTTACCTTGTGATATTCGGTAGAAATTATTCGAAACATACCATTCATGGACACATATATTTCGATGTGGGCGTCTTTTCGATCTCTCTACGTGTTAATGAAAAGAATGTGCCAGAGACTGGAAAAAACAACACATGTATGTCAGATCTGCACAAGGTCTGATTTTGGGTATGATATTTTAAGATAATTGTTTTACTACTGCGACTATAAGATTATAAAAGGACTAGCGGAGGACAACACATTTCCCGAACCACATCACCCAATATTGCTGAATCAAAAACAATCGATTTCTTTTTGCACGTGTTTTGGTAAAACTGTAAAGTAAAATCTCTTATAGTAAATAATAGTAATACCTAAAGAGCGTTTAGGTTTTTGTGCTGCAAAGGTATTGCAATGAGACGGGGGTGGAAATAACATAGCCATGCTTATCTTTCCAATGTAACAACACGTTTGGTGGAATTATTCTTAAACCTAATTTATAATTAGTATTTAATTAGTATTAAATAATATTTAATTAAAAACATTTCAGAATTCAGAATTATTTTACTCAGATATGAGTTTTTATTGAAGTTATAATTTTAAGTTACTTATTTAAATCTTTACTAATCCTTCAGAATTATAAACTGATAGACGATAAACGATAGTTGAAAGTAAATCATTTATGGATACGTCGCCACAGGGACATTTCCCATTCGTGAAGGTGTGTGATGTATCTTAGTGTTTCTCTGAAAGCTGTCAGTTGCAGGGGAACCCTCGATTCAGTGTTGCTGCTTCTAACTTTGTTTGCAGCTCCCGCCACGTACTACGAACGCTTCCTAACTCGAGGAACTTCCCGAGGGAAGTATAGCTAAAGTAATAATATGAAAAAGCGAGGCGATGGGATTTTAACATCGCCTTTGTGTCCAATAAACTTGTCATTAAGGTGCAATGTTTAAGAAGAAAACTGGAATGTAACTCATAAATGTTGATCTAACACATGAATATTGATACGATTGTTTCATATCAGCACATATTGGCTATATACAGGCTATATTTTGTAAAAGAAATATGAGAACTCTGAAGCATTGCAATATATAGCAAGCTTTTTGTGGCAGAAAAGCTCATACAATTTATAGTTTGAATAATACATAAAAATCCATCGTATGTATTGCAATCTAATTTTTTAAATTTTTTAACTACTTGAAATAAAAAATATCTAAAATTATCTTTCCGTTGTGACATAATAAATAGTTTGGAGTGTTCAACAATAAAGTTTTAAGCGCCACTGTTTTTCTTCAGGAAATGTTGAAATTTTCTGTGTAATAATGCAACAGCACTGAAAAGTTTTACGTTGAAAATAATTCATATTTTATTTTATTTAACTATGTATATTTAACTGGGTTATCGTTGAAACAGCGTGAGTAATCTATTTTAACGACAAGTTGATAATAATTGTGGTTTTTAGTTTTATTTCCATTCCACATAAAACGCTGCAATTCTTAAATTAATAAATGAACACAAAATGAATAAATACATTTACGCCGAATGGAACCTATGCATGAGCAGACAGGAAAATGCATTTAATAATGTGACGTAATACTAATATTATACGCAATTTAGTTCTGTAAATTTAAATACTTGATTAATGCTAAACCCTTCTGTGGTACACGGATTTGAATCCAACTGGCCCCACCAAGCGGTACATCATAAAATTTTGTAAAAAAATTCAAGTAGGTTTATGACAGACACCAACAAATTAAAGAGACAAATCGATCTAGAAAATAAGTTTTGAAGGAAGGGTTTTATACTTTTATGTCTTTAGTTTGGCGTCTATGCAGTGAGCTAAGACAAAAATTGTTTTAGATGAAGAGTTCTCGGGATTCCAGTTGGGTGATGTCGTTTGTAGTCCACAACGTTTCCATGGCTGACACCGAGAACTCTTCATCCAACATCTTCGTTGGGAAAATTTACGTTCTCCATTAAAAATATTTTTGCTTGTAACTTCAAAATTCCATTTAACAATATAGTTTGAAGTTCACTCATTACTTGATCAACGTACAGTGATCCGTGTTTTTATTTGTGAAAGTAAAAAACCATTTAATATCATTTATAGAATGATATTACAGCCTTGTGATAGTTATACGAACAGCTGGAATTTTTATAACTGGGTAGAACATTTGAAAAAATCTGTCGAAACTCAGTGACTGACGCGCAACGCCATGGCCGGACAGTTGCAGTGTCAACGCCTTTTCTATAAATCCTCATTGACATTGTTTGTCAGTCGTGAAGACCGACGAATTGCTGTTGAAGATGTATTATAAAAATAGCAATGAGTGTTGACACAATTAGTAACCTTGTTAATAAAAGGACCAAGTAATAGCAAAACAAGTACAAGGTGGGTCTTCCACGCTGACAGATTTGCCTTCCTCTGATTTTCATTAGGAGGAATTACGTGGAAAAAGTTTAGTAAATAACTGATAAAAATCAAGAAAAAACCAGGTATGAGACAAATAATTTATCGTTGGGAAAAATGTATTAATATTCGTGTTCATTATGTTGAGAAAGAGTAAAAGGCTCATTTTGTAAAAATATAAAGTTTTCTTTCATAAATCAATTTATCTCTTTAATTATTTTAGCCCTTCGTATTATTGGTTGTATCTACGTAATATTACAGTAAATGAAAAATGAGGTACCAAAAATAAGTATACTAACTCCAGTTAAAATTACTGTATAGATTTTTAAGTCGTATATTGTTAAAATTAATTTGAGTTAAGTCATGTGAAAATTAATTTTTCTTCGATTTCATTTCTTAATAATTGAAATTTATTAATGTTCATTTAATGTATTAGATTACTGATGTTATATTTGAACTCAAACTGCCAAGGCATTAAAAGAACACGCTTTTAACAGATTAATCAGCATTATTAAGAAGTGTATTCATTTAATCAATAGTAAGAAGATTAGGTGAAATAATTGTACTCAGTGATGTAAATAAAATACGTTTCGTTCAGTTAAGCCGAATAATAAAAATTATTTATAAATTTGCCAATTAATCACTTCGTCAAAAATGTAATTAATTTGACATTCAAATGTCACACAGAGCGCGCTTTATTTTTTGTATTAATTTAGTATTCCTGTGTGCGCATTAAATTGAATTAAATTACGAAACGTCACACAGCAACAATTACGATAAAAATTAAACGGATTAATTTCCAGACCAGTGCGCCGACAGAAATAAATAACGGTGTATAATTAATTAATCTCATTAAATTTTGTTGGGAGATAATGAAGTATATCAATAACCAAATGTTATATTTCAGTACGAGAGCGCAGTACTTTACTTTCGCAATATAAACGAATTGCAGTAAAAATAAATGATAAAAGCAATTAACGCATTGACATATTCCCTAAGCGCCCGTACAAAATTTTTCATTATATACTTCTTTGGGTAATAGTATGATCTACCTTCTGTTTCATTTGCATAAGTAAAAATGAGTAGCTACGACTCTAATTTAATGTAGTTGACAGACACATACCGTCTGTTGAGATATTCTATGAAAATGAAACCATTCTAGTTTCCACCAATAAAAATATTTAGCCTGCCGTGTTGTTTATGGTAATTACTTGTTGTATAAGGTGCACTAATAATGCGGCAGTTAAAGTGAGTGTCCAGATTATATATATTTTTTTGGGGGTAACAGGCTACATGATTTTTTTTTGGGTAACAGGCTACATGAGGGTGATCCTGAAACAGGCAACTCCCCTTTAATAGCATAGGAAGGGAATTGAAAAGGGGGGATGCGGAAGGTAGAGCAAGGTAGCCAAGGGTTGACTAGGGCCCCCGGGCTATGGTTTAAGGATCCTACCCGGTGTTTCACCTAAAGAGATGCAGGGAAAACCCTAGAAAACCTGCATCAGGTAGGTCGGGCATTGGGTACTATTCTCACGCCCTTCCGAATGACGGGAGACGAGTTAATTCAATTTTCGATTTATATTGTTCTCATTCTGAGATTTTTTGGTGAGAGACAATTAGGGTGACATTTATTAATGTTTCTAGAGTTAGGTAAATCGAAATATTTCACTGTGACCCATATATATTAGTTATTCCGTATTTTTGTAACTGACCGTATTTAGGTCTTCGTATAAAATTTTTATGCTGCTTGTTCCGTCCGATTTGTAAGTATGGTTTCAAATATTTATAATAAAGCCTTCTTATACCACTTTATTTATTTGTAGTATTCATTACTTCCATAGTTTTAGAAATGAATTGAGCACGTGATACTAGCAGTTTGAAATTCTCTCATTTTGCTAACGTTAGAGCATTTACTTGTAGTATATTTTGCCACCCATTTATACAATTTATTTATTTCAATTTTATTTCTGTAGATTTTATATGTTGTCGAGTATTTCTTGTGAATGGCACAAATGAGACAATCTGATAATACTTCTGGCATATTTGGAAGATTAGAGCTACTACCACATTCCGTTACTTGTGTATTTTCATCTCCTTCATGAATCTTATAGTTATATTCTTTAGAATAATTAATGAAATTATATTTGTTTGCAAACTCAGTCTTGTGTCAACTGAATTGGTCTCAGATGTTTTATTTTTGAATTTCTTTGATTTCCACTTCGTTCCTTTCAAGTGACTATTTCTTCATTTCTGAATATTCCTTCCACCGATTCAGAGTTAATAGTCGAAGACTCGTCTTACAACTTCATCCCCTTATACCGCCATCTTTCTTTCCTTTCTTTATAAATTACATTGCTTTGCGCGTATACTTAAATATTTTTGACCTTGTATTTTAATTCCACGAACCATACGCCACTTGTCCAAAAAAAACGAAAGCAAGGTAACGTAGAGCATTTGCTCTTTTATGTCCTTGACGTTAATCATAAAACATAAAACTAATTTTGGGGTAGGAAATTCATCGATAGGTTCTTGGAAAAGGTATTAAATAAAAGTTTCGCATATTAAAGTATACTCTTTCTAATTCACGAATCTCTACAGTTATAATCATAAATGTAATCTCATATAATTTATATATATAATATTATATATCAAGTATTATATATCAAAACAAAAAGTGACAGTATTTTTAGTCTCAAGTTACACAGGAACATTCAATATAATACTTGCAAACTCAAATTTATTTTAAACTATTTCCTTCTGTAAAAATTGAATTAAAATTAAAAGCAATAGTATTTATTTGTATCATATTGTGAAACAATGAAGCAACGAATTTTCAACAATACACTCTAAAATTCTATAATAATATTTATAATTTTTTATACAAAAATACTGTATATTTATCTTTTTGACGTATTTTAAGTTTTAAAAATTTTTATAAGCTTGTAATTTAATATATTATATTGTTCCCTTCAGCACTTGTTATTCTTACAGTTTTAGTATCTGATTTATTGAGCTAAATAAAATCGTCCTGCATATGTTTTTTATACTTGATGCTGTTCTATGTAATGGTTTCAAATATGTGTTCCGAGTTTCTCTAACGCCCACACATTTATTTAATTCAATTTCAGTTATTTAATATAAACCTTTTTTCGTTCATTGCGCTGAGGAATAGGAAAGAAACGTTAGGTCTCAGAAAGAAAAATATGTTTTTCTAAGAGTAATATTTTTTCCTGAATTCAAATATAATGTTGACTGTCCCCCATCACACTAGGTGTCCGAGATACTCGTTTTTTTATAATTTCAAAGCCTGTAATAACTTCTGCGTTCTTAACTACACAATATTCAGAAATTAAGACTGACGTACAATTGAGAATAGGTCTGCTATAATTATAATACAGAGTATCTCTCTTTATGGTCCAATGAAATCGGCTAAGATTGCTATTAACTAGTGCTCTTCAGCCTCCAAAATGAATCACCTAATCGTATTCTATTCATTCTCCGCTTAAAAAATCATTGCCAACGAAGACAACCCTCAAGAATTAACGTCGATCATCACTGAAATCTACACAAGCTCCATACAACAGAAAGGAGATCTTATTGGCCTGGATCCCGGCGCACCAGGGAGTAAAAGGGAACACCTCTGTCGACCAGAAGTAAAAACCTACACACAACTTCCTCCCACTTCTCTTCTGATTACGTCAACACATTCTCGTATTTATTCAAACAGGCCCTCTCAAAACTAGCACGTCTTTGGAATCAATATTAATAGGTCCTACAAACAACAACACCTTCTTCGACGTCCTCCTCCCAGATAAAAACTTCCAGAAAAGATCTGACACTCCAAACTAAGACACTCCCACATTCATAAAAACAGCATTCCTCCAATTTGCGATATTTGCAACAATATAGAAAACCTGAGCAACTCTTGCAGAAAAATTCTCCAAGACAGACGCTGAATCTTCGGAGAGAACCCAAATCAGATTAGCCACTCATCCGGCTATCAAGAATGAATTATTAAGTTCCTTGAAACAATTGATTGTTATGATTTATTATAATCACTTTGTTGTAGCTCAATTTCCACATTTGTAAACCCTTAACGGTTCGTTCACTAATGACCTTGCACTTAATGCAACCATAATAAAGGTAATCAAAATGATCCACCAGACTATAAGGAATATTTGGGAAATCAAACTGCGAAAATTATAGTTTAAAAAAAGTTTGGGTAGTACGTTTCCTGCAGTCGCACCTAGATGTGTTTCGCAAAGTCTTGGCGCAGTAAGCGACGAACACGGGAATACTATCATCCAGAGATTTCAGTCATGACAAAAGAATTATAACGGAAAATGAAATTGTAATATACTAGCTGGTTATTGTTGGACCATCAAGAGGAAAGTTAAAGAAGTAAAATATTGTAGTAAATCGTCATTTATTACTTTATAGGTAAGTCAGAATGTTTGAATAATGTGTTTAAAGTATTTATAAATGTCTTTCGTTATGGGGAAAAATTTGATTTCATATTTGAATTAAGGAGAAAATGTACTATCAGAATCACATTTTTAACTTTCTGAGACAAAATATTGTTTCTGTCCTTCAGTGTATTCAACAAAAGGACATCTTTCAATTGTTGAATATCCATTACTGTAGAAACGTTACAAGTAGTATTCATAGACAGACTGAGAAATCGTTTCGCTCACGCAACTTATAGAATGTAAAAATACGTGCAGAAACCTTGTAATAATGATTTTATTTTTCGCTTAATGACAGTTAACTATGTTTCATTAAGAAAAACAAACAAAATATTATCCAACAAATTGGTGAATTTTATTTTATTACAGCCTTTGATTTATATTTACAAGACCCAAAGTACTACTGTTTGATGTTTTGAAGAATTTCTCGTTCCAAAATATTGAGAAAAGATTCTGTGAGGTTATATAATACAATTCTACAATGGAATTCGCTGTCGTATATTATAACTCGTATATATTATGAAGAATCACGTTAATAAGTCTTTGTGATGGACAAATTTGTAAAGAAAGCTGAATTCCAGAGATGTAAATTACACAATTACAGAAAAAATGCAATTTTGATTTCCATTAGGACACAAAGAGACGTATCAAGGGACTCGGTGATGAATGCGCACTTCCATCAATCACAGTGACTGAAATGCGCATTTAATTCCCATCATAATCTCGTTTCAATGCGAATTACCACCATATGGGATTATATCTACGCTGAGACTGAAATATCTTCAAATCCCTGTTCTTGAACGTTAAAGTACTAATGAGATTTAACATCAATTTTAATCGTAATCATACCTAACATTCTTAACTAAAAATGAATTATGCAATCGGTTTTCTAGATTCGTGGAATTATTAAAAGTTCTCTGTATCAAATTATTATTACTTCCTTAATTTTATGTTTTTGATTTCGTTATTTCATGTTAACCATCATAACCGCTGAGTCCCCAACTTAGTTTTTACACTCTATGTTTACAGATATGACTGTCTTTTACGACTATCGCATTTTCAATAACAAAAAGAAACATACGGGAGTTATCTTAATAATGATACACAGATATACGCGAATGATTAATATTAGACAGTTTAAATAATAATGAACGGTAGTCTAACAACTTTGAGGGTTTCCTTGGAGGCTTTTCAGTTCTACAGAGAACCATTGTGGATGCGCACAGCTGAGATGCGATTTTAAACGCCGTCGACCGGTTGTGTGGTAGTTCCAGAAGGCTATAAACGGAGTTCTCGCAATTTATTTGACTTAGTGCAGTGGTGTTTATTGTTTCTTTGCGGTACGTCATTTCTTTCAGAGGTGACGCAACTCATCGCGTGTTATTGCTATCCCACCTGCTACAGAAGAGTATAATACTTCATTTTTACGCGTTCTAAGAGTAAATCTTTGACGTCAGCTATTACATAACTTTATAGGAATTTCAAATATAATGTAATCTGTTGTGAAATGGAAATATACTCACATTCACTCTGACTGTATGATGTAATTAGATGCAAAAACTGTTTTGACTGACTACAGATAATGCGTTTTCGTAAAATATTTCACATTATTTAAAAAAATCTGCCAAATGTGCTTTTCAAAAATTTTTGTGGCAAGTAAAAGAGATATACACTTTTGTTAGGATTTTTGATATTTTGCTCTCTGTATCTGTATGAGAAGTTGATATCTATAGAAAGATTTGAGGATAATAAAACAGTCGAACAAACATGGAGGACGAGGAAGAAGCACTTTGTGTAGCTTCTGCTACTGATGAAAACATTTAATAATTCCATGTCCTCATTTTGAATAAGCGACGAGAGTCAAACCATATGCAAATGAATCTGCATATGAAATTATGCATCATGGCTACAATAGTTTAATAAACAGGTGAAGGAGGCGGTACATACGTGATAGAACGATGAAGGGACTGTGGTCCCTTCGGCGTATATGGATGTTTTGGAGATGATGAAATAAATAAAGGCATAACGAAATAAGGGGAGTTAAGGTGATTATAAATAATCCAGAAAGAAAAAATAATTTTTAATTAATTTTCAAGTTGTTTTTTTTGGCTCGTGTGAATCGACACTGTTTTGAATTTTTGATGATGGAGGGGATGTTGACTGGGTAAGGGAGAAATTGTTGTTGTTGTTGTGGTAATCAGTTCTAAGACGGATCCCTCCATGCTAGCCTATTTTGCTTAGCGTATTCCATCCATGGCCTGTTCTGACCCCACACACTTCCCTCTAATGCCAATTTTACAAGACCCTCATGTCTTAAAACATGGCTTATTAATATATACCTTCCCTCGGTCAAAGTCCTCGATATTTTTCTCTCTTCTCTTATTCTCCTCAGAACTAGTTACAATATTCACCCATCTGATTTTCAACATTATTCTATAGCACCACATTTCAAAAGATTCTAGTTTTCTTTCTGCAACTCCAACCGTCCTCGTATCGCACTAATATAACTCCACACTCCATACGAACATTTTTAATAAAGATTTACTAATATTTATACTTACATTAACCATAAGTAAATTTCTCTTTCTATCATCCCTAGTTATAATGCTGCCCAAGTAGCAGAATTATTTAACTTCCTTCAACATCCAATGTTATTCCACTGTTTCCCATACTACACTGCATTGCCTTGGTTTTCCCCTATTAACTCTTGTGTTGAACTATATCTCCAGGACAACGTTCATGCCATATATTATAGTTTCCAAGTCTTCCTCTGACTCCGCTAATACCACAATACCATGGGCCAACCTTTCTTCATCGACAGTTCTATAAATAAATCAAACAGTATGTACAGGATGCGGCAGCAAATAGGACGATTTTTTAAATGACTATCAAAAATTAACGAACTCGTTTACAAATAAAATTTATTCATACCATCACAACCTACATAATAAATCATTTATATTTCACTTACAACAATATTCAATTTTTAAAAATGCCGTCGACTAGGTGCGGTCATTTTCTTACAAGGTGAAAACTGCCCACGACATCCCGTAACATTTATTGCGGTATTCTTGCAATCTATCGACGAATGTTTTCTTTCAGTTGATCCAATGTCGTCGACCGTTACCGCGAGACTTAACTATTCAGGTATCCCCACATAATAAAAATCGCAGGTGAGAGGGGGCCTGGAAAACCTGCCGCACTCTATATTTGCAAGAGTACCATTAATAATAATAATAATTAATAAACAGAAAGTAGTCCCACTTCGACAGTCAATGGTGTAGCAATGTTGGTTCCATTTCCTTTTATCTTCAATGCTTTCTGTATATTTTAGGTGACCTTTAACCACCAATAGAGATTAAATAAATCGGAGATCAATGAGAATGGTACAAAAAATGTGTACATTCACTGCAAGAAAAACTGGAATGGTTACTTAAGTCGATATTATCTTTGATAAATTTTTACTCCTCAGAATTACTATTAGCAATAAAAATCAGATAGGACTTAATTCTGATATGAGTAATACCAAGGAAAGTAGCTGTATTACGTAGTACAGATAAATATTCCATCAGCCCCCTGCCGTATGATAGAAGCTTATCAGTTAATTATGCGTAAATTTAACCTTGGCAATGTTAGTGTAGGTTACGGTGAATACGGAACGTAAGGATTTGATTTGCTCGATTGCACTTTCACCGCATCGTGATGGCCTAATTAGCATGTCGGTTTTATTAAATAAGCTATTGTATTTAATTCTTTGCTTCACGCAGTTTGTAACGACGCGTATTTTTTTTCTGGGTAGCCTGGCTACTTGGAAGAAGTTAAACCTTGTGTGGGTAGCAACTGCTACTGCAAAGACTTCTTTTTTTCGGATAAACGTACTGTCGACGCGTCCCTCGACTGCTATTCATGAGTTCGTACTTCTGAACCAAGGCACTTCCAATTCGTGCTTATGGGACCGCAGAACGACCATTACCCCTCCTGGGAATAGCTTGAGGCTGAAATTGGAAGAACTCGGTTCGTGCTTTGTAGAAAACAACGAAACCTTTTGAGTGACGTTGCAGCAGAATTTTATTAGAAAAAGCACTATTCATTGTCCAGTATCCCAAATAAACAAACAATTGAGGTTAAAATATTAAGATATTAGAATAAATTACACATTTGTCACCTTTATGACGGTACTTCAGGTTTTTGACAAACATAATTTAATTTAAATTAAAAGTTACGGTTAAGAGCTGTAATTTTTAATTTGAATATTCAATACACTTCATAAAATCCACAGCTGCTAGCAGAAAGGTAACTGCATTTAAGTGTATCTGTCTCTTATTTTGTAGAAATTTTCATTTTATTAACATTTAACTGACGTCTAACAACTAAGAAGATTTATCGTTTTATAATAAGTATCATGCACAAAATTTCTGAATTTATTACAAAATAAATGACTCTAAAAATTTACTGGCACGTATTTGAAACGATCGCTCAAACGGAATGAAAATTTAGGTTCAATCTAAACTCTGTTTAGTGAATATAGTTTAGAGTATTGAAATTTTAGTGGTTCGTAAAACAAATGAGATTCACAATTGGTAAACAATAAATCCAAAGTGAAGTGTTATTGTAGTTTGCCACATTTGATAATCCGCTGTTTCAGGTAAAATCAACGTTTTCTTTTCTTTTTTCGTACAGAACAATAGTATTCATGTAATTATAAATAAATAATTTTACAGAATCAAACGAATAACCAGAACAGTCTCATAAAATGTCTTTATTGTATTTACAATATTTTAAGAAGATTTAGAACTTTTGTCATATTCTTGACTGCAGTCAAGGCGGTTACATGACAATATACAAATGTCTTTTCAATTCCCTTCCTATGTTATTAAAGGGGAGTTGCCTGTTTTAGGATCACCCTCATGTAGCCTGTTAACCCAAAAGAAAAATAACTGTATGAACACGTATTGTTAATGACGAGCCACAGTGTTCCTGGTAAATGAAATTAAGCTAACGATGAATGTGGCAAAAGGTCGAAAGCTTCTTTAAATGTTTTAAATACAATAAAGACATTTAATGAGAGTGTTCTGGCTATTCGGCTGATTCTACTTCATCATACAGTCTATTTGACCAACATGTATAAATAATTTTTTAAGTGACGTTAATTGAAAATTATTTTCATGGAAATCAAATTTCAGTCACTGTGCTTTTTTGTTGGTTATAATGTTATGAGACATTCCCTCTCTCATGGAATTTGGGCCAATAAAAGAGACATGATGCTTTTATTAAGATATTTTACTGGGGCAGACAGTGCATAGAAACAATTCGATAATATTTTTGCTTGGCTTTGTCTAGAGTTCAGTGTAGCTGTCCTGCGGGCCAGCTATGAGGTCGTATTTGAGGTCAGCTTCTCGTGTCCAACGGCCATGGGGGGAGGGATTCTCGTTGACAGTGTGACACAAAACCGCTCAGGACCATGGATCACCAATTCATATTCCACTCGCCACATTCAAAGAAAACTCTAACCCAATAGTTTATGGACAAACTCGCAACGTTGGTTCTCTCCACTCGTCTGCGTCACTTCACCGCTCCTGACTCACGTCCCAACTATTTACAAATCTTTTCTTTTTAAGTTTTCACCCTCGCGATGTCCGCTAGCTACCGTTATGTCTGAATAATTGTCTCAAAACTTTTTCCGAAGGATAATTTAGCTTTGTGCCCCCTCGACGAAACACAACTCTCCGTTTGACACGCAGACTCTTTCGTTCATACAAGCTTTCACTTTGCTTAGAGGTTTTCTGAAACCCTCGCTACTGAACAGACCCAGGCTAAGTTCATTCTTCGGGATGACAGAAAAGTAAGAGTCCACCCTAAGATTCGCCGTTAATGCAACTTCATAATACACACACACACACACACATATATATCTGATCTGCGTATAAATTATTTAACATTCAAGAAACTCGTTAAGAACGCTTGCTGACAATAAATAGTGGATATTGGAAGAATCTGTAACAGTATTTAATGTCCTTTGTAAAAAGATATCGGAAATTCATAGACAAGTATTATATCAATTTATAGAAAAACTCTTAGCTATTCCTAAATTTATAATTTTTTTTACAAGTGTCCATATACACAAAATAGAAATGGATATATTGAAACAAACAAAATACCTATATTTGAATTGAATAAACCTACGAATTAATTAAAGAGTAATTTTTCTGTTCCTTGAACCTACTGAAATTACCGGTTATTGATTTTTAAACGGCAAAAGATTTCCATTTTTGTGGTACATTAGTGTTGTGTCGGCAAAGGAATTTTCGTTATATTGTAGTAATTTTGGTGGCGCATCATTAAGCACATGCCAGTGAGAAATTAACAATTATAGTACGAAGGTTATCGGCTGCCAAAGAGATGAAACGGGTAGGGGAGGATGAGAGCTTTGGAGAAAACTGCAAATTGCGAAGCTTAGGAGACTCTCATTTGAACCAAACGAGTTGGTACCGTTGTAAAACGATGAACTTGAAATGAGCGGGATCAGAAACTCTTAAGTTGGGTATAGTATGTTTCTCATGCCTCTAATTTTGTATTTTCCACAGTCTCTCTTCCATTAGTATCTAGAATGTTTTTGCATGGCAGATGCAATAACTCAGATATTACAAATATGGGAATAAACTCTTGAAGAAATCCCATAAAATTGAAAAATAAATTATTATCTTGGTTTGCGTAAATTTTCGTTCCGGAATATTAGGATGAGCATTATTTTAAATTGCCATAATTTTTGCATGGACAATATTATGTGAAATATATTTTCTTGCGACTATTTACATTTTAAAGCCCATTGGATCTTTACGGAAGAGTGTACGCTTTGAATGAGTCATGAATTATCTGTCGGGGAAAGCTTAATAAATGAGGACAGAGTAGGATGCAATAAGGTTGAGGTGGGTACAAATGAGTTCCCTCACACACGGGTCTTGAATACAAGCCAAAGGACAAATGAAGAATAGTAATGATGCTTTACAATAAGGCGAGAAAAACATACAGGTAATCAATTCTAATAGTCGTTTTCATTATTTGCACCTGAAATATTTATTCCTTCTGGCAAAACAAAATTAATTAAATTAAAGCTTGTATTTAACGAAGAAAAACACAGAACATATCCGGAAACTTAATTTAATTCTATACGTTAATTCTTGTAAAATAACTGTCAAGAACTTTTTAATGATTAATTTTACAATAATTATTGACGGCTATAAATATATTAATACAATTAATGTAACATTTAATTTTAACGTATTTTTATTTAAAGTGAAATATTCAGTTTGTAAAGTATTAGTAAGCTAAATGGCTTACTACTCGTGACTTTATTTAAAAACTGTAATCCATACACACTTGAAAGTCAATCTTTCTTCTTGTTTAAATTCAAGACTGATAATTGAAACTAAAGGAAAACCTCTTTAGAAAAGTCATATTAATAAAAAAAGTAATGGGGTGATCTCAGAACACCAGACGGATAGAAACTGTTTTGTTTATAATCTAAAAAAAAGCGATGGCGTGTATGCTTGAAGTTTGCACATTACTTGACCACCGTTAACTGATCCGGTTTTTGATTTCTGAAGGTGAAAAGCCGACTAAAAGATATTTCTCGGATGATTTTACTGTGTGGAGAAAGCTATATCAACCGTAAAAACTTTTTAAGTGGTCCGAGCTGTACAGAAACGGTCGAACCTCAGTGGTTGACGGGCAGCGTCCTTTTTAGCCACTTAAAGTGTCAACTCTTTCGTATTAACGGATTTATTTGTGAAGACTGACGTATTACTGTTGAATATGTTGTAGTATTCAGTCCCAACACTGATCTGATGCAACCCTCCATGTTAACCTATCTTGCACAAACATCCCAAATTATTCTTAATCTGCTTAGTGTATTCCATCCTCGGCTTCCATATTCTGTTCTTCCCCCACACACTTCCCTCTAATGTTAATTTTAAGAGACCCTTGTTTCTTAAAACGTGGCCAATTAATCCATCCATTGGTCAACGTCCTGCATATTGTCCGCTCTTTTCCTATTCTATTTAGAACTTCTTCATTAGTGATTCTATTCACCCATCTGATTTTCAAAGTTCTCCTACAGCATCACATTTCAAAGGCTTCTATTCTTTACCTTACTGCAACTCCTACCGCCCACATTTCGCACCCATATAACGCCACATTACATACGAACATTTTTAGGAACGATTTCCTAATATCCTGCCTTATATTACCCGTAAGTAAATTTTTCTTTAAAGCAAAGATACAAGAAAAAAATGCAGAAAATTGTTGCTTCAATTCATAAACGTTATCGGTATGCAAGCTCAAGCACAGTTAAACATGAGCATGGTGCGTCCGGAAAATGATTACGAAAAAAGACAAGGAAACGAGACTTGAAGTGTGCAGCCTTGAAGGAAACCAATGAAAGGGAAGCTAAAACTTTTCTAAACAATATTTCAACATGTGATAAAAATTGTGTTCATTCTATTTCCCCATACTGAATCATAGTCCAAAAGAAAGAAGAATGGAACGGAAGCAAATCAGTTCACCTATCCGTATGAAATTCAGACCGCAAGCATCAGCGGGAACGGTCGTGTTGATCGTCGTTTGGTAGTTCCGAAGTGTCCATTCTTTGTGATGATTTGGAAGTTCAACGTACAATAAACACAGCTGATAAAGAAAGTAAAGCCACTAAGGAGAGAAAAAGACGCAAATCTAAAAGAAAAGGCTTGATATTTCTGCACGACAATGCTTGCGCTCACACCGCATAGATGACCCAAGAAACCTTTGAAATATCTGGTTGGGAGGTACTACTTCCCTGCGTTTTTCATTTGTTTGTTCCACTTAATGAAAAAGAGTTCAGCTACTACGATGAGGTCAAATAATTTTAGACTTCGACGCATCAGATTAAAGAATTAGTACATAGTTGGGACAAGTGTATTAATATACATGGTTATTTTGTTGAGACATGCTAAAAATCTCATTTTCAAAAATAAACTATTTTGATAGGTTTATTTGTCTTTTAATTGGTATTAATTATTGAACGATCCTCGTATTTTCAGTAAAAATGCGAGACATTTGCATAAAGCATGAAATTATACTGCTCGATATAATCTTGCAATTTATGTTCCATCTCATTCGTAAATAAATAAAAAATTGTAGTCGTAAAAATTATAGGCTAATTATTTGAAACAAAAAGAAATAGTGACTCTAAATTGACTATGGAGGTAAATGTCGTACTAAAGTTGGGGAAAAGGCACAGAAGTTCAAGGTCGGTAAAGGTCTTTAGAAGTCAGATAAACAGACTCAATATCATATGAGTTTGTTTACTAAAACACTGGATCCTTCGGCAATCTGTCCGAATAAATAATCGACGAGACTTGATTAAGAATAATTCCATTACCTACTAATCGTAGTTGAAAGTGTCATATTATCTGCCTATGCAGATAGATTATAAGAATTGAATCCAGCAATCAAACTGAAAGGTGTAGGAATCGTTAACAAGAAAAATATTTTGTTTTTTTTTATAAACGCGCAGAGGAAGTACGACAGAGAAATAATATTGCATTATGATCAATCTCGACAGCTTACTAAATATAACGCGAATAACCAATATGTCATAAAAGAAAAATAACGTAGCAAAGTTACGGTTCCACCAAACATAACTAAAGTGCATTATACGCAGAAGAAATCTTGTCTTCTCCATAACGTTAGTGCAATGAGCAGCTTCATGTTACATTAAATATTAATAAATTTTTTTACTGGTTTATGCTAAGGAAGCTACTTCTAGAACTATTCTAATTGAGTAATATATAATTACATCATGTCAGGTATATACAGAGAACTTCCAGATTGAATTGAATATAGTCATGCGACAGAAAAATATAGAAAATAAGAGGGTTGAATGCATTGCTACATTTGACTCTATGTTGAAGTTTTATTTACACGTACTACGAATTATACTAATACTGATATCGCGTCTTCAATATTACAAGCCCATTACATCGGTATGTGAAATCTACGCTACAATTTAATATGAACAAATAAAATTAATTAGTACCAAAGATTCAGTCATCAGTTTATAAACGTATGAAAACTTAAAAGTTTCCTTAATCTTTATATGAAATGGTACCAGAAGCAACATTTGAATATCTAAAAATAGCAAAGTGGATAATGTGTTTTATCATTTCAGCAAGTAGAACAATTATCGCAAATAAGATTTATAAGCACTCTAATTAAATTACGAAATGAACAATAAAATGCTTATTGGCAGAGATATGATAAAAGATAAGAGTACCCTCGGAGTGTCAACAGAATCTTTTATCTACGACCCGGGGAACGTTTGGACAAGTGAATTAAGAATCAGCAGCTGACACTAGCCAAGCACTTCCATTGTTCACTCTAAAACAAACATGGTTCACAAAAAGAAACTCGTTAAAAATTAATACGCTGCGTTCATTCACGAAAGAAAATTTGTATCAGGTCAACGACTATTCTTGCAGCAGCTGGCGTGAAACACTCATCCCGACGGTTAAAAATGAAAATATACAATTCTCTAAACTGTAACCGCACTTTTTCGTTATTATGAACAATTTTCCTCTGGTAAAGTATACTTTGTGGAGTGGATGTGTGGTCTTGTACCAAATGAAAAAACACTGGGACTAAAGCCATCGAAATAGTGTTGAACTCCAGATCGTCTAACTCCAATTTCATTGATAAAAGTTTCAATCACCACTCGTGATACTGTTTAGGATGGTTTTGCAATCCAATACTCGAGTGTCTGGATAACTGTCACAACATCTGAGAAATTTTATTGTATGACCAAACTTAACTATAAATGCAAATAAAAACTTCTGCTAAACATCAAAATTTGCTTATATTAATAGAAGAAGCAAGGGATATATGGTGGTCGAAAAGACCGGGATTAAGACTGTTGGAGGATCGATACGCTGACCACGTGTCACTCCAAATTCGGAATATGTCATGCAAGATGACAGTCCGCAGTCGACTCGGTAGGCCCAGGCCCTCAATGGGCTGTGGAGCCATGGAGAAAAAAAAGGGATGTCTGGAAAACATCCATTGTCGACTTGATGAGGTTCTAGATTGAGAACGAAACGTTGGATAATTTTTATGTGATTAAAATAACTCTGTCAAATTTGGCTGCTTTTATTCATTTATAGATTAAAAGTTATGTTTAAGTTGATGCTCATAGAATAGAATTTGTATTTTATTCGTCATTCAACTGCTCTCATAAAAAATAAACACGTTGCTCTGCTTTTGGTTTTCTTCCAGCACGGTTTCTTAATTAACTTCAGCAACAATGGGGATCGAGGTATTCTTTATTTTTCTTTTACTTCTGTGTGTGGCGCCTTTTTCTTTTCATTTTAATTACAGAAAGATTAATAACAGTGTTTTAATATAGGTGGAAATTCAGCGCTGGTTGAGACTGAATAAAAAATGATACAGAATCCACACGAGGAGGACTCCTTAAAGTTGAAATATGTTCATGAAATAAATAATTAATAAAATACTGAGGGAGTGATTTAAACTCCAATATTTCTGTATTTTATTCAACTAGCGGCCTAAATTATGTTGCTTACAGGGTGAAATTATTTGACTCTTTACAGAAACTGTTTATTTTATTTCGCGGTTTACACAGAAATGTATTACAATCAATTATAATTGCCAATTGTAACCCGACTGATAAACCGCACATGCGGGAGAATAATTTACATTTAACTCAGTGTATAATTCAAACTTTATCTGATGATAAAATGGAACGAGAAGCAGAAACTCATTCCGGCAAGATTAAAGTTTTGATTCTGACCATTTACGGAGTGCGATTGAGGGATTACGTCGGAGCTATGTTGTATTTCCAGAGAAAATTGCCTTCCGGATAAATGAGTGATTTGAAACGCTACACACTCAGCCTGAGCAAAGTAAAGTCACTTAATAATTAATTTTGTTCCTCCAGCAAGTTGTTTAATTAATTTTTAACATATGCTTACCCAATACTACATTTACTTCACTTAAAAATTATTGATTCAATTTATTTTCGTTCCTATTATTCGTATGATTTTTAAATATCGAGTGCTATTTTGGTAGATTTTATTTTGCAATTATTTACCATATTAAAAAATTTGATAACATTGTCGAAAATGTTGTCACTCATATTTGAGATTTGGGTTTCATTTTCAAGTTAAATTAGTGTCTTATTGAAATATAATCTTCATATTACAAATTGAAGTGGAGGCTACACTTGCGTACTGAACTCGATTTCGTTAATACAATAAAAGGCTCTTGGTGTTTATTAGTGGAATTTCAGTTGTACCTGTTTTAACTGGAACACGACGGGAATATTTCAGGTGTGCAACAAAGGGCGGAACAAAACAAGCTGTTTTCATTATTAGAATAAAGCCTATGTTACAACAGCCTATTGCAGTATTGAATAGTGAGAATAGACATGACATGAGAGTTTTTTTGAAGCATACACTTTTAAGTAATCACGTCACGTTCGGACCACCTGGAGGAGCCACGGCCCAAAATTAGGTGACCGAAAATGATAATATGTATGATGTAATCATAACACAAAGACCGAGCGATAAGTACCGAATCTTGTCCCACCCACAACTCAATGACTCATCCTTTAAACTCGGTTATACCTCTGCTCGCATAAATTGAAAAGAAATCTAATTTACATTAAGCGTGCGATAGGAGGCTTAAATGTTTTTAGCGTGCATAAACAATTTGATAGCGGGTATCTAGTCCAACTTTATAGGGGAAATAAAACAAACTTACTTCACTGATGCTCCTCAATCGGATTAAGACAAAATATTAAACTGGCCTTAGCAAAATAAAATGAAAAGGAAGACTATTAGCTTTACAAAGCATGAATAAATTAACAACTACAGAATGAATTAAAAGAAGAATCAAACAGCTGCAATTATTTGGATGTAACGTTTAGTAAAGGCCTATCTTAAGGGAAGTATGTGAATTGAGTGGGCAACAAGGGATAGAAAACAGAATTTATCACGCAAGAAAAGGGCGACCTAATTTAAAGTATGAGGCATCGCGTTGCGTCCGCATAGGAATGAACGCATCCAGGAACTGGACAAAACACAGAAGAAAACATTGAAATTATCTGTAGACTTAAGGAAAATGAGTTGGAGACTTTGTCAAATAGAAGGAAACGGACTAGGTCTTGTACTTTATTCAGGGTATACAACGATCGAGCATGGAGAAATGTGAACAGTTTTATATGTCCTACATACATATCTAAAAGGGGCCATTCGTGCAAGGCTAAATTGAGGAAATAGGGAACTAATATAGGAAAATTTTCTGTTCTGAATAGAATCATTGGTCAAATGTTGTTCCGGGATAAAACTTGAGAAAACCAAAGATGGATGTTGAAATTTGAGTTCTTAGTCAAGGACAGAAATTGATCAGACCAAAGGGAGTTGGAGAATTAAGTGTAGATGACAGAAAATATTCGGTACTTGAGGTTCTTTTACAAAACGGTCCAAACTTGAACTGATTCAAAGACACTAGAATTGTTTTGTAGATTAAGATTAATAAGTTAGAAACAGAGTACTGAGCTGAAGGAAGCCCAGAAGCCTAGCCATGTTTTCATAAAGGAAGTCCGAACATGGACTGCTTTCCTTAGACCTTTGTAAAACTTCTGTGGTTACTCCCCTCCGTTGTGTCAATGAAATAAAGTGGGAAAATAGTAGACACGATTTAAAATTTAGTCACATGCAGACCTGAGGAGCTCCTAATTAACTAGCTAAATCCGATTTTATTCAAGTGTCTCTTTGTAACTGAACGCGAACTTAATTCTGCAAATGTTTTCAAGAAACATGACGCTATTGTTGTTTATTATGGCGCTATTTCCAGTCAGTCACATCTTATATCTGTATAATGGAAATTTACAGAATTTTGGATACGTAAAGTTAATATGACATTGGAATAGGCTGCCTGCTAAATCTTGGTTATGTATTTATCAAAGAGTATAAGATATTACTATATTAGGATTGTTATTAATAACAAAGAGCGAAGTGATATGGTGTTTGACGTTTAATTTAAACTCTAAGCTATTGATGTGAAGTACGACGTAGTGAATACACATGTAAGTCGTCAATTTAAGTCTTAATGGTAGTTAAGTGACATTACTATTACGTGACGATAAAACGATTTATCTCATATTTATTTACTTCATGTTTTGGCCTTACTCAGGCTAATTATACTGAAGAGATAATTCAGAGATGTAACAAAATTACGAAATGTTAAGTTAATCATCGGAGAAATTTTATAAGATATATGTAAATAAATACTACAGTAAGTCACGTGGAACGCGACTAGAAGCATTGGAACGCAATAGCTTTCGTAGCTGCGGCGTCCGTCTATACGGCCTGATTACGACACGCAAAGATAACAAAAGATTTGTGTCAGTAGTATTTTTGACCAAGTTATCTTTATTTAATTCAGTCGGTCATTCGACTTCAACACAAATAGACCTATCTATTTCGTCAAATGAATCAAATCGAGTATACTGTATGCGATTTTAAAATTAATTTTATTAAAATGTTTGTTTCTTGCACATTTCAAATACCATAATGAATACGTGGATTTTCTGAATAAGTCTTGTAAATTATCACGAAAGAAGGGAAATATTTTTTAATTTTTCAGCATTGTTGGTAAACATGATCCTTTCTTAGATATTCTTTAAGTTTGAAACATATGCCGTTGTTTATTTTTGGCAACGTTGTGTCGTGCATATGTGTAGAGTCATTTTAAACACTTTCATTTGAAAGGTTGGACAGCTGCACAAACCAAAACCGAATTGGATGATAATCATGTGAATTCTGCAGCAGCATTGAAGACCGTTTACTTCTAGATTGGTGAGTTCAAACGAGGGTCACAGAAGCACAGAAATTTAACCCCCCCCTCGCTGCCTGAGGCCACCACTCACGAAAACATCGAAAAAGTTCACAATGTCGTAATCGAAGATCGCAGAATAAAAGTGCGTGAGGTAGCTGATGCCGTAGATTTATTAAGTGAACAAGTGCATTTATTCATCGTAGAAACTAGCCAAAAAAAATTGCGTGATGGGTGCCACGGTTGTTGATATTGGGCCAAAATCGAATTCGAAAAAACATTTCAACGCAGAATCGAGCATTGTTTAGGCGCAACTTTTTGCGAAGATTCGTAACCGTTGATGAAACTTGGGTCCATCATTACACTCCACAGACCAAAATACAATAAAAACAGTTGTCAATAGTTGGTGAATGTGCACCGGAAAAGGCCAAGAGACCGTTTTGTCAGCTGGAAAGGGGATGTGGCTTTTGGGATTCTCATGGCATAATATTAATATAAGGCACAACAGTAACTGGGTTTTATTGTGGTGCTCTGTTGGATAGTTTGAAACGGGCGCTGATTGAGAAAGACCCAAGATTGACATAAGAAAATTTCTACTATAATAAATTATTAATAATAAACGGTGGTTACTATGTCAACAAATTACAACATCAACTTAACTGATAATGCACTTCATCTTGAATGCTCTTGTGAGCCACATTTTTCTTATAGCATAAAACCCATCAAACAGCCATTGCTTTCTTAACTTATTAAAATTTATTATTAATTCCTGGTTATACAAGAGGCTTAATAATCAACAGCATATTACAATATATGCCCAAGATAGAAAAAGAAAGGAGAAAAAACTGGGTCAGAAAATATCTTGACAATATAAATACCTGTTTCGCCAGAATAATACGCTGGCACACTCTGCAGTCTCAATGGCGGAAGTGTTGGGATTGGACACTTTTTTTATCCATCATATTCACCAGGCCTAGGACTAAGTGTCTTCTTGTTACCGAACTTGAAAATTTGGCTTGGTGGGAACAAATTTACATCAATTGAGGAAGTGATCCAGGCCATGATGGAGTATTTTTCAGAGTTTAAGGAAATATATCTTTGTGATATTGTATATTGCTATGGAAGGAGATTATATTAAGAAATAAAGTAAGATTTCTGAAAACTAAATTCTTTGTTTTTAATTTTTACCAGACTTATCAAACAACTCTCGTAAGAAGCCGTAGTATCTAGTATTATTTTTTCCCTTACTATATTTTTCAAATTGAATTGTATTATCAGATTTAGTCGTTTTCATCTGCAAATGAAAGCCAGCAGTATTGTTTTATTTGATACTGACGGGATAAACGATGATTATCCACGTGATGACCACCTCTTTTATAGCATAGGAAGGTATGAAATGGTACGGCTTCAGTTTACGAATACTACTCCGCATTTACTTAAATGTGATGCAGAGAAACCCGTAGAAAGAATGTAACACGAATTTGATTAGTGATGGACTACATGGTGATAGCTCCCATTTAATAGCACAGGAAGGTATTTGAAATGGACAGTTTAGTTCTCCGGGGAATAGTTTGTTTGGCTTGCAGGACATTCACCCAATACTGATGCAGGTCACACCCTAGAATACGTGCATCAGGTAGATCGGGCTCTTGGTACTTAAGCTTATCCCCTTTGGTGTCTCTCACCTTTAAGGAATAGGAAGAAAATTTTGAAAGGGGGATGCCGAAGGAGGGGAAGGTAACTAATGTCATTTAAGTACAAGAATAACAGTAAGAGACAATTGGGCTCTTGGAACCTGACATACGACTTTCCTTTGACGGGCGCAAAGTTTGATGTGAGGTCGCAGCATTCCCTTCTTCATACCTAAAACAGTGACAATTTCTTTGCTTTATACAAGCAATAAACATAGTGTACAAATGGATTATTTTTAATGCAATTTCTGCATAGATGAATCAATTCGTTAAAAAAGACTACTTGATTTTCAAAATATTATTCTTTAGTAACCATGAGTACTACATAGAATTTGTTACAAGACAACTACGTGAAACATTTTATCCTGTATTTATTACACCCTATTGTAATATTATATCTTCCTGATTTATAAGATTTTATGTACCACGATGAAATTTTTAAGCCGTTTCAGTTTACAAAATGCTATTGACTCTCGAAATGTTAGTATAAATTTAAATTCAACGCAAATATAGAATCCCTGAAGGGCTTCAAAGCCGATTAAAATTAATAAGTCTTCCCCCTTTTTTACTGAAGGGTTTAGGAGTACACGAACTGCACAATGTAAAGAGACCCGTAAAGTTGTACTCACATTATGTTTTTGAAACAAAATATAATAGCTATTTTAACAAAAATTACGTTGGGCGTTAAATCTAAAACGTTAACAGCGCTGTTATAAAGTTATTTACAGTCTCAATTATCTGTCTTAAACTAAATTGTTTTATGCTAATGTTTTGCGGATATATGCTTTGGAAAAATAATAGAAACATTAGAAGATAGATACACTCATATTTGATAATGAAAACCATATGTAAACCGTCGAGTGTATACTGAATAATTGGTGTTCAGGTTACATTTCCTTGTAAGTTGACTATTTCACGAAATAATCATATTTCTGCCAATTTTATGCTTTTGACTTTAAATTCATGCTATGTAATTCATTTGCCTGTGTAAGTATAGAAGACAAAGACTTTTGTTACTTGTAATTTTTGCAGAAGTCGAAATTTATTATAAATTTACATAAATAATAAGTTTCATCGCGATTATGCTAATGACTTGTTTCTTATGGAGTCAATTTAATAAGAACTTTACGTCAAAATCTAGCCTTCTCGATAATTTCTGACACGTAATTATCTTGAAATATATCCCAACCTTTTCTATTTTGCTATTACCTACACTCATATTTCTTTAAGACGTCCTCATTCCGTAATTCATATCCAAAAACTTTCCATTTGTAATGGCTCATTTTTTACTCATTCTTGAGGTACATTGATACGTTCAAATTTCTTCCGCACAAATCATTTAATATTTTAAACGCAGGCTATTCTTCTATTCGAACCTTTTTTTCAGGAACCATACATTGTAATTATATTTAGTTTCCAGTGGATTTTTTCATTGTGTTTTACTTTTCTAACCGTTTTATATCTTCTACTAAACAACGAACATTAAAGATAAAGAATAAGCAAAGATTTTACCATTATATTAAAAAATTGTTTCCTGTTAAATTAAACTCGTGTTTTTTCAACTTCATTTTTAATATTTTCTGTTAAATTTATTTCTACAATTTATATTGTTTGGCACAGTAGCGTTAATATTGACAGACAGATGGCCTTCACCGTTCTCAAAACAGGTATCAAATCAACATAAAAAAGTATTCTTATTTAAGTTAAATTTTATTTTTGCAACATTGATTATTTTTGGAACAAACAAATTTGAAAATAGTTCTTTATTATTTTTATCTGTTATGTAGGTGTGACACGAACAGCATTGAGGTATGTTTTAATTTTAAAGAGACGCTGAAAAGTATCCCGTTGTGCCTGTCTGTCTTGACAAAAAGATATAAAAATAAGCATCTTGGGTTAAAGAGCCTCTTTCTAAATAAAGATTGTCTGATGAATGATTTATAAATAGTATTCTATTGTTATTTTTGTCACGTTTAAATATGCCACTGCTACTAATAATTATTTTAATAGCTATTTAATGACTTCATCTACTCTGTTACTATCAAGATTTATAATTGCAATTCTAACTTAAATAGACATTACGGCAGTAAAATGTTTAATTTTTAAATCATGGAATCAATTAACGTTAATTTTCAAGTATACTCTAATATCTTATTATTATTTCTTGGCTCTGAAGCCCATTCAGGGCCTTGACCTACCGGATCGACAGCGGATTGACATCTTACACGACACATACCGAATTTGGAGAGATGCGATTCTCCAGCAGTCTCAATCCCGGTCTCCGTAATTAAATACTTCGCAGAGTGAAATGTCAAATTGTTTTCTAGCTATTTCATATTTATAGAATTAATTATTTTATAAATGCATACTAAAATTATTTGCTATTAAATTTTACAGCTGTAGCTTGTGACAAAGTATAGAGTAGTAACTTATTTAAAATGTCACTTGTGTTTAATACGATTTGGATAAAGAGGACAGTAATTATCATTTTTTTGATCAACATATATTTTTTTTTATTTTTTAGGTCGTTTTAACGGATTGTTCTTGAATATTCCGTTTAATGCGCCTTAGGAATTATGCTGCCCCAAGAACTTTGTTAAAATTAAAATTTTATTAAGTAGTCAAGCAATGTAGAAACTTAAATACATTTCGTATCATTAATAAAAGTACTCAAACATTAATAATTTTCTATTCACCAACTTCCACTCTTCTTGAATCAAAGGAAAAGACGTCAATTGGATTCCATTTCATAATAAATGTAATTAAGGAATAATTGTGGCGTATTTTGCAATACCCATCTTTTTCTATTGAAATATTTTCCTGTGATTATCGCCTTCAGGAAAACAGAACACGATTTTCCTGTTCCAATGTTCGTCCAGTCTCTGTTTCCACTTTTCTGATTTACTCTGTTTCTGTGCAAAAACAATAATAACATTTGAACATGTGCCAGAGGAAGCAGTAGTCCCAAGCCGTTTCTCTTGCTTCTTTCATATAACGTTCGTCTCCTACGAGAAGCATCACTCACGTCGTCTATCCGGTAATGTTGTTTATGCTACCTTTGCCGAAAAATCTTCAAAACTGTTTCCAGGCGAATCGACTTGGTTTTGCGTTACTAAAGCAAACAAATATTTTTTTAATTCTGTAGGTAGTACGGTTGTGGGGTTTTCAAGTATAGGGGTGACCGGGGAAGGTTGAACTAATTACTGTTAAGGTGCTTCTATTTTAATTATTTTAGTTTAAATTAATGTAAAAACAATAAATCTAATAAATACACTATTATCTTTGGAAGATCGTAATTAAAAGTTTTCATTGAATTATGATATTCGCAGAACACGAAATATGAGTCAATTGGTATAAATATCGCCAGGTCTCAGTTTCAAACGACGGTAAACGTTTAAAAGCATCCTAAGAGTAAATATACGTAGCTTGAGGAGATTGTACAGAGAGTCGAGATGCTGTTTCAGAAAACTTCCTAATTAATCTTCAGGAGCAATAGATTTCCTGTTTCACGTTATTGATTGATGTTTTTCGCAAACTCATATGCAAAATTTCGTCTTTCGTAAGGTGTAAATCAGAAATAAATATCAGCTAACTTCTTAAGGAAACTTTATAGAGCCAGTTCTAAACATGTGTCTATTTTTTTTACAAACAAAGTCAATTCTGATCTTGACAATTAATTTTGAACATTGTATTCATTTTCACCACGTGGCGTTTGAGTGAGTTATCCGCTTTAACAAATTCGTTTGCTGTATAATTAAAACTTATTTATAAAAAATAATTTGTTGGCATACTCTATCGAAGACATCTCCGGGTGTACTTACTCGAGAAGCCTTTCTTTTGTACCTCCGCATGGTTCTGATTCAACAACCTTTTGATAACAAATGACAAAAGAATGACTTTGTTCCATGTGAAGTATACCAGACTTCTATGAAGTACGTTGACTAGGTGGTCAAACAACCCCAAAATAATTAGTCTAACAGCCCCGAACCTCTTTTCAATTTTTAAACGCCTAGTATAAAACTCAATATTGTGGCGAAATCAAAAAGAATGATCGCAATAGAAATATTAACAATCAAATCCTTACTTTAATTTTTTTGAAAGTAAATAACGAGTATATAGGCGTAACTACAAAAATATTACGAGGAAAATATATACTTACAAGTATTATGTTTTGATAATATGCTCATTCTTCCTAAGTGCTATGCGATAGCGCGTTTTCTCATGCGTAGTTGGATGAAAAAATTTCGGCCAGGTCGAGTCTCCACTGCTTTGTAATTTTCGTCGTTCGTACCATAAAGGAATATATGAAATTTAGCATTGAGACTAATGAGCCTATTTTACGCAAAGAAAAATTTGTACCGAAATAAAAATTATGCATCCTTCCACTATCATAAACTAATCTAAAGCTGTCATTTTGTTTCAGGAGTATGGGTTCACCCGAGGATGATGAGTCAACTGTATTGCCTACTGAGGTAAAAATTTTAATTCAATAGGAGTTTATCATTGGAACATAATGTAACAACAAATAGTTGGAACTTCAATTCCTTCAAAATTCGGAGTAATTGTGGAGTCAAAATAATTTTCCGATTCATAATAAATTTGTATGGATGAATCGATCCTTTATGTACTTCTGTAAGCTAAAATCTTATTTTAACTCTTTCCTCAATAAAAACGAAAAGCGTCATATTCCTCATTTATCAGCTGATGCGTTCTATTAAAACTAATAAAATTTATTGTCTGAGTTCAATTATGAATTTTTTAAAAATTAGTATGGTATGCAATTATTTTTGTTCGAATAATTGATGTGATTAATAAGTATTTTTTTTAAAAAAAGAAGACATGATAAATGTCGGTTTTCAGTAACCTAAGGGTAGAAAATAATGCAGTAAGTGAGATAACGAATCCTGTAATCTCAAATAAATTTAAATTATCTTAGTAAAATGTTGGATATAAACTGGAATATAATTTCAAACTATTTCAAGAATAAATCTTTGAGATTCTTCAACTATATGATTTTTTCCAAAATCGTAGTCTGGAAAACTTGTCTGATTTTTTTTGCCCACATTCTACTATAAAAGAATTATTTATTACGTTATGTACTTCAAAATAAAGGCAATTACTGATTATTTGAGGTGTCTGTCTCCACGTTTAAATGAGGTGAACTAATGGTGCAAAATTAAGTTATTTTTCAAGGTTCAGTATTAAGCTATAACTTTACTGATTTTAAAATTACTGAGGACAAATGTAATACTTTTAAATTATTGGATGCGGAAAACTACAATGTGTTGGGATTAGTACCTCTTCTTCGTCAACAATATAATTAGCACATCTTGATATATTTTCATTTAGTTAATAGCAAGTAGACAATGGATACCCACTACTATTGTTCATTAACACTGCAGTACTTAAGTACCATATTCTTGTCGAAACGCCTCATTACTGATTCGACGATTTTATATTAAATAATTATCGTAATCAAAGGCTTAACTTTTACGTTTCATCTATGTAATATTGAATTAAAATTTATGACCAACTTCAGACTATATTATTAATACAATTGGTAATGAAACATTATGGTGGCAATTAAGATACGAACCTGAAGAAGGTAGAAATACGTTCCGAAACGTTCTTTTTAAATTGTATTATAAATGTTTTTAATTCGACTTAATCTGTTTGTCAACGCGTGATCAAACCATGAGCTAGATCGTCACATTTCCGAAAATTTACCTTTTAACGCCCCTTATAATCGAAATCGCACAAATGAACGCTGAAAATAAAATGTTTTATTTATGAGATTAGATTCAATGTCGTTGAATGAACAAGAGTATAAATCGTAATTCACAACTGCGAGATGTTCTTTGTTTATAAATGCATCACAATTTTGGTTTCAATGTTTATGAGGTGGTCGGTGTACGATTTATGTTAGCGGAAACCGCTTTGAGATCGTGAGAGGAAGTTGATGTTTTTAAGGTGAACACTTTGTAAATTTTCTAATAGCCCTATAACAACCAAACGTATATTCGAATGCAATTAAACACTAGTCCACAGAAATAGAAATGTAGTCAACCATAACCTAAATATCTTACTCAACAATACATACACAATGCATCATACAATAAAATTAATTAACTGCCTAAAGCTTCATAACAAATCATGACAACCAATTAAATATTATCTATGTAAATATGTGACGTAAAAAAGTAGAAGTCATAATGAGTTAAAATAAATAAATTTTAAAAATCGTAATTTAATCAATGCACCTTCTGCATTATCACAAAAAGTTTTTTAAATACCCTTCTTTAGTTCAATATTGAGTTAATTTATAAATAACACACTCAGCATGCAAGCAATACAATACACGGAATATATTATAACTCTGCAAACCGAAATCGTAACTTCAAAACAATGAAAAGCTATGAACTTGGGCATGTAATGATCCATAAGTCAAATGTCATAGATTATTCAAACGGTCATGATACAAATTGGGATTTTTTTATGTTAGTAATCCAAAAAAAAGTTAAAATATTTTGGTCGGAATATTAAAATAAAATTCTTGATTTCGCCTACAACGCCACTTACTGAGTTAATTATAGCTAAGAACCATCCAGGTGTCCCTATTCAAAACCGGTCAAGCCGTTTAGGAGGAGGAGAATTATGAACACATGCTCTCGACAATTTTATGTGTCTTTGTGTCAATGCTGAATATTTTATTGTCAGTATGGCACGTTATGTATACAGTTACATTATTCTCTTATGATTTAATTCAGAATGTTGTTACTCGAATATTTTGGTGCGTTGAGAACACTTCTGGCAATAAATTAACTTCATCCTGAATCTGTGCTTAGAGAAGGCTGTTTTATGATCATCACATTACACGGCACTTCCGCCCTAACTTCTTATGCCAAGATTCTAAAAATTTTCGTCCACAAATATCTTAAAGTCAAGGGATATTAAACCACTACAAAAAGTAAACGAGAAAAAACGAATCTTAATGTTAAAGTTAGTATCCACATTCATTTCGCTGATAATTGTTCATTACTATTCATACCGTATATATTTTAATAGCATTGAATAAACCTGAGAGCTATACAGTTGGAAGAGATAGAACTCGAGAAATTTATTCCCTGGAGGTGGAGTATGAACTATCTGTGAATTACCCCCACCCCTCCCTTCCTGTGAAAATCCATTGCTGAAATAAACTGGAATGCTAAGCACAATTGATAAATTTTGAGGTTCCTTGAGAGCTAAAATAGTTTTATAGGACTACTAACACTGACATACTATCAGTGTGTTTTTCACTTTCCATTCCATTGTCAAGTCCATAGTTATTTGTAAGCTATAGTGTAATGTATTAAAATTGTTTTGAGACGCAGTTTTAGCTACGTGTGGCGTCACTTTTCCTGGAAATTCTTTAGGACAATAGGACGACCCTATTGTCTTAATAGAACTACATAGGGTCATCCGTCTCTAATTTGGAATGGTTTGCCTCCGAAATTCGGAAGTTGCGTGAATAATTTGGAATTGCAAGCGGAATAATATGAAACGTCTTGCGACGACACTTACGTTATATTGTTGAAGTGCAAGCAAATGAATCCTATTGGGAATTGCTGCCGTTTGGCTGCCAGAATTAGGTAGGAGGGCTACGGATTCATACCGAGCTTACGTGGGAACTGATTTTGAGGCGGAGAGATAAAAATTGTTGAGGTAGGTAGGCAAGTTTTGATCAAACACTAAACTGAAAACCACCAAGGAGAGAAAATTTCTAGCTGCCAAATGGAGAAGATGGAGTCTTCGCTATTTTGGGCCCATGCGTCCGCGATACAAGGATATTCATGACTTCTTGGTAGGAGTCTCCGGATAATCAGCTCAAAGCAGACAACGAGATCAGCCCGATGCAGAGATATTCCAGCCATCATCACAAAGCCGGAATGCAGCTGCAGACGTCTTCGGTATCGTTCAGTTTTGATAAAATAGAGTTCACATTGCCAGACCTATTGCCATAAAACTGCATTGCTTCTCTCAGTGCTCCCACAGGTGACCCTAATTTTAAAGAGTCTAGATACAAAATTTATTATGATTGGTTATGTTTTCTTTTATACTTTGTATCATTTAATTCAATGCTCTTGTTAAAATATTTTAATGTTAATAAATTCTGAATTGTAAATCTAATCTTTGCTTTACAAAACCTTTCGTAATTGATCGCTTTATATATAGTAATTAATAGGGAAATTAAATAATCCCCCATCCACACATGTGTTTTACAATAGACTAGTCTAGAAATTAGTGCTATTTAATTGCATCCGTAATCATAATTTTAATGAAATGTTATTATATTTATTGTAAAGTTTTTATATGTTTTGTTTGAGCCAAGTGTTCTTTTACCCTTGTGTCTGTTATTCATTCTCAGTTTTTTTTTTCACTGGGAATTTTGTATATTTTATACTTCGAAACGTTTATAATGAATAAAAAAGACATTAATTAGCCATACAAGTTACATTGTGGGCGAAAAACAATTTGTAGACACATATTTGAGAACCTTAATGCAAAGTGTTATTTTACTTGACTTGACCATATTACATATCAGTCTAGTTTATTATGTAACTACAGCTTATAAGTGATTCTCTGTAAGAAAATATTCAAAGCTTTGAGAAGTAGCTTGCAAGGTCTGTCACGAGACGAAATTTTTGATCTTAAAATGTACACTTATTATCTTTAAAAATTAAAAAATGTAACGTAATGTCGAACTGAAAATTGCGAACGTAGAAACATGAGAATTAGTTTTCAATTATCTGCAAAACAAACTAGGTGTTAGAGTAACGAAAATACATTTAATATGTAATTTTATTGAGAGTCACGATTAGGGAATGTGTATCATTTTACCCTTCTGTATAAAAATAATATTCATCCTCTTCAAGAGAATAAACAGCAGAAATTATCTTATTACGATATCTGAAACTACGTTCAATTATATAAACATAACTTTCAAAATAGTATGAGAACTGTTAAATATTCTGATAATCTTACTTCCTTGTTAACGTTTCTGGCGCAGTGTTATATAACCTTGAAAATTGTGAAAATAGAGTTTAAAAATAGGAAAGACAAACTTATAATATGATATGACACTTGCCAAGAATCTCTGATTTCCAGGCCCCATGTAAAACTAGCAGACGCAATAAAGTGGTGACTTTAACACTTGTTTAAATAATTTTTCAAGTATCACGATTTTCCAAAAGGATACTAATTAATATAGTTTTATTACATAGTTTTCTTTTGGTCTCTGTTTCTTGGTGAAACGTGACTTTTCTTTTTTAGTATTTCAGCCACGCAATAGTACCATAACATGAGGGAAAGACTAATCCGAAATTAAATACGCATTTTGGATCCAGGGGAAAATATAAACGATAAGACTCATTAACTGAACTCCATAACTAATGGTGAAAAACTTCAGGGCTATAATTAATGATCGTTGGTGTAATTGAGTATTGATTAATATGCGTGTATTTTTAACAATGAAACATTGAACGCAGGAATTTTAATTGTACTCAAATCAATGAACTTCGAAATGCCTCATAACTATCAACAATATATTACTGGAAACGAAAAGTGTAGATTATTATTACAAATAATGTTGTTGTTGTGGTAATCAGTCCTAAGACTGGTCTAATGCAACCCTCCAAGATAACGAATCTTGCTCAAGGCTTTTCATTTCTACATATAGCCACAACCTCGCTAATATGCTCAGCGTATTCCATCCTTGCCTCCATCTTCTGTTCTTACCTTGTTCGCTCTTCCCCTATTCTGCTTAGAACTTCCTCGTTAGCGATTCTATCCACCCATCTTATTTTCAGCATTCTCTTATAGCACCACATTTCAAAGGCTTCTATTCTCTTCCTTTCCGCACCTTCTATTGTCGAAAGACTCTATTGTTTTCGTGTCTGCAGCTCCCATCGCCCACGTTTCGCACCCATATAACGCCACACTCCATAGAACATTTTTAGTAATTAGTTCCTACTTATATTAGCCGTTACTAAAAATAAGAAAGAGTGCATATTTTAAATTTAACGGAGCAGAGAGCACTAATAATGAGTAATGCATTTTACTCCTTTCTTCACTTACAGAGATATTAGATATTTATTTGACGATGAAGCGAAGGGTTGCAGAAATCTAACCTATAATAAATCGGCAGATCAGTTTACAATATTGTTTCGTATTTGTATTTACAGTTCAACGACGCACAGCACACGCACAGGATAGAAGAAGTAAATACAGATCTGAAGGATTAGTTGCGGATAACTGCTTTTTCTTCGGACACTATATTTAGAAATATAATTAGCAAATATTTATAAATGATATAAATAAAGTTTTAATACTAGAAAAATGAACGATGTGTACGCTCATTATCGATATTGTGGCGGTTCGTGAGCTTTTCAATTTATGTGCTACATCGCTATTAGGAACGACTTTTACAAGGAAAATGACGTAAGATAATAATAATACAAGAGATTAAACGTTGATAATACTCCACGACCCGTAATATGCAACATTCATAACTTCGTGTACATAATAGGGACCAATTTTTTAAAGTGTAAAAATATATAACACGTATTTTACTTCGTACATATTCTAAATAGAAAAAGATAATTTTAGGGAAAAAATCATATTATTGCATATATTTTATGCAGTTTTTTCGTATTTCAGTCAATTGAACGTTTTTTTATTAGAAATTTACTGAATTATTACTATAGAATTATAATTTGAAGTCGAGTACGATATTTCTTACAGAATCTATATACTAAAAAGGATGTATGCTTGTCTATATATTTTAATAAAACTTATATTGATTTAAAAACGTGGTAGAATCGCAACAAAACTTGGTCTATTATTCTTAAATGGGTGACGAAAAATATGGGAAGGGTGAGGTGAGAGTTTGGGGGTGGAGAAGCTTAGAGCTAAGCACAAATATTGGAGGAATTATTGATAAAAAATATGAGCTAGCAAACGAAATACTGTAACATCGGAATGGTTTAATCGTCATAATTCAGGAAAATCCAACATATTTATTTTCACGCAATATGTTCGAAGTGTCCTACTCTCACATTTGATCAAATATACCCAGCAAAATACAAATACGTGGAAGGATAATCATAAACAAACAGGAAGATTATTTAAATTACGTAATTTTGTACCGTTTGGAACCGTTTTATTTAGAATCCTCTTGTAAAACGGTTTATTTTTACGGAGCCAAGTCATATTTCAAACACAACTTTTGCTCCATTCTGTTCTACAATACGAACGGTGATAAGTAACATTCATTTAATAATAATTATTAATACATAAATTGTCAATTACAAAGACGGACAGTATAATTTAAATGATAATTCTTGAGATTTCGAGTTTAGGTGCATTTAATAACAGTTAAATACTAAAAACATGACAGACTCAATAATTTAGTAACCATAATTGTCGACATGTAATATATGAATAAGTAATTTCCAGTGACAATTTTATAGAATTACAGACATTACACAACTTACATATTTAATGTAAGCAATTTTTGTATTTATTTTATAGCGTTCGCCACAATACGTAATTAAAGCTTCAAATCTGCTGCACGCATCGTATGTTATATTAATTGACGTGACACTAAACTTCGTATCCTGCAGAAACAACTTTGATTGTATGATTTCTTATTATCGTAGCAATATTTATTGTTAAGGTGCAATCATATCTTACGCAAGCCTTTTCATTTCCGCATACCTATCACATCACACAATCTCCATAATCTACTTAGAGTATTCCATCCTTAACCTATTTGCTGTTATTACCCCACACACGTCCCTCTATTGCTAATTTTACAAGACCCTCGTGTCTTAAAACGTGGCCTATTAATTCATCTCTTCTATTGGTCAACTTCCTCCATATTGTTCGCTCTTCCCCTGTTCTGCTTAGAACTTTCTCGTTAGTTAATCTGATTTTCAGCATTTTCTTATAGCACCACATTTCAAAGGCTTCTATTCTTTTCCTTTCCGCAATTCCCCTCGTCGCACCCATATAACGCCACGTTCCATACGAATATTTTTAGCTACAGTATCCTAATATTCATACTTATAATCAGTAAATCCTCATTTTCGCGAAAGCCTCCCATGCCTGTGGTATCCTACTCTTTATATCTACTATACGTCTACGCTCCCTAGTTATTACGTTTCCCAAGTAGCAAAATTCCTTAGCTTCCTTCAAAATACCCCTTCCCAATCTAAGACCCTTTGTCATTTCACTGTTTCCCATACCATTACCTTAGTTTTCCCTCTATTAATCCTGATATTGAACTCTTTCTCCAGGCCCACGTCATGCCACTTATTATGGTTTACAAGTCTTCTGCTGACTCTCCGATTACTACAATATCATCGGCAAAGCGTAGAGTTTTTATTTATTCTCCTTGCACTATGATTTCTTTTCCGTATTCCGTTTGAACTTTTTTCATCGTCGTTCTATATATAAGTTAAACTCCTTTCTTGATACCTGTTTCTTGATCTTCAATTCTTATTACTGATGAATCCCTTTTATAGAGGTTATGTATAATCAGTTATGAAGGAATTAAATGAAGGGATTTTTTTAGACTTTCTGAGAAACGGGGCGTATTTTTCAGGGCGTTTATTATTGACTCATTTGGTACACTGGAAGAATGTTTAGCTCAGTGCATATATTCACTCAGTGGACCAGGATGTTTAAGATTCTTTTAAATATGATGAGATTTCTTGACTCAGCATTCCGTTGGCATAGGTAGGCCTGACAAGGCAAATATTAAGAAAAACAGTGAACTAGGTACCAAATAAATCTTTTTGACAAAGAGATTAATGTCGTTATAAATACTGTTTGGAGCTAATAATAATATGTAGAAGGGCAACTACGGTCCCTGAGAAGTATCATAATTGTATTGAGTTGAATTTATAGATCTAAGCTGCTGCCTGTGGTGGTATTTTTGCCTTGATATAGCTTATAGCTCGTTATAACACTTTCACCATTATAGAACAGAAGTAGCTGTGTCACTGACTGACAAAGTTGCGAAATTGTCTTCTCGTGTTTCCATGAAGGAATACTGAAGATGGAGCGACGGCGTATTCCCGATTCCATATCTCAGTGTCCGTCTCTCCTGGAGTCGTACCGCCCAGCATTCGCAGTTGTTCTTACACTAACTTTCCAACTTCCACCAACATCTAAAATCTCAATCTCTTACTCGGGTTATACCGCTCGAACTAGAGAACGCGCAGCTGCTTGCCATTATCAACGACGTCAACGCCAGTCAACAAGGAGATTTTTCTGAGAAACAGAACTTAAATCATTGGGTATGTAGCGCGCATTCTAAGACAATTGATTCTTTTGTTGCATTTCGATTCAACACGAGTGTCCAGACCTGGGTTCCCCTCTGTGGAACCAGCGATAAGCCGGACATACCGTCTTCAATTTGGACGGGCAGTAAGTGGGAGAGCCGGACTGCTGACAGTTAAGTCATCGCTATTACACACACTGTTAGTTGGAGAGTTTCACGAAGTACGGTTAGCATAAAATACTCAGTCTAATTGTACTGCAGCCTCATTAAGACGCTCTTGAAGACATGAACACTAGCTGCTGAATTCAATAACTTCAAAGTGACGACCCACACTCTTTCGTGTATGTAGGGCAATAAATTTAGTTTTATTGGACCAACTATTATAATCAATAAAAAAGAGAAAAGGGTATTATAAAGTGTCTTAAAAATAGTAAAATGAGGGAAAATTTTAAATAGAATAAAAACTCTGAATGGTCGACAAAAACGTGAAACCCAGAAAAACGAATTGAATCTAAATGTTTCTCAATAAACCACTATTTACAAAACACAGATACCTATGTTATTTTTGATTTGGCCGAAAATATAATATTGTTAGTTATGTGGAGTACAAATATCCTAATCAGATCAATTTCATTGTAAAATATTAAAATTTGATTAAACTTATTGTAATATTTTATTTCACACGATTCAAAGAATCTTAATTTTATAAATAAAATAGCTAACTCGGCGCGGAACGAAATAGCGTGGTAGAACGAGATACTTTTCTTTTACTGGATAGTGCTGGAGTTTAGGAAATAGGGGTGGAACAATGTAACTGGTCAAGGAAGAATTCCTAGCAGCAGAGTTGACAAAGTTATGATGGCATCATTTAAATGAAATCTTATTTTGGCGTCTTATATCTGTGAATTAATAGCTTTTGCTGCATTTCGACAGAAGGTATGCTACGAAATTCTTCGCTTTTAACTCTTTAATGGTACATATTCGTAAACTAAGTGTACTTAGCCATATACAAGTTACGTTTACGTTTTCAATCTGCTTGTATTAAGGCTTGGCGGAAATCCTTAAACTGAAACTAGTATACGGGGTGGATACTACTGTATAAGGCAAAATGTAGTCTTCCTCACGAAAAGAATGAAAAACTGGCAGACTCACCTTGTAAGAATGAGTTACAGGATGTTGTACCCAAAAAGAATAGATTAATAAAGAAACGGAACGGATAAAAGGGAAAAAATGCTAGCAAACATTGTGCGATTACAAAAAAAAATGTCTTTGCGAAAGGAAAAATTGACAAAACGATTTAAGCGTACGCAAAATAAAATAAGGAAATAAACTCAAAAGGTGTTAATATTTTTCTTAAATTAAATTTTATTGCATTCATTGAAATTACAAAGCATCCTATCCTGGTTTGCTCTCCTGGGGTGGGGCAGAACATGAAATTTGTTTCTTTTTAAAAATTCATAAAATATGAAAATTCGTGGTTTTAAGTTATATTGATATTTGATTAAGTTAATAATACAGTAACTAATGTTTTATACCTTTATGAATTGATTTTTCTTTTTCCATAATTTTGCAAAAATATTTAAACCTTAATTGCCCAGACTTATCCTGCATATTTACTGTGAAATGATTTTACTAATATCATAGTCTATAAAAAATATAATTTTATCCATTATCATTAGCGCGTAAAAGCAATAATTAATATTAAAAGATTTTTATATGAAAATAAAATTCAGTCTTCGATAGGTTATAATTTGATATAAGACAATCGCTTTTTCGCCATAAAAGTGAATTCCTAATAGCGGTGTCTAAAGTGGGAAGGCATCAGCCTCTTCTCGAAACTATTACAGAAGATGCAGAAGTTTTAGGTATAAAGTAGACTTTAGCACACAGGGTATAAATGTGTTAAAGTAATTTACCTCTCTACATATAGTACTTTTATTTCAAAAATTACATTTGACACATATATTTGTAATTATAATGCAATATAGTAAATATACTGTAAAAGTTTTTCTTAAGTACAAATATTGAATACAAGTACCTATTGTCGTTACTGTGGTATTCAGTCCTAAGACTGGTCTAATGCAATCCTCCATGATAACTTATTTTACGTAACCTTCCTCGTTAGTCATTTTATCCACCCATCTGATTATCAGCATACTCCTCTAGCATCACATATCAAAGGTTTCTATTCTCCTCCTTTCTACAAGTCCTACCGCCCACCACGTTTCGCACCACATAACGCCACATTCCATAGTAGCATTTATAGCAATGACTTCCTAATATTCATACTTATATTACCCATAAATAAATTTCTCTTTTTGCGGAAACCTTCCTGCTCCTTATGTCTATTATACTCCTACCATCCCAAGTTATTATGCTGCCCTCACTTCCGTCAAAATATGCCTTCCCAAAATAACAACTTCTATTTTTATACTTCTTCCCATACTACACTCCATTACCTTGGTTTTCCCTCTCTTAATCCTCATATTGAACTCTTTCTCCAGGAACTCGTTCATCCCATTTATTATGGTTTCCAAGTCTTCTTCTGACTCTCCTAATGTTGCAATGTCTTCGGCAAAACCGTACGATTTTTATTTCTTCTCCTTGCAGTTTGTTTCCTTTTCCATTTGCCGTTTAACTTTCTTCATAACCTGTTCTGTATATAAGTTGAATAACAAGGGCGACAGACTACATCCTTGATTTCTGCTTTTTATCTTGATATTCAATTCTAATTACTGCTACTTGCCTTCTGTAGAGGTTATGGATAAGCCTTCTTTCTTGATATTTTATTCGTGTCATTTTCAGAATCCTTAATAGTGTGTTCTAGTTTATATTATCAAAGGCATTATTAACAAATGCCATGACGTAGTCCTGTTTTATCTCATCATGTCTTCTAAAATTAAACGAAAAATCAATATTGCTTCTCTTGTCGCTACATTCTTCCTAAAACCAACCTAACTTGAATTTCGATTTGTATTTCTGTGCTTCTGTATATTACTTTCGTTAATATTTTGCATGCAAGAGATACTAACGTAATTGTCCTGTGCTGTTGGCCTCTATCAATCCCATTCTCTCTGCAGGAATGGATATAATTATGTTTTTACTAAATTCTTCTGGTATTCTTCCTGTTTCGTAGATTTCCCAAACAATCCTGAACAGCAAAGATATAGCTTCTTCGCCTGATGATCTTATTAACTCCGCAGGAATGTTATCAATTTCTGGCGCTTTACAAGATCTGTCAGCGGCATGTCAAACTGCGACCTCAGAATTTTGTCCCCTAACTCTTCATCGTCAACCTCTTCTTCTTATATTACTGACATCTAGATTTCCACTATGATACAACTGTTCTAGATATTCCTTCCAGGTTTCTACCTTTCTTCTTGATCAACAATTGGCTTCCCAACCGCTCTCCTGATGTTCTCTCTCATATTTTTCCTCTCTTCGAATGTTTCCTTTATTTTCGTATTAGTAGCGTCTATTTTCCCTTTCACTAATAAATCTTTAACCTAATATTAATCTGAAATTCATGTCGGTACCGTGCGAAGATAGCTTTACACACACACATATAATTACATCAGTAGTTTTTATCAAATTAATGGCATTGACCGCCGTAGAAACGTCGTGTTTCTGCAATGTTTTCGCCGATTATAATCTCGAGAATTTCTTGTTAATCAATATCATCATTGATGCCTGTAAACTCAATTAATAATTGTACTGTGTATTTTTCCCACTTTAATTTTGCCCACTAAAGGGTTAAAAATAATATATTCATATTTAATTTTTTTTGGTTAACAGGCTACATGAGGGAGGTCCCGAAACAGGCAACTCCCCATTAATAGCATAGGAAGGGTATTGGAAAGAGAGGGATGTGAAAGGTAGAGCAAGGTTGCCAAGGGTTGACTAGTGCCTCCAGGCTATAGTTTAATGATCCTACCCAGCGTTTCACCAAAAGAAATGCAGGGAAAACCCTAGAAAACCTGCATCAGGTAGATCGAGCATTGGGTACTATTTTCACGCCCTTCCGAATGACGTGAGACGAATTTGCTGTGGGGTCGCAGAATTCCCTTCTCCGTGTCTCGACCAATTTTAGGATGCAGTTGGCCGGCGGATTCAATGGGATCAGGGGACAACTCTTGTCTTATGCCCAAGGTCTCTGACCCCAGTACATATACCTCCTAAAATGGTTGAACTTTGAAAAAGAAAACAGAGAAAGTACGAGGCATTTCCGACGTAGGTTAGGCCTGCAGTCATTCTGGACAGAAATGCCTGCGAGAGAAAACTCCCACAGCCATCGGGGGCATTCAAATTCCATATTAAATGACCCCTCCCCTATATTTATTGCTTCAAATTAAGGAACCAATCTGGAGAAGTGAGAACAATTTTCCTTCACTTTCCTCTTAATTATCCAAAAGCAATCATTCGTGCACATTATACAGAGGAAATTTATATTTCGGAACAGAAATATTTGGAATCAAAAATTGATTTTTATCAAAATAATAATGATTCATTGAAAAAACTATTTGGTTGATTTTAATAAAATTAAATAAAGTGGAAAATAAAATCATATTTTAAGGAGAGTATGGTCTTTGATATTTAATATTTAAGCCAATGCAATATGGGGGAGTTATATGCAGGACGAAGAGAAAAAGTGCAGCGATGCAAACTAGTTATTGGTATTAATGTATATTTTTATATGCTTAATGTAAGTGTTTTATTTGGTTTTCCCCTTATTTATATACTTTTTTCTTTTGTTTTATGTATTTTGCCCAATGATATGCAACAAAACTCCCCCCCTCTCTCTCTCTCCACCTGTATCTTAACTTTAATAGTTCATTAACAGCGTTGGCTGCTTTGACTCTTCAATCCTTTTCCAAAAATCGTATGACTCCTTGCCTTCTCTATTCGAAGAACGCTATGGAATGCAATTATGTATTTAGAATATTTCGGCTAACTCAGTCATTGCTGTGAGTGGGTTATTCAGCAATTGGCTAGAATGTATGATGTAACTAAATACAGAAATAAGTTTATTAATGAAACGACCAAAGCGGTTTCTTTAAAAGACAACGAACGATACCCCTTAGTCAATTCTAAATTTCGCTAGATTAACAAGATAAATATGCTGAGGTCATAAAGATAACTGTGTTAAACATAGCTTTTACAACCGCAACAAACAGCTGTACCGCTAGCCTCAACAGTCTATTTATAATTCGGTCCTGACAACACATCATCTGCGGTTATTTAGTGGCACTAAGATGTCGGAAACCCACTGGTTTTATAGTTCAGTAAAGTATGTCGGCGACAAATTAAGAAAATCGTCTTCCGAGATTTTGTAAAAGAAAAAGTTACTTTATAGTTTGGTATTTCTAATTTTCTTGAAACGTCACATAGTTAAAGAGTAGCTGCGACGAGCAACTGAATCTCTAATCATGATATGCGTTAAATAAACCATTCAATGAATATTATATGTCGAATTGAAATAATATTGATACATGTTTTTACGATGGCTAGAGTTCTAAAGTGCCAAAAATTGAAATAAAAGTTCCATTATTACATAAAACTAGACGTCACCAGGTTCGAGGAAACTTGAAGTTTTATTTAATTAATAGTAAGCATTGTAGTATACTTTAAGTAACTGATTTAAGTTGGAAAATTTACCTTATTATTTATTAATGCATCATGTAAAACGTTTGTAAAATTACATAATTAACTTTATCAATTACTGTTTTAGAAACAAATGTTTTTAATTGATTCTAAATAATTTGCCAAACGCTTAAACCTGTTTTAATTACCTAAAAATATTACTACTCTGAAGTCATCTTATGTAGGCCTTAGAACTATAATTTTATTTATTTTTAGAGACTGCTAATGGTTAGATTGGGCTCCCGGCTGTAGCCCAAGGGGAGTTAAAATAAATATTTCACGGCATATATACTATGCTGAAATTTTAAAAACTTAATTTCCTTATGATATCTGTGTGTGGAAGGTGAATAAAGTATTAGAATTGATAATTATGGATGAAATATGTTACAAAAAACAGGTCTAGATAAAAAAATTTAATAATTCATTTATTATACCTCCCCACACCTACCTTAAAGTTAAAAACATGATGTGAAAATTTCAATTCTGTTTCTATAACTGTTTCCTAGAAAAATGTTCGTAAATATCACTATTTTAACAATGGATAGATATAATATTCAAATTCCTATTAAGAATTTTATCTAGAATTCACGTAAACGTGATGCAGGGAAAACCCCATAAACCCTGCGTTTTCATCCATTGAAAATTTTTAGAACTGGAGTGGAGAACTATACTTACCGAGTTGGCGAGTTAGGTTGGAAAAGGTGAGAGGAGTTAGTTACGTAGGGGAAGTGATACAACAGAGGTGTATGAGAGGCCATTCAGACAGAGCTAGCGATCTAGAGGAACTGAAGAGTCTACTTTCGGAGACTCATGATAGGAAGGCGATCGGAGAAGGCAAGGACTCATACGATTTTAGGAAAAGGATTGAAGAGTCAAAGCAGCCGACGCTGTTAATGAAAGAGGCGGCTTAAGCAGCACAGTGAGCACTGCCGGTGATTCAACTACCATCATCTACCTGACTGGAGCAGCCAGTTCCCCGAACCTACAATGGTAATGTACTCTCCAATAAGAAGTCCATCAAAGCCGTCAGAGTTAAAATGCCACAGTGGCCTTCACCAACAATTCTTATTTACAAATATTATGAACAAGGCATTTTGAGCAGATCATTCCCTAAGAAAAAAATGTAAATTCCTATCCTGTGTTATAACTCGTAAATTCACTATATTTTGTCAGAAAATGAAAAATATTACCTTTTTTGTTGTTTGTTAAATATAATTTTAACAAAGCAATTATTTTATCTACCCTGCCCTAATTTATTAAGAAAATTAAAATATTCCCCAAGTTAAAAACATAACAAATTGTTTATAACATTTTCTTTGTAATAATTGCTCATACTGTTATATTGGTCAGATAAACTACCTTTGTGACATAAAGCAAATTAAAAATTTCCGTCTTATAAACATTCTCCTATCACTCACTAACTATTGTTTGGAACCTAATAACTCTTTTAATTTTGATGTTGCTGCTAGTTTGGATACGGAATTATATTTTAGAAAACGTTAATCTCCCAAGTGCTCCACATTAAATGTAATATATTTTCTTTAAATATAAAATAAGACACTTAACAGTTTAGCTCTATGCATGATGGTTTATGAAATAGTGTTTCTTAGTAATATCTACGTGTTTATATTTTTTAGTATGTTAGTTTGTGTCATTGTTCATAATATTTCAGTCTGGTGTTAATATTCACAAGAATCTCAAGTGATAATCTCAAACGAATAAAAAATATTAACAGGCTACATGAGGGTGATCCTGAAACAGGCAACTCCCCTTTAATAGCATAGGAAGGGAATTGAAAAGGGGGGATTTGGAAGGTAGAGCAAGGTAGCCCAGGGTTGACTAGGGCCCCCTGGCTATGGTTTAAGGACCCTACCCGGTGTTTCACCTATAGAAATGCAGGGAAAACTCTAGAAAACCTGAATCGGGTAGGTCGGGCATTGGGTACTATTCTCACGCCCTTCCGAATGACGGGAGACGAGTTTGCTGTGGGGTCGCAAAATTCCCTTCTCCATGTCTCCAACAGTTTTAGGAGGCAGTTGGCCGGCGGATTCAATGGGATCAGAGGACAACTCTTGTCTTATGCCCAGTACATATACCTCGTAAAATAGGTGAAGGTGTCTCGGAATGTGAGAACTTTGAGTAAGCCCAGAGAGAGTACGAGGCATTCCCGACATAATCAGGTGAGCCCCGCAGTCACTCTGGCGTGAAGAGCCTGCGAGAAACGTCCAGCAGGCATCCACTTCTTCCAACCATTTCACTGACAAGGGCTTCTGTAGCAGTTTTTCCCAGTTTCACATGAGACTTAAAGGTTAATTCGTTGCCCCATGTGAACACTTTACATTTTTCCTACGAGACTATAAAAGAACTTAAGGCTAGTAATGATAGTAATTTATCGTAATAACGGAATCGTCACGATTAATATTGGGTGTAAATAGGACATTGTAGTGATTTTTTGGAGTTGGAAATTGTATTTATGGTTGGTACCGGCCGGCATCAATTTCTGCGAATCGTAACGACAGTTTGGAACATGTAAACAGTTGCAGCCATCTATCTCTACAATTTGACTCAGTTTGCGTTGGCTGTTGATAGGTTAGGTTCGTTACCATCATGCCCGCAGACCATATCCTCATATATCCTCCAACAATCAGTTCACTGCCTGTCAGCCCTCACACACCCACGTCGTATGCCTCTCAGGTACACACACAGAAAACCCATCTACTAAATTAGGTTAATTAAACCGATTAACCTACCTCCATGCCAACATGTAAATTACACACTCTATTTTAATTTTGTATTCTTTATTTTAATGATATATATACTGAATCATTTATTGTACAAACTGATAAGATAATCTTTACGATAAAAGTTTTTTATACGAAAAAAAACAGGAAATGTTGTTTTGAAATTGAATTTTTCTTACTTGTGTTCACGACAGTTTCCAAGCAAAGTCCTCGTGAATTCATTGAACAATACCAGAGCCGACCATTTCACTGACAAGGGCCTCGCCTCTGTAGCAGTTTTTCCCAGTTTCACATGAGACTTGAGGTTCATTCGTTGCCATATGTGAACACTTTACAATTTTCCTACGAGACTATACGACAAGGACTTAAGGCTAGTAATGACCATCGCATCAGCAGCTGACTGAGTTGTACCGCGGTCGACAATAAATATTGGACAGGTAGTAGTTGCATGTACTCAGTACTCACTCTTTCGATTTATTTATAACAATGAATTGTTACAATCACATAGTCACGATATATCGTTGCGTGTAAACGACTTTAAACGGACGATTGCTACAGTGAGACGTAACGACGTACAACTGAGTCCATACCAGTAAGGAAGAAACATCAAATAGCATAGACATATCTGCCTCAGCTCGTATCTCAAATATCTTCTCTGACTTATTTTACATTTAATGCAGTGAAACGTTCGACAATCGGCACTCTGCTTGCGCACATTGGCCTTGGTGTAGAGGGACTATTTAACATTGAAGAAAAGGTTGAAATTCTGCTCCTGAAGCCTAATTAGAATAACAACAGGAATGGACTTCAGTATTTAATCCAAATTATGAGTCACTTTATTTCCTTTGTGTCTTGATTATCTTCAGAAAAACGAGAAATGTTTATAAAGTAAGAACATTTTAATAGCTTACCACTGTAGCGCTGCAGTTATACTTTTAAGCATTTGCGGTTACGTCTTTCATTCATCAGAAAGACAGATGCAGCTGAGAATCGTCGTCATTATCTGTTTTAATTTTTTAGACTGTTTTGAAATGTTTTAAACAACCAAACGACCCGCCGATTATGAAGTCAGATCAGTGATTCGTTTCTTGAAAGCAAGGAATGCTACACCGCCATACAAGACGGGAAAGTGAATTAAACTGTTTAACGTAGGTCAGGAAAATGAGCAGCGTTCCGACTTGTCTTTATTCACAGTCAGAATCTTTCTTTGAAGAAGACGTGCAAAAATTTTTTTTGATGAAACAATATCCTGAATAAGAGATGAATATGTGGAGAAGTAGTGTGAGGTGTAAGGTAATTATTAATAATAAAATAATTGGAAAATAATGAACTGTTATATTTTAAATAAATATCGCTACTCACTTTAAAAGCAGCCCTTTTCTTTATGCATATTTTAAGCAATTAATACTACGAGTATATAAGTGGATATACAAGTATCATAGTTTAATAAAAATATGAAAATAATTATATTCATCTTTCAAGATATTTAATCTTTATTTGTGATTTATATTTGACGCAAGGAAATAAATTAAGTATGTTGAAGTAACATTAATACCTATTAATTAAATTGCTTATATATAAATATAGAATACAAGTAAATGGTTTTATAACTATTTAGATTGTTAAATCTGATAAATGAAGAAAGGATCTTGATTAAATGAAGTACAAAGCAGTCTTACAACATCAAAATAATTTCATAAACACAATGGAAGTAATTAATAAAGTAATTATAATTGTAAACGATTCTAATTTTCTTTCATTGCAGAAAAATTCAAATCTCAGTGGGGTGCAAATATATTGGACTGCCACTGATTGGCATTCATTAATAATTAAAGAGATACATTCAAATATTCTAAAACATACAACAGAAAGCTGTTATTCAGGAAATAATTAAATCTTCCTTGGAATCTGTCTCGTATACTATTAAAAACGTTATATCTAACGGCATAAATATATAATAAATTTAATGAAATGAGATTATTTAATGGAATCAATAAAAATGTGAAAACTTTCTTCTGTTTATCAGTGACCTATTCTCAAATTTAATTAATGAAGAGCAGGAACAATGAAGAATTCACAATTGGCTTAAGCAATGGATGTCATAATAAAAATATTGAAATTTCTGACCTAGCCAAAAATTATATTTACAATGAGTATATACACATTTAGTTACGAAATTAATCGATTAATTAGTTTAATTTTTTATATTATTTTCTTTTTATTGCGATCAGTATTAAGGGAAATTGCATGCCTATCATCTTGTTGATGTGGTTATCAGTCCTAAGACTAATGCAATCCTCCTGGCTAAACCTATCCTAGGCAAGCCTTTATTTATGCATAGTTACCATATCCCACATCCTCCCTAATCTGTTTAGCACATTCCATCCTCGTCCTCCATCTGCTGTTCTTACCTCACAGACTTCGCTCTAATATTAATTTTACAAGACCCTCATGTCTCAAAGTGTGCATATTAATTAATGTCTACTCTTGATCGAAATTGTTCGCTCTTCCCCTATTCTGCTTAGAACTTCCTGGTTAGTTACCATATGATTTTCAACATTCTCCTATAGCACCACACTCTCTACGAACATTTTAGGAAATATTTCCTAATATTCATACTTAAATTAGTCGTAAGTAAATTCCTCTTTTTCACGAAAGCCTTCCTTGCCTGTGCTATCCTACTCTTTAGGTCTACTATACTTCTACCATCCCTAGTTATTATTCTAGCATAATTCCTAACTTCCTTCAGAATATCCCAATCTAACAACCTTTTTTATCCCAGTATTTCCCATACTACTCTCCATTACCTTGGTTTTCCCTCTATTAACCTTCATGTTGTCCTTTCTCCAGGACCACGTTCATGCCATTTATTATGGTTGCCAAGTCTTCTTCTGACTCCCCTAAAACTGCAGTATCATCGGAAAACCGTAGGGGTTTTATTTATTCTCCATACAGTTTGATTCCCTTTCCATAGTTATTTTTAACTATTTTCATTACGTTTTCTTTTTATAAGTTAGAGTATTGATTTATGCTTTCTTTGATTGCCCTTCAATTCATAGACTACTGACTACAATCTGTAGTCATTATGGATAACTCTTCATTCTCAAACTTCTAAATCCTTAACATTTTGTGCCAGTTAACATTATCAAAGGCCTTTTCTAAATCTTCAAATGCCACGAACATAGGCCTTGGTTTTCTTATCCTGTCTTCTAAACTTAGACTCAAAATCAATATTGCTTCACTTGTTCCTAGATTATTCTTAAAAAATAAGTTGTATTCTCCTACCTCGCATTATATTTGACGTCCCATTCTTCTGTATATTGTTTCCTTTAAAATTTTGCACGCATAAGATACTAATCTAATTGTCCTGTGTTGTTCGCATCTATCAGCCCCAGTCTACTTCGGTATTGAGATATTCATGTTGCTCCTATGATCTTCTGATATTCTTCCTGTTTCGTATATATAGCAAACCATCCTGAACTGCCGTGATATTGCTTTTTCGTCCGATGATCTGACATCTTACATGGCACATTCTGAACTCTCCTTCTTTCTTCAATTTTAACCCCGTTTATATAGGTCATCCGAGATGTGGAATTCTGCCCTGAGATGTGAGAATGCTGCTAACTCCCGCAACACAGCAGGTCGGCTACATTTGTAATATGAAAAAACAGAAATAAAGACACACAGAATAATATTTCAAAATTCTCCATATCAATGTGTACAAAATTGCTTGAAAAGAAAGATGTGACATATTCTACTTACCGCTGGTCAAATAATTTATCAAAGGATTGTAGTTTACAGAGAATGTGGGAATGACATTGATAAAATGCCAAAAAAATAATTTTAGTGCAGTTAACATTGCACGAAAAATGTTAGTTTTCTCTTAGATATCTTATTAAAATTTCTATAAATTTTAAATATTAACATAAAAGGTACCTTTTCCGTATTTATTTGTTAAATTATATGAATGAATATTAATAGGGAAAGTAGCTTTTACCGGCGTAGATATTGGAGAAAAAATTTTGGAATTCTAACCGGGAATCAACATATCTGTGAAAATCTGGTCATTCACGTGTGTTCAGTTATATATATAACTGAACACATATATATATATGTATAAGTAATAGTATTTTATATAAATACGGGGCGGTGAGTAAGGATATTTAAAATGTACATAAACGTAAGATATTTGCATACGAATAAATATGTTTTACGCTTAATGAGATTTGTAGTTTTTCTCGGTGTAGTTCACTTTTTGAGATACTGAGTCGTCGCGGTGGTTATTATAACATTCAGCTCTTATAAAGTGGGGGACGAGCAAAACTTTTTAAAACTGTGACGATTTTGCTATGGTTTAATCATTGTTAACATAGATAATACTTTTGAAATAAATTTTGTAGCGGGCTAATTTAAATTAAATACAGGACATCACCGGGCACCCATATGGTTTAAAATAAAAGTAGGCGTCCTAACTCATAAGAATGTCTGGAGGGAAAATTTCAATAAAATCAAAGCCATTTTACGGAAAGTGTTGTCGAAAATAAAAGCTGATTGTGGCGTTAATAGAAGCTTATTTTACAAAATAAATGGTTTGAAAAATTATAACTCTTTTATTTCCTACCAATGCTCGAATAATAATGGACAACAAAAAAATGAGATTATAAATATCAGTCTTAATAAATTAACAATTGTTCGTTGTGTTGTATTGTATTTATTATTACTTCAGGTGCACATTTGCCCGTTGGCAGTTTGTTGATAAAATTAATCTACAAAGATATATTTTTGATAAACTAACAGAACAAAGATAAATTACAGAAAAAAAATTAAAATGTTATTTTAAAATATTTCACGCCTTTTTTTACAAAATGAGTACCCAAGTTTTCAGTGTTTCTAACTTTTTTGAAAATATTTGTATTCTTAGGGAAAAGCTCTAGTACGCTTGCAGGCAAAGCATTCCAGTCCCTTATCACCCTGTTTACGAAGTAATATTTTCCCACATCCATCTTTCGTCCTTTTCCTTTATTTTATAATTATGGTCGTTTTAAGAGAAAGTTTAGGTATACTTAGCCGCTCCCTTATTACTGACCAGGCTGGTTCGTCCGTGTAAGCTTTGTAGAGTGCCCAAAGTCTAGCCTTTTTCCTCCTATCAACCGAGAGGTTCCCATTTAGTTTCATCCCCACACAAAACTCCAGCCAGTTTCTAAATTTTATCCAGGGCATTGAAGTGCTGCACTATTTGAAAATTTGCGGAAACAAATCAAGTTTGATTTAACTAGTACAAAATTATTCTCTCCGTTCCAGCTGTTGTGCAGACTTCTTTTTTAATCTTGAAGATTTTTGCTTGTTTTTTAACCATTATTTTCAGACATAAGTACACGGGGTGTTAAAAAAGAGTCGAATATTTAGAGAGGTGTTAGTAACCATGAAAACAAAGGAAATAAAGTCCTGTCACGTGTTGACCTGAAGTTATAGGTCCCCAGAGAGCCGCGAACAAGAAAAGGTAGTGATGATCCTTTGTCAAGTTTTCGGTGAGCAGAGTCTGCCCGTGACTTCGCTATCGAAGCTGTTATGGAACAGGAAAGGAAAGTGAGATATAAGTTTTATCTAAAAAGAATATAATAAAGGAAGGAACGTTAAGAATAGTTTGGTAGGTGGGTGAATTCGCCTGGTTCTTTTCAGGTAAATCTCGAGACGTCGAAGTAGTAATCAGTCAAAACACAGATGTGTAGTTTTTGATTTGTGTATAATTACAGTCAATATTACACACTGTAAGGAGTGGGAAAGGAATAGAAGACTGTAAGGGTAAACTCTAACAGGGAAGCGAAGCAGAGCCTTCGGCCAAGCTGTTCGTGATCGACTTCCAGGAAAGTTGGAGTGGGTAAGTATTTAAAAGGTTCATAAAACGGGTCAATACTCGAGGAAAGCTGACGAAGCTGACACACGCATTCTCTTGCAACTGCTACCGGGGCTAATAGCCTAAATTGCAGACGTATCAAAGAATGGGTCAAGTAACACAGGCAAATAAACTCCGCAATACGGTGATTCATAACAGTCCAATAAGCATGAGTCCGGAAACACATATGTATAGTTGTTCATAGGAGAGGTTCAACCTGACGCCCACTCATGACACTTGTTATAGGAGGTGCATAATCCATGTTTGTAGTCTTCGTTGACATGGTACATCCTCTAACAAAATCGGTAATATGTTTACAATAAACTTATGATAATGAGCTACATTTAATATTTGTGGTAGTATGTATGGTCCTAGCAATTTATCACCCATAACGCTTGACCAAATATTGATGGAGAAATGTTGATACTTTCTTTCTGCAACTGCATAGGCACTTTCATCAGTCCACACATGTTCGTTATGAAAGTTCACAATGCTATCACTTGTGAACCAAGCCTCGTTGGTAAACACTTAGACGATAACAGTGGGTCTGCTGCATACATCGGCAAGATTGAGAGAACTGAAAATCTGCTACAATGGTCTTTTGGCAGTAGTGCATGGACGAGAAGAAGATGGACAACATCTTTGACAACAAATGAGCAATTTTTGGCAAAGTATATCAAAAAAATATACTCAGTTTCTTTTAAGTTAGTTTTAATTTACATCAGACAGTCAGTTTGGTGTATTAATACAAAATGATGGCTTGTCAGCTTCCAAATTCTGCCTGGTAGTATTTCAATATCAGTGTCCACTGTTATCTAGCTTGTTTCCACTGTTTGACGATCTGTGGTGGTCCATTGTCTGAATTCAATTTACTCCTCTGCATCATACCTCTGTAATATTGTAACATACATTCACTGATTTTCATTTCAAATTAAATTGAAGTATATTCGCTAAAGACCTTAACACATAATTTTTAAGAAAGTTAATGTGTACTTAATATTTCGAATACGAAAATCTGCATACTTACCTGACTATTTATATGCACTGAAACGTTATCCAGTTATTCCAATCCAAAAAAGAGTATTAAATATAACCTCAAGGCAACGTATGAACTATTACATTAAACACACTCTTCGGGTATTGCATACCATTGTAAGTTAATCAACTATTCCAGGCGGTTAAATACTTGCTCTTTCGAATTACTTTGACTTCAAAACGTTTTTAGAAAATACTTTCTTGTTAAAGGGAGTTAACTATATTATAGTTTTTTACGTTTTTACAATTTTTTAGGGTTAACAGGCTACATGAGGGTGATCCTGAAACAGGCAACTCCCCTTTAATAGCATAGGATGGGAATTGAAAAGGGGGATGCGGAAGGTAGAGAAAGGTAGCCAAGGGTTAAATAGGGCACCCGGGCTATGGTTTAAGGATCCTACCCGGTGTTTCACCTGAAGAGATGCATGGAAAACTCATGCAAACCTGCATCAGGTAAGTCGGGCATTGAGTTCTATCCTCACGCCGTTCCGAATGACGGGAAACGAGTTTGCTGTGGGGTCGCAGCATTCCCTTCTCCATGTCTCCACCAGTTTAAGGAGGCAGTTGGTCGACTGATCCAATTGGATCAGCGGACAACTCTTGACATATACCCAAGGTCTTCGACCGCAGTACATATACCTCCTAAAATAAGTGATGGTGTCTCGGCATGTGAAAACTTTGACAAAAAAACAGAGAAGAGTGCGAGGCATTCCCGACATAATCAGATGAGCTCCGCAGTGACTTTGAGAGAAATTGTAAATTAGGAACTAAAGTACATCCATCCATGAAATATATTACATTTATTACTTGCTTATTTTCGGGGCTGCTTAATTTTATTTAGAGCGCCAATTTTTCCGGCTGGCTGTGCTGTAATGTATCTACTCCCTCAGAGTCGTGTTATATAAAGTCAAGGTAAGGGATTAGAAAAACAGTTATATCTCATAAAATATTCCACAAGAGGATCTAAAACTGTACCAACGCTAGTTCGAGGCTCGAGTTTCAGTAAAATCCAAGATACTCGAGTGGGGAACAATTATGAACTAGACGCCGTGATCTGACTTGCATCTGAAGTTTTGTACGCATTCAATTATTAACAATATGAGGGACCTTTTATTTTGATTTGAATAATAATAAACCCTATTAAACGTGCCTACAAAAATGTATGAATAATTTTTCGACGTCCATAAATTACGGACTAAAAGTAGTGATAAATTTTCGATCGCAACTTAAATAGTATATATTAACTTTAAACCCGTTTCGCATTTTTTTATATAAATTAATCAGTAGGTGTGTAATAGAAGATTCACATTTCTGTTGCATGTTGCGTGTCTCTATTTAGAACCTTTTGTTACCCTTTCTGATACAAAAGAATGAAGCGTGAAGTATGCTACATACAACAAAAGACTTTGATAATCGATTTAAGATATGGACGTTCGGTGTCACCCTGGCTTTAAGAAATTGTAATGCTTTAGGTATAGCCTAATTACAGAGCATCTGTTTTCTAATGAATACGTAGATAGTTTTTTAGCTGAAAGTAAGATATTTATTGCAATCTCCAGTGGATTTCGAAGAAAAGGATTACACAATACTAATTTCATAATGATCACATTGTACAGAGATTGAAAGATGTTTCATATTACCCCTAAACGTGAACATATACATTTGAGTGTTAAGTCTAAAGTCAATTAAAATAACTATCATCAATCTTTTTCATGTTACCAAAACTATACAAACGTATTAATAGCGTTCATTACAGTCTTTCAACTGAATGGAGAAGTTAAAGAGTTAAGTTACATTTCGGATGTATCACAATATATGAAACCTTTACCTTCATTTATGTGCAAAGCATTTAAATAAGATAGTTTTTCGGCCAATATATTTTTTTCTTTCAATCGTGTAAATGAACATGATAAAATTTTTCTTGCAACGATGTTTTTCAATAAACAGCAAAACTGAAAGTGCTCTTTTTTGAACAATTATATTATTGTATAGAATAAAATCATAAATTATTGAGTCATACTATTTTTATTGTTTTATAATATAAATTTTTCATGATTGGTGACTTTCTGTTCCCTATAAACCATTTGCTGTGTAATAAAATTTCAAGGGCTATAAAAAAAGATTTTTGCGTCCTTTGTGTCAATATTTGACACAACTCTATATTTTGTAATAAACTACGTATTTTAAAAATATTAGAAATTAATTTAATAGGTTACTGTCAAGATAAAAATTAAATGTTCAAAATAGCTTAAACAAAAGATCTTTTCATAAAATATGGGTTTCTGAAGTTAGTTGTTTACAAACTTTGTTCGTCTTCAACCTCTTGAATATTCAAACGAGTTATTAATGCCACCTGGCTCGAATGAAAGTAAAAACTAATAAAACAAAATCTCGCATTCTGATAACTAAATTAACAGGCTAACGAAATAAATGAAAATTGTAATATACGTTTTATGAAAAAATCGAAATACTATAACTGTTTATATGGGAGATATGATGGATAAAAAGAAAAATATTATTTAATAGCAAATAATTTTTTAAAGTTGATTAAATATCCGAACAAAATTCCTAATCAAATATTAAGCATATCTACCACATCCTCCCTAACCGGCTTTGCGTATTCTATCCTTGGCCTCATTCTTCTGTTCTTACCTCATTCACGTCCCTCAAATTCTAATTTTACAAGATCCTAATGTCTCAAAACGTGGCCTATTAATTTATTCCTTCTCTTGGTCAAAACCCTCTCTTCCCATATTATGCTTATAACTTATCTTTTTGATGACAAAGTAGCCCCCGCCAGGGGATCCAAATAGGGGACTATTTTTCCTGTGTAAAATTTACCCGAGACGCTACCATCATATTGTTATGCCTTAACGTTGCATGTCTGCGGGCAATTAAAGACACGGCTGTAATTTTCCTCTGCTTTCAACCGTACAAGAGTGACACTAAGTAGGTTATACGATGTAGACTATTTTGAATAATTCATAGCATACTTTTTGTAGAGACATGCGTATAGATATTCGATTTTTTGTATTACTGAAACGCTGAAATATACGTGTTAAATTGTACGTTACGCTTATAAAATTAAATATAATTGTTTAGAATGATCCGATCGATTAAATGGAAGCTACATTCAACAGTCTCGTCTAGTGCACATTAAATTTTTCCCAATATATGATGGAATTAATGTATATTACTACGCTTTATGCCACTTTGATAATTCCAAATAAATAATATATTCATAGCTCCCTTGTTCAGTCAAATGAGAATATTTAATTATCATACTTAATAGAAGGTATTAAATAAATTTTTACGTATAATTTTGAATGTATTGTTTTATAGTCGCGAGAGACCTACAATTCTCTTAATTTGACATAATTATGCATAAAAATTGTATCAAAATACCAAACTTACACCTATATTGAATAGCTAAAATAATTTGGAATGAATATATAAACGGAAGCCCATAACAAACTCGAAATTATTCAAGAACGGTAAACTACCTTTCTTAGGTAAACTACGTTACTTGATGAATATTTTTCAATGAAGAAAATTACTCAAGGACAAACAACTTTCTCGAAAATAATGAGCAATTATGATGGGAAAACCACGAATGAAATATTAGTATTCGTCTTTAAAAGAAATAAACTTTCATAGTTTCCTTGAACTTCAATCCATAGGAGGACAGTCACAAAACCTTGGCATTAAATACAAGACTAAAAGTCCAGTTTATATCATATGACAAATTTCTCCCGTTACTTCTTTTGCTCTGCATCAGTTTTGTTACATGGTTAACAACAATAAAAAGTTTTTATATAATTATTATTGTAAGAAGCATAGCAGTTTCTGAATTCGGCTCTCCGACGATATTTACATTTTAACACTCGAAAGAGAAGCATACGAATAGAAGAAATGCTTTTGCAAGAAACAAGCCAAAGGGGCTATCAAACTAAACTAGAAGATTAAGCACGGAAAATCTCGGCAGAACCGGGAATCGGATCCGGGACCTCCGCTTTTCGAACTTCTTAAACGACTTAAAAATACACGATCAATTTGCAGTTAATATATAATGGAATTGTAAATTGTAGATCGTCCTGGGTTTATGGGCTGGAGATACAACGTCCGGGCTACGTGTCGACATGCGTATTTCAATTGGTAGAGTATATCCTCAGAAATTGGAGGCCCTGGGTTCGATTCACGGTCCATTCAAGGATTTTCCATCTTAATTTTCAAATTCAGACTCATAAAAAATTATAGTTTACTCAAAAAGTCTATTGTAAACTATGTTAAAAAGTGTGTATACGTTTTTTGAACATATCTTCCGTGGTGATTCATAGAAACGGTTGTCAAATACAATGTTTTTTTTATTCAAGGATTGGAATGATGGATGCATTCATATAGATGAAACACCGGGTAGGATACTTAAACTATAGCCTGGGGGAAGTTGCCGTTTTCGGGATCACCCTCGTGTAGAATCAATCTGTTGTAACCCGTTAACCTCGCCCCCTCTCCAAAAAATTTAATGTATCAAATACTAAAATAATTGTCCTGTTCTGTACGCATCCTGTCCTATTCGGTATTGGCACAGTTGTTTTTCCTGAAATCTTCAGGTTTTCTTCCTGTTTCGTATATTTCTTAAACTATCCTGAACAGCAATGATATTGCTTCTTTCTCCGATGATCTTATCAACTCCGCTGGAATGTTATCAATTCCTGGCGCTTTAGGAATGCGCTGTATTAAACTCCTGTCTTAAAATTTAGTTCCCGTACTCTTCATTATCCACATCCTCCTCCTCCTCTTCTTCTTCTTCTATTACTGACTGATTTAAATTTCCACCGTGATACAAATCTTCTAGATATTCCGTCCATCTTTATGCCTTTTCTTCTTTACCTATAATTGACTTCTCATTCGCTGTCCTGAGTTCTTGCTAATATTTTCCTCTCTCCAAATATTTACTTGATTTTCCTTTCACCGTGACATCTTCAACCGCTTTTACATTTTTTTGGAGCCAAGCATCTTTGGCTGCTTTGCATTTCATAACTATGGCATTCTTCTTTATAACAATTTATATACAATTATGAAGTACTTCTTCTTATTTACTATATTACTATTAAAACTGAATATTTCTAATTTAAGTACACTAGTCACACGAAATAATGGGCACACCTTACTTACACCCTATAATTGGTCTTAGAAAGTATACTTTCTTCTATTACAACGTTACTAACGACTTATACACCTTTTCGGAATTGAAATATTGACATACCTTTATTATTATTCGTTTAAATATATGCACTATGAAACCGGAAAAGTATTAAATTTTACTTCAGAAATCAAGTAGCTAGTTGCAAAACAGCATTTAACTGGGCAATTTAAAAAATGTGTAACAATATAACTCTCAACATATAGATTGCTTACTTTAACTCCATATATATCGATACCTTGTAGATTGGCAATTGTTCTCAGATTCAATTCTGGGCACGGAAACGTGTAGAGGCGAATTCGCTGCTTTCTTGAAAATGCAATAGTCTAATAACATTAAACATTAAAATAAAAGGAAAGTATTTTGATCTTTTAACCTATGCATGAATGTACTTAAATACATCAGAGAAGGTTTATTAATAACAATTTATGACAGTTAAACAACTAATTATTTGAATATGAATTTTAATATCTTTTTGATTTATGCCAATGTGCACTTTGAGTACCAAGTGTGAATTGGATGTTGATTTCGAGTATGTTTTAGCCTTATAATTTTATTTGTTCTTATATAAGTGTAAGCAGTTTTGAATTTACTCCGCGGTGAAATTTTCATGCAATAATTTGCCTTTACCTGTTGTATAGTGCATATTAAACAGAAATTATAAAATTAAATGATATTCATGTTACAAAGGTAAATATGTGAAAAAACATTAAAAGAACATTTTTTTGCTTTTGATAATAAAGTAGAAACGAATGAATATTATTAGAATAGTTAAAAAGAAAATGACTTATTATAGTTTTCAAATTTTACAATCGCTTAAAAGTGTAATATTTCACTAATTAGGATTTTCCGCATTTTAGATTAGTATTAAATTTTCTGTTCTTTATTTTATATTTTTACGATTGGGAGAAATATATTTTGGTTTATAACGACTTAGGTCGTGCATACTTTTGGTAAGTGAAGGCCACTCCAGCTATAGTAGTTGGTGATGAGTTTCGTGAGGAGAGAGTGGAACTGCGCCTTACAAGCAATGCCACTGTTTCTGCCCGAGTAGCAATTAAAGTAGTCTGTTTACTGGAACCACGTATCTGGCACGCGTTAACGACCGACATTCCGCAAAGCACAGACTTAGTTGTTTACACGCCACGTGGATGGACAATAAATATTAGCTAATAATTATCCGCAAAACAAAATTTCTGTTATTATCGATAGTGTACAGATTATTTCAATATATTACTTTCAGTTCAATGTAAATCACAATGAGGCTCACGGTTGTTGCTGCAATACTGAAAATAGGATAACTACCAATTATTTCACTTTACGCCTATACTCACTTAACAGAAACAAAATCCATTTCAAGAGTCCACCCGAAATTTAAATTGTTATTGAAACTCAGTGTTTGAAATGAGAATATGACTTTACAGTGCATGAGTAAAATTACTAAAACGTTTTAATTTATAGGAACGGGATTCTTGCGCATATAATAAATATGTTTGAAATTATGTGGGTTATGAGTATTAGAAGAAAAAGGTTTCAATTAGATATTTGAAGAATTAAAAATTTACACATAAATCTATATACTCTTTGGGCAGTGCATGCTTTTGTTTTTTGAAAGAGGAATAGAATTGAAAAGACGGTGATGTGGAAGGTAAAGCAAGGTTGCCAAAGATCCCCAGACTATAGATTAAGGATCCTATCCGGTGATTCACTTAAAAAAGATGCAGGGAAAAAATCTAGAAAATCTACATCAGGTAGATCGAGCTATTGGGTACTTACGTCCTTCGAAATGACGGGAGATGATTTTGCTGCAGGGTCGCAGCTTTCCTTTCCTCGTGTCTCAAATAGTTTTAGGAGGCAGCTAGCCGACTGATCGAATGGAATCAGCGGATAACTCTTACTGTATGCCCAAGGTCTTCGGTCCCAGTATATGTACCTCATAAAAGAGATAATAGTACCTCCTTGAAATTAGAGGCTTTTTTGGTGAACAGGCTACATGATAGTGATCCTGAAACAGCCAAAACCCCTTTAATAGCATAGGAAGGGAATTTAAAAGAGGGGGTGCGGAAGATGGAATAAGGTAGCCAAGGGTTGACTAAGGTCCCCGGGCTATAGTTTAAGGATCCTACTCGGTGTTTCACCTAAAGAGATGCAGGGAAAACCCTAGAAAACCTGCATCATGTAGGTTGGGCATTAGGTACTAGTCTCACGCCCTTTTTAATTCCGGGAAGCAAGTCTTTTCCACCAGTTCAAGGAGGTAGTTGGCTTACTGATCCAATGGGATCAGCGAACAACACTTACTGTATGTCCAAGGTATTCGTCCCCAGTACACACAAAAGGGTGAATGTGCCACGGTATGTGAGGTATTTGAAAAACACAAAGAAAGTACGAGTCATTCCCGACGGAGTCATGTGAGTAACGCAGTCAATCTGGGGAAGAAATGCCTGCGAGAGAAAACTCCCACTTACACTGCTTATCTCATCTCAAATTAGAGAGAGAAAGAGACATCCACATAATCACTGTGAGGAGAAATTCCTGCGAGGAAATGGTTCCACAGTTATTCCTTTTGACCAATTGGAAACTTGCTTCGCGCTCCAAATCTTATATAACGGGCTTGTTCAAACACAATGCGAGTTATATGTTTCACTTAAAAGCCAAAATTTCAGATTGAGATTGCAACTTGGTGTATAACTTTTAAGATAATAACTGCTTTTTCAATAGCTTCTCGCTGCAGATATGTTCGTGATGCGTTGAGTATTTAGATGCCAGAAGGACGCCATTTTTATTTTCTTTGTGCAACACTATCTGCTTCGGCAAATTCAAATTGAAATGTAGTAAATTTTTATTCGTGTAAGTTAGAAACATGCATGACTCTTCTTTATTCCAATTCAGTGAAACAGCTGTTCGTAATTGACCCTTGGACCAGAACCTAATACAGCTGATTAACCAAAGAGGACCTTTAAATAAATATATACGCGAAACAGATCAAAGAGCAGTTGCAAAAGTATTGAATAAGATGATACGTAATGAACCTTCCTACTCTATTTTTGTGGAGATGTGGAGACGAATTTCACCTAAGCACTGGGATTTCGTTCTACATAATTATGGAATAATTGTGTATGTTAAATCGTAGTTTTTAATACATTTAGCACTACTTTGTTTGAACAAATATCCAATCGGTTCTCTGGTTCTGCCCTTGACCGGTTTTAATTAGACTCGGCCCGTGGATTGTGCGTAAATACACAAATCCGACGTAACCCTGCCTCACAGAATCGGCAATTGCGTGCCGTTCATTTGGCTCGCCTGTTATCAAGTTTCTCTTTTTAATGATAATTACTAGGTTTAGAACCTTCCATTTAGTACTCTGTCCGTTAGTTTCAATCAATATTTAACTGTATACGATACGTTATGGAAATATGCCGTTATATAATCCTGAGTACAACAATTTATGAGATAACAATTTTTTCAAGTACACCTTTGCAGATACTTTGATCACGGTAGCTTCTACATTTGAAATCAGTTCTATAGTCTGCATAAACAAAAACATGACCATTACTTAGAGCGTAGCGAAATATATTTTAGAATGGTAATGAAATCACTTAATAATTTATTAATTGCAAACAATAATTACATCAAGTGCTCATACAAAAAAACTCGAACAGTGGCATAACTAAGACAAAAGGAGACCAAAAAGCTTATTTGCGAAAACGGCCATAAATGCTGCTGAGATTATTTGTATCGGTTTTAACATTAATTAAGTTTAATATTTCAAACATTCGCATAATAAATGGTTTCAGAGAGCTGAATGTATGTCCGAATGTTGTTTTAGTAGAAATATCGACTTTCGGTGTAGTTTATGTTCTTTGTTACGTCGTATTAACAAGCATTGCAGTCTTTAGAGAATATCTTATAAGTTGCACATAATAATTGCATTTTTATAATAAATGATTTATACTTTCATAATTGGAATCGATCGCCAGGCTGCAAATTGTGTTATTTCATTCTTCACATTTATTAAATTTTAAATGTCTGATTAGGACAAACAACTATAATTGTTGATGTAAATCAAATAAATAAACGATCAATTACAGACCATAAAATTTGCATTTAATTCATCAGACGTTTCGTCAACTTATCTGTGATATCATCAAGTAGTTACTAGAAAACATTATTTCATTTCAATAGAAAATCTACTTGTCACCCAATACTTTTAGATTTCTTGATTTTTTAATTCAAATTATTAATTTACTTGAACCTGCCACACCACATTGCTCGTTAATTTTAAAGAATAATCCACGTCTATAAATGGAATCTAAGGTATAATGCGAATAAAATGTAGGATTCCCGTTTATACACGAGAGAAAGTTTTCTTGAGATCATTCAATTATTTATTGGTTTAATTTATCCTGTTTTGAGAACATAGGACAACTCAAGAAATATGCATGATTAACAAACACATTAATGAAATACAGAATCTTTAAAGTAATACATAAATATAACAAATGTACAATGTATTAACAAGCAAAAAACAAAGACATCACATACAGGAAAAAGGCCTACAAACGACTTATCGTAAATAAAATACAAATAATTAATATAAAATTAATATAAAAATAGAAAAGGTATATACATATACACATATATATATATATGTATGTATATACTCTCTCTCTCTCTCTCTATATATATATATATATAGAGAGAGAGAGAGAGAGAGAGGGGGGGGAGAAGAAATCACTACATAACATAATTCTTTAAAATATAAGCAAATATTAATTTTAATTGAGCAAAGCATTTATCTTATTATTTACTTGTTTACATGGAAGCACAAAGACACTCACAAACACTTGTTTCATCGAGATAAGTCAACCGCATAATTACTTATTTTCCACAGAAAAACAATCACAATCACGACACAGTTATTAAAACTGCAACACTGGTCAGCAGGCAGGAAACCTTTCTCTCGTCAAATACGCCAGATAATGTATGAAACAGAAGAGAAACAAAAAATATATATATTAGTCTGTACTAAGGTTTTTTAAAATCATTTACTCCTTTATAATTTAAGTACTTTGTGGGCCATCGTAGTACAAATCAAATGTTTCCACTTCGATTAAGGAATTAATTAAGTCAAAGTAAGTAGAAATGCTTCAATTGAAGCCCATGTAGGACCGTATAACTAATTTGGAAGAAAGAAAAGAATTGAAAAATATCGACCAAGAACTTGAACCCCGGAACTGCCGCCTTCCCGGCGGGCGCTCTACCACTGAGTTAATCTGATCGACGTCCAAGAACCCATTCAACATCCTTCCAATCCCGTAAACTTGAGCCGGGCTCACATACATCGGGTTCAATTGAAGCATTTCTACTTCCTTTGACATAGATTTCATGCACCTTTGAATGTCCATTCTTCACAAATTTTCCAGATTAGGGTGTGAATTATGTGATTAAATTTTGGGTGAGTCTAGCTTAGGTTTACGAGGATGGAGGAATGTTGAATTGTTCTTTGGACTTCGACTCGGATCAGTTCAGTGGTAGAACGCCGACCCGGAAAACGTGAGGTCCGAGGCTCGAGTCCCTGGTCCGGTCGACGTTTTGCCATTATTATCTTTCTTCGGAATTCATTAACTCAGCAGTCCGAAGGAAACATCTCCATACATTGCGACAAAAGCATTAAGTCCTTATGACAATTGCATAGAATATCTGTCACAAAATTTCATAACGATAAATATATTGTCAACTTGAAGTCGGATGAATAATGTTTGCTTGAGTCTCAATCGATTTTAAGCTAATATTGAAAGACGGTTACTAACTGCTACCACTATGTTTTAAGGAAATATATATCTATTACTAAAGAACAGACGAGTTCATGTATGAATATTATTTGGGTAACAGGCTTCATGAGGGTGATCATAATACAGGCAACTGTCCTCTAATAGTATAGGAATGGAATTTAAAATGGGAGATATGGAAAGTAGAGCCAGGTAGCCAAGGGTTGACTACGGCTCCCGGGTACTTCCTTTTGATTCACCTAAAAGACAACAGGTATGTCGGGCTATTGGGTACTATTCTCCCGCCCTTCCGAGTGATGGGAGACGAGCTTGCTGTGGGGTCGCAGGATTTCCTTCTCCGTATCTTAGTCAGTTTTAGAAGGCAGCTGGTCGACTGATACAATGAGATAAACGAACAAGTTTTATCGTATGTCCAAGGTCTTCGACCCCAGTTCATACGACACCTATAAGAGACGAAGGTTCCTCGGCATGTGAGAACCTTAAAAGTAGAAAGAGAACGATGCATCCTCGAATGAAATCCCCATATTCACTGTCTAGTTCACATACATTAATTTGTCATAATCAGTGTTACTCTTAAGTTCGGGGCGTGTGCTATTTTTTGGCTTACAGCCTGTTTCCTTTTGAAACCCTTAACGCCCTCACTATTGAAATGATCATTTTTCTTCTGGGATTCTCAGTCTTCCGAAAAATGTTGTATCCAAATTCTAATTGCATTAAGTAACATTCAAAACACTCAAACTAGGAGCTACGCTTGCGTAAACTCATGAACTATAAAAATTATAAAAAAGTTACGTTTTTTTGCTTTCAAATTATATGATCATTAAATTATTGTAATGTATTTTTTTAAGCTGACCACGTATCACTTTGAGCAAGATGACAGCCCGCAGTCGACCCGGTAGGCCAAGGTCCTCAATGTTTTGTATTTATAAGAAGTTTTATATTGACATAAATCTAAATATTTTAATTAAAGGTAGAATTTAAACTGTCGCATAAAATTAATTGTAGTATGGAAGAACGCAAACGCCCACTATCTTACCCAAGACTGAAAAATAAAATAAATTGATATTTAAAGATATCTTTGAACTTTAATATTCATAGCTAAAACGTATTTTTAGATGGTATAAAAATTGAGAAATATATTATGCACATTTCATTATTAATACGGGCAACTAATTTATAATGTAATTTATTAACAGTATTACAAAAAATGTTACACTGACTAATAAAGTTTGTTAATTCAGTCTTGGGAGTTTGGGTTTTAACATACTACAAATAATTAAAATTCTACAAATTAATTAATTTAAAGATTTCGGTTTATGTTTACATGAAAATTTTTGTAAATAGTAAATCACTTTATTAATTATAGTTTGAAAGTCAAAAAAGAACTTGACTTACTTACTATTTCTAAAAAGATATGTTTCAATACTAATTTGTTTTTCAAATTAAACGTTATATGTTATATTTTGGTTAAATAATATAAAATTTACGGAAATAGACCTTGGTTTAGAATATAATGTTTGATAGAGATAGACGGGTAGAAACGTAAACCAAAGTAAATCAAAAACTCTCAATTGATGCATAATAATTTTTAATCCTAGTTGTGAGAAGATACTTTATATTCAAATTTAAATAGCAAAAAACAATTTCCCTCGTTTACAATAAATGAATTTTCGTATAATACATGAACTATTTAAGTGACTTAGGTATTTCTATATAGTTTGCTCAATAAAATGACGGGAAAATATTTTAAATAACACGCGTTAGAGAGCGTTCAGCGAACTATTGTTGGCTTATTTATGTTTTTGTTTACTGCTGTTAAATTGTTACACGCCTTGAGACTGCTAATTAAACAAAAGTCACGTTAAAAGAGTACTGAAATTGAGCTCTCATTAAAATAATTCAAAACCAGTTTTTTGCATTAATACGCAATGAATTTGTGGACATAGCTGTAATTACGTTTCCCCAAGGGGACTTGGAGTTCGGAACGCGACATGATTATGATTCAACTATGTTGCACCCGGTTTTTCAATTATATCCATAAATTATAATTGGCAGCTTAATTAAAGTAAGACATCGAAGCAACAAATTAACGCATTCAGTTTTTATTGTATTGTATGAAACACTAATAGGATAGGTGATTATGAATTTTTTGTTTCCGTTCAAATTATTCGACGGGAATATCTGGAAAGAAATATGTGAAAACTCTATAAGAGTTTCTAGTTTCTCAAACTTCCACTCTTTTATATTTTGAGTGGAATTTCGTTTGGGATTAGAGGATTATTCTCCTTCAAATACACGCTTCGCGACCCATTAAATAAGTCGCTATAAATATTCAGTTGGGGGATTTATTTCGCTTCAGTAAATATTTTAAGTTTCTACTTCGTTGGTCTCAATCCCTTTTAAAAATCATCCTACATTTGTCTGAGGTTTGCATTTATAACAACTCAATCAAAGAAGGAAATGCACTGATGCGATTGTGCTGCGTGTAAAAAGTACTTTACATAAAATGTTCTGCAACTTGTCTTAATAAGTTGCTTTGTTACACATGAAGCAAAGTGTTTTATAATCTATATAACTTTACATTTAATACCATTTCAATTTCTTTTACAGTAAAACCTTTGCTCATAAATTTTATACGTACGCCATTTGCACAATCTGATAAACTCGATGAAGGTTAAAAGATAATGGGAGAAGTCCCGATAGTATTTATGTGCGCGAAACACAAAAACGTAGGATTTAAAGCAATAACTGTGTAAAAAATTATGAAGTACTAATAAATGATAAGCATTCCTTCTATTTAAGCTTGTTTAACTTTTAATTTCTTTTTAAATGATCACTTTTTAATCCATATGCGTTTGTCCCATAAAAACTCATTAACAGTACTGAGGGAAATTTGTTCTAAATTTTTATAAATCTGTTTCTTTTATAAATCTGTTTCTTTTAAAAAAGAAATTTATAATTCCATAATGGAATAACAACATTGAAGAGAACTTAACAATATGGTTAGCTTCCGAGAAAATATTTGTCTAATGTATATACTTTTTAATATAGTATTTGGAAATTACTGAAAATTGTGAAAATAATCTCTCACATTAAGTGATATTGAAGATAGAAAAGATGAATGAGTTGCAATTAATTATTGTAAAAAATGTACGTCACGTTGAAGTCAAAATTATGTATCCTCCGAAATATTTTTCAAAATATCATTACACATCTACCATACTCCTCCAAAGGAGAAGTAAAAGAAAAATCTAGAAAATAAAATTACGTAAAAATGAAAAATCCGCCCCCTCTTTATCAAATATTTGCAAATAAGCGTGCAGTCTCACATATGCGTAATTTTTACTCTATTTTATCATTAATTCTCTTCTTGAAGTATTAAATATTTGAATTTGTACAATTTCAATGGAATATAATGCGTAATGATGCAGAATGGGGAATAATTATGTCGAATCATTATCTTATTTTATGCTTACATATTTCCGTTCGTGTGGGTAGTCAGTACGTAATTTCATTTCAATCTAGTATTTTTTAGAGAATATCGGTGAATTTTAGTTAACATGTTGACTAAATTTAATTATTAACTTATATAATAATGAGATACACTTTTTTTGGTATATTCCTTATACAACTTTAAACAGATGGACAAATTGCACCGAAACATTTTACACACATGTATTCTTAAAATCCCGGGGGAAAGCGCTGGGGATTGGAACGGGTGAGAAAATCCTAACCTAAATATAGAAATAGTTGGTAAGAAGACAATGTGTAAGATTATTTAATCATAACACATTATTAGATTTGTTGTCAATAGGAAATACTTTGAAGTGAGAATTATTGAGAATCTTAGGTTGTGTGTTATTTTGAATTTTGTTTACATAATAGTTTAAGAAGAAGAAAGTGCCATAAAGCTGGCCAAATTCCAAGAGAGAATTCCAAACAATTAACGACATTAAGCACAATTAAAAGGCTTTCTCTCGAAGAGTTTTCGGATTTAGTTATTTTTTATATTAATTTTATATTAAAATTTTAATATTCAAATCTTACCCGCACAGAGGAATTTAAATTTTGTGTTATGCACAATTTATTAAATTATTTGATGCGATGGTAAATTTCTTGTTCTTCGACGATTTTGGTTATCCTGGCAAAATTAATAGCGGCATAGGCAACGGTATTATATTTGATTCCAGTATGGAGCCGGGAATTTTTTTTACTTCATAATTGTACAGGGAGTATTTCTTCTGAATCTTTGACTCCCTTGCTAAATCGAATGAATTTTTAACTCTTGTAGCGCAGTAGAACCCGCGTCCAATTTTTTATTATAATTTACGGGAACTTAAATACCAAATATTCCGGCATGAGCAAGTTGTTTGCCAGGAAGAAGGGGTTTTTCCGCCCGCCGTCTCGCCGTTTCGGAATAATAACAAGGGACTGCGGCTGCCACTTGGACCATAAAGCTCGGACACCTCGGCGCCGTTTCGGAATGTCTTAATCTGCTTAGGAATTTGGTGACGTGTGGCGTGTGTTCCCCAAATGAAACAAGGGATAGGATTGGAGGATATCCATCCCTGCCACCTTAGTGATAGGTGTCGGATAAGTGGGGACAAGGCTTTAAAGAGGCTGGCGGAGACAATTTAGATAGATTGGACAGATTTTGCAAAGTGATGGTGAGAGGATATTGAAGGAGAGTGGTGGAGGAGATTTTTGAAGGTGGTAGCGAAAGGAGATTGGCAGCAGAGAAGTTACGGCGAGAGCAGATTGGTGAGGTGGCAGCGGAGACCATGCTTTGATCAGTCCAGGAAGCAGGGAAGAAAGAGGAAAAAGCGGAGTTTCCTTACTTTGCAAGCACGACTTCGTACGATTGTCTACCGGCCGTTATAAGTTCCACAACACGGAAATTACAGCGAGACGCCTAAGAAACAACTTAGGTTCGTCAACGAACAGATCTGCTACACGTGATCACCCAAACCATTAATACCCTGAGATCTTTAATAAAATCCCATTTTTAAATAATTATTTTGAACTTAATATATCTACGCACTACCCATATTAAAAATTATTGTGTTTACAATTAATATATATATATATATATATATATTTAAACTCAATTATTAAATTCATTAATTAATATCCCCCCTCATTTACACTCTGTTAAATTACCGAGGAAAATTTCACTCTCTAATTGGCCCAGAATGTTTTCTATTCTTTGAAGATAGCGTCCTTTTTTAACGTACCAGGATATTTATTGAGTCTATTAAAGTAGTGTGCATCATCATATCGGTTATGATGAAATCAAACGTTCAGTCGGATAGATAACGTAAAAAGTTTAATGTTCGGATGAAACCTTCACGGTTAACCAACCGGGTCAGGCTTTTAAAAGCACACAATGCCATTTTCTGTCGCCGTCTTCAGGTTATATGTCGTCATGCACCGAATGCGCCGTATTTATACCCTCGGAGTCACCTGATCCATGCGGCCATCCGATTGGTCCTTGAGCGTCACCTGTGGAAGGTCTGTCTGTCAACTGCGCCTGTATATCACGTATTTTCGAGATAATGGGATCCCATGCATTACTGATATGGTAGCCAGAGTCTCTGTTTGTAAGATTATTACGTGTATTACTTTCAATATTGAGGACAGTTTTTTGAACAGGCCGATGGCGTCACCATGGGTTCTCCACTTTCACCAGTAGTGGCCAATTTTTATATGGAATTTTTCGAGGAGAAAGCCTTAACATCAGCCAAGTAAAAGAAGAAGGAGGCCGAGGTTGGAAGAATACGCTAAGCCCATTAGGGAGGATGTGGTAGTTATGTAGCATTGAAAAGGGTTGCGCACAACAGGTTGGAATGGAAAGTATCATCAGGACTGAGTACTACAACAACAACAGAAACCTAACAAATGTTTTTACTTTTATTACACATATCAGCAAGTCGGGGATTCTCATACTAATCAGAAACAAACACTGGTCGCATGCTTTAAAAATTGTAGTATCGACAACAAACCACCTTCCTCTGCAAGATGAAACATTAAATTTTGTAAGTTATAATTTATTCTTCAATGGATAGAAGTTTCCGAAATACTATTAATAATAGATTGTGAGGGAGGTAGTTTGTGTCTGTCACTCAAGACTAACGTTTTTACTGAAGGGACAAGTAGCACTCTAGTCACCTTCATGGGGGTACCTGAAGTTGGTTTCTGTGCACGCGGAACAGATTCATAATGTCTGATGACAGCAGTTGTAAATTTGATGGCCCAGCGTAGTTGTGATCTTGGAGGCAACGTTGGTCAACATCGCGACACGGCGGGACAACGGAGAACTATCTGGGAATGAACGACTGACCCAAAACGTAGAGCCAGCATGTAATGAAACACCATGTAAATAGTTGGTACTTGCCTAATACCAGAAATTGTTAATCTATAATCAGAAAGGATGTATATTTCTATATTGTAATTCTTTATAAAACTTTAAATGCATGGACAGATTGCTAAAAAAAAGGGTGCATAAAATCTTAAAAACCCTATAAACGATACTGGCAGGATGAGAAACTCCTGGTACAATCGTGGAATGAATTATAGTTAAAAATATAATCGTACGTCAGCAGACGAAAGTGGCAGCACTTGAAAAGCATTGCGTTTTCGCAATATGGCTGATTAGCTTTCTTTTTGATACGTTCAAACTCAACCTTTGGCTAACGACATCTTAGAATACAAATTTAATAAAATATGAAGAGTTGCAAAAATCCATAGGTCAGAATTTTTAGTTCTTGTAATTATATAGATTTGTAGTTATAATCTTTTTATGACACAGAATACGTAGAAATTGTGTACTTCCGTTATTTTCATTCAATTATATGCTATGGGATACAGGAGCAATGAAATATTTAAGTTGCCAAAGCGTTCCATTACATTACTTTATAGAGTGGAATTTATATCGAGATGCATTTTTCAAAAGCTTGTAAATACTTACTTTGCCGAGCTTATACATTCACGAAATCTTAAAAGTTTCTCAAACGGATCATGAATTTGTTCCAAACGAATGGCGAAATTTACTAATACGCGATTCGAAATCGCTCATCTTTAAGGTCGGACGAACATCGCCCTGCTCTTACCAGAAAAGTATTCTCCATACCGATATAACTTTATATAACAGATTTACTCCAGACTTTAAGAACTATAATAAATTCAAAATTATCGTGAATCTGTGTAAAAATGTTATTTCAGACGGCGCGTATTTATTATGTACAAGAGTTTCTTGTTTGTTCCCCTAATAGTTGACATTATTATTCCTACAAAATTAGTGAATGTGTTACTTTATAAAGTTTCCTATTTTTTTCTGCCCTTTTGTTTGTTCCTTTTATCCATTTCCTGGAGCTATTACGGAAAGTCAGATTACTCGCTGTGCAGCTTCAAGAAGTAAATTTTCCATTATTTGTGCCTGTTTGTGCTTTTTAATGCGCATTCCGTGATTTACATCATTTTACACTGTATATTGTTATTTCTAGTTAAGTATTTTAGGACTTTTTGTTGCTAATTATATGTTATTTTATTATGGTCTTATAATTATTTGTTACCTGATGTATCCTATTTCCTCAGCCTCATGCATTTTAAGGATTTTTCAATTGCAAAATCTAAAAATATTTTTAAATGATAATTTCGAATAATTAAAAATATTACATGTAATTAATATTTTTTCCGAAATTAAGAATTAATTTTATATAAGATAATGTTTCTGACGACGTTAATAACTGCCTTGGTGGCGCTATGAAGTGTGCTTCAAATGCGCAAGATCTCGCGTTCGAACCCAGATGACTCCAACTACTTTTTAAATTACCATGCGGAAGTCCATTAAGTTACCACGTGTTAAGCAAGAGATTACTGTCTAATTAATTCATTTACCGGGCTAATTTATATATATATATATATATATATAAACAGCCGGGCAAAGCTGGTAATTGACATAGTTGCGGAAATGTAGTAAATTTCACATTTTCATTCAACGCTAGGCGTAGAGAAAATAAGTTACAGTTCTTTTAGTAAAATATAATTATCAAAATTTTAGTGATGCAACCTTGACATGTGGACAGTAACCTCAAATTTAACGTTCTGGAAAACAGTAAAGATGGACAAAACCATTTAAGCATAATAATCCAGAGAGGAAGCCAACTTCCCATCACATTTACATTTTTCCCGTTACTTTATGTTCTGATATTCGTCACACATTATGATAAATAACAGCAAATGTTATGATTGTTGTGTTTCGTTCTAAATTTGACTGCGGACAATTCAACTATATAACGCCCTAAAACTGTAATTAACGACGAATTTTGTTTTGTTAAAAATAAAATACCCTCGCGTGAACTCACTAATTGCGTGGAATTACATTCAGCATTCACAACAATTTTCCGGCCTGATGAAGACAATATGATTACGTCACTGCAATGAATGGCATTTGAACGTTATCAGGTTAAAAGCTATTTTTCCCCACTGTGAATGCATTTTAATGTAGCACATACTATTTGCATGCTTGAGGAAGCAGAGCATTGTAAGCTTTACCGATTTTCAGGTTCAATTTTTATTTGGTTTATTTATTCCATTAGTCCTCGAATGCGGAACGTGATACTTTATTACATAAAATATTACAAAACATTATTATAGGCTTCAGTTAATTAAAATTATAAGTATATGGGTACATAATTAAAACTCGGAACAGAATAATTTGCTTCTCCGTCATAGGTATAAATGCAATATAATAATAAAAATAACTTAAGGTTGATGAAAGGTGTAATAAAATATTAACAGGGTGTATACAAATGAAACACTCAATAGGTAAAATAATTATTTTGGGGGTTAAAAATAACAAATTACTAAATATGAAATTACAAAACACACTAGACCAAGACTAACACACGACCACTAGAGAGACCACAAACACAAACGACGGATTAGTCACTTCCCAGAACTGAACAATGAGGATCTGCCATTCCGTGAACACTTCCAGGCAGTACATGAAACAGACAAAGAAAATAAACAACGGGTTGCAACTTATGAATGAAACAGTTTGAAGAGCATTCAACACTTTTGCAAGTCGGAAAATTTTTATTCGAAATGGAACGAGCTACAGTAAAACGCATCCTTAGAACGATTCACAAAACACTTGTAGTTATAATATTCTTTACGTATGGAGAAAGAATCTTATTTAAAATTATCCCTGAATGGAGAATAGTTTTCTGGCAGTCAGAAAAGCAAAACTGATTCTACTTCCGGCTTAAAAATTATAAAAATCAGTGAATATACGCATTGAGCTTTTTTTTGGCTCTGCAGTCTGTTCAGTGCCTTTGCCTACCGGATCGACTGTGGTCTGTCATTTTACACGACACATTCTGAATTGGGATCAGCGTGATCAGCCTACCCATTCTCCAGGAGTCTTAATCCCGGTCACCGTGACCATGACGACAGAAACATCGAAACCTCTGAGTTATGAGGCAGCGACGCTATCCACTGGACAACAGGAAGTCAGGAAATATATGGAGTTGATATTAGCAAACTTTTCAAAAAATGTTTAACAACTCTGTTACAAATAACTGTACTGGCACGCTTTTGAAAATTGAATATTTCAATGCTCCTGGAGCAGTTGCTCCAATTTTCAATTACACAGCCCATAAAGAAAATTAAACCATTTTCTGTAGCGCAGTAAAACCCGGTCCAATTTTTTTACTATTTATGTAAATTTAAATTGGATAAATATTTCAGCATGAGCATGTCGCTGGCCTGGAAGATGTGGTTTTCCACGCGCCGACTTGGCGGCTCGGAATCAAAACAAAGGGACAGCGGCTGGAACTTGGGCCATGAAGCTCAGACACCTCGTCGCTGGTTTCGGAATTTCCTAATCAGTCTGAGAATTTGGTGACCGGGTGGCGTGTGTTTCCCAAATGTAACAAGGGATATTATTGGAGAATATCCATCCCTGCCACCTTAGTGATATGTGTCGCATAAGTGGGGACGAGGTTTTAAAGAGGCAGGCGGAGACAATTTTGAAACAGATTGCTGGTGATACAATGTGGTGGCGAGAGGAGATTGGCAGCAGAGTGGTGGAGAGAGGAGACTGGTGAGGGGAGCGGATTGAAGGAGATTGGTGGTTAGGGAGATTGGCTGCAGAATGGTGGAGAGAGGATATTGGTGGTGGAGAAGGAATTGAGCAGAGTGGTGGCGAGAGTATAAGGTGAGACATTAACAAATGGAGGAAGACAGTGTACATTACGGACTGATCCCTCAGAGGAGGCAGCTGAGAGGTGTACCACGTTTTGATCCGTCGAGGAAGCAGCGAAGAAAGGTTTTAACAACAACGGAAGAAAAAGGAAGAAGCTGAGTTTTCTCAATTCCGGCAGCACGCCTTTGTGCTATTGTCTACCGGCCGCTTCAAATACCTTAAGGAAGTTCCAGTGACATCTACAGCAAGGCGCATATGCGAACAACTCAGGTTCGTCAACGAATGGAAAATCTGCTACACGTGGTCACCCAAACAATAATTACCCTAAGAACTTTAATATAATCCCCTTTTAATTCTTTATTTTTGTATATGATATATACACGCCTGACCCATTTTAAAAAGCATTGTTTTTTCAGTTAATAAATGTACACATTAAAGCCCAATTATTAAATTCATTAAATAATTAATAACCCCTCCCTCCAATCATTTATATTTCATTATCTTGCTTTCGACATGTTGCACTATGATCCTGAGTGACTAACAAGCTGAACTAAGTTTCACAGATATGATTATTCCACTTTAATTTGCTGTCGATCGGGTTATCCACAAAAGACACATCAGTTGAAAACTTCTCTAGAGGACTGCTACTAGTATCTCCTGGGAACTGAACGATCTCAGTCGTATCTAGATTTTATGATAATTTTTTAATCTTAAGACAGAAATTTAGTTGGTCGAGAATAAGACAGTTTCCAACAAAATTATCTACGTTTTTATTTATAGTTACTGTATTTGCGTCATACAGGTAAAGCATTGATTTTCGTCTTTGTGTAGAAAATCATTAATATAACAATTGATCCTTGAGGAATACCGCAAATAATGAATTTCCAATCAGATAAATGAATATGTCCTCTTTAGTTTCGGTGGCAACCTCTTGTTTTCACTCTTTAAAATGTAAGGCATTTTCATGAATGCAATACTGTTCTTTTTTTTAAGTAAATTTTTATGCTCAAACGTGTCTTGACAGATCGCCAAGCATTCATTCAGTCCATCATCTATAAATCCATACATTTCGCTATTTTAGATTTGCAGATTTTTACGGAAACCATATTGTTTGCTCCAGATATTTAATAAACTTATAAGAAATATATTTTCTATCATTTTAGAAAAAATTGCAAGCATGGAAATGGACCTATAATTTTATAGGCGAATCTTCTCAAAAAAGGGTATTCCATTTGTGATTTTCTGAGCTTTCGAAAATATTACATTTGTAAGGTATTTGTTAATATGTATTCACTTTTAAACCATTTTGTTCGTTATACCATGTATATCTGCTGCTGGAAGAGGAGTCTACAAGAATTTGTAGAAACTCTCGTCTGGAAACAGAAACATTTCACAAAAGCGTTAGAAACATTTGCAAGCCTCTTCTCAGTTTTCCCTTTTGTCTACAACTATAATTGCTTTTTTACAGTCGATATATTTATCAGATACACTTTTGATTGCATTCAAAGTTTCTTTGATTTTGTTTTCAACATTTACTAAGCGAGTGAAATTACTGAGTTTATTTTTAGGAGCCACGAACATTCTCTTATAAATACGTCTGAAAGTTAGTAATTCACAGGATGCGAAGTATGGTTTGAGTTTATTTAAAAAGCAGGTGGATCTATTAAAATATTCTACCACTGTATAATTGTAATTGTGATACTATCCTATGTCTTGCGGTTGCTATCAAGACCCCGGCTCAGTGATGACCAACTCGATTTGGGTTCTTCAAATTTTAAAGCCAGCCTAATATATCTGGAGAGAAACATCTAGTCGTGTGGAAATATGGCACGCAGTGGTCTATTCCCCTGTGTCGTAGGTGGGTATTCTAAAATTCATTTTAATGCGAACCTTTATTATGGCAACATAGCGCATTGGATTAGAATTTTTAAAGTTTTATTTTACATTCAATGTGACTTCACCATGTTAAATGTTTGCCTGTTTAAAGCGTCTAAGGGCCCAGGTAGGGGATTTACTGATAGAGCTTCCCTGTTAGAATTTGTCTACATGTAGGTAATTTCCCGGAATACCGCAGTACTCTGTCAAACTGGACCAGCCAATCAGGATATTGTTCACAGATTTGGCTGATGGTGCTAAGACAAATTTCAGCCAATGAGATGAACGAAACGAAAAAGGAATAACTGGATGCTAAAAGCGCCTATAATGCGAATAAATAAATGATATTGTTTATGCAGTCGAATTGTACGTGTTTCCCGGCAAAGAACCTCCATTCCATTCCACGATTGGCTAGCAGCCCCTAGCCGCCTCGTTCACAGCAGACCCCACGGCTTCTAACCCATTGCGTCTCAAGCCCCTCCTTCATTGTAGTATTGTGCCTCGCAAACAGCTGCTACATAAGTAAGTATGTCGCTGCACAAAGACCGGCGTGAAATATGCAGGCCATTAGCAGCGGTCGCTAAGGCAACGAGGCGTCTTTCCACTCGGTTTCGTGGAAGCTTCCTCTGGCAGAACTCTTCCGGTACTCGCATCGCTCCAGAGAAGACTTATAATCATCAATGAAAGGTCAAGTTGACATAATAGTACTGCTCAAAAGGGCATAAGTTAATTGTTGTTGTCATTTTAGTACTACAGAATAATATATCACAACTTTTCGTGGAATTTATTTCAAAAAGAGCATTTAATTAAGAAAACATTCAATATTGTACAGGTCGTGAGAAATAGCATGATGTGCGCAGTAGAAAAAGTGATAAGGTGACGGGGAGGTCTGGTCGTAAGAGAGAATAACCGGTGTAGATAAACTATACCATTTTTAAAACTGTACATGATATTCTTACGAGTAAGATATTCAGACAGTGCAAAGATCATTTTACAAAACTGTACTTATTAGCTCATAGCTTTGACAGATGAGTTGTTTGATGTTCAACATATCCTGAAATGAGCACATGGTTCCTTGTGACAATATTTCCAAATAGTTTTTAAACTAACACGTTTTAAACAAAACTAAAAAGACATTCTGACCTAATAAACGATTAACTTTTTCCGAAATTGTATTATCATTCATCACACGATATGTAATATCAAATCATTGTTTAATAATATTTTTCACCATTAATGTTCACTGTTTTGTGGTCTGCTGTAATGTACCAATATATGTACAATAATGTTAACAATATATTTAAAAAAATGTTTGAAAAGTCTCAGGTTATTTTTAAGTCATAAATTAAAATGTAATTAATATTTAAAGGTTTTTAAAATTTAGCATTAAATTGTTTTAAGGGTTTCAAAAAATTATAAAATAATTAAATTTTAATAAAGTTAATTAATGAGTGGTAATTTAATAAAAATAATTATAAAATAAGTCTTTCAACTTAAATTACGTATCTACTATTTTCCTGGCAGAGTAGTGTGGCCTCCATTTCTGTCATAATGGTTTGAACACTTAGTATGCTAAGATTTACTTTTCGTTTCTCACGAAAGACGTGAAAAGGCGTCTCCCAAATTGGCCTGCTTCCAGCATCAACTGAGTGGATCCTTTCATAGTGTTATCGGTTAAAGACAAGCGCCAGTCATAATATCCGCGATTTACCGCTCAATTTACTCTTTGCTCTTTCCTCTGAACATTTTTTTATCGTTCCATACCGTACATTTTACTTTAATTCATCTATCATTACCACCAGTTGTTTTCAGTTCAACTTCTCATTTATTTCTGCTCTCTGATTTCTTATGACTTCCCTTCTAGCCATTTACATTCCTTCTGACTTCATAAACCTATTATTTATTGAAGCGTTTCTTCCGTCTCTATCATACTTTTAGTGCCCATTCTTTCTCCTGCAGTTTATAAAATATGCCTTAGAAAGAAAAGTTTGGCATTAATTAGGAACTGTATAAATTGAACACTTTTAATAGTAGTTTAAATATGTTTATCTTCAAATCAAATAATACTTTTATGAACGACAAATTATGAAGAATGTATTGTTTGCAAACTAAAATCTAAATATAAAACATATTTAAATTTTTATTCAACATATGATACAGTGGTGAATGTAATAAAAATTTAGAAATACACATTTACTTCCACTCTATATAGTATAATTCTTAAATAATTAATTATTTGATTGAATAAAATGACCTTGATCATTTCGGTTTCTAATTATGAATAATTCCTCTTTTCGTCTTAAATAATCTATATGCATTGAACTTGAAACTTTTGTAAATAAAGTAAGATAAATCTTGTTGGTGACAGATTACAGTTGGGATGAGAGGTAAATTACCTCTTACTTTTGTTTAACTGTCTCAACACATTCACGATTCGAAAAAATGAGATCAATGGAATAGAATAAAAAACTGCTAAAATTGTACGCAGGGCATTTATTCCGTAAATATTTTACTATCGAAAGGGTTATGAAAATTGCACTGGATATTACAAGTTTATTGGTGATATGTAAAGTTTATATAATTAAGTTATTTCTTACAATTTTGTCTACACCCATTACCTTTCTGTGACCTGTTTGTGTAATTGTCAGCGTCATTGCCCTTTTGCAAAGGAAAACATGCTTGAATGTGTGTATTTCATTTTCAATATAATCCCCAAATTTTCCAGAACGCTTTTTTTTTTCAAAAATATTTGAACAATTTCAAAAAGCGTTAATTCGAATTAACTTTAAAAATGTAAGCATTCTATAATTTAAGAACATAAATTAGGTTGAAAATTCGTTACTCTTTTCTCTCTTTAGATAAATTGTTGGAATATGGGAGGTAGATTTAATGAGTTAGTGAAATTATCGTATAACTGTGAATGCATTACAGCTCCCATTAATGCAGTTAAAATAATGCAAAACCAGTTTTAGGTCCCGTAGATAATTTAACAGTATCGTGCATTAACGAAGCATGGCATTTGTGGACATGCACATAATTAGATTTCCTCAAAGGGAATTTGAGATGCAAAATTTCACGTGATTATTGTTCAACATTGTCAGAGCGAGTTTTTAAATCACGTAATGGTCCTCCCGTTACGGTAGAAAATGTAATTATTATGAGAAATATATCCCTCAAAACCATGTTCAGAATTTTTTATTCAAGGAAAAGTATTTCAAAATTTAATTTAGCATAAAAATTTGTAAATCGTATTACTTTTTAGACATTCATTATCTTAATAAATATAAAACTTGTATCTCAAGGAATCGAACACTCTTAAATTCCATGATTGGAATCACTGTATTAAAAACAATAGATTTTATTCAGCAGAAATAAGTTAATTAGTTTTGAATCTACATTCTTACTATAACAACTTCTATAAATAATATTATACCTTTCATAGAGATTGAATTATTTTGTTGGATTTATATCAACTGTTTTCATATTGAACAATAATTAATTTTGAGAGAAGGAAATAAAGTATAATTTTTAATTTTTAGCACATAAATCATCTCAAATCAAGTAAATTTACTGTAAGCAGCCCAAAGCGTCGTATTTTTGTAAATTTTTATTTACTTAAAATATATTGTTATTTAAATAAAACGTCATTAAATTTACAAGTTACTTAGCGCTGTACAAACCAAATAGATGGATCAACCATCTTATTCTTATTCAAATTCCGTATGTATGTGTGTGTTCCACATAAAAATTTTAACGCATGGAGAATTTTCGACCTAATTTGGCACACGGGTTCTTTGTAACTCGAAATTCAGCACTGTTGTGTTAAGACACCACCAGTAAGGGAGATGGGAGAAGGGGGTGGATTTGAAAGGGGGCGTATATTTTCAAATATGCAAAATTGGTCAATATGTCCATTGAATAAATACTTTTCGGGGTCAATTACTTTTCCTGTGATTCCCCCAACAATATTTGTATGTAATCTAAACCTCTTTTAAAGTGGGTAGGGAAAACTCACAGGGGTGTGAGTGGACAAGTGTCACTTAAAACCAACAATAAAATTATCATATTTTATGTCAAAGCAAGTTTAATTTGAGTCACTGGTCTTATTCTGACATACAGCAGGCCGATTAACTTGTAAATCAGCCCCTCAGAGAGGTATGGAAGGGTGTTAGCCAAATTCCGCATTATAAATACTTCCCATACTGAGGAGTTTAGTGGTGAGTTTGAAAATCGATAACATGCAATCAGCCCAAACAGGTGTATAATTCTACGTTATGGAATAAACTTAAAATTAACCTTTATTTCAGTCCCACACTTTGAGTGAGGGGGGGGTGAAGGTTGGCGGAGTAGGAATATGTTGATGGTAATAACAGAAAATAATTCCAGATTCTGATCATTCAAGGGTTGTTGTTGTGGTATACAGTCCTAAGACTAGTCTGCTGCAACTCTCCATGCTAATCTATATTGCGCAAGCCTTTTCATTTCCGAATAACTAGCCCATCCCACATTCTCCCTAATCTACTTAGCGTCAGCCTTGGCCTCCCTCTTCAGTTCTTTCCCCATACACATCCCCCTAATGCTAATAATACAAGACCCTCATGACTTAAAACGTGGCCTATCAATCTATCCCTTCTCTTGGTCAACATCCTCCATGTTGGATGAAGAGTATTCGGGATTCCAGTCGGGTGATGTAGTTTGTTGTCCACAACGTTTCCATGGCTGACACCGCCATTGTCTTCACCTTCAGGATCTTCGTCGGGAAAATATACTTTCTCTATCATGTTCCGTGTAGTTTTCTCTTCCGCTATTCTGATATAACTTCCTCGTTAGTTACTCGATCCACCCATCTGATTTTCTCATTCTCCTATAGCACCACATTTCAAACACTTCTATTATTTTAATTTCCGGAACTCCTATCGTCCACGTTTCGCACCCATATAACGCCACGATCCATACGAACATTTTAGCAAAGATTTTCTAATATTTACACTTATATTATCCTGAGTAAAAATTTCTTTTTAGTGAAAGCCTTCCTTGCCTGTGATATACTACTATTTATGTCTCCTATACTTATATCATCACTAATTATTACGATTCTCAAGTAGCAGAATTACTTAACTACCGTCAAAATATCCAATATCCATTCCCAATCGACACCCTTTGTTATTCCACTTTTTCCCATATTACTCTTCATTACCTTGATTTTCCCTGTAATAATCCTCATATGGAACTCTTTCTCCAGGGCTCCGTTCATGCCATTTATAATGGTTTCCAAGTCTCCGTCTCCCCTAATACACAATATCATCGCAATCCGTAGGGTTTTTATTTCTTCTCCTTTCAGTATGATTGCTTTTCCATATTGAGTTTTAACTTGCTTCATTGCCTTTCCTACATATAAGTTAAACAGCATGGGCGACAAACTGCGTCCTTGTCTTACTCCTTTCTTGATTTCTGCTATCTTTTCTTGATATTATAATCTAATTACTGCTGTCTTCTGTAGAGGTTATGTATTGCTTCTCTTGTCCCTACATTCGTCCTAAAACCAAAATGATCTTCTCCTAGCTCGCATTCTATTTCATGTTCCATCCTCCTGAATACTATTTTCGTTATTCCTGTTTTATGTACTAGATTATAAAAAGGAAACTTGACATCACTGGGCACCCATCTAGTTATAAATATAATTGACTGTAATGTACCTCTTGCTATGGGCTTATATAGTACTAGTGAATTAAGTTACTGAGTCATGGAGTATAGTGGTCATAAACTAGAAGTAGGGGGTGAAAAGGTAAATGCGATCCTTTCGTGGCTCATGACGTTTCGACGAAGGGTTTAAATACTGTAAACGGGCATCTCCAAACATCTAACTGGTAATTATTACTCATACCTGCACTTCTGATACTGAGAGCTCTAACAAAAAGATTTCCCTTCCTCTGTGTTTAGGTAATTAACTTAAAATGAATTTTTAAAAGATATGTATTAAATTCAAACGCAGTGTCTCTTTACCTCTCGTCTAGGAGACTAAATTTTCCTCCTCCATAAAAATGAAAGATTGATTCATTCAATTTTCGTGAAACGTTCTTCCCAACTCGGTATCATAATATTGCATTGAGGCTAGACTCCGGAACAAATTAAATTATGTTGTCTATACAGTCAGCCGCTTTCTCTATTATTCCAGATACTGGAAACGCAATAAATAAAACGCCTTCCACTTCAAGTAGCTTTCCCACAAGATTAGTCAATAATATTTCCTTAAACTGAGTTTATATTTGGAAGACAACTATCCTCGGAATCTTTTTTAAAATCCTCGATTCTTCGCTGCGGGCTTTTATTCATTGAATTATAAACGCATAACAACGTTTTATTTGATTTCCGACGAAAGTAACAATAGAAAACTAAAGAATATCACGTCGAGATTTTGTAAATCAGTAAATAACGTTAACAATAAGGAACTTTGCCAGAAGGAACGTGTTTCATTACATCGCACGTCAACCTATAAAATGTATTTTAAACACCTAAGGTATTATACAAACCATATTCCACAGATAATTTCTTCACCAATTTCTTGCACTATATAATTAAATGATTATCAGGAATATATTATGTTTGTGTCTAAGGCATTCTCGTAGATTGAAAAAGTTATGTCATGTTCTTGGAGAAAGTTACACAATGGAACAAAAAAAGTATGTTCTGACTACTCACGGACATTTATTTAAGAAATACGAATTAAAAAAATTATTTAGAAGGAACTTTCGACATTGTCAGTCATCTAAAAAAATAAAATACAAATTTTTTGAAACAATACAAAACAATTTTATTTGCGATTCATTATTATTAAATGAACAATTTCATTACAAAAAATAGAGATTTTACTAGATCCCACAATTTTGTATAAAAATATCAAAGCCGATCTCTGTGGTCTAGTGGCTAGCGGCACTGCCTCGTACCATATAGGTCCCTGGTTCGATTCCTGGGAAGGGCTTCGGTGTTCATGGACGTCTTTGTGTTCCTTAATCGAGTAACCCTTACAATTAAGATCCGTAAAATGGTAAAATTGTTGTTAATGGCTTTAGCTGTTGATGCGACTTAAAATAAAAACTAAATATATCAAAAAGTAAAACGGACGGCTAATAAAATACTCAACTTTATTCCTTCAATAATTGTTTAAAAAATTGGAACATTTATTAAAATATAAAATAATTTTGAACAACATTTAAATTCATACAAAAACATTAATTTTTATTAATAAAGCACTTGAATTAATCTGAGTTATTTTTGTATATAAAACACAAAAGATGGTCTAAAGTCCGAAATGAATTAAATTTATTTGAAAAAGTGGCGTCCCCCGACTTTTGGGACCTTCTCTGATATTTAAGATTATGTTTTATTTAATTAGCATTAATTTTTTGTAACAGGGTGTCTGTAATTGTTTGGAAAATAAATGTACGTATGTAACAATTTTAAAAAAAGAAACATACGGAAGAAAAATCTATTGAAACATAAAGTCAATTCTTAGTCGGAAAACAAGGTGATTTTCCATGTTTCTTTAAAATTTTCTGTATCATGTTTTACTTTCAAAACATTACGTAGAAATATGAATCATTTGAATACAAAGTATCTGAGAAAGAGTTTTTCGAGAAAAGTAAACTAGTCTTGCATACAGTTCTGTCTTCGAAAGAGTCCGAGAAATATGAAGTGATAACCGGAAATACTGACCGACGGAGCAACGGTTTATCAGCTTCTATGGACAATTAAGCCTTTACAAAGCACTGCCATACTTCCTGTAAAGGACCTAATATTTTTATTATTTTATATGTACTGAGATGATGTCTCCCGTGACATATGTATTGCAACGACATGTTATAAGTACATTACATTATATTTAATACATAAGGCAATAATAATGAAGTAGAATGGAACTTTGACAACTCTCTTTCTAACAGCACTACTTTTAACGCCAACTCATTAATATTAATGACTAGGTATGTCCGTGACTTCGTTTGAGCGGAACTTGGATCCCCGGGAATTTAATTTTATTAGGGTGACCATCCGCCCACCGTTTTCCCGGTTTCAAACCTGTATCTGAACTAACAATGCTGTATCAACAACAATGCCGTGACCTGCAACAATACTCCTGCTGCAACAATAGATGTAGTGTGAATACTCCCCCGCCCCAAATACGCTTACCAAAATTTAAGTTAAAATTCCTGTCATCCCCACAAATCCGTTGTACAGTTTTGGGACCTATTCGAGGCAAATGCTCAGACAGATAGACAGTCTCTTCAATTTTATTTATTGGCATAGAGCAGAAGTTTCCCAATATTTTTATTCAATGGAACACTTGGTGAAATTGGACATTCTAACGGAACACTTGGCTTATTTTTTTAGGATGGGTGATTCCTAGTCGTAAAAAGTAAAAAAAGATTTAATTTAGTAGTTATTTTTAAATATAGGCCTGTAATATAATATAAATAAAGCTCTTAGTGACTTTGATGATTTTGGGTCCTTGAATTGTTATCTTTTTTTAAAAAAATATTTATAACAGTCGCATCGACTGCCTGGTCATTAGCGACCACAGTGATAACTATTTACGTATTATTATACAATTATATACACATTATTTACTATTATGAATTTACATAATAAAATACTGGTAACATCCATTTTTCTGCTCGTTACCACTAACTAATTATTTATCTTCTTTACATTTGATTTTTAGATTTTAACAAAAGAGAACAGAGAATACAATACATTTAAATTAAATCAAATATCTTTCTATACTTCCAAAATTTAATAATGTCTTTTTGGAATTGTTATCTTGTTGATATCAGGCGCAATATTTGTAAATTGAAATCTGATATTTGGTTTGGCGTCGAGACTTACTGCACTTTGACTTCATTGCAGCATAAGAAAATCCAGCTTCGCATAAATAAGTTGTAGAAAACGGAAGTTTTAACATATTGGGATACTCTTCTGATAAACTCGCCAGGAAATCATATAAAGATTGACCATTACATTTTTTCTTTCTCTGATTACTTCAATTAGATTTCCATACTGACTTGCACCAAAACGTACAGTTTTAGCTGTCACAGAAAATGGATTCTGAACCCAAGATTCGTCCTTACTAATTTGCAAAAGAGTTGATTTAAAATAATGTAGATGTTGTAATAACATTTTGGAAACTTCATCTACTTTAAAATTTAATTCAATCAAACATTAATGTATGGTAGGAAACCAATTAATAGCGTTAGATTCAACTCATGAAATCCAAAATTGTATTTTTATGATAAGATCAAATTTTATATATTGTATTAAAATTATAATATTTTCTCCTTGTAATGATGAGTTCATTTCACTTTGTAAAAATATCTGCCAGATATGTGAGTTTAATCAACCATGAAGGATTTGTAAAAACTTCATCAAAACGTTGTCCAGAATTATTTTGTGCCTTCAAGATGACCAAAAACTCATTTCGAAGTTCAAAAAGTTTTAATAGTGTTTTTTCCTCTGGATAGCCATATCACTTCACTATGTAATAAAAGTGTTTTGTATTCTCTAACCATTTTATCGCCCAAAATTAAATAATCTAGATTGAAGTGGCCACTAAAATTTTCCTGCGGAGGTCCGGTTAACAACCGCTGCACTGAATGGTCCTCACAGACTGCAATTATTGTGCTGTTGAATTAAATTCCATAAACAAAGGTGTATAATTTGGCTTATTTTTTGCTCACAGCTGCTCATTGTCAAGTTAAATAAAATATTAACTTATAATTATCGGCTAGGGCAATCTCTATCACAATCGTACAGGATTCTGGTTGACTGAACACGTCCAAACTTGTTCATTGTTATTCATGTTTCCTATTGTAGCGGAAAACAAGGAATAGGGATTCTTTGTTTCGCAACGTTGTGATCCGATTTTCTCCCGTTCGATGCAAACGGATATTTGGCTGTTACGAACTGATTAAGTGGTATTATAATATATTACAATCCATAAAATAATCACTTCAATTTTTTTGTGGAACACCTATTCAAGCCCCGCGGAACACAGGTTGTCCACGTTATATGCATACTTCTCTTACTCCTTTCGATTTGAAACAAAAATATTACTTCTATCGTAAAAATGTCCTCTTTATGTCATCTAATAAACAGGAATTTCTGTTGCCACGCAATTCACCAAGTTAAGTATATAATTACATAAATTCATGTTTTGTTTTTTATATAATTCAGCTCATAAAAGTAATTGAAACGACAAGTTTCCGTGATATTCCTTCGAGTAATGAAAGCTGAATTACAAACCCATGATGTTGGGCATCGACTCCCCTAACTTACTTTCAGTTGTTAATCAGATTTATTTAGATTTAGATTTATTATTATTAAATACATTAGTCCTCGGTTGAGGAAATAGGATACGTCAAACATAATATACAAAATTTTACAACTAAGGATTGAATGACAAAAAGAGGAAAGATAAAATTCAATCTTCAATTTTCAGTGGACGGAGGAGGCAGCAGAAGATCGTGCGTAGGTTCCCGTCGAACATGAAAAAGAAAATAAGTCAGCAGTTAAATTCTAGTAGAGTATAGTTGTAAAATAATAGGAGAATTTGATAGTACACCTGCAAACTGTTTTAGTCCTTCCTATCTACGAACTCTTTCAGTGAATAATACGCTCCGTTAGCTCTAAATTTTTCATTATATTAATGCGCTAGTGTTATTAAAAACTGCAGTGTTAATTGTGCTACGATCAAATAGTAATTTTATATTCACCTTTATGATATGCCACAGTACTAAAGAATGTGTCATTTTGAATGATACGCGATAAACTGTAGCTTTAATTATTTATAACTTTTATAAAAACAACTTGATTGCATATAAACTATATATTACAGAATTGACAACACGCTTGAAAGAAGAACTGTCATGTTAAAAGGTTAATAGTTATATTTTCACTGATTATACTTTCAAATCACGCTAGGACCGTGAAATAAAACAACGTTACATAAAAATTTTGCTCATATTTTATTTTATTGAATGATCGTCATAGAATCAAAAATTTTGTCTGAAATGCTAAAAATAAATAGTATGAACATATTTAGATCTTTATCGTTTAAATAAGGAAACATTTAATAAATATATCAGATTAGCATAAATAAATTTGTCAAGCATAAATAAATTTGTCAAGCCTCTTGTAAATTGACTGAATTTTTTTGTTAAATAATCAACAAATGATAGTGAAAAGGAATTAGTCTTAAGTATGAAAAACTGTCAATTGTCTGTCTTTCTTTGTAAAGCATGACTTTACTTTCTTAGGGACAGTTAGATTTGTTACTATGACGCTAATAATGCACAATGTTTGAAATGTTGTCATTTGAAGTAAATTAACATTATAGTGTTGCACCATGAAAGTGGCTGATTGTGTTTAACATTATGAAGGAAAAAATGTTTACAAGTAAAATTTAAAATTTTTAAATGTGGCAGATTCTTTAGAGTCCAAGGCAGCTGAAACAATTTGTTGAGGTACTGATTATTTCACATCAGTAATGTTTGTCTGCAGAATATTGAATCATAGAAGAGAGAAATAGAGAACACAACCCGTTTATGTCGAACACTTTTGTAGTTTCATTTCATTCACACGGGTCTAATCGTTGTAAACGCCTATTTCCCGAATGTCTCAATCACTTTTTATTGTGTCCAATATTTGAGCAGGAAATTTAATGGTGCCGCCAGGCTGTTCCCTTTATGCTCTTTTGTGCTGGTTACCCTCACAGTGGAGGCGACAATATTGCACGGCATGGTACACTGCACCATTTCCGATTCATTACACTTGACTGGTAATGTGTGCAAAGATTGCCCTGAAAACATAAATCAGCAGCCGTTAATAGTAAACAGAAGCACTGACAGTGTTGCGTTGGCGAGTTATGAGGTTTCATCCATTGTACTTATCACAACATTATTTGCCAACAAGGAGGGATTGGAAATTGTACCGTTATTAGTTCAGAACTATTTGCATTAAAATTTACATGCATCTGTAGCAATATGTGTCGGATGGTTTCGACGGTTGTCCTTCAACCAATATTCATATGATGAAATATTTTGCACTTGTCATTATATGATTAATCAAATCATATCTCGTAAAAAAAGTTATTTCCTAAAATTGATGGAGAATATCTGTTCACTTGATTAGGAGAGGAAGACGTTATGCCTTCTATTTATCGTCACACATTAGACGAGGATGATCCATTTATTGGAAACTCCCCTTTAACAGAAAAGAAAAAGAAATTAAAAAGGGGAATAAAAAATGGGTATATGAAATTGAGAGGAAGGCAGACTAGGGTAACTAGACCCCCCTGGGATATAGTTAAAATTGGCCTACCCGGTATTCACCTGAAAGAGAAAAACAGCCTCGATCATATTAGGTGAAAGATTGCCGAATGTTGCAATAGGATCATCGGACAGCTCTTACCCTATGCGACCCCGGAACATACACCTCTCAACGTGAAAACTGTAAATAATCGAACTTTGTGTTTACTAACAAAAATGTAAACCAAGGTTATATCAATACAAAATGAGGATATAAACAAAATCGAAGAATTACACCAGGTTATCAACAAACGTTACGTCTCTACAGTATGTCTTCAATTTCTTTAACTGTAAAATATTGTAGAAGGCTAACTCTAAATAGAAACTTAAATCGGTTGAATCCTTATGTTTTAATTATACTAAAATGAAAGAGCAAAAATAAGAACACTTTATGCTGACATTTAATATAGTTTACAATGAAGTAGCTATAAATTGGGTGTTCATTGTTAAATATTTTTGGTTCTATTAATTATATTTTCTGAGAAATAATTTTTTATTTGATTTATAAGATGATGTAAATAACAACAATATTTGTATGATACTTCCGTCCCGTTTTATTTATTTTCCAAATTATTACATATTTATTATAAAATCTATGATGTGATTGTACATGAAGGGTCTGTTGTTCACTTTTGGCGGTAAATTCACCACGCTTTCGCCAAGCTGAGCAGTATGCGTTAGGCAAATGTCCGTAAGCGCCATGAGTAAAACTCGTTCTTCGAAAATGGACGGTAATAAAAAGAAATCAATCTTAGACCCTTAAACTACTTGTATAAACATTTTCTCAATAAAAACAAGACTTGTTATAATACAGCAGTTAAACATGAAACAAAAGCCTAAACGTGATCAAGTTCAGAAAATATCTTAGATAAAGAATACTTCCAACACCAACTTTAACAATAGATGAATGGAAATATAATACAACATTATAGATAAAAAGTTAGAGGCTTGCGTTTGTGGTAATGATAATATTGTAAGCATGATATATCGTTGTGATCGATATATTATTAGCTTCTCTGGTGATAACAATTAACGCAGACTCTCAAGTGGACGTATGTAGATTTTAATCTCGGTTTAAGTATCATCACATGAAATGTTAACTGCGGAAAATTAAGTGCACGGTTTTCACAAGTATATACATACTACAATATTTTACTTTAACTTAAAAATTAATATCCAATTATAAGTTGTTTTTCGTCTGGATGTTAATATAGAATGGATATGACAATCTAAAAGAGCTTGAAGGAAGAATACGTTATTGACAATAAAGTGTTGTTGAACGTGACACCTGACCAATTTCAATAATCCTAATGTCAGCAAAATGTTTGGATTCAGAAGCACTTACTAATACACTGTTTTAAATAATAAATTTACTTGTTGTTTATCTTTACATATACATATTCGTTTTGTTAATAGGCATTCTTTTTAATTTACACTTAAATATACTTATTATGATAAATAAAACTTGTTTATTTACTATAGACTGTGAAGGCATTCTTTAGGTAGTATAAATTATAAATTAATTCCGTTAGTCTGCGCCATTACAAATGTTTTGTGTGCAAATGGCATCGTTCGTGGTCTGAATAGTATCCAATCCAATACGTGATCCTCCATTTCTCCTTCTTAGTGGAATTCACTAATGTCGAGCATTGTTCACACGGTGACACGTGGAACACAGGGCAAGGTAATGATTAATTAAATCTACAAAATTTTCCTAATATTATGTTTCATACAAGTAATTACGAAATAAACATTCTGTTAATAATGATGCCATTCCAGCATGCGAAGATTGAAAACAAAAATTTCCATGCCGAACCTGCTTCCGTTCCCTGTAGGGAACTCTACCTAAAGTTTAAATGGACCCTTTTAAACTTTAGTCATAACAGTTGCGTCCTACAGAGGCGGTAATGAATGTTATAAGGCCGACTCGGTGGCCTCATTAACTCGCTAACCTCTCTAAACAAGCTTGCCTTTTTTAAAGATTTTTTACCCAAAATATTCTTACGACATCCTGCGGATAGGACGTTACGAATGCAATTTTTCGAAATATGCATGTTTCAGGAAATTGCCCAAGTTCCGCCCCAAGATGGTAAATAATTCTCAGTGTAATTCCCCTTACTTATCTTGTCCAATATTCACAAAGAGAATAAGGCAGACTGGGATTCTTGGTAGTTACATTACAAATAAATTAAGTAGTGTTAAGTATTGCTGAAAGGATAACAATTAATTTAAAAATTAGGCGCGGGCATTAATTTAAGTAATGAATCCTTAAACTATGAATGTTAGTAGTGACCATGAAACGATGTTAGGTAAGTTGTAGAATTTTCATATCGTCTATCTACAAAATTTTATTTATTTATTTTTCGTTAACAGACTTCATGAGGGTGATCATAAAGCAGGCAACTCTCCTATAATAGCATAGGAAGGGAATTGAAAAGAAGTGTGTGTAAGGCAGAGCAAGGTAGATGATGGAAAACATGCAAGATAAACTCTAGAATATCTGTATCAGGTATTATGTACTATTCTCAGGCCCTTCCGAATGACGTGAGATGAGTTTGCTGTGGGACTGCAGCATTGCCTTCTCTTGGTCTCCACCAGATTTAGGATGCAGCAGGCTGTCTGAGCCAATGGGATCAGCAGACAACTCTTACCGTAAGCCCAAGTTCTTCTACCCCAGTACATACACCTCTCATAAGAGATGAAGGTGCCTTGTCATTAATGTTGGAGTTTGTTGTGGATTAGCTGATAACTTTTACGGTACATTCACCTTCTGACAGAAATGAAGATGTTTCGTCATGTGAGAGTCCTACAAATTGAGAGAGATTGAGTCTTCCTAGAAGGTAAGCGAGTGATAGCTCCCACAGGTACTACGTTCTTCTTCCCAAGGTACAAACATATTTTTGGTGACACGCTACATGTTTTTTGTGGTGGTGGTGGAGTGTGTGTGTGTGTGGGGGGATAACACGAGGGAGATCGTGAGACGGGCAACTCCCCTTTTATAGTGTAGGAAGGTAATTGAAAAGGGGGATGTGGAAGATAGCCAAGGGTTGACTAAGGCCCCCGGGCTGTAGCTTAAGGATCCTGTCCGGCGATCCACACAAAATTGATGTAGTTAAAATCCTATAAAATCCTGCATCAGATAGGTCCAGCATTCGATACGACTCCCTCGTCCATCCGATAACGGAAGACAGAACATGTTATATGGACGCAAAAAAAACTCGTCTCCGTGCCTGGATTTGAGCGTCAGGTGCTGGACTGGCCCAATGGGATCAGCAAACAACTCTTACCGTATGCCCAAGGTCTGTGACCCCGAAATATACACCCTTCAAAAAAGTCTAAGATTGTTTTTTCTTGTTGGAGACTTAATTTAAAATGTATAAATTATTCTCGGGTTTCCAACCGGTTGGAAAAAGAATTTATACATGCCATTCACCGGGAAAAACCTCGTACTTTATTAATTTAAAATGCTTAACCTAGTAGGAAGGAACGGGAAGAATCTCAGTAGGAGGAAATGGGCCTTACGGAGTTCCTTGAACCCCTCTCATTCTGTCAGCGGCCCAGTTCGTCATGTCAATATAGCGTTTCGTATGCGGAGCATTGTACTTATAAAAGAATCCGACGATGAAACTGCCACCTAAGCATCCTAGGATATAAAGAGCCGCCACACTCCTAGGTGAAAGAGACGATCCTGGGTTCTGGAAGTACGAGCTCTACCGATGAGGTGAACCCGGGTAATTCTTTCCCTGAAAGAGCAACACGAGGCTTCTCATGAGACCGGCTTGGAGCTGGGGTAACACGTTCTTTTTAGTCGTGATCTGGATCGGCTACGCGAAGAGCTATGAGTACCTCGACGGGGGTGTCAGAGGAGAAAGGACCAGAGGCTTGTTACAGCCCCTAGCCCCAGAGTGAGCGCAGGTGTATGGACCTTCGCCCACTCTGGGACCTGAACCCAAGACCTCGTCCTCATCAACACCAATAGAATGGGAAATTATCATGGATATGATCCCTTATATCCAATAAAAAAGAAGTTAGCACATCGTTACGGTTTCCATTAGAACAAGAGCAGACGACATTTCCTTCAGAGATAATAATTACAGATAAAAGCGTTCGTGACTATAGTATCCATAATAATATTAACGGAATCACCCATGAAATTATTTCAGCGTGTGAATAAAAATTAATCATGAATGTATTTAATTATCTGAAGAAAATAATAAAACATTTCTTACATGCCAGAAATTGGTGTCAATGACGTTATAAATTTGATAATGTTTTATAAATATCTCTAGTTCTCAGATACATGTATTATTTCGGGGTCCAAATTGATATATTTTATACATATTTCCATTAATTGGAATTTTATATATATATATATATATATAGCCAACCTCCTGTTGTCTAGTGACTAGCATCTCTGTCTCACAACACAGAGGTCCCGGGTTTGATTCCTGGCATGGGCTTAGATGTTTGTGCCGTCACGTTTACGGAGGCTGGGAATCGATACGCTGCCCACGTATCACTCCAAATTCAGAATGTGTCATGTAAGATGACAGTTCGCTAGAACAAGGCCCTGAAATTGATACAGAGCCGAGGAAGAAGATGAATATAGTAATATGAATTTTGAAGAACGGCTGGAATTTTGAGTTAACAGAAAAGGACGTCAAGTAAAACTTTTTGGATTTGTTATAAGGGTTGTATTTTTATTTTAAAATAACTTTTGAAGCAATATTGACAAGTCCGTTTAGTCTCCCCAACCCCTATGTGAAACATCTTTAATGTTTAAATTATAATTTTATTACACTCTATATTTTTTTCTGATTTCTTTGATAAATAATAGTCGTATTATATAATGTTCATTTGTGGCGTGTCTAGTTCTTGGATTTTGACCATACACAGTCACGTTATGCGCTTCAAAATATTATAGTACATTCGTAAATTTTTCTTACAGTTACTGGTTGATGAGAATATTTTATAATTAAATACATACTAATTTATTAAAAATGAATCTATTAATTATTATACTAGTATCATACTACTATTTTTCATAACATACGTATCTGATAAATATCATTGCATAATGTTTGTACATCCAGATTGTGGTGACTCCTGACCCCTACATTGAAGCGGTAAAGCAAAAATAATTTAGTTTTAGTTATTCGCGTACAGCAGGACGAAAAGCAAGGGTGGTTTGGTCAAGGCCGAGTAGGCGGGAAACGTCGCCGTTCACATTATTTATTGCCTGGAGTGTATTGTATTTGGACAGTTGGTCCCGGGAGCTGTCCTGAGAAAGACGGGGTGAGAGAGCAGTGGCTGAAGAAGCAACATGTGTAAAAGTTAAATTCTGCACGTTTTGAGAAAGAAGATTCATTTGATGGGAGTACGGAAAATGAAAAGATAACATGTGATGGGGATTTAATCTGAAGAAGAGGCGCTAGAGGATCTAGATGACGTGTCCAGCAAAGGAACATCCAGTAACAGCAAACGAACAACGACGTCACAAGGTGGAACATCCGGTAACTGAAGAACGACGTCACAAGGCGGAACATCCGGTAACGGCAAACCAAGAACGACGTCACCACCCAGAACATCTGGTAACGGCATTTTTACCCGGTTTTTCCAATTAAACCATTCTCGTTATTCGCGATTGATTTTATTTCAATTATCGTTCGTCACCCGCGTTCTCGGGAGCAGCCGTTTAGAAGCTGCATAGATTCTTTTTGCTTTACCAACTGAGCCAATTTGATAATACATTTTACTCGTAAATTAATATTTTTATTAAAACTTAATTTGAGTTATATTTCTTTTGTAAATTTTATATTGTAATTCCACAATTTCTATCTTTATTATCATCATAATTAAATCGAATATATTCAAATTAAATATTTTTTTATAATAATATATTTGCGGTGTAAACAAGAGTAAACACCACAAGATCAAAAATCATTAGTTTATACGAAAAAGCAACTTTTCGTCCGTTTAAACAGAGTGCTTATTATTGGAAGGTTCAAATCCTATTACTAACACGTAATGTATTTGTAGTTAATATAAACGTAATATATTACAAGTTTTGACCATATAGAAAATGAAACTGTATGCTTTAGGTTTAAAATATCCTGTTTCTGCAAGCGATGAGTTTCTAAAGTAAAAGTTCGTCGATTCCACTTTGTTCTGTGATTGTTCAGATCAAGTAAATATAGACTTGCGCCACTCGGAAACAAACTCAAGCTGAAGCTTTGTCTGTAAATTCCCTTCATCATCCAAAAATATAACAAAGTCCTAACTCTTTACAAATGACGTCGCTATTGGAAACGTTCACCACGTGTCAACGTAAACGAAATTAATATCTGTAAATAACAAGCACATGGATGTAATTGAAAATTTATTGATGCATACCACTGAATCAGCATTAGTTTGACACAGTGTCAAATTTACATGTATTAACTTCTTCAGCCAATCGAAGATAAAAAATCGATCTAGGAGAAATGTATTTTATAACTCATACAATGATATGAATCCCGTTACAAATAGCATTAGATAAAAAAAACACAATGAAGGTTTTTGCGAAAATGAGGATTTTAATTACGGGTAATATAAGTGTTAATATTTATAAATCGTTGCTACAAATGTGCGAAATGTGGATGAAGTTGCGGAAAGAATAGCCTTTGAAATGTGGTGCTATAGGAGAATGCTGAAAATCAGAAGGGGGGGGGGGGACACTGAGTAACGAGGAAGCTATAAGCAGAATAGGGGAAAAGCGATTTTGAGAGACTAAAGTGTTAAGTATATAATAATATTTAGCGAGACTAGGTGAATTAATATATTTCAGAAGGGATTTACTCGATAATATTCTGGAGAGGCATATAGGAGAAAATCATATTAACGTTCGATTACAATATTTTGTACATAAGTCACTAAAATTAATTTTGTTAAACGGTCGCCCCACGATAACTTATCCAGAAATAAAAAAATTCCTGATTCATTGACTAACTGATTGAAACAGCTGCTAGCAATGGGATCAACCACCACGCGATCTGATTGGTGAGTGAGTGATTCAAATAGCAGCTAGCTCTGTGATCACGGACCGCACTCTGATTCATCTAGCATATCTCGGATCACAGGAAATGATTGAATAAAAAGTGCTACTGCTCTTCTCTTCCTATTAAATGATCACTCAATCCGCAAAAGCTCTTTTAATTAGATCCCGATCTGTTCACTTATCTCAAGTCAGAGGCCCTAATATCTACGAAGCGTAAACACTACCTCATATTCCGGTATGCGAAAGTCACTTTTATAAATACTAACCGCTACTCAAAAAGATTTGAAGATTCATTCATCCCAACGTAAATATTACGCTTGGTAAGGGAAAATCTAAACCTGTGGACGAATAATAAATTATAAATTCGAATGGGAGAACAAAATATCTTTTCATCTTTTGATAATTTCTTACAATTTTAATAGTAATTTTATACGAAGCTGAGCTTTTAATTTAGATTACATTTGGAATTTCTACTTATTAAGTGAATAATAAAGTCAAAAAAGTTAACAATTAAAGTAGTCATTGGTGGTTCAAATCTGAAGGACCCATTCCAGCATAAAATCCGGTCTGTGTGTATGAATTCAATTTAAACCTAAGAGAAGATTTTACGTCTTCTCTTCGGAAAACGTTTCATCACTCCAGAGTTGGTAAAATTCCAATAGCAATGTCCGTTTCATTCCGGACCAGGGCCTGTCAATTGCGCCCTACCTGGCCACGATATTGGTTTCTGTGCTTCCAGGAGCGGCTGTTATCTCCGATCAATCACCACTCACGCCGGCCAATTCAAACTGAAAATGGCCTCTGTGCTGCGGCAGACACCATCAACCCTTATATTTCCGCACAGACGCCGCCTAAAGCCAGAGACACAGAATCCTCGCTCGCAGTAAACTATTCCGCGGACAGGGAAATGTAGTCGGGAAACCTATCACAATAAATTGTAAAATACAGTCGGTTCGTAAACGTACGTTATCGCTCCTCATTTTACTCACTCGGACACATTCAATTAACTGGAAACAGATTAACTAATTACAGTCTGGAATTACGTAATAAGTATATTCGGTTATCAAGAGCACAGAGATACTTTTTAAGTATAAATTTGTTCTGTTAGATATATGATTCGTCTATTTCAGTACATAGAAAATATTCTTTTGTGCCTATTTTCTTCTTTAATCTGATACAATCAAGACAATATAAATCAATAGAAAAAATTGTATAAAATACTGGTTCTCATATTACATTCGTGGTAATATAATTATAGAACATTATTAAAATTTTAAACTTAAATAGCATATATTCTGGACTTCTTTATTTTCGTTACATCTATTAGCCACAAGTCTGAACTGTCACGGCCAAAACACATTTCTCTTACATAATGAATTCTACCTACGAATAAGCGATTGTTGTTGTGGTATTTAGACCTAAGACTAGCCATATAAAACCCTCCATGTTAACCTATCTTGGCAAGTCCTTTCTTTTCCGCATAACTAGCACATTACACATACTCCCTAATCTTCTTTGCGTATTCCATCCATGGCCTCCATCTTCTGTTTTTACCCCAGACACTTCTCTCCAGTGCTAAATTTACAAGACCCTCAGGCCATGACCTATTAATCTATACCTTCTCTTGGTCAACGTCCTTCAAATTGTTCGCTCTTCCCTTATTCTGTTTATAACTTCCTCGTTAGTTACTCTATCCAGCCATCTGATTTTCAGCCTTCTCCTATAGCACCACATTTCAAAGAATTCTATTCTTTTATTTTCCGCAACTCTTATTGACCACGTTTCGAACCCATATAACGTTTTTAGCAACGATTTCCTAATATTCACACTTATATTACCCGTAAGTAAATACCTCTTTTTCGTGAAAGCCTACCTGGGCTGTGCTTTATTTTCTAAAAATATTTAAGTAGAATTTGGATCATGTCCTTAATTACGAAAATTCATCATAATATTAATACAAATGACGTATGAACAAAACCGGTAAAAATTACTGAGAAAAAAATTTATGTTTAATACAGTCAATATAAATTGAAAGACTGATTACGCAGACCACGACATTACTGTGTATTAAAACATTTTTTTACTTACAATATAGAAGAGGGTTATCCGCGTGGTGGCAACTTCCTATTAAGGGAAGGGATTTGAAATGGCGGATGCGGAAGTTAGAGATAAGAATATAAACGTATGAATAAATATTTCCAGTAATTTTGTTACGCTTTAAAAGATAATCCGAAACCATTCCAAAGCATCCAAATACCTCAAATATGAAGAAATGTAACTAGAGACATTTATTTTACTTTCATAATTATTTCTTTCATCAGACAAAAATTAACAACGTCGTAACAAAGTTATTATTGAAGAAAAGCTTTAATTATCAGTTCGCATAAAAAATTAAATTTAACGTCTGTTATAAAATTAATAAAACAATGTATGACTTTTCACAGACTTCATTTCTTAAAATTAAATTAGCAATAACGTTTTGGCACATTTTAAAGCATTCTTCGTGTTTTATTCCTGTAGAGGACCCCGTCAATCCTTTGTTACATGCTTTGAGTTGTCCTTATAGTTGTCCCTCTTTCTTACTCAGTGTTCCTTCGTTTTATCGCCACTCAGCCGTCTCGCTTGTTTGAATGTAACCGTGTGACTAACTTCTATTACAATTGAAATAAAATATCGAGATTGATCTGACTATTATTAAATTATTTATATTTTACTAATCAAAAGTCAGAAATATATTATATTTCGATTAAACGAAACGTTTTATCAACGTTCAGATGATGTAAAAATTAGTTGACTTTAAAATAAAATAAAAGTATAAAATGATTACTAACATATTTAGAAAGTGTGAAAATAATTAAATAAAACATTTCAATAGAAATATAAAGACAAACTCCACGTTTTTATTTATGGAAAAAGTTAATTAAACAGATATAAAATTTTGCATTAAAGCTACTGAGTTATTAATATAAAAATTAAACTTTAAAGTTTCAAGTATACAATTTTAAAATATAATGATTCAAATTCATATTTAAAATTGAATTTTTATGTATGTACATTTATCGAATTTATATTTAAGCTAATATGAAGCATTTCGTTCAGCAGTAGAGAATAATAATTTCATTATAGATCTAAAATCTTTAATTTCTCAAAATAGTACTGTTATTATTCAAATGTACATGTTTTAAAACAAATTATTTTCCTAAAGATTGTTTTAACTTTGCTAAATTTTCTTAAATTTCAGGTTTGGAGCTCTGTTTGACCAATGTAGCAGAATGTACATTAAAATTACACATTTTTATATATAACGATACATTTATCAAATTTATGTAAAACAGCTTTAGAATTTTTGACCAGATCTGAATTATTACATGGTCTTTGTAACATAAAAAAGTAGCTAGAATATAGGTTTTGTGATCCGTTTGGTTGGCAATTGCTTTCTCCCAATTTGGTCCTGAAACGTTTTGTTTAATTCTTTTACATTTAAAATTATGTAAGTAACCATGTTATACAAAATTTATTTATTTGAACGTCAACTATTGTCTATATCATTATGTTTAATTATCTATTTCTTGATACAACTGAAGAAAATGAAACGTTTCGTTTAATGCTAATTTAAATTTTCAATAAATTTCCGACTTCTAGAATACGGTAATTCTAATAAAATTATCTTCAACCAGTTAAAGGAAAATTATATTCTTTTTGTCGAGTTTCAGAAAAAAACATGCATTTCTAGCTCACCTTTATGTTTCAACTGAGCTCATATGCGCAAATAATTTTTTTCTCAGACATGTTTCTTGTAATTTTGGCTTTCTATTCCCTTTAGTTTTATTTTTGTGATTATTACAATCGAAATTTCACATGAATTTGAAAAATGAATGTTTTTCTTTGCTGCCTGTGAATTGTGTCGTGTTATGGGTTAGGGTTAACAAACCAAATTTGAGACGTATTCATAAAAGCAAGGGAACTAACCAGTTTAGGTGAATAGGTCAAATAACTAGTTCAACATTGAATGGAATACAAAAGAACTATTCATTTAAAATAATTATCTTTCCCATCACTAGCATTAACATATAACGGCACTATTTACATCTGCATGACACTTTTCCTCGGAGCACAACAAATGCGTTTTTTAGTTTTTATTACTTTTATTTAATGAAAGCCCTGTGTTGGTAGAAGCCAATTTGTACTGATTATTACTTTTAGGGTTATATAATTTACCGGAAAATTCGTAACAACGAAAGAAATTAATTAAAAATCAAATTTTATTTAAAAAGAAAGGGTAGGAGATTAATGACATTTTTGAAATCAAACAAAATCAAGTAAATTGAAATTGCAGAGCACTCAAGATTTGCAATGAATCAAACACTTAATATCAGGGTCACCTGGGGGTGAACCATGTAACAGCTATTTTTCTGGACAGTTAGGACCGGAAAACTAAGACTTTGAAATTTTAAATTAAGGAAAGGAGGCGGCAGCTGTTTCTTAGGTGCAGGTTATGACGTTGCCTCTGGACGTCAGCTTCTGACCATGTTCATCAGAGCGACGCCGGGTTGTGTCGCCTTTGGTTGAACTGCGTCCGGACGGAAGTACTGTGACGTCTTGCTGGCTGTGTCTCATTAGCAGGCCACGACTTCTACACCAACTCAATTTCAAACATCTTCTCTCGGTCACTACCTTGATCTTAAAATACCAGTAATTCAAAAGTTCACTTCTGCCGTACCTCGTGGTTCACAATTTAATGACCCTTTCCTCCTCATCTCCTATTTGCTTTACGATTCCCTCCTCATTTTCAGTGTAATTTTTTAATAAATACCATTGGTTGGTTTATTTTAGAGCAACAAATGGAAAAATCCAGCACTCGGATGAAAGAAAATGTGTTCGCACATGTTTCTAGTGAGTCACACTGTAGCAGATATTTCAATTAGGTATGCGAAGCTTCAAGCTGATAGGAGTTCATCCATTTGGCCTGGAACGTCTTCAGGGTCGGAGCTGAATTATCCGAAAAATAGGGTCTCTTGCTTTTATCTGAAGAACAAAAACCTGGGCATACAGCCAATAATGTTACTCGCGTAACTTGTCATGTGTCGACTATATTCAAAAACATTTAAGAACACGAATGAGAAATATATATGATCTGCACCTAAGTCTTGATTAATAGTGAACTTTAAGGGGTGACAGAGTATTTTAATGTTTTGTGAGCGAATAAAAGAAAGGAAAAATAAAGAACGTTATTGTTACATTATATTGATCTTGAAATTTTTTTATAAGTTGTTCAACTGCAAATTTACCTTAAACCAAGGAAGGAAGAATGAACTAAAGGACTAAATAAAATCAATATGTTATAAAAAAATTTTAAAGATGAACTTACAATTACTGTGATGTTAACAATAATATACTTCTCACTGGCGCTCACACTGAAAAGGAAATCTTCATGAATAAAGATTTTATGAATTTCTTAGAAGGTAATTGGATCGTGTCAAATTCAAACAAATCGGTTTCGCTACTTCACAGGACTGACATCAATCCTTATTTGCCCTTCATCAGTGTAATGGCGAATGGAATCTAAAATTCTTGAGTGAATGCGACTGAATGCTGGCAGTGTAATAGCTACGGCAATCCATCACGGAGTCCCCTACCACTCCGGTAATGACACATTGCCGGCCAGGAAAGGGAATAAAAAACTGCCAATGTTGCTTTCCGTCTTGTCCCAAGTGACTACTAACTGGGTAACTGCCTGCAGAAAGAAATATCTCTGGCTAAACTTTGTAATCTTGGATTATTGTAGAATTGGTTTACGAACAATTTTTCAAATTTTTCAGTCTTACACGTGTATATTCTAACAACCCAGAAAATAAATGGAAAAGTATGTTCGAAAAACGCAAACAGACAACTAAAACCAATAATCAACTTAATCTGACTACGTTAACTCATAACGAATACTCCTAAAGCAGTTGATATTTTCATTTCATACGTTCGAAATATTACAAGGACCACGTTTAAGTTTCATTAAGCAGCCAAAGCGCCACAGTGCATATAATCATGGCAATCAATATACCATAAATATCAAAATAATAAACATAATTCATTTTGTCTGAAAAATGTTAGTCTCTCAATAGAAATTACAATTACATTGAAAATTTCGAGTTCCTCATCAGCTTTAGCATAAAATATAAAGTCTAAATTTGACTAAGCATTGATATCAAATTTTAATTTTAGATAAAAAATTCTATACATTCCATGAAAATTTTAAGATATAAAATTAAAATTATGCTTATTAGACAAAGAAGTAGCCAAATTACAGACAAAATTCTATTCTTTTGCCTAATTTTGACTGCAATTTCATTACTTTTATATCTAATTTTAAGTTTAAAAGTAACAGAAATTTTTATTAACTAACCGGGAGTTTTCTGATTAAATGCCTATGCATTATATAATTAATTTATAATTAGTCTGAAAACCTCTAATTTAAATTCAACACTAAGTTAAAATTTGGCTCCTAATATTTTATGTTATTTTTAACTCCAGATTGTGTTCCATTTGCCGGATAAATCATGAATGTCAAATACCAATGACATAAACGAAAATTATAGCAGAGTTCATTTACAATACTAAAGCATCTCAAGAATTGTATGTCGTGTTATTAATAGTTATATTTTTTATGAATTTGTCATTGTCACTTTGTGGCGTAAGTAGCAAACGACTTGGCAAAGAATCAAAATCACAGTAACGAATGGGGAAAATTATTTTATGTACCGAAGTTGCGACATTATTGTGAAATTATTGTGTAAGTATCGCTCTCTGACATCGGGGAAAAACTGCCGTAAATTACTCATAAATGCATTAAATGTGTTGTTTACTATGATTTATATCTTGTAATATAAGTCTTGATTACTCATGGTTGTGTTACGCGAATTTACTTTTGATGAAATAAATATTTATTATTCGCTCTGGTGCGACGATCAAAGTCCCATCAGTCTAAATCACAGGGTGTAAACTAATTTATGTTTCTTTAAATTGGATCACATTGGGTGCCAGGGACAAAGAATAATTATAACTTACCAAAAGAAAAATTAAACAAACATAAAAAATTAATTCTGGAAATATAAAATTATAATACGCTCGGTTTAATTAGTTTATCATTTCACTAACACGTAAATCCTTATTCCTCTTTGGAAAATTTTCACACCTCCAGGAAATATCTCAAAACCTTACGCAAGTAAGTTGCTCCAATAGCTTTTACAAAGAATATTTTACGGTATAAAATATAAAGTTTCTCTACTCTATTTCAATAATATGATTTCCTCTGCAGTAGTAATTAGCTTGTACCAAATTGAATATTATGTTCATTAAATCAATTATCCGACATTTGACGAAATTACAAATATACAAAGCATCCAATTTATCAGCTTTTCTATTTGTAGTTATTAAAATGCTCTATTTTACCACGTTTCATTAAGATTTTAGACTTCTTCAGACAACTCAAGACAAAAATTTAAGAACAGAAATTATAAGTTTTAATATACAAATAGTCGTTAAAACATAAAGTATGTATAATTTTAATTAAATTAAAATATAATATAGTCTTATTTTTTAAATTAATGTAAATACATGAGAAAAGAATTTTGCTTTTCTGGTCTGCGTCCACAGATGGTCAAGACTGAAATATTATTTAATAATTCGATGGTATTATAGACCGTTAAATTTTAACGATTAAAACTGGGGTAAATAATGAAAATATACAAATAATTAAGGTTCTACAATGAAAGGTATCGTAAATTTGGTTCAAATTGTTGTCATTGTAGTAATCAGTCCTCAGGCTGGTCTGATGCAACCCTCCATGCGCAAGCCTTTTCATTTCTAGATACCTATCACACCTTACATCTCCCATAATCTGCTTAGCGTATTCCATTTTTCATTCTTCTGTCTTACCCCACACGCTTCCGTCTAATGCTAATTTTACATTACCTTCTGTCTCTCTTGGTCAAAATCCTCCATATTGTTCACTATTCTCTTATTCCTGTTCAAATTGTTAGAATCATTTTATCAATGCATTTAGATTACTAGGGAAATGTCGCATTTCACTCATTTGTATATTTTCATTATTTTCCTAGTTTTCATAGTTGAAATTAACGCTCTACAATACCTGCATCTTTAAATAACATTTCATCTATTACTATCTCTGAACTCAGTTGCAGAAAGAAAAACTGTCCTCTTATTTATGTGTTTAAAGCAATTAAAATTGTGAATTAATTATTTCAAATTGTACTTATTTTATATATTATCAAAATTGTCTATATTCATATTTATAATATAGTTTTAGTTTTTGTCTTTAGTTACCTGAGGTTATCCGAAAATCGGGGGGAACGTTTTATTAGTAGAAAACTTTATTAAATATTCTAGGAATGATGACACACTGGCAATTTTTTTTCCTTGTGAATTTAATATATGATCTTACATATGATTAGAAAAACAGAATATCGCAAGTAATTACAAACGAAATATCCAGAAAATTTGTCAGAAAACAATATTAATATTTATTTAAGATCTCTAATACGTTTTGTCCAGATTTGTGTACTTCTTCAGATTTTCAAGTAATTAATGTAGCAGTATAGAGGAGAAACAGTAAACAGTAATGTAAGATATTCTTTTCTTCCGTTCCTGAATGAATTACTTGCACCAGTCATCAATGTTTCGTGTAATATTATTTCTTCCCTGAAGTCCTAAATGAAAGGGCCGTGAAGTATGTGATTCAGTAAGTTGTGGATGAACCTGAGGTCGAATTGAAAAAGGTGTTTCGTACCTTGCAGGGAGTGGACGGTTATCTCTGAAGTATAGCTGTCGTGTACAAGGTGTTGTCATGGGCTCGTTTCCGAGTCCAGTGCAAATTTTTCAATCAGATAATTTAATAATAATGTGTAGATAAGAAACACGTTTTTGTGCATTTTGAAGCTATGTTTTGTAAGTACTAGTATTAAGAAGAGCACGTTTAAAATTATCGTAAACAAAGGACGCCTAAATAGATCCAGGAAAATGTAAATTGAGTTCATGGTAGCTTTTTCAATAAAGACACAATAATTTTAATTTATTAAAGCCTTTATTAGCCTGTCAAATAGTAAATTCACAGGAATATGTTGGTCTAAACAATAAAAATGGAGCTTTCTTCCATATAAGGACATAATCCATCTGAGACAGCCATCAACGTTACAATGTTATGATGTTGATGGGATGTAATTCTTCTTTTTATGTTATGACCAAGTTATTCTTGTGAATCAACTTTTTGATAGGCTAATCACGGCTTTAATAAAATAAATATCAGTTCATACACAATTTCTCTTATAGTATCACAGGAAGTGGTAGAAATTAATTCTTAACTCAATATTGCTTTTTTATGGTGGATGACAATTAAAGATATCCTTCAAGTTATTTTCCACATCATCAAAAAAAAAAAACGTTTCAGATGTTTTTCTGTGAAGCGAGCAAAAGTCTTTGTCCAAGTTGATAAAATCAGATTTTAGAACGTACGCTATTATAATTTGCCATTGGTAAAAGCCAATATAACAATGTGTAGTATATACTATTTCAAGACTTAAATTAAGTAAATATTGTAACTATCTCATTTTCTTTATTTTTATTAATGACTAATGCGTTCAATTAATTACACGTGTTTAGCAAAATATAAAGCCAACGTTTTTAACAAAATCTCAATACAATATATATAATTATATATATATATATATATATATATATATATACCTTAAATAGTCAGCTGATTTTAAAAAGCGATACAATGCACTGAGTGTCCAGCATAGAATATGAGACTTTTTCATGGTATCTAGAGGAGCACCAATGAGCGGAACATACTGTTTTTAAATTTACCCTGAAGTATTCGAAATTTGGCCGTAATATTGAAAATTACACAATTTTTACACTTCATGATACCTTTACTTAACCACAGAGCGAAAAGGTTTCCGTTTGTTGATGTATTCCTTGCAGGGTGCCTGCTGATTCTTGAACATTCAAGTGACCCGTCATCAATTGAGCGCATCCTTTCTGTATTTTAGACTACCTAGGTCCCCGGCGTTGCACGGGAATTCATTTATTTATATTACTCCGCTCTTTGTCAACACGTGATTAAACTGTCAGCGAGAGCGTCACCTCTTCACGTCCACAAATTTATGATAACTGAATCTGATCACAACCTGCACGTTGACTCTGATACTTAATGGAGCCCATAAATCTATTGGTACGTTAAATAAGTACGCGCGGTGGCGACAGCGGCGACGTCATTCTCGAATAACAGTTAAAATGTATCATTACTTTAAAAAATACTAGTTATATTTAAGATATATAATCATTTTACTAGACAGGCTACGTGAGGGTATAACGTATCATATTGCAATTATAAAATATTTATGTTTCATGATGTGCACAGATAAAAGGAAGGAACTTAGGTCTTCGAAAGAAAGAAAGAAACCATCTGTAGAGGTGATCAACACCAAACTTTCACTGTAGTCTGATGAATGGTGAAGGAATGCATAAGGGACAAACATCCAAAGTCGTAGTGTGTTCGAACGAGGCCCGGCAAATAAAACCAATAGCGCACAGTGTACATTGCCTATTATTTATATAGATTAGGTTCGTTGGAATTGAGAAAAGACGTAACGAATTATGTGTGGCCATTTTCTTGTGAAAATATAGGAAAATGAGCCCTGTAAGCGTGACTGATAAACTGGAAATAAATTTAAATTTAATATTCCTTGGACCGTCTGATTCGTAAACTGAAATTACTCGATTCTGTAACATATACAGACATTGTAATTTATAGAAACTAATTACATGGCACATTCTGTGCCCAAATTAGAAATATTATCTGTGCATTCTATATTCCGAAAAATACTAATGTTTAAGAGAAATGGCGATAATTCTAATATCAGTGTGGTTTATAAAAAAGAATTTAAATAACCACTTGGACTAACTTGCGACTTGGGTTGGCGAGACCTGATATTACATCGAAATGAATTCTCTTGAATCCGCTGTGTAGGTGGGCCGGTTGGAAGCAGCTGACGCCCCATCTATGCGGGAGGTTCCTTTGTGTCGGCAATTGCATGCGATGATCGGAAGGCGAATATGCTCCCCTCGGAGTGCGGAGTGGGAGAAGTGAGAAGGCGTTGGCCTGGGAAAAGCAGACGGATTACAGCGGGCGTAGTCCCTGTGAACGTTGCCCCTTCAGCGATTACGGTCTGCATGTGCAAAGTGTTTTTTCGTCACGCCGATAAGGGGTACGGCGCCAGTCTATTGCAAAACAGATGCACTGTTGCACCAAGAACCCCTTACTGGCTCTCTCAGGAATTTCACTCCACTCCTGATGCTGCAAATAATCGATTCCCTCACTCTTAACTGTTTGCAAGCGTAACATAAGACTATATTAAAATAAATGCTTCTTAAATGATGAAATAACGTATGCTATTGACTGAGAATATTAGTCAGGGCTACTATTTCGTGCATATAAACATAATCAAGTAAGTATTAAAAATTATATTATTTGTCTCATCTTGTTCAGCTGTTATTTTCTTCAATTGATAAAGTTCCAAACTTGGATCTAAAAGTAGCGTTTTTCTTTTATTATCAATTTAAATGACAATGTAACCACGATTATATATAAATTTAAAGTCGCGTGAACCTTTCGGTCATTATGTATGCTACATTTTACAATGCATATTTACACAGATAATATTCAATTGGTTGTCGAGCATTAGTGTATTTTATTGCATGATGTACCGTGTTTGTACTGTTGAGTAGGACATTTAAGTTATTATTGACAATATTTATATTTCTGTGTTGAATTGAATTGGAATTTATGTTTGATTATTATAGGGCTATTATAGAATTCGGATAGTGTTGATGTATTTCTGATAATATGTGTTAGCTTAGAGTGGTCTATTTCTAAACGTGTATAGATTATCTGGTCTCTTCTGTTATCTGATAGGATTTGTAGGCATTTATTATATTGGCTTGTTAAATTGGTCGTTTTGTGACAATTCTTGGTCCCATAATCATTTTATGTTGTCTGAGTGTGATTCAGCGTCTATAGGTTCACCCAGGGTGATGGATCACTTGCCATCATGTTGTCGTTGATGCCAATATGTAAAGGAGTCCATCGCATTATAATTTATTTGCGATGATCTCTCTAATATTGTTGATGATTGGTTCTTTGTTGTCTTCATTATTCATGACACGTTTTGAGCCTGTTTTCATTACAATTTTGGATGCATGTGTGTTTTGGATCATCTCTAGCGCTTCATGGATGGCAAAGGCTTCGCAGAAAAAGATGATGCTAATGTTGTTGGTGATTTGGTTAGTTGATACGATTGCACATCCTGCTCCGTTTGCAGAGACTGATCCATCAGAGTAAAATGGGTCGTGATCTGAGAATTCAGCGGATAACTCATTGATGTGTGTTTGGATGATTATAGGTTAGGTTTCATTTTTCTTAAGGTCGGAAAGTGATAGTTTTATTGTGACTATTGGTTTTAGGGATGATTGGTGGGAGTGAGTAATTGATTTCTTCTATGATTTTGTTTAGGAGGAAGTAAAAGAGTTTTGGGAAGGTTTTCTTGTTATTATATTCTGTGGAATGGATATAACATTACTGTAGACTGGGTTTGTAGGTGTGTGACAGATTTTTGTTGTGTAGTTGATGCTTATAAATTTACGCCTTGTATAGTGAAATTCTTAGTTGCTGTCGGCTAAGATAATTACTGGTGGACTGGTCCTGTAGGCCCCGATAACTTTTCTCAGTACAGTAATGTAGATGGAACTTGGGCCTTTCAAAATGTTTTCGTTGGCCGAGTTGTAGATGATTGCTTCGTAATCTGATTTGGATCAGATAAGGGCTTTTTATGTATTTATGATGATGTCTTTGCTTGCGCCCCAGTGTTTTAAAGATAATGCTTTCACGATGTTGATTAGCTTTTGACATTCGGTTTTCAGTTGAAAGATGTGATGTTACAAAGTTTGTTTGGTCGATAGCTATACCCAAGATTTTCATCATAAAAGTGTTATGACTTTTGGCCGTTGCTTTTTTTTACCGTCGTAAATTTATTCGATTTAATTATGTATTTTGTTGTAGTACGCGAGTAAAAATTATATATATATATTAACATTATTTTATTCTCTATAACATCTCATAACCACCTGAATAATCAGTACTCCAACATTTAAGTTTCCGGCACATAGCTATTGAAGATACTATCCTTTTTTTGTCCTCTTCATCGCGTTGAACAGTTTGAGAATTTTAAAACATTCTGTATGCATCATTTCGTCTGGCAACAAAAAAAGAATTTTTACTATGTAAAGGTGCAAGAGAAAAGATGACGGGAATTTTAAATATGATTTTTGCGGCTTGGACGGAGTGTTCGCTGGATTTGTAGAACGGATTTTCTCTGAAGTCGTAAACAACTTCGTCGATACCTTCAATTCATTCAATAAATCAAACGCTTCTTGAAACAATCTTAACGAAATCTACTAACATTTCCTGGATTTATTCAGATGATCTTTGTTACAGATGCTAATAAATCTGCTCTTATTAATCGTAGTGTTACTTAGAAGTTAACCATAGGTAACACAGATCACAGTCACAAGACTTGTTTCTAATCTTTTTCTTATTAAAATAACTGGATAGAAAAGTATGAACCGGACAGGGAATCAAACCCGGGACCACCACCTTGAGCGCAACTGTTCTACCACCGAACTAATCGAGTCGACTCCTTGCCAGGTGCCAGACACCTCCATCACTTTTAAAGCTTATGAATTACCAAATTATTCGTAATGCTACTGCTGTTGTAATATCAACATCGAACGTAATTATCTTCGTAAAAATTATTCGTAGGGGTGACGCAGCACATAACTAAAATCACTCATTGAAGAAGATAATCTTTAAAATACCTTATTAATGTATGTGTAGTTACACAAATAATTAATGTAAAATTTTATGTATTTGTGTAACCGTATACTTATAATTTTTCTAAATTATTGCTCACTAAACAGTCTTGAAAAGAGATTTAAATGGAATAAATTCGTCATGGTGAAAATTATTGAAACATAACAAAGAAATTGAATTTAAGTCTTAAGGACAGTTAAACAACGGATAGAAAATGTCAGTGGGTATTCAAAATTACAGTAATCTGAAGAACAATGGTGCTCATAATCTATGTATATTACGGCTTAACAGCCATAATATATTAAGAAAAAAAATGAGAATGTTGCGTGCACGGAGAGTGGAGGCGTCGAGATAGGCATACAAATCATCATAGTTGAGTGTCGCAGTCAGGTAATAAATTGCATGCAATTCCGGATTTTGTTTGTACGGAATACGCTTGGTAATATTGTCGAAAATGTATAACCGGGTTGCCAAAATTATAGGAAATAATAATCCAAATTGTTATGAAGGTAATCATAATTTTAAAAGTATCAAGAATAAATTACAGTAGCGAATTATATTCTTCATTGTTTAAAAGTGTTGAATCCGAATTATCTTAAAAAATAATTTTTCGAAGAATAAAAACATTTTAAATGTATTTTAAAATTAAGCCTGTGTATAGTGAAAATTCATTTCTTTGCTGACAGAAAAAATATTGTATACATGGTGACGAATAGATAAGGGTTCGTTCCATCCCAACTGGTGTAATGGTTCACGCTCGACCATAACAGATTTCGTTCGAATTTTGCATAAATGAAGATTCGTTTATGTAATGGACTTGTACAAAACTTTAGATCGTAGTGAGCGATACAATGGAAACAATAGTCTTTTGTTAGGAAGTTTGGCAATCGCGGTTGCGACGAAAACGCACGGAACCCCATTTTTGAGTCCTCATTATTAGAAAACTGAATCAATTAGGTATCTCCTGTTTTTTAGTTTCGCAGAACTTTTTGCACTGAATACGAAAAACACAATTTTATCAGATTAAATTTGTTCTTATTTTACGAACAAATGGCTAAAAGTGTCCGATAAAATATGAAGTGAAAATATTAAGTTTTCAAACACTTATAATTTTGCAACCAATAACGGAAGGAGTTCGTCGGAAGAAATTCCAATCCTATCTAGATCTAGATAATATATTTCCGAATATTGTTTAGTTTAGATTTTTTGAAAGTTCAAAGAAAATACCGAACACAAAGTGATCAAAATCGTAAGGGTCATTGTATGTTTAAATAGAGAGCAATATTAAAACTGTTATGAATAATTCAGAACATTTTTAAGATAAAATATTGGTTACATTGACAATGAGATTCCTGAAATTAAAATAACACTGAATTTTGTCCAGATAATTTGGGATTTCAACAAGTGAACAAAATAATATTTGAAAAATATTAGACGAAATAATTAAGTTTTCAGAGAAACATTTTTCAGTATTTTCTATTAATTTAAATGTATAACGTGTCATAATTATTATCTTTAAATTAATTTTTGATTAGTCATCGAAAGAGTTAATAAAATAGATACAACTTTATAAATACAGAATAAAATATTATTACACTGTCTATCAAAGAATTTATGTATGTGAAAATTTTTTGTATCATGACGCGTGAATGCATTTGCAATTCATCATTATAAACATAATTAAACACCAGACCCATTTTTACTAACCATTAATCTTGGATAAGCGCTTCTCCGGATTCCATCTCGGTACAAGTTTACATGCTCTCAAGTAGTGCAGAGAGAGATGAGAACATCTAGGAAGAAATTGAAGAAATAAGTATGACAAAGAAAAAGAGAATTTGAAAATAGTGGGTGATTATAACGTAGTTATAGGAAATGGAAGAGAAAGTTATGTAGTTGGCGACTGTATACTTGTTGAAAGGAATAAAAGCAGCGACAGGCTAGTAGAATTTTGCATGGAGCTCAAATTAGTGACAGATACCTGGTACAAGAATCATGAAAGAAGACTAAACGTGGAATAACCGGGGGACACGGGCAGGTACCAACTAGACGACATAAGGGTGAGACAGAGATATAGGAATCAGGTTCTGGAAGCTGAAAAACCTACCCAGCCGCAGATGTGAACTCGAACCATAATCTCCTGATTGTGAAATGCAAGCTGAAAATGAAGAAACTCGAGAAAGGAATTAAAACAATGAAATGGGAATTAGAAAATCTGAAACAACAGGACATGCTTCAGAGTTACAATGAAAAAATAAAAAGTAGATTAGAGAAGAATGGAGAAAGAAACAATATAGAAGGTAAATGGTCACCCTTAAAGAATTAAATGTCTAGAGCAGCCAACAAAAGGAAGAATATCGCAGAGGAAAGCATGGGTAACACAAGAAATAATAAAAATGATTGATAAAACGCAAGAGATGAAACTGGTTAAGAGCAGTACAAACACTTTAATAATGAGATAGATAGAAAGTGTAAATCAGGCAAAGAGGCTTGTGTGGTGTTCGTTGGTTACACCATCAAAAATATTGTTGTACAATCAAACGAACAATAATAATAATAATGTATTTAATTTGAATAGAAATATAACTCAAATTAAGTTATAGTGGAAAACATATAAATTTACGATATCAATTTAATCATTAGCTCAGTCGGTAAAAGCAAAAATAATACTCTACGCAGTTTCTTAAATGGCTGCTCCCGGGAACGCGGGTGACGAATGATATAGTTGAAAATTAAATTCGCGAATCAGACGAGAATAGTTTGTGTGGAAAAACCGAGGTAAATTGCCGTTACCGGATGTTAACGCTTGATGACGTCGTTCTTCGTTTTTGTTCATATGCCGGTTGTTCCTTTCCTGGGTCACGTCTTCTTCATATTAAGATTCTCTAGTGCCTCTTCTTCAGATCAAATGTTGTCTTTTTATTTTCTGTACTCCCACCAAATGAATCTCCTTTCTTAAATGTGCAGAAACTAAATTTTATACATGTCGCCTTGTTCTGCCACTGCTTCGTCTCTCCCTAGCGTCTCTCTCCGGCAGCCTCTCTGCAACAACTGTCCAATCGAATCTACTCCAGGCCATCAAAAATGTTGCAGCCAACAATGTTGCAGACGGTGACGTTTTCCCGCCGACATTTCCCGCCTACTCGGCCCCACCAAGCTATTCTCGTCTTCCGTCCTGTATACGTAAATAACAAAAACTAAATTATTTTTGCTTTACCCGACTGTAAGGGTCATGAATCACCACACTTGGCTCTAAGAAAAATGCAAGCCAGTTGAAGATTTTATGGTAAAATGTAAAATAGACGAAGCTTATAGGAGAATTAAAGAAACATTTGGAGACTTAGTACCATTCTAATTTATTATCTTCAAATCCAGAAAGGACACATGTGATGAATTTGTAAGTTACAAGAAAATTGAAAATTCAAGAACTTGCTTTCAAGACGTAAACACAGTTACATTTTTTCATTAATTTATTTAATTATAATTATAATTATTTTAATGTAACATTATGATATATGATCGGAATGAGCTCGCATGAGAAATATTGATAAATTAGGACTTTCAAATAAACCTACAAGAATCTCGGACCTTTCTTAATTAAGCTTCTTACTCTGCGACTCATATTGAACATTTAGTATAAAGTAACACTGAAAAACCTGTTGGCATTGTTTTATTCTCAATTATTTCTAACAACCTCTTGCACTGACTACTCCAAGATTATGTGTCTCTCTAACCGATGGTTGTTTAATAAAATGTATTGCTTTCTTTCTTATATCATACCTGTTAAATATGGCCACATAATTTATAAAAACGATTTCTGTAATGACGCGCTATGCTTTTAAAATGAGGGCTAATGCGTTTAGTAATAATAACTAATAGGTTAATAATAATACAAATTGTTGAATCAGACCTAACCACAAATGAACTGAAGCAGGATCTGCTACAAACTTTCATTGTATGCATGAAATATACAAAGTTGGGTACCCAGCGTTGCTTCGGAATTCATTTATATTAGTCCACAAGAATATTTAATTTGAGTGTAATCGCTTTGTCAATGCATGGCCACCAGTAAACCATCAGCAAGAGCGTAAAATTTTTGAAAATTTACTTTATCAGTTTAAGAGTTGAATTTCATCATAACCACCTTGAAAAACTCAGTATCTTAATTGAGTCAAGAAATCTGCGTGTATGTGTGTGCGAGTTCCCATACTGAGAAAACCTCTACAGTAAACAACGTTCCCAAATGGAAGAAAGTTGCTAATGACCACCAACTGTTAAAAATGACTGCGCGTGACCATGGTATTTATGTAATCAATCTGCACTGCGACTTAAAAACCATTTTACATATTTTTAAATTAATTAAAAAGTATCATTACTTATAGTTTCATAGATGCTTAGCGTAAAATAACATTTTATATAAGTAATGATACTATTTAATTTTTTTTACGATTGTCACGCCGAATAAGCCATTTTTAGTTACAAGAAAATCCGTGTCGAGCGTCAGAGTCGCTATTGTTTCTGAAAAGCAATATGCATAGAAAATGTCAGATAATTTTAAGCTGCCGACTTCCTGTGGTGTAGTGGTTAGCATCGCTGCCTCGTATCATAGAGGTCCCGGGCTCGAATCCTGGCAATGTCTTGGCCGTTGTGTTGTTTCAGTTACCATACTATGATTCCCTTACTTAGATATAAAGTTCTCCGTAATTGTGTAAAGTAGCTAGTGACTGTAGGTGTTGGTGCGATTTTAAACAAAAAAATGTTTAAGAGCTATTTCCCTCTCATTAGATATGTAATCATTTAACTTCGACAGGTTACGCGAGGGCATAATCTATCCTGCTGCAAGTTCTATATGTCATTAGGGTAGGAACTTTTACGACCTTAAAGTGGAGAAAATGGAACCTAATTCTTCGAAGTATCGACAGAAACCTTTACTGCGACGGTCACCTATAAACACCAAAATGGTGTAGGGAGCTACAGAAGACCAGAATGCACATCTTACATTCCCCTTTATTTTTTATATTGTGTATTGTTCAACTTATTTGAGTTTTAAAACGTGACGTCAAGGTAATCTAAGTTACATTTGATTAAATATTACAATAATCAGTTTTAATTTTAATTAGACGATCACTCTAGGATGTGTTTGTTAGTACATAATATTTTTATTTGTTTTTTGCTAAAACATCGATTTTTAGTATTACGAAAAATGTATTCATATTTGCATTGTTATAGCTTCATAATACGTGTCAGTAGATCATATTAAAATATCAAAAAACTTGCTTAACTTGAATGGTTTGCAGTTTTCACACTAACCTTATATTGCAAAGTAACAATGAGACTCAATTGAGCAATCACGCTAGTCACATGCTGTAAAAAATTACAGCTGCCAGAAGAGACATGACTTATGCTAGCTGACATGCAAATCAGGAAGTTTCTGTGGCGTTGTAAATAAAGGTGTTACATCACGTAAGAAATAAATACATTTCAGCTTGACTTTATAGTTTGACAGGTGATAGGTCAAATTAAACATCATACAAAAGTGGGTAATGATAACTTAAACAAAGCTTGCAATGTTTAATATTGTATTATCTAAAATATAGTCTTTCTTTATTTGCAAAATGTCTCGAGTGTAAATGCACCCCTGACGTTGGGAATATAATCTGAATTCTGTGTAGTCTTTTGGTGTAAATATTATACATTCCTTAATAATACTATAAATTATTTTAAATATACCTGCTGTAAATTTCGAAAAATGTAATATTAACATCAATATTATTTTCAAGCATTCGCAACGCAAAATATTCTCACTGAACATGACATTAAACGCACTCATGACGACTAAAGCAACCAAAGTGGGATAACTGCCCAATAAACCCGTGCAAGGTCGCCATAACTAGCTGAATGGATCCAGTGGCGCCAACCTGTATGTTTTCTGTGGTTTCAGTGCCTATAATCCATGTATTGGAGTTCGCTTGCCATCGGAAGGCATTGATGGTTCGTGGTAATAAGTAAAATTAGATATCAGCTCATGTAATGAACTATTGTAATATTAGTGATAAGAAGTTTGAATGATAAAATGTTATTATATTACCTTGAACAAGTGAATAGCCATCATTAAAAATGATATGACACCAACGTTTACATTATAATTTTTGCGGTAGTTTTGTTGGATTGATGTTGCAAGCGCTAGTCGGTTTTGTATTTCTCCTTGCAGACCTCTCGTTTGTGATCGTTCATTCAGTTCTTGTTTGCCTTATGGCTACTAAAAGTTCCCCAACGGTTTAGGCTGAAAGATATATTTGGTGGCACCAGCTCCAACCAATGACGTCAGAGGTGTAGATGCGGCATGTAGCAGTCAATACAATTCTCCCTTCCTGCCAGCCTCGTTCATCTGCAGAGAATTTATTTGAGACGGAAATATTCTATTCAACGCTAATGGAGTTTGAGTCAGAGGTAAAAGTTTCTTTCAAGCATTTTGCCGCGCCACATAACGAGACCGCATTTATATTCCAGGGCCTCTAAACATGCTCAATTTTCGAGGCTCTTTTTAATATTTATCAGATCAAATTACTGGATTCTTTAGGCGTTTGCAGCCTCTCGGGTTTGCGGTATTTTGATTTAATTTACGTTCGCATACTAATCTCAATTAACATACTGTAACGTGAAACTGGAAGCGCTTTATTCATTCTTAATTGAAACCATGGTTGCAACAGATCTACTTCATATTCAACGTACATAAAATATGTAAGATGAATATTATTCAGTAATTAAAGAATATTTTTTCCCATTTTTAACGATCATAATTTCTTCAAAGGTTGCAATTCCTGAACAAAAGAATAAATGAGTTCATTGGATACTTTAAATATAAGTTACAAAGTCTATGCGTTAGTTTCAGGATCTCTACAAGATTTTGGAAAGTTAAGTCATTTTTACATAAACAGTCGACTAGAGGTTAGAGAGAAAATTGTTTATGCATTCTAGATTTTGGTTTTCCGAAACTACGTAGCCAATAACTACGCAAGTTGGGGAGCTATAATTGGAGATAATTGATTTTGATTTGTCCGGTTTCCCAAAACCATTTAGGCAACAATACTGATTCACAAAGACAGATGCCTCTTGATACCAACAAAATTTAAGGGAACTATATTGACTATTAGTTGAAACGCTCTTTGAATAATAGCTTCTGTGACGACTATTTGTTGTACCACACTTCTAATAGAGTAAGAGCAATTGAAACGTATTTCCGTCAAATATTTTTTTTATGAATTTTAATTCACAATAACAAAAAGAATGAGCAGTAAGACCAACCGGATAATATATTATTTGTAGCGATTGCCTGTCGATTTAGTCGGCACGGATATCCAGCAGCGATAAACTTTTACATGTGAAACTCTGCGGTCGTATCGTCGCACATAAGTACCACACCGCGCCGCAGAGAATTCAACTTGCAGCGCGTCGCCAGACGCCAACGTACGTCTAACGAAAACTCGGAACAATGACCTCGTACTAACTAAATAAAAGTCTTATGTCACGTGAAACTGGTTCTTATTGTTGATAACTGTCTTCCAAAGATTGTTGCCTCTATATATTTGCAAATAATATTTTATTTTACACTTTCTTCGTGCCCAGCGTTGCCCAGAATTTAAGCATTAAAACGAGTATCATAATATATAGATTGAGTGGCATTAGCAAGGCTTGCTGCGTGATTGTTATCCCCACTCCTCTCGGACCAACTGGCTAGTCGCTCTAAAAACCATTTAGTTGACAAAATTAAAGGCGTCGATAAATATTATAAATCTTTTCAGATTATTGATCATTACTGTATATGTATTTTGAATTCAATTTACTATTATCGCATAAGCTAAAGCTATACAAGGAGGAAGCTATCTTACCACGGATCTTTGAGCGACATGAATTTCGAACCATGCACGTATTATCGTTTATGGTTTATTGCTACAGAAAATATTTTTTAATATAATTACTTTTACTATATATTTCCATTGAATTTTCTAAAGCATATTTTGATATGTTGAGATACATTGCAACCAGTTCACTTGTCCGTTTTTCTGTAGCTTTGAACTACATTTTCCGCATCTCCTAAACGTATCGTCGAAAATAGACTGACGATTTACTATTTCATAAGACGTACATCATCAGGAATTCCCTTTTTTGCGGAAAATTCTGGCTTTCAGTCGTCTTTTCGATGAAGAATATCGACCTATCTGCTGAATTTTGTAGGATTTTCAAAGAATAAAACTATTAACTCATGCAATATCAATTAGAAAATATTATAATTTGTGCCACAATTTTACTGTTTGCCGTACTATTGCATACGATTCTCGCAGATGTTGGAGGCGGCCCACATTCCCATGTTACGTTTAAACTGCGATATAGCAATCTAATTAATGGTATGCGAAGTCAACGTGACAAACAAATTAATTTTATAGATATACTTAAGGCTGTAGGACGATTCGGCGCAGGCGATTGTGCGCAGCCACTTCATGTCATCTCATATTGTATGATTATAATAACAATCTACGTTGCAAAAGTGAATAAACTTAACCGAATAGTTTTTCTCTATCGATATAATTTTAGAGTAATAATTGTAAAATTTAAAAATGTATTGCATTAATGCGTTTGTTTGAATTATCATATATAAAATAAACTTTAATATATTTTTGTTATACAATTTTTCTCTTGTCTTCTAAACAGTTGTGTAACGTTATTATAAATAAATATTTTGAATCAACAACTATGGAAACAATTTGTCACGTGACCGGTACTCATGAATTTTGAGATTTTTTCCCCAATATAATTTATATCACTTTTTATGGTCACGTTGTGGACTACAAACTGCATCATCCGACTGGAATCCCGAGAACTCTTATTCAGCAGCATATTGGATTAATTATAAGCTAAAAAATAAGTCGATGAGATATTTCAAACCGAACGTTTCTCATAGAACGTAGATTTTTCCAACGAAGATGCAATTGTATGCGAACTCAACGTGACAAACAGATTAATTTTATACATACATATAAAATGAGAGGAAAGAGACCGTTTTCTGTAGTGAGATAAATAAATAAACACAGATCCACTTTGATAACATTGAAAACTGTGGTTTCGCATTCTAATTGCATATTGATGCAAATATCAATATACTGTAGTACTTAAAATATGTGACATGGATTAATAAGAAATGCTTGAAATTGATTGAAATAGAAACGTAAAGGAGCAGGAATAAAACCCAAAATATTAATGAAACGTTTTTAGTGTTCACCTGAGGGTATATATACATAGTATATATAAGCATAAGCCTAATAACTACTGATGAGCACCACTTCAAACTTGAGAAGCGATACTGATTGTCAGAGTGAGTTCTCTTAAACGCGACAATTCCCTCTTGGATTGACAGACGTACAGTCAACCTACACTTCTGTAAACTTAGCACGCAAGGCTAAATCAGGTAATGGCTTTTCTTCGCTACGCAACGATACGATAAGGAGCGTGGGGTGTGCGTTTGTAAGGATATAACTTAAATTAACTTCCGTTTCAAGCTGTTTCAGCTTGCAATCCTTATGCACTACTGACCCAGCGCGTTTCACTGTAAATGTACCTCGTTAGACAAGACAACAAACTTTCTAAGCATCTCATTTTGTGCCATTTTATAATACTTGATAAATCTAACAAATCATTGTCAACTATTAATTTAATATTCAAACATTCGCCAGCAAAATATATAGTTCATGATTGTTAGAGTCTTTATATGAAAGTATGTTAAAAAATATTTACAATTAGCTGTTTGCATGTTTTACATTTTAATTTCTGAATCCTAATAAGTGTTTGTGATTCCAGTCAATCAGTAACGTCACGTGGCAAACAGAAGAAATCTTTGAGAGCGATGACTTGTATCATCGTAAGTTGCAGTGTCTTCAAAAACTCAACGAAACCCATGAAACCACTCCTTCAGGTAGGACATAAAGTTACTATTTACACATGTGCATTATTTACCTCTAATATATTTGTAAGGGCTTAATTTTATCCTTAATTTATTATCGACTTCATTAAGAATATTGAGGAGACGTGATTCCAAGGTAAAAATTTTTTCAAGGAATTTATTAAATGTTGTTAAGACTGATTTTTAATTTTATTATGATGATAATTTTCCTTATTCTTCTCAGCCACTTAAATAAACCAAAACTATAATATAGAATATGATAATGTAAAATGTATAAAGAAAATAATATAATTAAAAGAAATATTTTGGAATCTATTTACATTTTTAAAAACAATAATGGTATGAATTTCAGAAAGGAATGTGAAGAAATATCCAAAAACTACGCCAAATTTGAAAGTAATTTTAGTCAAAATTAAAATTAGGTGATTTGGACTTAGACTTATTAAATATTGTTCTACAAGATTCGGTAAATCGATTTGAATATTACGATTATTATCGACACTTGACATTTAAATTTTCGATGTGGCCACATTAAAAGTTTAGGACTCATTGAAAATTTTTTCAATGTAAATTTTCGACGATTCATGGATGTATGTTGCTGTTTGTGCTTGAGCATCAACTTCTGGAACTTCGAAGATCGAAAAATGCTCTTTGTAGGCCAACACAGTCTGCAATTGCGTACAAATCCATGATGAAAATTAGAAATTTTAAATACTAAATTACATGAGGGTATGTATAATATTTTTTTAAATATTAAATCATCGTGAAAAAACTAAATTATGTATGTCACAATTTAAAAAAATCCATATAAAAATAATTCTTGTAATATTTCATAAAAATTGTCTTATTTTGTAGATGAATATGGTAATGCCGAAAGCTTCTTCCAAATAAATTTTCGAAATCAAAATTGAAATATAGTTTTGGTGTATTTAAGTGATTGATAAAAATAAGGAAAATTATCAACATGGCAAAAATTAAATTTTCGTAAAATTACATTACCTATCACTTGGAAAAACACGCGTTTATGACTGTACGTACTTTTGGCCAAGATATTTTGCCGGACAACGGACTTCTCAGAAGTGACTGCTAATCACAAACGCATCCTAATTCAACCTCTGAATCAACATAACACGTTTAAGAGCATTTCATCAGTATATAACAACTAATAAGACATAATAATTTTAAGATTCCATTAAAATATTTTTACATCTCCCGTATGAGATATAATTAGCATCTGCAAACAGGTATGCGGTCGTTCATGAATTTTAATAGATTAATTTTGTTGCCATCGTTTCGATCCTAGAGGATCACGTGTGAACTGTGGTTACTTCTACAGCACTTGCCGGTTGCGTGTTTACAACTAGGATAATAAGTCACAGATGATGATGTATGATACCACAAACATCATCTATGCCCTCGCTGGGATTCGTACCCAATAGATTACTTTACCATACAGTTGTCATATGTTCTTGACGTCCTAGTGTATTCCAATGTATTGTATCCTATGTATCCAGTTTCAAGAAAAACATTTTTAAATCATTCTAATTTTTTAAAAAGATTAGGTTTTATTCCTGCTCCTTTACGTTTCTATTTCAATCAATTTCAAGCATTTCTTATTATTCCATGTCACACATTTTAAATATTACAGTATATTGACATTCGTAACAATATCCAATTAGAATGCGAAAACACAGTTTTCAGTCTTATCAGAGTGGATCTGTGTTTATTTATTTACGTCACTACAGAAAATGGTCTCTTTCTTCTCATGTTACTAACACTCTCAATTATATTTTTAACTAGCTTCACTTCTCTAAGAAGTTGGCTATTTCGAGTGACTTATCACTGAATACGCTTAACCGATCGTTTTGCGGTATCGATATAATTTTAGAGTAATAATTGTAAAATTAAAAAAATGTATTGCATTAATGCGTTTGTCTGAATTATCATATATAAAATAAACTTTACTGTATTTCGCCATTTTTTTTCGTGATGCATGTCACAAATTTTTAATACCTTTTTGTTGTTCAATTTTTCTCTTGTCCTGTATACCGTTGTGTAACGTTATTATAAATAAATATTTTGAATAAACAACTATGGAAACAATTTGCCACGTGACCAGTACTCATGAATTTTGAGAATTTTTCTCCAATATAATTGGTAAAACAATCATATTGTATTAATTATAAGCTAAAAAATAAGACGATGAGATATTTCAAGCCGAAAGTTTCTAAGAGAACGTAGATTTTCCCGACGAAGAGCTGAATGAAGAGTTCTCGGGATCCCAGTCGGGTGATGCAGTTTGTAGTCCACAACGTTTTAATGGCTGACACCGCCATCGGCTGGACTACACCCGACTGGAATCCCGAGAACTCTTCATTGGAACGTTTCTTATTAACTGTCAACCGCGATAAAAATAATTTGTAAAAAGAAGAAAATAACAACATGACAAAGGTTGAAGTGTGTGTGCAACATTCAAGACTGAATAAAAACAGAATAAATTGCAATAGAAACTTGTATTTGTAAAATTTTATTGATTAAAATTTAGTTTTGGTCACAATTTTCTCTTAGATAACTTAGTGATAAAAGAAGGTACATATTAGTAAAAATTGTTTACCATAAATGATATTAAAAAGTAACCAATGAGGAACGGAACTGTATTGAGCATATTCAGCTAAAAGTATGTAGACTATTATTATTATAATATATCGAAATAATATCACATTTATTAGAGTCAACGTAAATAAATAAATATTAAATTTTAAATTCCTGTAGCATTTCTACAACTGTTAACATTAAAAAGACATAAAGAATTATGAAAAATGGAACCGACAATTTGGTAAGAAAACATTATTACATTATTGGTCAACAATTGAATGCTATTATTAAATATTTTAAAAAGAGATGTTACAATAAAAGTATAAGAAATAATTATAATTATAATAGAAATAATACTAAGAAAAATCGTTAATTATTCCGACACTTCAACATTATTAAATTTGTAATGCACGTTACCCACCAGACATATTAATATACAGTTGTACATAAAATAAAAATAAACTGGCCAGTTTTTAAATCTATTAAAGATTAGTATAAAAATGGTTATAAGTAAGCTGATTCATACAAACAACAATTGAGCAATATTTTAATTAATGGTAGTAACATGCATGACGCTGAATTAAAATACGCACAACGATTTCGGTTGACCTTCACTTGCAGATAATAAAACTGAAACTGAAGCTAATGGTTCATAAATCATGCGTCTCCATGGGTCTGTTTATATTGCTTTCAAGCCTTTTACAAAAGTAATAAAGGGCCTCGGGTACTTGGTAAGATGCATGGCATAATTTTCCCCCTATTCTAGAGTTCATATGTTTAAATATTTGTTTTCCTGAATAAAACGTTGTATTACTTATACAATTATATCTCATAAAGATATTTCAGAACATCGCCTGTGTAATAAATGACTTAACAACCCGAAGATTTTATTTTGCATTCACTGCTTTCTTACTGGGACATGGGAATTTCCTAGTGTTTTGCGACAATAGTTTTTCATAACTTTTTATAAAATCTTCAGCATTATTTTAGTGTCATTTGTAAAGGATATTTTATAACTTAATGGATATAAGAAGCGTGAATGTGTTTCTGAGGCCCATATATACATCAAATCTGTTCAGAAAATTCCCCGAACGATTGTACCCTATGAGGAAAAGTGATGCAAAAGTATGTTTCTTCATTTATGAATTTCTAATATTTTGATTCTGAACTAGCCGTTTAGTGAATGGTTGGATGCAGTCCGGAAATCGTCACCCATTATCACGTTAAAAACCTTCTGAGAATTTTTTTAAAAAGTGAAATACATTTAAAGGAATATTTAATGTATTTAAGTGGTGTGTTATTTCAACATTAGCATTTAACAAGCGTTTATGGGTATCTGTTCAGAAAATTCCCCGAACGATTGTACCCTATGAGGAAAAGTGATGCAAAAGTATGTTTCTTCATTTATGAATTTCTAATATTTTGATTCTGAACTAGCCGTTTAGTGAATGGTTGGATGCAGTCCGGAAATCGTCACCCATTGTCACGTTAAAAACCTTCTGAGAATTTTTTTAAAAAGTGAAATACATTTAAAGGAATATTTAATGTATTTAAGTGGTGTGTTATTTCAACATTAGCATTTAACAAGCGTTTATGGGTATCATCCATACCTATAAGGTTTCAAAATGATAAACAAATCAATTTTCTAACTGAGAAGATATACGAAAAATAGTATACTTGTAATGACAGGAACAGTTTTCTGTCATTATCTCAATAATCAAAACGTGGGTTGCGTGTTGCATTGGGGTTAGGGGCACTCGGTTACTTTTACTTTTGCTATTCCAAAAATAACCACCTCTTCCCAATGAAACCTTCAAAGCAGCTGTATTCTTATTTTACTGCAAACTGTTTGAGCCTGGATGCATGTCTGTCTCATCTGTCAATCTCGACCATTGCGTCAGTTGCCTGACATCTCGAAGTATGACGGCCGCTCCTATTGTACAGCTACAACAAAATACTCAATATTATATTATATAGCATAGATTCACCAGTTACCTTCAACTGGTTAACGAAAAGATCGTTTTGCTCTGGTTTAGGTTTTATTCGGAAAGGTTCGATACGGCCCCAGGTATAACTAAAGATGCTGTGACTTAAAAACACTTTGAAGCAGACTTGGTTAATTTGATCGATTCCAAGTTACATTTTTACAAGTTTTACAATAAAAAAAATAATAATAATATGTTGTTATAATAGATATTTGAACACAAATTCTCTAGACGAACGAGTAGAACGATGGGAGAGATTCTTTTTAAATATATTAATATTTACAATCTGTTTATTAGGAACAATAAGTAAATTTTTCCAGACTTAATTACTAAATTAAACTAATAGACCACAGAGAACATTTCGCTGAAAGTTCTCATACTTGCAACAACAACAAAAAATCGTTTGCACTGAAGCTATATTCAGTCCATTTTGAATTATTTGATTTGGTATGTACCATGGCACTCTGACAATACTTCTGATACCTTAATTTACAAGATTTCAATGTTTGAGTTGCTGTCAGTTCCTCCAGAGTGTATACCATATGCCCAAATGGGTTTAATTATTGCCCTGTGAGTAGAAACTTATTTTATATGTTCACTAGTGGCTTTTTGATAATTAGCCAAATCATTTAATTAAATATGATATATAGATAAAATTGCCTCTAACATAGTACCCTGAGGAACTCTCGAAGTAATGGAGTGCAGGTCTGATATTTCGTCTCGCTGTTTGAAATTGCAGGTAAGATGTAAATATTTTGTAAAAATGATGCGGTAGTACTATTTTGAGTTTGTAACGTAGACCTTCATGGCAGACTTTGTCAAACTCCCGCTTAACGTCTAGGAATCCGGCGAAGCAGTACATTTCAAATATCGTTTGTTACATTGACGATTCTGTGTACTTGTTCTGAAATTCTATGATTATTTTTAAATCCAACTGAAGATTTGGTGTCAGGTTTCCTTCCTTTACTAATGTTTGGATCCGTTGTAATAGTAGCTTTTCGAACAGCTTGGATACTTATTGGCCTGTATGATTCTATATTACTTAACTGTTTTCCTGGCTTATGTATCACGATTATTTGAACACATTTCCAATAACCGGAAAAGTGCTTTATTCCTATGATAACATTAAATATCGTGGTTATGACTTACTTCAAGATAATTCGCATCCTGGTGCTGTCGTATTATGGATTCCTAGCACAGTGTTTTCGGTTTTTGCCTTTGACAACTCTTTAATAGTTAGTTCCAACTAAAACGGCGCTTCTAAGAATTCTTGGATATTATATTCTGCAGCTACGTTCTGTCTTGAAGGTTTAAACACGTCTTCAAGATAGTTAGCAAAGGCAGAAGCTTTTTCTTGTCGTTTAATTCTCAGTTTCCCACTTCATCTTTCACATGTGGCATTGCTTGCTGTGGACGTTTCAGCTTAGTTGCTTCTGTGGCCGTGAGGTTACTAAGATATTCCTGTATTGATTTATTTTTTATATCCAGCATGATTTTTTACGTCTTGCGCTGCCGTGTTAAATATTTTATGTCTGTTTCAGATAGCGTTATTTGTCTATAACTTTTATTTGATTACTGTCGGACATTCTTCTCTGATTCTGTTATGTGGACGTCAGAAGTTGTATAGCCAAGCTGCTTGTTGGATATCTTTGGTTAAATCGTTGACTGATAGTCTATATCTTTATTTATTTTTAGTTGATTAATTCGTCCAGGTGTGTTCTAAATGTAACTTATTCCGTATACATGGAATATAGTGTTGTCTGCTGTTGTTTCTGTTCTATTTGTGCGTACATTTTGACCGAAACAATAGAATGGTCTGAAGGAAGTCCAATGATGTTTCAGTCTTACATTGCAAATTGTTTATACGCTTTGTAACAGCGACGTCAGTAGTACCCGGTGTCCTTTGGGGCTCTTCTGGTCAGTAAGTGGGTTCGTCCGTTGTCAAGCATCCTAAGCTGTTAGTTTTTATTGCGGCTATTAATTCTGTGCCTTTAATTGAAGTACACCTTGAATCTCATAATGGATTATTTGCGTTGAAGTCGCCACCGGTTATAAATCTGTTTCCTAACGTTTTTTAGTATTTTGCGTAGTGTTGAATTTTATTATTATTATATAGTTGGGCAGTATACTGCTATATATTTAGTGATGGTATGTTGTCCTTTCTGATATCAGTTGTCGCTTGAAGATATTCATACTGATATTTTAGTAGCTCATAATGTTTTATATTGTCTTACTATGACTGCCGTTCCTACACTAGGCTGTGTAGTAATAGATGTATTTTTTGGTATTTTAATGTGACTTTCTGCGTTAGCTGTACTTCTGAGATTAATATCATATCAACTTTATTCACAAGTAAGTAGTAGATGACTTCCTGTGTAACTTATATTATGAGACAGTCGTCTTACTTATTGGGAGTATGCTATTCCATACTTGATGGCGGGGGGGGGGGGGAGTATTCATCATCTGTTGTAATGCAGGGTAGAGTTTTTCTTGACGTTGTTTGTGACCCCAATACCCTCTATTTTTTGCCGGATGATTTCCGTCATAATTAACACATTTAACTTCTTCATTTCTTACTTTTCTTGGATAGAGTCATTTTCTAGACATTTGACACGCCTAGACGGCTGATAGCAATAAGTTTTTCTGTGTCGATATATCTGGCATCTAGCACATGGAGGAATTAGTTTACCCGTGTGTGCGGCTTTAAATTGAACCCCTTAATTTTTGATGAGTTTAACATTATAAATCTCTTTATTATTGTCCTTGTTTATAATATCGATGAAAAACATAAGCAGGGAAATTTTTGGTACTCGTTTAATGTTCCATATATTGACTACCTCGTGTCAAACATTTTTCAATTCCGATTTTATGTTTTCAGTTTCCGTAGAAGAGTGAATGTTTCTTGGTATTACTTGTTTAGCCTTATAAAGCTACTGATTGGTATCGTGGCTATATTTGTTAGAATTATATTAAGTTTTCTGGGATGTTAAGTCACGTTGTTGTTTAGCATTCGATATGTCCGAGCATTCTCAAGGATAGGCGAAGAAAATCTCTCTATGTGCACAACGTGGCTTAAATAGCGCTGGGACGTTCAGGGTATCCGGCTTCGGATTAGCGCACAGCTGGACTACATGCCTAAAGGGGTTCCTACACAGTCAATGAAGACTGTGAGTCTGAATGATGTATCAGAGTGACAGTCCAGGTGTCCGTCAGGTAGTATCCTACACAACGAACCAGACTGACAGTCTTCAGTTGCCTGCCGTTAGTCAGAGGTAGTAGTTGTCCATTTAAAAGAGATCAACCGATTTAGCTATAATAATGGCTATGATGTAAAAATTAACATCTGTGGAACGAATAAAAATAGATACGACCTTATATTAATAGACGAACCTTATAAATTAAAGAGAACTAATTAACAAATTTAGATATACCGGCGTTTCGAAGTTGACTTTGCGACTTACTCAAATCGCTCTTATAAAGTAAACTGACAAAATTTGAAACAATAGAAAATATATATAATGCGTATAATGTCGTATCTATTATTATGATAATGGCAATTGTCAGTAAAAGAACAGCGAAGCGTTGACGTTGCGCGAAAAGTGTACGTATTTATTTACTGCGTAAATTTAAGCGACAAATGCATTATTTCGTAACACGCAGGGATAAATTTCTCGAAATGTTAGAAGTGTATCTGTGCAGAAGAAAGGATAGTAGAATAAAATAATAGATCCATATTGAAAAGAGCCAAATTGGTGTAATACGATTCCGCATTTATTTGTAGAGATCCGTTAATGGGGTGAAAGTTGATTAGTGTAATAAATAGGTTGATAGATGTTCCAAATTATTACTTCGCCTATTGTAGTGTCTTAGTTTGGATATAAATCCCATACTTAATCTTAAGGGCAGGAATAAGCAATAAGCAGGTAATTATTAACATTTATTACAAGTATTTTAACTATTCAATATGAAAAAGTTCCTACTCCTTAGAAGAACTTATAAATAAAATTACTGCCGCTAATAATTTTAATTAAACGCCTTTTAAAAAATACCCTGGTAATGAAAATTTTTGAGTTTATAGTAACGGACATTCGTTTTGCCTATCAGATATTATTGTTAACTTTAGGTCATTTAATCTGGCTCTTGCACCGTTCATCCTACATTTCTTTTAAACTCCAAGCACTGCAGCAATATTAATTCAAATAATTACGGCTCAACCACACGTGCCTTTTCCGTGAATGCAGAGTAAATTGACGACAATGAATGGGCAGCACGTGACGTAGAATGTGTCGGATATTGTTCACTTTCTGAACAATTTGTACGAATCTCTTTATTTGTGGGATCCGCTTTGCGAGAAGAATGAAAAAGAATTGTATAAAATTTTGCAGCTATTGAGAAAGCTTCTTCTGAACCGCTATAGAGTTATTAACCCCTCAGCAACAACAATCGGGGGTAACAGGTAGACATTCTTTGTTTGGCCCCAACACTTTGGAGGCGGGGTTTGGGCGGGACTAAATAGTCCAAGACATCAAAATATCTAGATATCCGTGATTCACGGTGTCAGTCCACCATTCACTCAATAATACTGGCAGTTCCTCTAATACTGACCGTCAGATTGGTCGTGTAAGGGCTCCTTACGAAAACATCGCATTCTAGGAATAAACTATAAAACGTTGTCAGAAGTGCTCAGAGCAATCTAGCGAAACGTTTGCAGGAAAGCCAAAAAACAATTTGACGTAACAACCCAAAATACGTTATATAATATTTTGTTATTAGTGAACGAAGATTTTCCCGGTGTAGTTGCTGCAGAAATAGTTCTCGGGTTTCCACTCGGGTACAGCTGCGATTAAGACGCGACGTTTCAAGGACCACGTGCTCTGTCGTCACCTTCTGGCCAGAAGAACTGTTTCTTCATGATGTTTCTAATTACGTTCTTATAGAGCTTTAATAATAGCGCTGTAGCTTCCGTGTGTTTTAAATGTATGTTTCTGAACATTTCTGATTGTTTGAAGAGTGAAATTGACTTTTGCTATACTTTCTAGATGCTCTGTAATAGGTTGAATGATGCCTACTCTTGTTACAAAGATTGGCGATGGCTCTCTTGATCCATTACGTTACGTCTTCTTTTCAGGTATTTGCATTTCAATTTTCTGTTGGGGTTGTTTTCGTCAGCCAATAATGTGCTGTTTCGACATTATCTTCCACTTCAGGACTTCGTGTTCTGTTTTTATAGTTTACTGTTTTCCAATCATGATCTTTCTGAGCCTCTAGGGGAGGAAAATGCATACTGCTTGCTGCTTGAGGTTGCTCATGTGATTGAAGATTTTACCTGCAGGGTTGACTATAATACAGTGTTTAGTATTACTTATTGCATTGGTTGCACAGAGAACCCTGGTTGATCTATTGTTTGTATTTGGGCGTTGTATTTAATGGTAGTTGTGTATGCGGCAAGTAAATATTTGTGAAGGTTTGTTTAAATTCCATTATAATATAATAGGAACAAAGATTAATGAAATAAAGTAAGATAATATTTACGGTCTCTGCAGCGACTTCGCGGACCACATTTGATTTTCACAATGCTTTATATTAGCATCGCAGATATTAAGACGTTTCGCTATCCACCACATTCATGTATTGGGCACCAGACGCAGAAATCGTGAAAAGAAACTGTTAGTTTTAAATATGGTGCACTGGGATTAACATTTGCACCTTACTTAATTTTAAAGTACCGGTCGTACAAACACTACTTTGTTCTGGCTCAAAGCCAGAACAGGTGGAAACTGTGATTCCTTAGCGTTGTGTGCACGGGAACTGTAGAAATGCAGCACGCGTGGACTCGTCGTTGACTAGCATTGTAAACACTTGCCTTGATCGAACAGGTGAGACACGAACTGATGGAAAAGATAATCTCAAATTCGTTAATAGAAATATATAAAAAAAAGTTTCAAAGGAAACTATATTCAGCAATTGAACCTCATGAAGATATTAACTGGTATCATGTCACACGAAATTATTTTGAGACCAATTAGTAACTTGGAGCTGAGGTTTACTAATCTTAATATGATGCGTAAACGAGTGAAGGATTAATGTGAGAAAAAAACAAGAGAATCGATTTTTCTCACAAGTTATAATTAAGTTTGTTTTGCATTGTATTTATTTAATCTACAAATGGGCAGATGCTCCATAGGGAATATACATTCATTCAGTTGCCCCCAGTCATATATTCCTAATTTATTTTAAATTACAAAATCTGAAAGTATCTGTATTGTTTATGTCATTCTCCCAAAAAACATATAATAAAAATATCAATTTTAATTATCTATCATGAGTGTCCTTTTCAGTTGTACAAATAACACGCTTACAGCGTTATATTTCAATGTAACGAATATTTAGTGCGATAATTGTATTTCAAACTTGGCTATAACTTCAATAAACAGATAATGTTAAAGGAATAGATGCAAATAAAATATGTTCCAAGCTGGGTTTAAAATGCTGGTTAAAATACGGTATTTTTTATGGGATGTTGACGTTACATGTAGTGTAACAGTTCTGTTTAAGGGAACTAGAAGGTCTTCCAAACTTACAGACGGTGAAATATCTTTAATAATATTTGATACTGTCTAACTCAAACTCATCACCTTCCGCATTGGATTTCTCAAAGATACTTCACTTGATGTTCAGGTTTTATTTAATCATGATGATCGCAAATGATTTAATGTTAAAAAATAACTGTCACTTTCTGTTCTGCTACGTAGTAAGCAATGATCTAGATTTGTAGGAGCGAATGGTTTACACCTGAATATTTTGGTGGTGACGTTTAGTGGTGTACTAACAAGTAAACAGTTCTTTTAGAGTTTTCCTATTTCAGTGAACTAAACTATTTTCTTAACATCCACTTTTGAAACAGTAACCGGAATATCCGACTGCTTACAATTAATTCTTTCTCTATGTGAGCGGAAATCTTATAGAATTTAAGCACGTTTGGTTACAGAAATATAAGTTAACGAATTTTTTTGTACGTAATATATGAATATATAAAAAGAATGTTGGTCTGCCGGTAAATGTGGTGTACAAAAGTCCGGTTTCGTTGTAATTTTACCACGTCCCTAAGGACTGCTTGGCCACGCGGTTGTTTCTGTCTACTATTTTCTTGGCTCCGCCACATTGTGTGTCCTGGAAATTAAGGCAAACACAACGGAAGGTTTCCCAGTAGCCTTGGAATTACAACAAAACTCACAATAACGGCGAAGCTTCTTTTTTCCTGAAGAGCCCTCCAGGTATTTCGGACGGTTCCTCAGTTACTTGTATGAAATAAGGATATAATAAATGGTTAAAATATTTCGGTAGAAAATTTATAGAGAGATAGATAAGCGCTCGTCTATTTTAAATTCAAGAGACGTTTTCCACTAATGACAGAAAGTTTATCATCATATAATTCATATTTCTGACTATGATACGTTAAAAATTAATTATTTGTATTCAGATAAAGCAAAGGTTTCATACACGGTTTCCTCATTCACTCAAATTAATTAAATTATTTTAAGATTTCAAATTGAATATTACCGATTAAAAATAAAACTTTGATGCAAACATAAATACTGCCTCCGCATTTACATATATAATATATTCATATATATTATGGCAGCTTATGCATATTGTTCAATACTATATTTCGTCACAACTTTATGACTGATATGACTTTTTAAAATTTCTTAAATCCTCTTTATTAACTAAATAAATTAACCCATGGTCCTTAACTGTGTTGTACAAGTAAGAGACTTTAAAAAAAACATATTTTCAGGTAAATTCTTTATCGTAGTTATGTTTTCGTTGTTATCTATGCGCTTAATTGAATTTTAAAATATATCTATGCACTTTAAGCGCCTGCACATAAAATGAGGTTCAGTTTATAAAAACAGTTTTTTACAAAAATATAGCTTTTGTGTCGAATTAAATGGGTTCCTGTAGGGAAAGTAATTGTTATTATTTTTGCATTACCAATAGTAACTATTTATTATACTTATAAGTTACATTTAATTAAATTACATTAAAATATTTTTATATTACTGACAACTTGGCTATTCTAAGCGTATGGTATTAAATAAATTTGGTATTACGCTCTTTATAAATGTAACATCATATTAGTTGATTAAGTATAATTTAGTAACAAAATAATGATTCAATGAAATATTTTGTAACGTTTGTGTATATTATAGGAATATTATTAAACATACGAAAGTTCCAGATTCGGTTCGATTTTCCATCTTGATTTTACTATATATTCAAATATAACGAGAAATGTAATTGTAACCTAGAACAATATTCATATCAAACTTTTAAGTTTTTACGTATATTAATATTTTTATGGTCTTTCAAACATTTGAAACTCTGGGTTTTGCAGAACGAAAATGCTGGGAGAGAGAACTTGACGGTATTTGGAGAATTGAAATGTTACGTAAAAGAAAAGTTATTAGAATGACTAGGACAACCATTAAAAGAGGGTTTCGATTGATTTAATTTTGTAATAAGCTCAAATTTTTACTACAATCTGCTTGTACGATACTTTTAATGCATATACATGCCGTAGTTAGTAAACGCCAGGAATAAATTATGTGTCGTCAACCATGGTAAGCCAAAGGTTTTGAAACCTAATATAATATATAAAATTGCAGCGAGGAGTTGAGAATGACAAATGTAACGATAATGCGTATACGTGTGACTATGTTTCCTATCATTATAAACAGAATTTTTTGGTTAAAAGTCAAAAAATATAAAATGGCATCACTCAATATGGGAATCATCGATTTTTAAAGTTAATTATTTTATTTAATTGGCATACATATCGATTTATCTTATACGTCGTTCAAATAATTTTGAAGATGAATAACATAATGCTCCGATTCATTTTGACATCGGTTCCTGCTTTAAAATTTTAACACTAATATTTCCATTGTATTTTAAAGTGTAGTGTGGGTGGGTTGGATTTTATGAATTTATAAATATATAATATGCTCCACGCTGGTGGTAGCCAATTGTAAAGAAACGTATGGGGATGGAAGGTTAATTTTAATAATTACAATTTATTATTACTATAGTAATAATATAAAGCTGCACAGTTGGGTAACAATTTAATTTATAAGTAAGAAAGGGAAACATTTATGAGGGTTTTGAAAGATAAAATAAAAGATTTGACTTAAAGTTATGAATTAAATAACAAAATTTAAAGATGAGAATGAATGATATACAAATGAAAAACCGTTAAAAGTAATTAATTTATATTGGGACTCATTAAAAATCAGTGTCACCTTTGGGGTGAACGAAAAGGAAGCAATTTAATGTATGGGAAATAGATCTGTCAATGTGAACGTAAAATCTACGTTAACGATACCCGTGGAGACTGCAGCTTCATTATTTGGCGGCCCTTTGCTCTGGTATCCTTCGGTCTGCTTTGCAGGCACCTGATGTCCATTCTCGTTGGCTGCATCGGGGTTTATCACACTGTATCGATGGCGCCTTGAGCCAAAGTAGCGTAGACTCCTACGAAGAAATTATGAAACACCTAGGGTCGCAAACGCAGCTCTCAATTTTCTTCTCTCTTGCCAACGTCTCTCATTTTTATGACTTTAGAACACCTCTTTCCGGCGGTTCATCGATTTCTTCTCCTTCGCTCCAAAATCTTCTCAGGTAACCTCGGTACGAATTTAAAGTCCTCCTACTTAATTCCAGCAGCCAATTGGCTGCAATTTCAAATAGCACTCATTGACTTTTATTACAACAATTGCAGCCAATGGTAAAAAATTAGCTGTTGGACGTAAAAAAGTGCCTTCGTACATGTTTCCTGTTAGTTCCGTATCCAGTAGCAATTTCAAATTTTACTCGACGAACTTCCGACTTGGGAAGCAAATCTGTCTCAAATTAAGGACGGATGACTCTTTTTCGTGAAAGGGTCTTTTATTCTATTGTCTAGAAAATGTTAGTTTTCATTGTTTGAAGGAATTTCGGGGTAAAGGATATATGCGCTGACCCACGATAACACAAAAAAGTGCATCATAGAACTTACGATTTCTACTCGCGTTCTTTTACTACATTACAGTGTAATGATCGTACAAAAATTTAATAGTTCAATGAAATAAGAATTCTTTTTACAATATATTACTTCTGAAAAATTAAATAAAAATAAATTTTAATTATTTATAAGGTGTGTAATAACTTCTATTGGTCATTATACCCAAAAATTAAAATCTTGTGTTATGTTGATTATAAAATGGACAAATAGATACCTTATTAATACTTCTATTTCTGATGTCAGACAATGCTAGGGCTGAATTGCGGAAGGTTAAGATCCTAACTGAATTAATAATGAACAATTAATTTTAAAAAAGGCTTGATATAATAAATTTAAAAAATATATAATTTCGGGGTCGTTAAATACCTTTCCTAGCTAAATTTAGATAATTGCCAGGGACTTTTTATTTTCACTTTGCGTTTGACTTATGTTGTCTGCTTATCCCCAGCAGGATGTCCATTCTAAGAGCAACACATCAATTTCCTGCAGCGTTCTTGTTTTATTATTATTATTATTATTATTATTTAATGTTTACGTACCCAAATTTAGCCATATTTAAGTTGTGGAATTTCTTTGTTGGTAAGGAACCAGTTTCAATAAATTAATGGCTCTGGTTAGCCCTTTCCATCTTTTTAACGCAATAAAAGTTTCTGTTACACACCTCCGTTATGGTATAGGGAACATTGTAGACCGGGCAGAGCTTTGCACGTTTTATTGTCTGTACCCCAACTTTTAAGTAACAGTAAGTACCCGACATTGACCAAATACTCTTTTCGCTTTTGTTTCTCTGCAATTTAAATTAAATTTGAAAATATTTTTTAATCCCATAAAACCAATAGCTGGTACATCTGTAAAATATGTTACATTAGGTTTTTCAGTTATCAGTCTTAAATATTACACTACATTGACGAGAAAATTAGTCCGACTCTTACAACTTAATTACTGTTTAGTTCTATTTTAGATTTCCTGTTCTTGTACGAGGTGTGGGGCTCACGCTTTTGTTTCCAACAGATACATTAACAAGCCAAGGCGGTTCCTTTATTCTGCGACTCCTTTGTTTCTTGCAACCTGCTTACCGTCCATTGATCACAGATAATACCCGTTGACACTATTGTGTAAGGATTTTGGCTGCTTAGACTCGGCGAACTGACCGAAAACTTGCGTACTTTTGTGACCTCTTTATTTGAAACACCCTTTTCAAAAATCGAAATAGCTTCAAGTCTCGGATACCTAACAACGATATTTTTTTCTGGCGTTAGACTTCAATTATATCAGCGTAAAAAGCATTACCTCCACAGACTTTCCCGTATCACTATTTACCTATTTCAAAATCTCATTTCTATGGTTGATATGGTGTATATTCACATTCATTTCGTCCGGTTCATCTCATAAGTAATTTCACCTGGTGCGCGCAATTCAATTTCTAGCATTTGGTTCTCCTTTTCTACATCTCTGCACTATCTTAGAGGTTATCCTACATTAATTACCGATTTCTCTACGTTTTCCAGTTCTTAAATTATCATTGACTGACTGTTGGGTAATTGTTTTCTAGTCTCCAAATTTCCGTGCCAAAGAGTCTATCGTATTTTCTAAACTCTCGAATCTATTTTAATTTATTCATATTTTTGTTATTTTCTGCAAACCCTTTGACCAATTCTGATCCGAAATATTTTTATTATAAACTGCCCTAATTTCTTGAGTACTTTTCTTATTAATTTCCATTATTATCGAATCGATCATCACTACTCCCGTCATATTATCGATTTTTTCCCAACTTATACAGGTTGATAGTTAGGATTCACAGGAATACTGGGAGAGGGCCCAGCACCTGACCCCGTGTATGCCAGATTGGCTTTACAGGGCGAATGCGCGTAAATTGGTGTACAGAGCCCCGAGGGGCTCCTCACCGAAGGTGCTCTTGCGACTGTTGAAAACCGGCCGAGTGGGGTTAGCCACCCGACCGGCTCGCGAGTTGCGGAAATTTGTATGCTCAATTTGCGTACGGCTCCCACACCCGAGTTTTTGACTTGTAGGAAATGCACTCCGCCCGCAACGACGAGAGTGCCCTCGGGGCCGCTGCCTTACCCAAGGGCTGGTGGCTTCAATTGTCGGGCCTGCTCCGCCCCCCACTCTTGGGTTACACATACCCAGGACACCGACTTGCTAGCACCGCCACCGTGGGATTGTGAACGCATACCACTGCCCGACAGAGTCCAACCCAAATGTGAACAGGGCTGCCGCCCGGTAGAGCGACAGCTGGGCTAAAGCTCACCCCTGTCTACCTGTATTTTTCGCTGAAGGCTCAGGTCAGCCCCGTGTCGCACTTTGAGCCAACCCGGAGGGCCTCTTTCCCCGACAAGGGCGAACGCGGAACCCCGGTGGGGGCGAGTACCCCCCTGCAGTTGGCCGGGTTCAACCTTGCGGTAGCGCTGACACTTCTAGTCAAGCGCAGCCTTTTTCCCTGATATAGGTGGAGCCACACCCTGATGAAGGAAAGTACTACGCTATGACTAGCATTCGAAGCTTCCCACTTCTTCCGGATTGCAGCACCCAGATCCGAGGCCAGGCGCACCCCCATCCGAAGTAGAAGCTAGCAGCTATCCCCTATGGATGACTTGCGCCGCCACCCAATAACGGGGGAATTACACCCAGACAGTTTCATCATCGGATACTAAGTATGGCTAGCAACTTCCATACTCGACACCTTCTTTCAAGGGCATGGAGACCCTATGGTAGGACGACTGTCTTGAGATGGACTACTCTGTTACTAGAACCATTGCGCAATGGCTCCGACCCGTCTCAGTCCATCCCCCGTGCTCATAAAGGATACTAGTTCCCGACGAGCCACCCTGGTCCGCCCCCTACTATTAGGTTTCACAGGAATGGCAAGCGGGACCCGACACCAAGGCACATGAGAGATGCACGCTGCTCCCCATTACGCCGTGGCCGATTAGATAACACAGGGGCACCACGGGTAGGTTCGACCTCCGACTTGAGGATGAGAGGCTGTACACACATCATCCCCCTTCCGCCCCCTCCCAACTTATACAGCTTTCCCCTGGTATTTTTCTTCCACTTCTCTCTCTTCATGATCCCTCCTACATACCTTTAACTCTTCCTTTACACTTTCTTAGCGCCAATTTCTTGATCGAATCATGTGCCGATTCCATTTTCTTCCCGCTTTCATACAACATAAAATTATTCCTGTATGATTATATAGAACGTATTGAAACAAATAAATAAGCAAAGAAAATACTATTAAAATTTGTGAGATTTTACGCACATAGCTACATATATATTCGGCAATAGAACACATTAAAGACTACTTATAATTAAATTAGTTTTTGATAGAAAAAATAAATTAAATAAAAGATAATATAAGTATTAAATATATTACGAAGTGCTGCAATTTGTTGCAGCACGTTGGGCGCCAAATTTTTAGTTATAGTTGAATTGAGGGAGGATTAACGTTTTAACTGTATTAATAATTAATTTATAAGATACGTTTGATTTAATAAATAAAAAACAGGCACAATTTCAGAGCCATTAAATAGCTTGACTAGCTCAGTTTAGAAAATTGTTAGGGACTCTGAAAATATTTACAAGTTCATGAAATTTTAACGGTTATGTGCATCAGGAATTTCCGTTACACGCATCTCGTTACAACAATATTTGACGGTGCGTTTTTAGACATTAGCATCCTCGTCCTTCCAGAAATTCATCTGTTAGGAGTTGAGCAAAAATGTCAATAATTGACGGTCTTCTTTTATATCTAAACAAATTCGCTTACATATATGGATATTACCTGAATTTCAATGCAGAATACCTCTCATATTTTATTTATTTGGGAATGAAATTATTTATCGTTTAAAAAGTTAAACCACCATTTCAACTCTGACCTTACTTCCATACAATTTTATTGTATTTTTAGAGTGTAACAGAAGGAAGTACACAAACCATTATGGGGTGAGGTATATTTGGACAACACAAATATTTTTCCCTTTTGGCATTTTTGATAGAAACGTTTCGTTATTGCGCAAAAAACCCTGTGAAATAGAATACGAAAAACACGCTTCCTGCCTCACCGCTGGCATCATATGTGTACATTTGGGAGATTAAAATAATTTTTGGATTTTTTTGACCAATATTTCCATTTTCCCCTACAAAAAGTTCACAACCATCATGTTGAAATCGTATACGCGCCCTCACTCTCGAGAACATATCTTTTAGAATCCCCGACCACGTTACCAGAAATTTTCCCTTGGAAGGCAGGAACGGCGCTTTTCGAATTAGATTTCTCAATTTTCTTTTCTGAAATTTCACAGTAACGAAGCGTCTCTGACAAAAATACCGCAAAGAAAAATATGTTTTTATTGAACCTCTTATCCCTTCTTTAAGTTTGTGCACTTCTGTTAGACTCTGTATATAACTCCATTATCCACTAGACTGAACTGCTTTCACCATCCAGTTAGTCTCATCCATCTGAAACCAATCAAATGAATTTCCTCATGGCCTCTTATGGTATTGTGTGTTCCAGTTCTGAACTCTCTTTGTCCGCCGCCATCCATTCACTCCGCTGTGCGCCCTGCCTTCTGTCATATCAGACTTCAAATACGTTCAATTACGTGCTACAGAACTTTGATCCTGATTTTCTCAAAGTCATTCCTAAAGATATCTCTTCTATTTCACTTCTTTGTATTACTTGTAATTTATGTGAAATCGTGTTATTTATTGAGACGCGCTATAGCACCATTTGTCAATATTACAAAAACACATTGGTTAAGTACCCGCCTTTTTATTTACAAAGGAAATTAGTTGAATATCCAAGAATTTATTCAAAATACACTTCACCTTAATTTGATTCTCTGTTACCTCTGGTACAATTGACTCAAATATACTTAATAGATGTTAGTCATTCTGTTTTTTCTTGGTTTACCAAAAACACCATTAATTGCTGCTTTCAAAACTAATTGTGAATCTAAATTCCTTATTTGATTCCACCACAAACTATGATAATAAAGTCTGCTCCTATAATTGTACCTTGTACATACTATGTTAAATCTCTAAGTACGATTTCTACTTGTTCATCTACGAGTGAACCAATGTGTGCAATTGTCTTAATGCTTTTGAATGATCCCTCAAAATCAAGGAATGTATTACATTTGGACTTACTATTATTTCATTGGAAAATTAATGTTATAAGGCGTGGTTTTAGAATCAATTATTTTATTCGCTTTTTGTTAAAATAATAAATTTTAAACTCGGTGATGAGCCCACTGGTATCTGTACTTAAATCAGCTATAAACGATTGCATCACAGATAAAAATAGATTCAGTATTGTTTTGGCGTCTAGACGCAGGGATCCTACAAACGACAGCATTAACCTTTCACTGGAGATGCATAAAACGTAAATACGATGGCAAGAAAGAGTATGTGTGTGTGTGCTACATAGAAGAAACATTTGTCGAGAAATCGGTTGTGTGACGAATGATTAGTGTATTTGTAGGACTTTTGTTGGCTTGAAGAAACATTTCTACAGATGTCAAGTGTGACGAAAATATTTATGTGGAAAAAAAAGACTGACGAAAGGACTAGTCTAGTATTTGTTAGAAGGCATAAACTAATTCGATATCAAGGATTATTAAAACCAGTATGGCACCAAAAATCGAAAGTGAATAATTCGTAGCTTTCTAAGATAATATTTAATATTTTGTAAGGCATACATTTAGACTTGCGTTTACTTATAAAAAGATGAACATATTAGCTAAATGAATACATAAATATTAAGTAGTGGAAAATTTGGAATTTTTTCCTTCAAATTAAATAATCAATACATTCCAAGGTCGTTTACCGACCGCGAAATTTCCTTAGTTTTGTTCGTTGGAAATGAAGAGCTGACAACACCAACTGATATTGGAAATCCGGAGTCAGCAGCTAATTGTAGGTATCGGTATGCGATCACTTAGCATACGCGTCAGGTTTCAAAGCATGGCACCGTCTGTGTTGATCATCTAAATTGGAGCGCTTGGCCTGATGTACATCCAGATTGAAATTACGAAGATACGATATTCCAGAAAGGGGACAAATCATTACCAATTTGTATGGTACTTATTTAAATTATACTAATAAAGAAACGTTTATTCATTACGTATGAAAACCATGGTTATTAATAATAGCAATAATTAAGTAATGGTGGGAATTATTTTTTTTTGTAATTTTAAGAATCTCTAAAATAATAGTATTTTATTAGTGTGAATTTCACAATTTTGGAGACTTTAAACTGTCCACAATCCAACGCGCTCCTACCCGTACATGTTTTGGCTACATTCTTTATAGCACGAGAGTCTTCTCTGGAATGAGAAATGCGCATTATTACTGTTTCACCCATCTGCTCGTCAAGATCAAAAATGTTTTAGACGAATTAATAAAAGGATTACTGTTTATGCATTTACTGTGGTTTATTTGGTTTAATCAAACTTTATTAAAAATAAAAAAACGTTGAACAGGTGACATTTCGAAGACTTTCATATTTATAAGAAAATTACCGTACAATCCGCATACAATATGTGACATTTCTATAAAATTAACTTTCTTTATTTAAAATAAGTACAAGGTAAAAATACTGTCATGTTAAGAATTTTTGCCCATCTTGTTTTATATTTTATAGTAAACCACATGTAGTGGATTATTATATATTAAGTAGTTGTTAAGATACATATGCATTAGTCATTAAGATATTAGTTATTAAGTAATTATTAAGAAAAGATAGATTCTTGATTTTAGTATCCAGCCGACCGCATCGAATACACGTTGTATGTTCCAAGTGCGGGGGTATTAGAAAATAATGTGGGAACATCTGTCTGAGGAATTTGTGGGGTAGGCCAGCACAAAGAGGCGTAAACTTTTGTTCATACCTGACCGGGCGTGCGGGCGTATTCATTATTTCTCCCCGCCAAGGGTCAAAATGGCGAGGATTGCCAAAATTCGCGGGCAATTGGGGAGGTGCGTTCTGCTCAAAATTATAAGTGGTGATTGGTGGCACAGATGGAACGAGAACCACAGGTAATGAAGGGAAAGGTGGGGAGCTGGACAGTTGATGTGGAGAACGCGAGAGAAAAAGACAGTTGTTGTGAAGACTGAGAGGAGGACGGTCGAGCATAGTCTGAGGAGTTGGTCTGGAGAACGGGAGAAAAGGACCGTGGGAGAGTTTAAGTCGAGTGAGAGCTGAGAGGGAAGTTGGATATAAAGTCCAAAGCCAGTCATCGACCTGTTCTACGTGGCGAGGCCGTCAGCAAACAGACAACCAGCTGTCGAGTCCAGCGACCAGAGGTCTTCAGCAACGAAGCAGCAAAGGGGTCCTGGTTTCGTCTTTCCACACCACAGACAAACATCCGAGACGGATCACTCAGCAGTTATCGGCCAAACAAACCAATCACAAATATTCTCACGCTGATGCAGTAATTTCGTTTTTTGTTGTTTTTTCTCTAAATTATGGGTACGGAAATTATTTCTTTTCCTTGAATAATTTTAAAGGGGTCAATTTTAACGGAGTGGTATGCTTTGTCCATTTAATTGGTTTAATTTTACTAAACCACCACGGCCAACCTGTAATTCAGGTGGCTGCTCGTAACAAGTAAAATGATAGAAATTTTCAAATAGGTGAAAATAGTTTTTGTAGTAACAAATTATTTTAATGTTGTAAATAGTCTTTTTTGTATATACTATAAATATGCATTATTGTTAATATGATCCAGAGTCAAATATCATTAAAAATAAACCTAAAAGTAAATGTTGTGTCAAGTTAATGTTCAATTGATTGCTGAAAGTATTTTATTCCCACTACAATTTTTACAATTTTATAAATATCTACTATTACATGTGATTGGGACTAAATTACAAATGTAGCATATATATGTCGTAGAGTATTAACAACCCTGTACATGTTGTATTATTAATATCTCTAACCTCCTAAAATTTGTCTTGGGGTGATATAACACATAACTTTAAGTACTCACGAGCCGGCACTGGTGTACTCTATGATCTTTCCAGGACATCACACACAACAAAGTAGAGCGAATTTATGTTGCCAGTAATGACAGGGGGTTTACTCTAGAAATCTAATAATTGTATTATATGAAAGTGAATGGGCGGTGAAATTTAAGGTGCGTAAGTAAATATAAAAGGCTTAAAAATTTTCTTATTCATTTTAATACAACACCAAAAATGAAAGAATTAAAACCCCCGTTTTGTAATACGTACAACACAAAAATAAAATCCCATGAATCTTAAATTAATAACAAGCCTTCCGTTCGGCAAATACAAAACGCTCGTGGTTCTCAAGTATCAAGGACTTGAATCACACTACTGAGTTAGAACTTGCTATTTATAGGTTTTCGCCGCCAATGCTATTGCCGAATTTAAATACTAACTTTATACTGTCTGTATAGCTGGATGAAGTCGACCATGGCAGTGTATATGGCGAGAACAGGCAGATGGGATAGACACTGAGGGAATAAATATTTTATAGAAAGTGATGGCAGCACTTCATCACGACTTATTATCTTCATTATATTCAGTGTAAAACACATAAGTAAATAACAGTAAACACGTGTAAACTAGCTATTACAATAAATAAATAAATACTATATTTATCAAATTTATATTTCAGTAGGAAACGAACGCAAACTTTATCATTTTGAATATAATTTAGTAAATATATAATAAGCTGAAGATATTGTAATGCATGGGATTGCAACACGTGTTACAAGGACATTTCACATTTGTGCGAGTGAAATGAGTCGGCTAGGGTTTGGGGGTGTTCAACTGGGCTAGAGAAAGTCGTCAAAATATTTTTAAGCATAGAGTATTTGGTAGGCTATTGGACGGTATTCCCAAATTTGCTAGCACTGTCTGAGAAAACAGTCCCAATACGCATAAACACTTTTTGTGTTACTGCGTGGCAATCCCACGCAACTGTGAAAGCCAGTAGTTAGCGAAGCTAAGTAGAGGGTGATTGAGAGAATTGTCATGGAGAGTGATGAGAAGTTTTGTTGAGACGCTCTGTTTTCGATTAATAAGATTACAGATTCAGTAGAGAGAGAGAACGGGGGGGGGGGGGGAGGATGCTGTAAACGGTAGTTTTAGAAACAAGTGGGAATGATTCGCACTTTGCATATTGATGTCTATGGATCGTCGAGATAGCTGAAGAAGGTCCGACATCCATCAGCTGAGTAGTTTCAACACTTGCCTGCATCTCTGCCAAACAATCTGCTCCAGAAGCTTTCGGTCGCCAGCTCCACAAGTTGTCCAATATCATACCTCACATATCCAAAGTCAAAGCATCTCAAATTTTTATTATAATTCTGTATTGCGCACCGATTCTGCACTACACAGATTGTTTTACTCAATTTGAAACTAACTAATTATATATACTTCTTATTTTGTGATTAACTAAATAAATAGATAGTTTTGTGTGAGTGCAAAATTCTTTCAACATATTTTGATAAACAAATGCAAGTTTTAAATAAATTTATTCATTTATTTTGTTATTGTTTAATATATATTGTAAAATGAAAAGTTACAATTAACAATGCAGGCCAGCTTGCGAGTTGCAATTGTTGAGGAACTGACGCAACTTGGGCCAACAATGTAGTCTGGCGAGACTTGGGGAGTCGTCATGGGGTAATGGAAGGAGCAGGTTGTGTCGGCGGGACGACGAGAGAATGACCACGCCCTGCAGATATAATTATTTCTCATGCTCTGATAGGAATTAAAACTATTAAAATCATCTTTTGGTATTTTTTGTGAAAAATACCTGGCGCCCTAAAGGAATTGAAAAATCCTGGAATACGGAGGAACGCGGGATCCGCTACAATATATTTATATTAATAAATGTATAATTTCCTCAACATGATAGCAATTTTGAGAAATAGTACACTGCTATAAATAGATGATTTAATATTCCATTTTTTTAATTATTTTGTTTCTGCAGTTATGACTTCCAGTATTCTCGGCTCGTCATAGTTTATTTGAACAAATACCAATACTATTTTCTTCTTAATTAATTAAAACCTTAATTTTAATTTTTTATAGATATTATAGTCGCGTTCACAGTGGACGTTCTTAGCGACTGCAAATATATTTACAAAAGAAACAATAAATTACATAGAAATTGTGAATAGTACAATGCAAGAAGTGAGAAAAAACAGATACATTAAAACAGAGAAAAAACGTTCACAACAGCACACATATGCTGCTTAGATTTCTTCTGAAACTCCAGTTTCTACAATGCAATTAAAAAGACTGTGAACAGCTAGTGGAGAGGACATAGTTCAGCCTGAAATTGTTAGCAATCATGGACCTTCTGCTGGTGTCATTACGGGGGCAGGCAAAAAGGATGTGTGGCACAGTCAGGGTGGTGTTACAGTCTGAGCATAATTAATCCAACCTTCTCTCAGATGGTTGATGCACCCAACCATTAAGTCTTTTCTGAACAAGTAGGAAAGTCCAAGCGGTTTATTTGCAAGGAACTCTCCTGCTTAGCGGCTTTATCAGAAACCTCGTTTCCCAAGATGCCCACATGAGCCGGGAACTAACAGTTGGTGATTTGTTGGCCATTTCTTTTTATCTCCCAAATAAGGTTCCTGATTTCATTTATGCAACCACTGCTACACCGTTGATTGGACAGTGAGTTAATCGCCATGAGAGAGTCGGTCAAAATCAACGTGAAATCAGATGGGTGGTTTTTGCAATATTGTAAAGCCGTCAGTGTCGCATATGTTTCAGCACTTTTGGCTGAAGAATACACGTTAATTGTCATTAAATCATTGAATTCGGCAGAGATAACTGAGCATCCTACCCCATCATTATACTTTGACGCATCTGTGAAAAAAGACTCTGAAAAAGATAATCTTCTCATCCAAGAAGCACTCTAAATCAGGAATGGTTAGGGATGTATCAATTGGAAGAAGTGATAACTTTCAGGGAGGAACGTAGGAGGACGTGTTTGGGTCAATGATTGATAGGTCAATTTTCTCCTTCAAGAGCAGAGATTTGAGGAGCAAATGAAACGGAATTTGGTCCTATGGTCCTATTGTAGGGGGTAATCACTTAGTCCCTGATAATTTTGTTGGATGCGACAGTGGCTCTAACTGTATATGAGAGGACAGAGAGTTTCCTTCGAGGCATCATTTCCTTCTATTCTCAGACTATCATTCGGGGTGGATCAGAGGCACCCCGTGATTATTCTTGAGACCTCGTTTTGGATAATATTGTCTTTTAAGAGCAGAAACATAAATGTGGTCTCCGTAGTCAAGTTTTGGCAGGATGGTTGTTCTGTAGATAAGTGAGAGAATTCTGTTGTTCGCCCCCAATTCTTAACTGCTAAGAATTTTTAAATCATAAGTCTTTTTTAGCTTCAAAGATTTTAAAGGATGCCTGGAGTCCCAGATTAATCCTAGGATTAAGAATTGTATATGCAAAGCGGGCAATTAACTTGGTTATATTTTCTTGAGAAGACCATGGAATTCACTCTACCAGGGTTGAAATAGAAACCGATTTCTTCAGCCCATTCAGCACTTGAAGAAGCCTTGGTCGTCGACTGCAACGAGAAATTGTACAACGCTGAGGGAGGAACCGAGAGTAATGCCATTTAACAATTGAAATTCATTCGAAAAGACGCCGTCGACCATTACCATGATGCATCTATCCATAATAAGGGTTTCGATTACGTCAATGATGTCTCCGTTTACATCCATGTTGCTTAGTTTATTGAGTATTCCCCATCTCATAGACTTTACTGACATCATTCTTTTTTACTTCTTTTGCGTTTATTGCTGTTTCATCGATCATTCTTATTATTATAATTTCTGCCTAATGAAACATTCAGGGTACATGATAGGATTGAGGAAATGAATAAAATATGGTACGTAATTAAAGACAAATAATCTTAAAATAAATTAAAAAAAGAAAATGTATATAGACAAAAGTCAATATAAACACAACACGGACACACGATGTCACACACACACACACACTGGGAAACACAAACAAGCACACACTGAGAAACACGCAATGGAGTTTTGAACTACTTGGAGCTCTGCGACCAGGAAACTGTCCTTCCGTCGTAGCTCCAGGCAATACATGAAACAAAAAAAAAAGAGCAGAAAGAACTGAATAGAAATTTTAAAGATATGTGGTGTGCAAATTTACAAGGCAGCTCTTTCAACACTTTTTGCAGGAACTTTTATTTTAAATACTAGAAGGACGATAAATAAATTCCTGTACCGAGTAAAACGCGCCATTTAAAAGAATAAAACATACTCAAATGCCCTTAATAATAAAGAAGATTCAAAAACTATTTATATAAAAAATATTATACATTAAAATGTTTCGTTAAATAAAGGTTATGTACTTAACGTCGTTCTTACGAAAAGTATGAGAACAACCCAAGGCTTTGACTTACACTACGTGAAATCAAATATAAGTCTTAGCAAATTTACTGTAGCAATCTGCCCGCATTATTCCGGGACAATGACCTTTACAGTCACTGGAATCCGGAATTTGCATACACTCGGCAATTCCAGCTACTGTTCTACGTTTCTGGAATGGCACAAAATACTCTTTCACTGATTGCCATCTGTTTGGAAATCACTAATTTAGTACGACATTCTGATATCTTGTTTTATGGAACTGTGTGTTATAAAATAATTTACTTACAAGTAGTATTATTTGGAAAACGTTTGAAGAATTATCTTTTGAAATACATTAGAAATAAGCTAAACCTTTATTTACGACAATATTTACTCATTAGCAAGGGAACACGTATTAAGTTTTAATCTCAAAACAATTCAAGCTTTGACGTTATTTCAATGCAACCCTTTTTAGTATGCATTTAATTTAATCAATATATATATATATATATATATATATATATATATATATATATATATCGTATATGTTGCGCTCAATGTTCTGTTTGCCCTTTGTTGTTTGTAAATCTTCTACTCTGACCAGTATCTGGGAGTAATACGACGGAAATTGGTACGTACTGAGTTGCTTAATTTTCAAGATCAGCGAATAACGAAATTACGTTCGTGAGAGGGCAGATACTTGAAAGTTTCCATCGCCCTGTATTGGAAAGAAATTTGAATTTGGAATGCAGAATGCTTTCTGCTTGTGAGCTCCGAATGGTCACGTACCATGAGCGAAACGGGTTTTGAGATGTGGCTTTTGCGATCACGAGGAATTAAAATTGAATGCTGGGAATACACGTAAAATACAAAGGGAGAGGACAGACAGAAGAAACGTTAAAAATTTGTGAGGTATTGGGGGGTCTGTTAGCTGTGATTCAATGGACACTGGCCATGAGTTTGCGGAACTGGAAGCAGATGACTCCTGAACGAACCATTGAATACGGCGTAAAAATCCTAACTTGTTTGCAGACCAGTTGGTTACGGCGTCACTCATTTGGTTAAACTAATTACCAATTCCACTGAAGCCTCATGTTCGGATATCATGAACTTTGAAGTTTGTCAATAATTAAGAACCATTGATTTAGAAATTTATATAATATTCCTTCCCTGGCTTAACAAAATTTGTGAGTTTAGTTTTACAGGCAAATAAATGTTCAAAAAGACAAGTAGGCAATTAAATATTTTATATTTTTTTTTGTGATTGGAAGCGTAAATAATACGTTGTGATTTGTGTGTTCACTGAATAGTAACTAGATTAAAATATCTTTTAAAACAGTCTTAAAATTTTTTTTTCGGAATAACAAGAATTTAGAGGCTTAGATGTTTGAATCATTGTCAGATAAAATAATAAATTTTATATTTTTTTATTATTGTGTTGTTTAGAATGAATATGACCGAAGGTCGAAAGCCCTCGATTGTTTTAATTCAGAAATAATGCTTTGGGACTGACGTAAATGGTCCGTACAGTGAAGTTGCGATTCATTATGATGGACTGTCTTAATTAAACTCTAGAAAGAGAGAAATAATCGCTACAAAATTTGACATGATTTTAATACATCTGTTTTTGTTGAAACTATAAAAAATGTGCATTTCTGAAGCAGTATATTTGCTGCAATATCTGTACATTCCCATCATAAATTAATATTATTGGATTAAGTTAAAAGGGTTTAGGAATAATTGGTAGTTAAAAATGAATTTTTGGCGAGGGAAGTATATTGCCAGTCAGAGAAAAAATAAGATGAAAGAAATATGTCCAAGCCAAAGGCCAGAAGAATTAGACAGTAAAAAATTGTATTCAGGGATGACATTCAGTGCAATGGCAAATATTGTCGACACGGACCTGACCATTCATTCAGTGACCCCTGTTCAGTACAAGGACGTTGGTTCAGCACAGTCTTAGTTCTCTTGAACTTGAATGTTGCAACCTGCTGCAGCTGCTACGTCTTAGTTGGAGCTTCAAGCTCCTGCTCTTGGGATCGGGGTACAAAGTGAACCTGAATATATATATATATATATATTAATGTTTGTCGTTATTAATTGTCATTAATTTGGATTCATTTCATTCTTAATGGTATCCTGACTTAAAAGAATATCTTATCTCATTAATAATAAGTGAATAAATAAATTGAATTTGTAATTAAGGAATAAAAATTTATGAATTACATAGATGCTCCCCTGATTTTTAATGTTAAAACTGGATTTTACGCTCGGTTTTATGTGGTACCAGAAAGAGAGTTTCGACAAAGGATTTCGAGTCCATTCCCGGAAGCACTGGTATTGAATGGACAAGGTTATGACCCAGTTCGGGAAGAGAAAATGTGGTGTATTCAGTCTTTTAGAACTATTAGTCTTATTTCCTGCAGTTTTGGAAAGTAAAGAGTACCCACGTCGGTTAAGAGAAAAAATTTAGTTCTTTGAATGAATCTGGGTTGTTTTGGGATTATTTTCGGAGTATCAGATTTTATTCAGAGTATAGATGTGTTTTTCGAGCCGAATATTTGGAAATTTTCTCACGAAAGTTAGTATCTGAAGTGTTTATCAGCTATGTCTTACATTCTCTTACTTAACCTGTCATTTTGTTTAAGGTTCTGAAATTTTTCACACTCTCGGTTTTTACATTTCCCCGTTACTCTCTCTCACTCTCACTCTCTCTCTCTCTCCATGGAATGCGTCGAAAGTGTAAAGCATTTCATTTAAATATGACGCAAGCATGTTATGTTTATATACTTATATTTATTAATTAATTAAATAGAACTGACCCTCCTCACCTTTTTCTATCTATCTCGACACCCTCCAATTCTAAAATGATAACGACTTTGGCCAATGACAAGCCATTTCGTATCTCCTCAGTTTTTAATGTGGGGCAACAAGTCTTCTTCCAGAAACGTTAAATCTCATGTTACAGAATGAAATGGAATGAACTCGTACGTGTAAATTTTGTGGCAGTCGAGATTTGTCCGTCGAAGAAAATTTAAAACCCTAGGGTTTGGTCAGCGGCGGCTATTTTAATCCGTCATTGCCGCCAATGAATGGGAATTTGTTTTTCATGGCTTCGGATACTAGCCGGACGAGGACCCCACAGTTCCGTCGCTCATCTTAGTGAAGTTAAAATTAAAGTAACCGAAAATAATGTATTACGCCTCTCTACACCACAAAGGCAACTAATGTAATCTAAAACAAACTGAAAGTAATATAATGATGGTAACATCAACATCTGTGGTACATAACAACAAGTAAAACAGCCTTTTTAATAGAAAAACCTTAAAGTCAGATTTTAAAATTTTCGATAGGCCGTCGGTTACTTGCAAGTTTAGCGTCTTTCTCAAATGGCTCGTAAAGGTATACTGACAATATTTGAACCGGGAATATATATATATATATATATATAATATACTCAATCGTGTTATAAATTAGTTTTCTGTAACTAATTATTATTCTAATTATGATAGAAGAAAGTAAATCGTCAATTTGCAATTTGATTGGGAATAGTTTTTTGAATTTTACAAATCAGGAAAGGTATGATTGTATCATTAACAAACAGGTAATTTATTTCCTGTTGCAGAGACAGATTATTCGTGAATTTCTATCAATTCAAGGCCTTTGTTATTCATTAGCTTTCATTACTGACTGGAAATCACATTCATTATATTTAGAAGACAGACACGGTGCAAAGCACGCGTGACAAAGGAGACAGAATTTGCTTTCATTACTGATGGAATTCGCATGCCGAAGCAATTAATATGCTAAAACACTGGAACGATAACCATTGGACGCATAAGGCAACATTCCACTGTGTAATATATTCCCTCAAGCAAACGAAATAGAGCACAAACTATACAACCAAAATACGAAGGATTTATAAACCATTCAAGAGTCAGATAAATACGCTTAATAATTCTACGCAAGACCTTCTGTAATGTTCACTTTTACAAGTAAACGCAGTGGGTGTCAAATGAAATATTCATACGTTTTGTTACTCTAATAGGTATAACGTGTCGGCGTTTCTGGGAACACGGCAAATATTTTCACAGCACACACGTCGTCTCCAGTGAAAACACGTGTTATGAACCTCACCGAGTACGTACAGACGGCATAATTTCGCCATTCAAACGTATGCGGTTTCATCAGAGCCGTTCATTCGTTTCTGTACGCCATCACTTTTATTACGGCGAGAATATGTATGTCTATTTGAAAAACAATGGGCTCCTTCATATGTTAATAGAGGGCAATATTTAAGGGCCGTTGTTTGCATGGCCGATGCATGCATTGAAATGTTCACTAAAATTATTGTTGGCACTCTAATTCCAGGCCAGGAACAAACGACATTTCTGTTGGATAACGACAGTGTTTTGTGCGTTAAGCAATTAGAAAGACCAACTTATATATAAATTACATTTTATTAATCTTTTATCATTGAACTAATTATTTGGGAATAAAAATTAAACCATGAAAGGGAAATGATGAATTTGAAATGAAGGAGAAAATAATGTTATAAATCACCGAGTATTTCAGATTATGTATTTTCAGATTAGTAATTAATAAAGAGATAAAGAATGTGAACATGCATATGCCACACTAAAATAAGGAGAAATTTTGAAGCGTATATAATAAATATAGAGATAATAAATACTTTTAACATGGATTTTGATCATGCACTCGAGTTTTAATGAAGTTTTCATAAGAATGAAGGAATTGACGGGAAGCCACAAACCTTCCAAGATATATTATGGTCATAAACTGTGGGAAAACTAATTGTAATTGCCCTTGTGTTCACGGTAGGTAATGATAAGCAGAACGCTATTCATGAAAACCAAAATATGCCTAAATACACAGAATCAAAACCAATGCCTCGTCACTCGCGTTATATAACGATGCGTTGGATTAATATATGTTGATATCGAAGTCAGTGATCAGTGTGCTGCATAGTTCAGTATAAAAGGTAAAGAAAATATGTTAATACACATTATTTATATTGGAATATGAACTGATACTGACTATATCGGGAACCTAAAAGAAACGATTAAATAAATGTGCGAGATAAATTAAATTTTACAAGACAGTATTAGAAATATTATACCATTAATTGATCTCAATACAAGGTTTAATTTATGGTGTAACTTCAATATGTGCAATTATACTGCTACTTAAAATACTTCTTAGCTTTCTGAGAAATATATTCCTATACTATTTACTGATTCGATAGTTTTAAAGCTCTTCGTAATATTAATTTCTCCATTCGACCCTGTCTGTTACTCATTGGCCATGGATCCATATAATAAACCATTAACTATTGATTAACTTCTCGATTTAACAGCGTATAGCTGATCATAAATCGAGCGAGAAATTCATGGTTTTGGGGTGACAAAGTTGAGCTATGATTTGTGAATCCTATTGTGTCAGGCGAAGTAAGAACGAGGGTAAAGAAAAAAATATAATTAGATGGAGATCTATAAATACAGTGCGTTTTAGATAACTAAATAAACTTTTGCCTTTCGCATCATTCATTATTTAAAATATCAGATATACCAACATCGGTTAAAAGTATATAATGCAACTTTTATAGACGTCATCTTCGATCTTTGAAGTTCAAAATATATGTAATCAAATAAGAGCCAAAAGATAAATAATATTTATTTATTTGAAGATTAATTTTATTTATGCGTCATTTCCATACTGTAGTAAGAATGCTAGTTGTCGTAAGTCGATATAACGTACATATAAGTTATTTAAAGTATTTCATCCACTGAACAAAATATTGCAATTTTTGTGACATTTCGTCAGTCTAACTAATTTATCATAATTATTCCTACTTTAAAAATTAGTATTTATTTGTGCACAGATACAATTACAATTATTTTGTTCACACAGATGACTGTAGCTATAATGAAATTCTAAAGAATTTTTCAGTAAACTTGCAATAAATAACAATCAATTGATAGCAACTCTCAGGATACCAATGATTCATCATTTAATACTTCCGATGAAATCTTCACGGTTAACCAACCGAGTCAGGCTTTTAAAAACACACAACGTTTCTGCAACCATTTTCTGCAGCCGTCTTCTGGCTATATGACGTCTGAAGAAAATGGCCGCAGAAACGTTGTGTGTTTTTAAAAGCCTGACCCGGTTGGTTAACCGTGAAGATTTTATCCGAATTATTCACCGGGAAAGTTTACGTTAATTTAATACTTGTTTAACGACAAAACATAAGTAAAATAAATATTCTTTCACTATCTCAAACACAATGTTAGTTTAATTCATGAGTACTACATTTAACAAAATTTAATTTTAACATGATGGATTAAAGGTTTGACAAGTTTCCTGTCAAAATATTGAAAATTAAGTTTTTTAATGTGAATAATTTCGTTATAAGGTGGTATATATTAGTGCTATATTGCTTATGATTATGTAATAACGAGAAATTCTTACAGGAAAGGGTTTGTAGAGAAAAACAAACAAAAGCGCAAACTACAGAAATTTATATTACACGTTTCTTGGATCCTTCAATGATTGCACCATAAATATTAACTAAAACCACTCTTTTTATGCCATAAAAATACAAAATTATTATTATTCAATTGCAAGCAATTCTGTTTTCCGATCATTACATTGTTTTATATGGGATAAAGCTATACTATTATTAACAATAATATATAAAGTTATTTTCCTTTTCCATATTATATTGTAGCTGTATCCTTATTTTTGAACATCAGGGAAATACTGTATCTATAGTGTTGTGTTTACGTGTATTAAGAAGAAACATTTGGTAAGTAAATTATTAACGATAAATAATGTATACTTATTCGGAGCCATTGAATGTTAACGACGCTGGCTATCGCACATAATACGGTAGTAGCTTGAATTCATGTAAAATTCATGCATCCCAACACAGAAGAATATGCTGATTCCTAAACAAATGGCTGTACTTTGCACTTAAATAACAAGCAAGTCGGAGGCTTTCCAACTAAATACTATGATACATGGGAGTACATCTTGTTCTTCAGAACATACATTTACGAACATTATACTGTTTTTAGTTTTATGCCTTGTGGTATACGTAGGAATTGGATGATGTATTGTAAATGATTACTTCTATTCACTTATTTGCTGTATTGGTTCACAGTTTCCAAAATGGAATAAGAATATCTCTCCAAGCAACAGTTTTCTCTATGTATAACATCCATTCCTTCCTTCCTTCCTCCATGGCTCTACAGCCCATTGAGGGCCTGGGCCTACCGAGTCGACTGCGGACTGTCATTTTGCATGACACATTCCGAATTTGGAGTGACACGTGGTCACCGTATCTATTCTCCAACAGTCTTAATCTCGGTCTTCGCGACCATGACAACACAAACATCCAAGCCCATGCCAGGATTCGAACCCGGGACCGGTGAGGCAGCAATGCTAGCCACTACACCAACGATGTCGGCAAAACATCCATAATTATTGTAATTATATATTATAAGATAGGGGTAAGGGGCTTGTTACGCGGAAAAAAATGTTCGAATTCGTATGTGGGTATTTTGACTTGTGGTCTTTTATTGGTTTTCAAAATTTTTTCAGGGAAATACTGTATTCAACACAAATAGAGAGTCAATAAATTAGTATAAAGGATATATAAATGAGAACATTAGTTTTAATATTTTACTAAATGATATGACAGCCAGACCTCTGTACCTAAACATCCTATAGAATTTGCAAAGCAGACAAAAATTTATAGTGGTCACTGCGTTCTGCTCTTATATTCCACTATTCTTTCCATCACGGAAATTTGACGACCACGGTTGCTTAAGTAGTATGTTTCCGACAACTGAATTGCCTCCAAAGCCCTCTAAATATTTATTTTCTCGTCAATAGTTAACTAATGCTCCGTTTAATAACACGTCTCAGTACGTGAAGTCTACAAAAGCAGATTACAAATTATAGGTGAAACCAGTCATTCTGATAAGAAAATGCTATTCAACTATGTATTTTTATTAATATGTTAGAAATCGCTGCATAAGAATCATGTTAATTAAAAATAAACTAGAAACATATTTAAATTTATACACAAAATAATTTTTCATTTTAATATAATAATTAATTTAGTAGTAATAATTTTAACATATTTTCCGAATCCCTCAGATTTTTTAATAATAAAATTTATTTATCATTAGTCTCCCTTGTTGTCCAAACCTTAACTCTATGGTTTCCATTGTTCCTTTTTGACACTTGCGTTGTAGGTAATCGCTGTCCCTTAAATACTTTCAATTTAAGATCTGGAAACGTGAAGAGTCCGACATTTAAGACTAATAAGACAGGTGTTAGTGTCTAGTGACTTAGGACGAAAACGAGAGATGGAAGACAGACAGCAATTACAGATTCACCGGGAACTTGTAATGAAATTCCTAGCACGAACTCTGGCGGCGCCTGCTGATAACATTAGCCACGCTTCGCTGGTTCAGACATGACGTCACTTCATCGAACGACCCTTCGGATCACAGGGTGGTCTCGAACAGAGACTTTTCATTTCCAATTCGTCGTTTCACACTGGATGAAACAATTTTCCTGTGTCACATAATTGTACGAAAATATTTTATGTTGTCGTACGAAATTATTTTATAGATGAATTTTGTAATTAATTATGAAATGATAAACTTAGTGGATGTAATACTTTTTTATAATAATACACATTGTGTTTAATGTTAATGTTGCATAACTCAATCATTAATGAAACCTATTCCGATAAATAAGTGGAAGTTCTTCCTGAATGGCTTATAATAAATAAGGAATTATAGCACAAAATGAACTCTCAATTGCAACAACGGACAATAAAGGCAGGATATTTCCTCATATTTCTTATTCCATTGCATTATATGATTGGTATAGATCAACTACTTACAGTAGAAGATGTGGTGGGATGTTTATAAACATTAATATTAATCAAAAATGGAATTGAAATTTAATAAAGAAACATTTTTTTATTGAATTAAAATTTAACCAATTGTGGGTTAAAAAATAAATAAAAAGTACGACATTAAATTACAAAAAAAAAATACATTCGGCCGGCTACTTGGTAAACTCAATAAAGAGCAATAATTTTATCTAGGGTTCTAGTGGGGATAAAAACAATACTTGGCATCCAAATTTTTAATTGCAACTAAAATTGCTAGAGGCCAGAAATGTGATTTGTACATCACCGCTCAGCTTGCAGATCAGGATATTTTGGATATCAGTACAACTCGTCATTAGCGGTGGCGACGACGACTACTCGTTGTCTCGACGCGAACAATCAGTCAGATAATTTGCCGAGTACTCAGCAATGCTGCGGACTCGATAGATTGTACGTAGCGAAAATCTCCAGAAATTTCTTATTAATGTGTAATTAATAATGACCAAAAGTCTCCTCAGTTCCTTCTTTTATTTATTTTGCTTCGCCTTCGTCTGTCTGACAGGGTTGAAAAGTGGAAGAAAACCTTCTTGCATATCTCTTGGTGCCCTTGCCTGTCAAGGCTTTACGTGGGGTTGCAAGTCAGATGTTCAGTTTGCGAAAGAGTTCCGGGAACTTTGGGCATGAAAAGGGTGGCTATCGGAACCTATTATTTCCATTTCCTCCGGCGATTTGACTCGAACCCTTTTTACATCCTGCCTCTTTCTACTTATTGTCGCCATTGTGATAGCTGCCTATGATTTACAAGTGTCAAATATTTGGGACCTAAAGGGCTCATCTGTCAGTCTTTCTTTCCAAAATATTTCAGTCAATGTCAGTAATGATACAGAATTCCTTCCTCTCCTCTGGCTATATGTACCATTACAATTGGATGTTAAAATTAATCAATCGCGTTCATTATTATTCTGTAGTTCGCTTGATAAGCGGCCTATCACCATTCTTAATATTAGTAAAGCATATATACAAAAAATAAAAAAAACCAATAAATAGTTCTAATGTGGGTGTATATACATATCACAAAGACCAGTACCTGTGAATACGAGTAGTTCTCACGCAGAAATTTCACGCCAAAGTCTTCTCACTGGATCTAGAATTTTTCATAAGTTATCCAAGTCCAGAAATAAAATTCAACAGCGGGCTTCTAAGCTCATGATACAATTGGATGTCAGTTCTATTTCGCAAGTCCCATCGTACGTTTTCTTGATAAAAATCCGTTGATGAATTTTTTTTCCATTTCGACGAGCTTATTCGCAAACTGGAGGTATGTTGTTTACGGAAACCTTACGACTATCTTTTTTGAAAAAGCTATTTATCCCAGTTATTTTAAATTTTTAAAGTAGTGTTGTCTGCAGTTTTCTACAAAAATCTCAGTGTTGAATCTTTCTCAGTATTGGTCTGACGTGACAATGATAGACTTATATCTTCTTTCTTGTTGTATGTAGCTTGTATAGATCTTCAGTGATAATGTAATATAGTTCTTGGGAGTTGTCTTTGTTGGCGATGGTTTTTAAAGCGGAGACAGTCTGAGGGGATTCAGGGTTTCATTTTGGAGGACGAAGAGCGGTGGTCTACAGCAAGCTTGATGGGTTTAGGTTTCTGCAGTGAGGATGGAGGAATGGGGGTTAAGGAGCATTGAGCGTCGGGTATTAGAGAAGGTGATAGCAGTGCTGACTACTTCTTTATTCTTGGCACCATCGGTGAAAATGCATAGATCAGTTTATTTTGTGTTCCATTCTTCTTGGGAAAGGTTGAACTTGTTATATACTGCGATTGATAGGTAAATATGGTTTTTTGGATCCCATAGGCGGAAAACTGTTGTCGCATTGTCCTGCATGACTTTCATGGTTTGGAATCGGCGTACTTCCAACGCGGTTTTAAGCTTAGGAAACAGTAAAAATTTTGCTGGAGCTTGGTCCTAAGAATACTTTGAATAGTGCACAATCTGAGTGTAATATTTTGCTAGATTGCTGAAGAGAAGGAGCGAAGCGATGACCGGTGCATTGCAATGATGCATCATAAAGTCACGTTTTCACTCTCCTCCGCACAGCATCCTTCACACGCGCTAGAATTTACTGGTAAACTTCCTTCTTTATTATCCGACCACGAGGTACATATTCCTGATTGACAATGACTTTGCAGTAAACATAACACATCCAACATCACCATGACTCTTGACTGACTCATACTCTATATTTTTTAGACGGTGAGACCTTTTGCTCACCCACTGGGCCGATACATACCGTACTTTCTGTACGCTTGGCTGTGCAAGTGAAATGCCTGTAAATTTTCGCCAAGTTTGTAACAAAAGTTCACACACTCACAAGCGCGCGCACACGCTTCCTTACTGTCAGTTTGGCACTAATCCGAGGAACAGCTTGTGCACGTGTTCATTTCAAAGGCTGTAACTCGTCTACTAACGGTCATAGCGAAACGGCAATTCGCCTTCTAAGCCTGCCCTTACGTGCGCTAAGGGCGTGGTTGCATATTTCTTGCTAGTACCTCAGGTGGTCTAGTCAATTACTGCAGTGCAGCTACTCGAACCATGTGACCACGACATACGACTTACCGTCATGTACGTGTCGGTCAGAACCTCGCATCCGAGTTACGACAACAGTTTTTTGTTTTTATTTTCTTCTCGCCTTTCCACACCACGCCACAAGGAGCAGAACCGCATGCGACTCGGACGTCAATTTACACGGTAGTGTGAAATGACAGTAGCTCGTAAGCCACAGGGTTCGCAAAGGGGGGCTCAGTCTGAGGAAACCCAGTGGGCCTAGTTGATAATGCCCACCGAAAAACCAATAATGAGGATTTTTTCAATTTCTTCTGCTACATTTTTTATCATGGTTTATTTAGCTATCAAAATACAATTCTATAAGCTAAAATCCTGACAGCTACTAATAATAACATTTACAGGTAGATATCCAATTATATCACCTGTATAACTAAATAAACAATGAATCGTTTAACTTAAAATAGTTGACTAGGCCACACCTCTTTTAAGTCTTTTATTTATCACTGGTTCAATGAGTATGTCTAGAAGTGGGGTTGTAGCATTGTCCAAAACTGCTTTAAACAACGTATACATTTAATGAATTCAAGTTATATCAGGTTTTTTTTAAAAAAAACACATAAACCACAATTACATAAACACTTGAAGTAAATAAGAGGTAGTTTAGAACATTGAAATATTTTACTAACATAGATCATAATGCAACAAAGTCTTTCCCTGTCTTCTTATGGTGAAGACAGGTATGTTCACGTGGATCATAGTAGGTAGATAGATACATAGTACACTCTAATAGGTGAAGATATGAATGATTTTTATTAAAAAAATTCAAGGTCACGTTTTTCTGTAGGGGTAAGCTTTTTATGACACATAATATGTGCACGGCTTAACCTAAGAAACTGTTATCAGGATCGGCTTCATCCACTTCCGTTCGGTTAGTCGAGGTTGTACTGCATTTATAAAATATATTTTGTGATCGTAGTCTTTCATTCATTTTATAAATTCTTTTCTTGCTTTAAAAATAATACGGAAATAATTAGTTCATCCAAAGAACTATCGTGATTCCGTATTACATCAGAGACAGTACACTAATTATTATTATATTGTATTGCTATCGACGAATGCTAAAACTAAGATGGAATAGAGTAACTGACCAGGAAGTTCTAAGCAGAATTAGAGAAGAGAGAACAATATGCATGACTTTGCCGAAGAGAAAGGATAGGTTAATAGGCCACGAGGGTCTTATAAAATTAGCATTAGAGGGAAGTGTGTGGTGTAAGAACAGAAGAGGGAGGCCATGGATGTAATACGCTAAGTATATTTGGGAGGGTGTAGGATGTGATAGTTATGTAGAGATGAAAGACTTGCACAGAATGGGTTAGCATGGAGGATTGCATCAGACCAGTCTTAGGACTGATTACGACAAAAATATATCAAGTAATGAAAACAACCACTTAAAACAGTCTCACAATTTATTTTATTTAGACCCGTTGAAAGCTTTCGACGTTTGTCATAATCATTCTGTAAAATTGGATTAAACAACTTTTATAGCGATTACATGGATTGTTATTATGTCTGACAACGACGAACTCAAATTCTTTTGCATGACGATTACTATCAAGAATAGCCAACTTTACACCAACTGGTTTACTAAGTCTATCGCTATAGATGCAACCTTAAACTATCATTCAAATAATCCTTATCGCATGATTATGAACGGGGCTAACAATTTAATATATAAAGCGATTTCGTTTACAGATAAAATATTCCTTAGACAAACTAAAAATAAAGTTTATTCAATATTAAATAATAGCTTTCTTCCCATAACACTAATTCATAAACTCTGGACAGTTAATGTTTCTAAACTAAACTAAAGTTCAAGTATGCATATATAGACAATCTGTCGACATTTCCCTTAAATTTTCAATTAAGCATCTCTACAAATAAGGAAGATATTATGCCCAAACCTCCTTCTCAAAAATATATTTTACATTTCTTTAAACCTATAAACCAACCCTCCGAAACTCATGATGATACTAGAAAAACCTGTAACAATATCACCCCGAACAGCTGTAACATAATTCAAAATAAATTTGTCAGCATTACCTTTATCAATGGTCTTACTAATAAAATTATTAAAACATTTTACAAATACAATATTAATGATGTGGTGGTGGTGGGGAGGGGGATAACTTTTGGTTGTAAATTGAACATCATCTTTTACACCACATTTACTTTTAGGCTTTAGGTTTATTTATAATATTTGACTCTGGACCATTTTAACATATATGTATATTTGAAGTATATATAAAAAGGACTATTTACAACATAAAATATTTTTTTACTACATGTACTATTTTTATCTATTTGAAAAACTTCTATCATTTACTTGCTCCTACCAGCCGCATGAATTACAGGTTGGGCGTGGTGGTTTAGGAAAATTACACAAATTAAATAGATAAAGCATTCCGCGTCGTTAAAATTAAACCCTTTGAAACTATATATATTGAAAATAAATAATTTCCGTTCCCATAATTTAAAAAAAACGAAATTACCACGTGAGAACATTTGTGATTAGTCCATTTAATCGCTACATAAATTGTTTGTTTAAATTTTACAGAATGATTATGACAAATGTTGAAAGCTTTCAACGGGTTTAAATAAAATAAATTGTGAAACTGTTTTAAGTGGTTGATTTCATTTCTTGATAATATATACACAGTCTAATATTAAGAAATGGAACAATAATATATTGTATGCGTTATTCCATTGCATCCAATTCCTTAGAAAAATCATTGTTTTTTTTTCGTTTTTGAACAGCAATTTCAGTTAAAAGTATTTCAGTGCAAAGTACTGCTTGTATTACGGTATTAACTGTGTTCAAACGTGTATTTTGCGACAACATTGCACGAGACCCCACTGAAAAAAGTACACACTGATCCTGAATTAAATTGTTATTTTGATGTTGTATTATAATTGTTAATTATTTATAAATTTTTATAAGACGTAATTATTATTTGTTAAAGAGATGATTGGCGTTTATCTGCGGCGCTTGAAGAAAGTGAATGTTTGGAAAGGGGGAGAAAGATCTCTGGCTGGAAATAATTGTTGTGAAGAGTCTATTAAAAAGTTATTACAACAAAATGTCACGTTTTCATCATTATTAATGTATGAGAAAGTTACGTATCAAAAATCAAACGTCATTCTATTATTTATCTGCAGTAAAAATCGTAAATTTTTCCTGTATTTAATAAGTGTGTTCTATTTTACAGTGTTAGTTAGATTTTTTGGCAGGTTAGGAAAAACTGATACACGGCCCAAGGAATTAGAATTTGTGTATGAAATCTGGTCAATTTTTCCAGAAGTGATCAAAGATTCTAATGACAGGGAGCAATACAATCTATTACGAAAGATCGTATGCTTTTTCTTCTATTGTTTCTTAACTATTTAAATCTTGATTGGTAACAGCTGATGGCAAATCATTTTTACCTACCACAAATCCCTTGCACCCAACGACGGGGAAAGTAATATATTACAACACGAGCAATATGCCCTATGCCGCTTAGCGCGCTGTTTCAGAAGTTCATCTTCTGTTTGAACGCACCTTGTATAGGAAGAAAAATTCTGGCCTGTAATAAATTTACGTATTACGGACATTTATCACGAGCTTTAACAACTGGACCGTGAATTACTGATAAATGAAGCAGTTTTAAAAGAAAAGAGTGATGTATACTTAACTGAGTCGTTGGCTTTACCTTAGTAGTTTGATATCCTACATACAAAGCATTTGACCCGGGTTCGATTCTCAGTTCGTAAAATATTTATCTTTGTATTTTATAATCATTAACCATAATATTATGTACACCTTAACACGAAAACATCTAAAAATGGAAAATTAAATTACCAATGAATTTAAAAACGTTTATGCTAAAATTACGTACGGTTCCGCATTGAATAAGAACTATAATTTGTTTCATTTGGAACTGAACGCTATTATCATAGCCTCCATTAATAAATATATCAGCCTGCCCTGGAAAACAAAAAAGCTGAAAAACTATTCCAAGAAATACTAAATTTCCTATGAAGAATTGCCTCCTGTTCTGGAATCCCTTAGACGATCATCAGCAGGTCAATATATTTAAGAGGTCGATTTTAATGGGAAAGTTGAGCGTTTCTTTAACATTTCTAAATCTTTACACTTGAAGTTTGTTAAAATTGACGTCTAATATATGAAGCAATAGCAAATACAATTGTTGATGTTTGAATGAGGGTAGCATATTTGCGTGTTATACTCTATTCCTCAGTTTTTTTATATGAGGTCATGTACAACGTTAATGTACAGGATGTCCCATCTGGGCAACGAAAAAAGTTCAATACACAAGTAGTAGGGTTTCGAGGGGACATTCGATGCATGCATTATTTTGAGTTTTTTTAACTAAAGCTCGCAGACTGCAAGCACAAAGTTTTTTTTCTTTTAAATGGCAATCGCATATTTCACTCCTCTGAAACTTTTTTGTCTTAATGAGTTGTTTTCAGAAACCTCATCATTTATATACTTTCCACTAATTATACTAAAAAAAGTCACAAAAACGAGTTCTGTGGTCAAATTAGATATTCAGACTTTTCAGCGTGCACAACGTTTGTTGTGCTCTAAAAAGAGAAAAATTCGTGCGAAGATGTGTTGAAGTTGGTGGGCGTTTACAGGAAATGCTCAATATTCCCACCGTTCCCAGTAGTAACACCTTCAACATAAATTGGTGTGGGTATTTGCATTTTGGCAAAAACCAACGTCAAACCTAACTTAATTCTGCGTCAAACCTACGATACTTGAGAGATGGCGTCGTGTTAAATAATATATAAAAACGGGAATAATTTTAAACTTAATCAGAAAGGAACTTATTGAATATTTGTTTGTGGTTACAAGTGTAATGAATTCATTGCATTTAGCAACATTGTCAATCAATAAATAGCTTTATTTATTTTATTGTAAAACAATTTATTTATTCACGTCGGACTATATAATTTAAATCATTATTAATATGCATTGATTATGTAAATGTAAATTAAATGTGGTTTTATTGGCTTGGACAAAGAGCGTGAAATAAGGTGAGTTGAAAGTACACACAATTCATAATGGTCCTACGTTTAACTTTATAATGGATGCAAAGTGTACAATTTTATAAGGACAGCAACTGACCAACGTAGCTGCGGCGTTTCTTCCGTTGTCTGTGATGGTGTGTATTGTAACAGAATGTGTCCAATAGTCCGCTAATAGGGTTTGCTGAGGTTGAAAACGAAGTACCTGCTAATGGCCAACTGGCAATCAAATCCCGTTCACCTCATTCATGTTACATATGGTACTTGTTACATATTCATAGAAGCATGCTAAATGATACTGACGCTTTGTAATAAACTTAATCGTCAGTCTTTGATAAGGATTTACCATGGAGCAAACAGATTGTGGTTTATTTAGATAATTTGAATATATTTCCATTAAGTTTATCTAAATGAAAAAAATACGTTTTGTCAACAATTTTCGATTGATTTGGCTGAATGAAGCTAATGATTATTCTCCTTTTAGTAGTTACATAGGATAATGAAGTTTCTTACAGTAGTGTCAGTATTACAATTTCCATCCTTAATTTGTACTTTATGTAGGTAAGCAGAATTTACATCTGCAAGAAATTTCATCTGAATAATTAAAGTGTGTTTCCCTATTAAATTGCCAGCATTAATTAAAGGAGTTGCAATTGCCACTATAGCGTAGTTCCGCCTCAAAGTTGGGCCCCAACAGCTGCCGGAAATCTATTAGTGACGGTACTGAATTACATTCTGAACTATTATCTCAATTGGCAAGATCAAATATTACAACAGTATATTTTCTCTCTAAAATTCTCACATTTTAAATTTATGTGGTAATGAACTAACACAAAGTTGATTACTTAATTTAGTTCCAGAACAAAATTATAATAAATTACAAATTAGTTTATTGAATTTTTACTGCTCATGCTTATCGAACTCTTTTACAGTGTTCATCAGGCCCCGTGCAATTATTTTATGTCCAATCAGGAGACTGTCTCCGATATCTTAAGATAGAAACAAAAGTCAACTCAGCAATTCAAAACAAATAGCAGCGGACATCGACCACTCCTCTCAAGATAGTAATAAAAACTAAACCCAAACTAATAATTAATTAACTTAAATCAGTGTACGGAAACTGCCCGGAAGTCGTCCAAACTTAATTGGTGTAAAAACACCGGTAAATGGCCGCTAAACTAAGAATACGGGTCTGCGAATTGCCGAACACGGATTTCGACAATCAAATGTAGATTTACATTTATTGTTGTTTCCATTAGTCGTCGATTGAGGAAATAGGATACGTGGTACATTACGAACAACAAATAATTTTAAGAACAAAATAAGTTATATAATAATTTTAAATAATAATCTAAAAAGTGAAAAATATAAATTAAAATATAATTGTCGGGTTTCAACCCGGGTCAAAGTTTGTTTATACAACGTTTCGACAGCAAGCTCCGCCAGTGTCGCTAGGTAGATTGTAGATTTCCCCTAAAGGGGGAAATCAATCATATTTAAGAAATTTCTATATGAAATTTTAGTTAGATCTCAAAGTTGAAATTCATACTGTAGTTTAATACTATAAAAACCCATTAAATATAAAACTTCAGAGTTTTATCTGCATGTCATACACAGATATTGCAACTCAAAATTTGAAAAATCCCATTGTAAAAGTATGTAATTTGTTTATGGTATGTCACTCACCACTGACAATAAAAGTAACTACACCATTATATGTAAAATCACAAAAAATATTGAAGTTCCCAAGCTGTTTATTCTTTAAGAAATTAGCCTACGAAAATTGAATTTTCTTTATTGGAATGGACATCAAATTATTTTCTCATGGGAACAAGATATAAAAAATGTAATTCATTTTGACATTTATTCACCTATCCTCACAAATTATTTCATTTACCTACGCGACTCAATTGAGTTATCGTTTTCAATTGCGAAGGAAATCAACTTAATTCCTTAGTAATCAAATTCTTATTTCTCGTTAATTTGTAACCTTCATTCTGTTTAAATTGTATTATATGTAAATTCATAATTACTCACTAATTGCAATTTTACATTCACTAGCCAAAGACAAAAGAAGTATTAACAAATACCAATTTTGTCCACGGTTTGTTTCACAAATAACTTTGTTTCCCAAAACTTCGTCCTATCTTATAATTACGTTATACTTTGAAATGTCTAATTATGTGCTTACGTTAAATGTTATTTGTTTTATGAACACAGGCCTCCACTTGTATTGATATCGTGTTGCCAGTTATTTTAGAATTTCGAATATAAAAGATAAACTCTTGTCTACACGAAGCGCTGCAATCGACAGGCGTGACGGTTCAATGTTAATTTGATTACAATGAACGAGGAGCGATCTGTTTATGACACGTTGGAGAGCATTGAGCCTCACACCAGTGCAGTCAGCGCCCTTTAATTATATGCTATCCAATTTATTGATTTCAGATTATTTTTGAGGCATAAGCGCATTACCAGGAATGAATTATTAATGTCTCAGAGCTCAAACGTAACGGGCCAGTGGTGACATTTTGAGGGGAGCCAATAGCCGAGCATTCAAAAATTCACATTTAAAACAATTGATGTGCAAAATTAGCGTAGTAAAAATAATCCCGCATTTCATTTTAACCTTCGAGAAACATTCTAAAAGAACTTACCCATTCATCAGAAACATAATTATATCAATTTGAGGTAATTATTTACACGTTGTAGTATACCCATTCAATATATAATTTGTGAAATTTATACAGAAATCTTGCATTTAGTTCTTTCATGGCACTCGGCATGAAACCAACAGACTACGAAGTAATAATACTTGCGTAGTCTAAGAAAATGACTTTACGAGTATATGAACCGTTTATATATTTTGAGGACTTGCCTTAATAATAATTAATACTTTAAAGTGGCTTGGAGATGATTAGCCATAACTGTAGTAAAATAAAGCTGTAAAACCAATTCCTCAGATTAAACATTTCTCTGTATCTAGTATTATTTATTACTATGAATGATATACATCTTTTTGTGAAAACTCACCAAAATGTCACATTCAAGAAGAAAACACCCTTCTCACCAAGCATCGTACAACACTTTTTTTTAAAAAAAATTAATCGTTCACTATTATAAAGACACGCTGAATGATTACTACGTTCTTTTTTAATTAACATTTTAAGTAAAGCGTTCAAGTTACGGAATGGCTTAGCTACGTTTAACTTGTATTGCTCAAAACTGTGGAGAGAAATGATTCGTATTTCCCCTTTTTGTGGTAACAGGCTACATGAGGGTCATCCTGAAACAGGCACAACATAGGAAGAGAATTGAAAAAGTGGGGTGTGGAAGGCAGAGCCAAGGACTGACTAGGTTTTTTTGGGGGGGGTTAACAGGCTACATGAGGGTGATCCTGAAACAGTTTTTTTTGGTTAACAGGCTACATGAGGATGATCCTGAAACAGGCAACTCCCCTTTAATAGCATAGGAAGGGAATTGAAAAGGGGGGATGCGGAAGGTAGAGCAAGGTAGCCAAGTGAAAGGATTCCATGATTTTCAATTCTTTTAAATGTATTGAAGTTATGTATGTGAAGAAAGTGAAAAACGTTTTTACGTAAAAGGTTTCGTGTCCCATACGCGCATCCAGATCTAAAGTGCAAAAGGTTTGCCCATATTATTGATCTATAATAAATTATAAACATTTCGCGTCATAATTAACTTATCATTGACAGGGAGCTAACTCCCAGAGAAATATTAAACTCCTTTCCATCATAGATACGATGAATACGTAAAGTAGTTATCTTTTCGCGTCAGGTAATTTTGAATATTCAATAATCACTAATTAAAGCTAATAAAATATAAGAATTTGATAGTGACATTCATCACAGGTATAAGTATTAAATTAAATAAACTTTAATAACAACAATACTGTATATATGTGAAAAAAGGGAAAATGTCTACATACCTCCGTTTTCTCCACTTTTTGTGTGTGTTTTTTTCGGTGGTTGTTCACCTCTAGCAAAGTACGTACTCAACTTGAAGGTAGGAGGAATGTCTCATTCTCTTTGTATCAGCAAGACCTATCAGTAGGTATCTTTATTTACAAGGTGGACCAACCCGTCTCACCCCTAAGCTACAACTCGATTTTGGAACCTCCCCTTATAGATAAAAAACTGAGGACATATAGCAGATTGGAAAATCGATTCTCTACAATTTTGGTCATATGACCGTTTCTTTTCAGACCACCCGGAAATTCATTTTATGGTTTTTCGTCAGTTGATTGAAAATAGGTTGGATTTTCAATCAAATAGCGAAGAATCATAAAATGAATTTCCGGTGGTCTGAAAAGAAACGGTCAGATGACCAAAATTGTAGAAAATCCAACCTATTTTCAATCAAATGGCGAATAATCATAATATGAATTTCCGGTGGTCTGAAAAGAAACGGTTATATAACTAAAATTGTAGAAATAGATTGTAATATACACTCAAGTACTGTATTACACTTATCTTTAATTACATTCTTGCTTTATTATTTACGTGAACCCGAGAAACACCAAGTACTTCAGTTATTATTTCTCCAAGAAACAAAATTGGATCATGTAACGAGTCATCGTAAAAAAACAATACCTGGTAACAAAAATTCAATTGCTGTATTTACTATTTCACAGGATTACGTATGAAACCAATCAAACCAAAAATATGGATTTCCCAATAATAATTTCACGTTAGAATTGACCAGGGATGAAAATTAACGACACTAACAAACTTAACACTCAGTTTGCTTTTCTATTACATTTTATCGCGGAATAACCTACGAATTTCCTTCTTGCAAGGCATTCCTACTCACTGCCTGAATCGCATGCGTTACGAAATACAAGTAAAATGTTATTGGCATCAGTGTCATATCATAAAATTATTAATTCGTATCTCGAAATAAAATTTCTCATATTTACCCGTGCGCGTTGAGTGTAGATTTTAAGGTTGCATTTCATGCAACCTAAGACAAGGAGGAAAATTTTCAATTCGGTGTTCTGGTGATCGTGCGCTTTCCAGAAATGAAAAAGTTTTACGAGTTCTTTTGGATGAAGTTTCTGAGCTGAAAGTAGTAACAAATCCGGGAGAAAAAGTTGAAGCAAAAGCTTTATAAAACCTTTTGTGACCCTCCCGAGATTTCCGCTTGTCTTGTATACAGAAATTGTTGTCTACGAAATGCCATCAAACTTGTTTTCCTTTCACGAATTCATTCGATTCGTAAGTGTTATTGAGCGTCTTGAATTCAACATATTCAATAAATAGTTTGATTAATATATTGGGCCTATATATGGATATATGTTGCTTTCAGCTTCTTGGCACTTGTTAAAAAACTCATGCAATCCCGGATTTTAGTAACTCATGTCTATTAATTCCACATTTTTTGAATTTCGAACATTAAAATATTTTCTCAGTTAGTTTGGTAAAATATCAGAGTAACTGTGCTGGAATTTATATAAGAAGAAATAACTATCTTTGACAATTGCGTTATCTGAGAGATAAAAGTTACTTTAATCGGCTTCGGTTCTCCTTTTTATATGGTGTCTGGTATTGGGTATTAGAATGTATTATTACTTAAATTGAACGGTAATTAAATTTACAACTTATTTTCCGCTAAACAAACTGAAACGGTGGATAAGCTATTTTCGTCTAAAAAATAAAATTATAAAAAAGCTCAAATTTCGTATGATTGTGTGTGTCCCGTATACAAATCTAAACGCGTAGAGAAATTTCAACCAAATTTTATAAACACTGCTGGGGCAACATACGACTTTCACCTTTCGGTATGGGCGTGGAGGGAGAAGAAATTTTCAAAATAATAAAAAAGCGAATCGTATAAGTATGAAATAAATTATTTTCGTGAGCATGAGATTGATAATGTTTCTTCCGATGCTGTTTGTGGATAATTAAACCCCATTTGGGAGAAGCCATAAGGGTAGAATGCATAGGCGTGAAAATAAGAAGACAATCAAAATTGGTTTCATGGGAGTCGCTGATTTCAGTTCTTAATTACAGCCCTATGAGGGGGACCAATGAGTGTAAAACAAAGTTCTGCGTAAAATATTAAAGGGATGGAGAAATTTATATCGAATTTCGTTTACGTGTTCCTTCTCACCCGGAACCTTGCACTGTCGACATGGACGTGAAAGAAAAGGAAAATTTTACTTACTCAGAAACTTTTCGTGGTCAGGTACTTTGGTAGTGTTTTCTATAATATTGTTTGTGCAGAATTTGTAGCTAATTCAGCGTATAAGAGGAAAATCCATAATGGTGGAAGTATAGATTGTTTTCGAATCCCATGTATCGGGAGTCGCTGATTTTAGTTCTGGCATCCAACATTCTGATTAGGTTGCAGTTAAACCCTTCAAAGAAGGGTGTAATAAGGTGCAACAAAGTCCTACACATAATATTTAAGAAGCAGTGTAAGTTCCACTAATTCTTGTACAAGTGTTCCTCTTTGACCGGGAAACAAGCACTGTGGAGGTGATACATATATACCACCGCGTGGAACGGAGATGGACGGGAGTTGGAAATTTAAAACATTAAGAATCGACCGATAGTTCCGTCTAATACTCACTGCTTGAGGTCACTGGGATTGATCATATTTCGCATGGAATTGTTTGTGTATAATTTGAACGCTATTATTTTTGGAGGGAACAATCATAGGGATGGTAATGGAGGTGCTTCACGTAAATTTTACGTGTCTAATTCTTGGCTATGAGAGTGGCTGAGTTTCTGGCATTCAACAAACCGATTAAGTAGCAGATAGATCATAAGAGTGGCACTGGAAGGTGTGAAACGAAATTTCTAGCATTAACTTAAACGCGTGTGAATATATCTACCAAAGTGGGTACACATGGTTCTTACTACCCGAAAACATGTTTGTGCATTAATTATTACAATGACGTGTTGAAATTTTAAAATATTTTTGCCGTATGAAATAATGTGCCGGACAACGCTGAGTACCAGATAGTATAAAATAAATATAAAATAGTAAAAAGAATTTTATCGTAGTAATTTGTTTTAAAAAAATTTAATAATTATTTTTTATTTTAGGAGTGTTCTGTCCTGGTCTATTCGATGGGTGGTCGTGCTGGATGGACACTCCTGCAGGAGTCACTGCACGTGCACCCTGTCCAGAATTCGTCACAGGGTTCGACCCAACACGTGAGTATTTAAATTATGTTAAACATAAGAGATGAATTCTACTTTAATTTCGGTATAGAGGTAAGAACAGAAGATGGAGGTTAGGATGGAATATGCTAAGCAGTTTAGGGAGATCGTGGACGTGGTAGCTATGTAGATTGAAAAGGCTTGCGCAGAACAAGTTAGCATGGAGGGTTGCGTCAGACCAGTCTTAGGACTGAATACTACAACAACAGCAGTTGAGGAGACAAGAGAAAGAACGAGGATCATTTCGAATTAATAGTAAAAAATACTCAAGAATCAATCATAAAAATTTTAAAAAACCTATAATTTAGGACTTGTGATTTTGTATTTATGCAAATGATTAAAATAATGGTTTAATCAACACTGGCAAGCAGGATTCTCTCATCAAAAAGAATAACTCACCGGCTACAACTATTTTATTTTGTTCAAGAATCATGATTAAAAAATTCAATAAACGAAATTATCAGACACATTAAATATTTCTAAACAATTTGTTTGTTTTATTTCAACGCTGCATAATTAATGAAATCGTTGCTCATCGAATGTTTAATATCCTCCCTAAAAATCAGTGTCGTTGTGGAAAGAGTGAAAGCCTGGGTTGAAGAACCTTCTGCTAAAAATAGTGTTGCTCACACATTTCTCTGAAAGCAATTTTCCGTTTCCATTCAAAGACTTCCCATATAAGATTCGACTTGCCTCTGGAAAAGTCGTTTCTTTCTCGATGGCCTCGCTGTACAGATTGGAGTCGTAAAGTGCCTTTTCCTTTGTTCTTTACCGAAACGCCTAGTTTGTTTTACAACGCTTGTAATACGTGTAAATATTCGCAATCTGTGAAAACGCTTCCAACAGGCAGTGAGGTGCGATTTTCAACGATTGACATCGGAAACTTAACTTTCATTTTATCAATATATATTATTATTTATTAATAATGAAAATGATTTTAGGGGTTTTTAATTAAATTATTTAACAAACTTTCTTGCACTTTAGTGTATAATATAATAATTTTATTTATAAAGAAACAATCACTTAAAAAGGATCCTGCGCGCTATTACAAACAAATCAATTAATTAAAGGAGTATTTTTAAATACCATTGCTAATTACTTATTGGGGTAACTACGTGCAGTAGAGATTTCGTTTACTTGACGAACCTGTTTTATTTTCATTCGTGTCTGAAGTTTTTAGACGACCGTAACTTACTTCTTCCTTCCGGTTGAATGGTAGATTTTCCCTCTGTCGGCAGAAATTGGGATGAACCTGGAACCCAGTTTTTACTCATTCTTCTCTCTGGCCTTCCTTGTTCCAAAACACCTTCTCACTAAAGAGCAACAATTCACACCTCACTTTCAACTCTTGTTGGAATCTCCAGCTTGATATTCCCTTTCAACATCCGATCCACACTCCAGTTTTCCCCTCCCATTCACTTCCTCATCACTATCCTTCCTTCTACCTCGCCTTCTCAACGTCTTGAACAACTCTTTTCGGCTTCTAGCCTTCTCAACGTGTAGAACCATTCTGCCTATTTTTTGGTTTCTTGCCTAAACTCTTATATCCTTTCTTCAAGGTAAAACGCTATCCCACCTGATATTTGTTCCACAAATCCATGTGAGTCCTTCGTCCAGGGCGGGAAATTTTCCATGACACAGGGAACAGCGTCCTTCGGATATTTTGAAGGGTGAATGCTCCTTCAGCAAAACAACCTTAGTAGGCAGGCACGTCTCTTGATCGGAAGCTTTGCTCCGGAAAACTCCACTTCTTGTTCTTGCTGAAGCTTTTAGATCCCTTAAAATTCTAAAAGTTTGAACAAAATTAGGTATGTATCCTACTGCGCTGCAATAATAATAAAAACATTTTATTGAAAGTAGTATTAACCACTATACGTATATATATATATATACTGTTTCAAATCAATTTATGAAAAATATTTTATAAGCGCGAAGAGTAAGCGTCTGTAGAATAAACTATTGTCCACAAATGATTTGCATCTCTGGAGCGATTGTCCTCTCTTTGCACGAATCGTTTCTTTAGCTGATGAACATCGTAATAGCGACGACATGAAGAGGGGTGGAAGAAAAATAAGAATTTATGTTAAGAAATTAATTGTCATTTTAAAATATTAAACTTAAAGGTAGATTCAAAATTCAAAGAAACTACAATTATGCTTCCTGAACAATACTCTGATAATACAAGAAAGATTTTATTTCTCTTGTGTTTCTCAAAATCGAGAAAGAAATATCTTCGTTTAAGAAACGCTTACGTTCCTAATTTACCATCCCATCTCTTTCAGCGATGTCACGCACGTGTAATGTCTCATCAGCTGAACCAGTGTTATGTGCCATTAATTTCACGTTTCGTATCATCCACAAGACATAACTTACTTCAGTCCCATATAAGTTTTCAACACGTATCGACATAATTTAGCTATCTGCAAAGAAGATATAATTTTCATTGTTTGTGAAGTTCATGAAGAAAACTGCACTCGCGAATTTTCTGATCACGTTTACTGTTATTCGTTTGGAGCGGCTTAATGTGCCGAAGGTAGGTAGTGTTAATATTTAAACCTCATTATCCTTTACTATGTTGTTAGGCTTTATTGTTTTGCGTGGCATTAAAAGGGAAACGCTAATTAGTATTTGTTTGGCTTGTCAGACGTGCAGGCTCAGATGACAATGCGTCCGCAAATGTGAGCTTCGAAATGGAAAGGACACGAATTATAATTTGTGTTTCTGTCACATAAAGCTGGTTTGTTTAGAAATATTATGTTCGAGACATTAATTTTTATTACAGAGAGAGGAGATTTAAAAAAAAATTTAAAAATGAAATTTAAGAATTACGTTTGCTTTGACGACCGATTTAACGGTTTGACATCAAACAATTCATTCTTACTCGTATTATATTTTCTATTATTAATAACGCATGACTGACACTGCTTATAATTAATGGATTTTTCGCTTAAGCCAAACTAAACATTATACATGTTCCAGTGATTGAAAACAATCCCGATTCAATAGCACCTGTGAGTACAGGTGCGATTAAATTGTGATTCCCGTTTTATATGCTTAGTATAATGTAACAACTAATACTGATGGTTTCAGTTATACGTATTTGAAATACTGTAACATTTCCTTGATACATACATAAAATTTTCACTAATACTTGTCAAATGCAAATCTTTACCTTTTATTATAAATTATTTTGAAAATCACTTAATTTTGTAATTTTGATGAGCTAAATCGTAATATCACTTATTGCAGAGTAGAAAAATATATTGCAGACAATGGATCAAAAAGACTCCAACATTTGTTACGTACTCTTCTTGCCGTTGCTGTTGTTTTGTCCATTGAGTTCTATTGATCTTTAATTTCTGAAGTTGTTTATGTTGATTTACTATTAAAACACCTTTAAAATTATATATGCGATAGTAAACTCATTGGTTTCTAGAAACTGGGCACAAAATATTAATTTGATCTACAAAATCTGTGACTTATAGTCATTATTCTTACTGATCTAATGTATGATGACCGTAACGCGTTATAATATACTTGAAAATATCTTATTACATTTCCTTTTTAATATTCTATGGGTTCCACTCTCAGTTTTATAATAACTTAAGTTAATAGCCCACCTAACTATGTTAAGAATTCCTCGTACCCTCTCTGTTTTTTCAAGTTCTCTCATGCCGAGACACCTTCACCTTTCTTAGTAGGTATATGTACTGGGGTAGAAAACTTTGGGCATACGGTAAGAGTTGTCTGCTGATCCGATTGGAGTTAGCCAACTCCTCCTAAAACTCGTGGATAAGCCGTGAAGGAAATGCTGTGAGCCCACAAAAAACTCGTCTTCCTGATGCAGGTTCTAGAGTATTCTCTGATCTCTTTAGGTGAAGCACCAGGATGAATCCTTAAACTATAGCCCGGAGCCATAGTAAACCCTTGACTACCTTGCCCTACCTTTCACCCTCCCCACATTTTCAATTGTAATTGCTATTAATGGGGAGTTTTCTGTTTAAGGATCATCCTCATGTAGCCTGTTAACCGGAAAAAATTCTTTAAAATCATTGAAATGACGTTGGGGAGAATAGAACTTTTTCTCCAAAGAAATCAGGAATCTCAACAAAATGAATCACGATATCCCTGCCATCAGAATAAGCAACCAAAAATCTTCTCTTCCGTTTTTTGTGAAGGGATGGAGACAAGTACCAAATAGTTCGACCTACCTGATTCAGGTTTTCTATTGTGATCCCTGCACCTCATTCAGCTGAATATCGGGTAGAATCCTTAAATTCCGGGCAGTAGTGAATCGTTAGCTACATTTCTCTCCCTTCCACATCCCTCTACCTAAATCCATTCCTAAACCGGTGAAGGGAAGTTACCCTTGATTGGATCCTCTTCATATAGCCTGTCACTCTCCAGCAAAATATGTATTACTCTAATAAAAATGACGAAATTTTCTTACATTTTAAAAATATAAATGGAAAATATTAGGAAAATGAATTAGGGTGCAACATTCAAATAAATCAAAGTAAATTTATGGAATTCTAATATATATTAATATATTATTCAAAATGAAAATACTTCAATTTTTCCAATACTAAGACACATTTGCGGGAAATTATGCTTTCAATATATATATTATTCTTAACTGAAAAATGGGTTTGTTTTCACCGAATATTTTACTTAACGTTTTATTTTAAATTTAAAATAGTATTCAACAGATATACCTATTATAAGCATAGTCTATTAAAATAGGTCCGTTCGAATACTATTGAAGTTACCGTCCTACCTATATCATGGACTGTTGCTGACATAAAATATACGCTTGTGTTGCTTTTACTTAAAAGTTTGTTAATTAGTTACTTTATGTCTATGTCCAATAACAAACGTGTATTTAAACTGGCATACATAGGCAGCTCAGCGTTATGAACTTCTCAGGATCTTCTGTCTACATTTTATATGGAAACTCTTCAATCTAATATAAATCCCTCAATCAATGTGTTTATGTTTTATTTTCACATATAGCCAACACTTGAAAACAACGAATATCTCCCTTCAGCTTAAGATATACATTTTTCTCTAATTCCTAAAATCAATAAGCGCTCTGCTTACCCTAAGTTTTTCTGAGATAAAATGTGTCATTCATTTTAACACCTATTATGTATAACGTACATTCCCCTCCCAAGAGGATACGTATTACTAAAATTATTTTACGAGGCTACCCAGCACGATGTCGAAAAGAATATTCTACGAGAAATACTGCTAGACCGGGGTGAACTTTAGACTCAGGTAAACGGATGGCAACCCAGCTCACGCGACGCCTAGACTCAGTCTAGCAGTGAAGTGCGCTTAAAGCTCGCATAGGTGGTGATAACATCCGGGTGCATGGGTACGTGAAACGTAAGGCTAGGTTTACACGGGCAGTGATGACTGCCAGAAAACGAGGGGCAGTGATGTCAGTGGCGTGTCAACATACGCAGTGCTGCACTGACAACTGCCAATCCATCGCTGACACGAGAGCACTGCCTCACTTTTCTTGGAGCGTGTCAACAGTATGTCAGTCATGACTGGCGTTCCCCCTCCACCGACCTAGACGCTGCCCACATAGGAGGCCAGTTAGTGGCAGTTACGGTTGTCAATTATCGATTGTGAACGATGAGGCAGAGCTGACTATCGATTGCGCAACGGTAAACAGATTGTATTTTTAATTTTCAATACGCGTGTAGTTTGGTATAGTGTGCGATTGGAGTAAGTGAATATTTGTTGTGAACAGCGGTCAGAATTTTGGTTCAGAAAGCATTTAGGATAGGGTTCGTTTGTTGCACCTAAACGCCTATAAATTTTTAGGTTAACTTTCCAAAAATGATTATTGTCCACCCTACACCGGCACAAACTTAAATGGAAAAAAAAACGCAAAAGAATGATGTATACCTATAAACGTACTACTATCACACGTAATGAAAAATAATTCATTTAGTTTTGTTCAGTAATAGACAACTTTAAGGGGAATAAAACAACAAGTAATAGAAACCGACCCGATTAAACACTGAAAACCAGCTTCAAAGTACAGGCGCTGATTTCTGTAGTAATAATAAAAAGCAATATTACTAAACAACTGTTTTCATTTTTATGTATCTATAGTACAGTAGCGTAATACTGAGTTAGACTTTTTCAGGAACCCTTCCTCGTTACGCCTATTCTATCACAAATACAAAGTGATTAGTTCCTGTTTATGGACATTATGCGTAAGCAAAAACACAAAGGGGAAAAATATTCAACTTGATATAAACAATATATCGACACTATGTAACAGAAACATTCCAATCGGTCGTAGTTGCCAAAAAATAGCAGAGAAGTATAAACATGCATCAGAGTTCTCTGCCCGTTCTGTAGTGAGGGCAGCACTTGCACAGAATTGTCAGTGAAGAAGTGGGCAGTAATCTGCCCAATATGTAAACGGTAGGCAGTGCACAGCCAACCCAACTTCGACGAACATCACTGCCCGTGTAAACCTAGCTTAAGGCCTGGTAGACATGGTCGCGCGACAGAAGAACGGCAGTCGGCGGCAGCAGCGTACACATGGGAAGCTACTTGGTCATTGTTGAGGCCACGTACACATGGTCGCGAGACTCGAGATAAATTGTGGTAAATGGGAGCGGTTTTATAAGCCGCGCGACTCGAGGTTTCTCGGCTGTCAGTAGCGGGGATGCCTCCCTGCTGTCCCTAGCGCTACAGACTCCAGGTACATTGTTTCTTATGGAGCTGTACACATGTGTCGCGCGTTTTACCTCAGAGGACAATGCTATCGGTTTGTTTAACGACGAAATACCAAACAGCCCAGCTGTATCATGTGGGCTTTTAATTTATGATATCTTTATTGCTATGACTTAATTTATAAAATAACATTTAAAATAAATAGCAAAATTATTCTAAAAGGTAATTAAATGAATAAGTATATTAAACAAAGTAAAGTTAAATATACGATGTTTCTATCACTATCGGCGGTCCTCTTAGAGTAGTTTCGCGTTATTATACTGACAATGATGTTGCTGACAAAATTGAATACATACAAATCAATTCTTCTGATTAATAAACGTTGTCGTAACATGTGAATTCCACTAGAAAAATTGAATGAATTCTGACAGCACAGAGAATATTTCGTAAAACAAAAAATAAGTGAACATTTGTAGAATCCCTATTATTTCTCAACTTTGAACAGAGTGGAGATTTCGATCACTACTCAGATGATATTAATCGATTCTCTGGATTACAATCTATTCATACTCATTCTGAGTTCCGTCATACACCAGCTGTACATTATAAATCCATCTTCCATCTTTATAAAGTGAGCCAATAAAACGGACGTATGACGGTACTCAGATTTTAATTCGCAGAATCGATTAGTATCATCTAACTATAGATTGGAAGCTCCGGTATGTTCTGATTTTATAAATAATTTTGACCATACAGTGGCGAAATTATTTTTTTTATACAAATTTTATCACATTGAACATGACGTGGCAATATTCGAGTGCACGTTTCTGTGCCACACATTGATATCAATTTGTTAGTCGATAAAATACTAAAAAAGGTCAGTTATATTAAAAGAGAAAATTTTGGACTACTGGAACAGAGATGTATTCCTGGGAATAAATGATCGAAATTTTTTAGTAAATTATTAACCAAACAAAAGGAGTATTCATAAGTTATTAATTTTTAGTTTTAAAGTGTCATATTTTTTATTGGAAAGAATAATATTGATAAATGAACACACTAATAGTAGAATTTATACAATTCTATTTTGTCACTGTACTTTATCCTCCATCACGAAATAATAGTGAATTCCACTAGGAAAATGAGATGAAGTAAACTGGATCAAAAACAACTTATGACTCGCACCCGACTCTATCTAAATCTCATAGGTTTTGTAAGGAAGTAAACGCAGACCCCAACTAAAGTGTGAAAAAATATTAAATCTTATTGTACAGTGGTTCAGAATTTAGAAGATCATCTTTAATGGTCAGGCTGTCACCTCGATAACTTGTACGCGTTAACTTGTATCCCTTGTGAAATCAGTTTTAGCGGCGATAATTTGGCTTTTCCATACAACTTATAACCAAGAATGTAGTGGTATGATCAATATAGTATTGCAGCTGGTCGTTCTGATATCTGTTCAAGCCAAAGTCGCCATAAAAAATTTGTCGCGGTAAATTTTGACTTCATTTTGAGGCCAAATACTCAGCAGCAAAAGATCTATACGCAACATAATTTGTAAATGTAAATAATACTGTTTAGTTAGAAAATTCGTGTCTCAATACCACAATTTTGATAAGAGTGTTGCTAAAATACGAGATAACCTTTCACTTCTGCCGTTTTTAAAGACGAAAGAGAAGCAAAGAAATTTATTTTCTTCTCGTTTCATGTTTGCAATAAAGTGAAATCTTATTATGTAAATCCAGTAGTCTGGCCTGTTCCGACTGTCAGAGACGGCCCTCAGGGTACTTCATTGTTGCGGATTTACTGCACGACCAAAACAGGTGCGTGAGCTACATGCAACCTCTTAACTTTTCCTGGCTGCATTACCGACCGATGATGATGATGGAAACATCGCTTTCGGGAAGGTATGAAACACTCCTGAACCTGAGGTCTTCGGAACCTGTACGTCAAAATTACAACTTCTGGCCAATAAAGCATAGTGGCAAATACGACAAAGGTGCTGGTCCCCACGTCTGTATCAACAGGGTGTCCCATCTAAAACAGTACGGTCAAATATCTCTGAAGGGGGACAGGTGATGAAAAAACGCTCAGTACATAACTAGAAGGTTTCGAGGGGAATATTCGATGCATGTATTAATTTTTTATGCTTTTAAGCTCATACTTGCAATCTGGTAGCACAAAGTCCTTTTTCTTAAATGTAACCTTATTTTCACTCCTATGAAACTTTTTCGTATTGATGAGTTAATTTTAGATAGCCCATCATTCATGTAATTACCACTAATTTTATTGGTAGAAAAGCCAATGACATAGAAAATTAGGGTACCTCTCTTCATATGGCCGAGCAGCGGCTCGATACACTTTCTAAACTCTCCTAAACGAGTAAAATATCAACAAATTAGTTGAAATGCATTATGTCGTGATACTAACGCCATTATAGTTGAATTGGCACTGATTAGAATAGACAAATCCTCGAAGTAGTCAGAAAATTTTACGTATTTTTTACATTTAATAATTTCGGTTGGTGAAAATACCGAAAAGTACCACGGAAAAGAGTTCTGTAGTCAAATAGAAGATTTAGCTTTTTAGCGTGACCCAGGATGCACAACGTGGAGGTGAAATATGCTTTGTATCCCCTGCGCTAAAAAGAAAGAAAAACCCCCTTGCATGGAAGCTGATCGGAGTTTGCAGGAGACTTGCAAGCACAACTCAATTCTAGGATCCTTGGGGCGCCTTGGTGTTGATAATGTTTCCAGAGGTCTGTTCACTAACCGGAATTATCAAATATAAATAATCATAAAATTTTCCGACTACTTCGAGAAATCTTATTATTCTAATCAGTGCCAATTCAACTAGAATTGAGTTAGTATCACCACTCGATGTATTCAACCACTGAAATAGTCGTTTTAGGAGTGTGCGGAAGTGTGTATCAAGCCGTCATCCTTCTTTTTTTTGTGACATTTTCCCAGTAAAATTAGTGGTAATGACATGAATGATGGGGTACCTGAACTTAACTCATCATGACGAAAAGGTTTTATGGGAATAAAAAATGAGGTGCCATTAAAAAAAGGACTTTGTGCTTGCAACTTGCAAGCATGAGCTTAAAAGAACAAAATAATGCATGCAGTCAATGTCTTCCTTCAATACCTACAACTTCTGTTTTGAATTGTTTTCATTACCTGCCCCCCTTCAGAGACATTTGGTCATACTGTTTTAGATGGGACGCCCTGTATATAAACTACAACAGAACGTTATGCAACAGTATGCCATAATTTATATCTCGGTTAAGAATAATTGCAATGTTGCCGCAACTGAGACGTTTATAAGAAACATTATACATAATTGTCACCTAATTGCCATAACTAAAAGTAGTGTCTAGCACCTATCTCACGAAAAATATATTTACTTACTTGTTTATATTTGAAATAAAATACACTTCAATTTATATGTTTTCTTAAGAAATTTAGAGCTTCATACGACTAATGCAATTACACATCAGGCTACTTTATTCGATAAACTTAGTCAAACTAATCATTTTCTCTCCAAGTCTTAATTTATTATAAAAATTATTGACTCATTTACATACAATCCACACAACAGTATCATTCCATTAAAAGTAACTAATTGTTGAGTATCGTAAATCATTCCTTTTATGCTCAATATCGTTTAAATTTAATCCCATCTTTTAATTTAATTTTAGGTTTGAAAATGTGCAGTGAAGCGATCGTTTCTATGCTGCAGGCTCAGCGGAAATTGAGCTTCCGGTCAATAAGATTGGGACTTCTGGAAGAATTTAACTGTAATTTGTATTAGAGTATAGTCTATATATATATATATAATTTATAAGTTAATATTTTAGAGAATATTTCTTCTCCTTCTTCTTCATTAGTTCTTCACCCCATTCATGGCCTTGGCCTACAGGGTCGACTGTGGACTGTCATCTTACATGATATATTTATAATTTGGCGCAGTCTTAATCCCAGTCTCCGTGACCATGACGGCACAAAGAACCAAGCCCATGTCAGGATTCCAACCCTGGCCCTCCCTTTTGTGATGCAGGGACGCTAGCCACTACACCGCAGGAGGTCGGCGGAACCTATTTAGTATATTCAAAGAACTCCTGTCAGATATTGAAATGTGTTCAGACGCAACTAGTACTATGTTTTTAACAAAACGTTTTCAACATAACAACAATAAATAGCACCCATAAACAGATTATTGTTGATATTTATTGGGAATATTTGATTTAATATCATTGTTAAAACTGTTATTCACACAATTGATCAAGTCATGCCGTGTTTCAAATTTATTGTAGCTCTTAATTTTAAGCATACACGTTACAAAAGTTATAACTTTATCTCTCTCCGTCGATTAAAATTACATATTGCGACAGGTACTTCACTGTATTCTTCAAATATGTTTCAAAATAGTGCTCTTCCAAAATACGCATAGATTACAACATTTGGTGAATGAGGCAAAATTCAATACTCTATTTATAATCACGAATTATGACAGGTTTACGCGCGATTAAATGCTCTCTTAAGCTCCAAATTCAAGTAAATATTTATTACAATTATTCTTAAAAAATTACTGAAATAACATTGGGGTTTAGTATAATTTTTCTCCAAACAAATCAGGAAACTCAACCAAATAAATCACGAGATCCCTACCATCAGAATAAGCTAATGAGACTATCGGAACAACCGACAAAAATTCCTTTATGAAATCTACAAACACCAATCAGTAAACCAAAGTAAAGTAAATTTCTACAAAAGCATAGTTGATGAACCGTTCCTGTATAATGTGCGACGTTTTTAAATTTCGTCCCATACGACCTGGGCTTAATGGTTAAATAACGTCATGATATTTAATCATTAACTCGAGGAACCTTTAAGGAAGAGAACACACGGAATAGATTTTCGTAAACAATAATTAAATTTATTTACCAAACAAAATAAAGTTTTAATGTTCACTATCGGTTCATTTCCAGCTAGCTAAATATTCACAAACATACGAAAACACGAGCTTCGTTCGCAGGAATATGGGATATTATTTCAGAGCACTCTTTGCCAAATACACTTCTTAAATGTGTGTGATAAACATATAATATTCCTTGATGGTATCTTCTGGTTACGTCGGAGATCCAGATGGCTAAACTGTCTCTCAGAGTAGCCGCGAAGAATCCCTTAAAATTGAACTCCGTTCAGATTACGGCTGACACCAACGCTGAACAATATTAGAAATATTAGAAAACAAATAGCATTAACAAACAATTAATATTAAGTTTATATTTCAACCGAAATAAATTGAAAGATTGTATTTGAACGTCTGAATTTCAGACTCTATTTTTATTTTTAACAATTTCCAAAGAGGAGAAAAACAACGCTTCACCGCTTATTTATACCTTCTTCAGGTTATTATCCTGTGGAGAAACTTTGAAAAAGCCACGTTTTAACACTTTTTTTTGTTATGTATTAATACTACAAAATGTGTAAAATGGTGGGAATTTTTTAAAATTGAAATTATAGTCGCGTCAACAGTGGACGTTCTTGGCGACTACAAAAAAACAAAAAAATTGCTAATATCACAATGCAAGGAGTGAGAAAACTTTTGGAAATGATAAAAAACGATCACAATGGCACATATAAACAAACATAAACTGCTTAGATTTCTTCCAAAAATCCAATTGAGCAGGCTGTGAACAGCCACTAGAGAGGTACATAGTTCGCGCCTGGAATAGTTAGAAATCGTGGACGTTCTGCAGGCAAAAAGGATGTGCGGCACAGTCAGGGTGGTGTTACAATCGGAGCATAAAGGCTGAGGAGACCTAAAAATGAGAAATGAATGTGTAAGGCGGGAGTGGAAAGATCTCAGTCTTGCAACAACGACCTGCTGTCTTCTCGAGATATCAAGTGGATAGGTTATTTCATTTTATAACATTCCTACGTTTTTTCCTCATCAGGAGGTTGATGCACCCGACCATTAATTCCTTCCTTGAACAAGTAGGAAAATCCAAGCGGTTTATTTGCAAGGAGGTCTCCTGCTTAGCGGCTTTATCAGCAACCTCGTTTCCCAAGATTTCCGCATGAGCCGGAATCCAACAGATGGTGATTTGTTTGGTCATTTATTTTAATTTCCCAAATAAGGTTTCTGATTTCGTTCATGCAACCGCTTCTACACCTTTGATTGGACAGTGAGTTGATTGCCATCAGAGAGTCGGTCAAAATCAACGTTGAATCGGATGGGTGGGCTTTGCAGTATTGTAAAGCCATCAGTATCGCAAATTTTTCAGCCGTTGTGGCTGAATAATACTCGATAATTGACATTGAATCATTGAATTCATCAGAGATAATCGAGCATTCTACCCCATCATTATACTTAGACTCATCTGTGAAAAAGACTTTGGGTTGATTAAATTTCTCAAAAAAATAATCTTCTCATCCAAGAAGCACTTACCCTTGCCCTTAAAATCAGGATTGGTTAGGAATGTATCAATTGGGAAGAGTGATAACTTTGAGGGAGGAACGTGGGAGGACGTTTTTGGGTCAATGATACCAAGTTTTTTTTGGGGGGGTAACAGGCTACATGAGGGTGATCCTGAAACAGGCAACTCCCCTTTAATAGCATAGGAAGGGAATTGAAAAGGGGGGGATGCGGAAGGTAGAGCAAGGTAGCCAAGGGTTAACTAGGGCCCCCGGGCTATGGTTTAAGGATCCCACCCGGTGTTTCACCTAAAGAGATGCAGGGAAAACCCTAGAAAACCTGCATCAGGTAGGTCGGGCATTGGGTACTATTCTCACGCCCTTCCGAATGACAGGAGACGAGTTTGCTGTGGGGACGCAGCATTCCCTTCTCCGTGTCTCCACCAATTTCAGGAGGCAATTGGCCGACTGATCCAATGGGATCAGCGGACAACTCTTGCCATATGCCCAAGGTCTTTGACCCCAGTACATATACCTCCTAAAATAGGTGAAGGTGTCTCGGCATATGCAGAGAGAGTGCGAGGCATCCCCGACATGATCAGGTAAGCCCCGCAGTTACTCTGGGCTGAAGCGTCTACGAGAAAACTCCCGCAGCGCCCTTCCCTATCAATGATACCAAGTAAATTGAAATAAATAATGATACGCTGTAGGCAACATCCATCTGCGAGAATAATTCTGATTACATCAAGGGTTATGGCCTAAAAATGTTGAGATGCACAAAACATACATTAGCATCTCCTTTCTGAATTATATATTCGTTACAATTAATTACTCTCTATAATCTCAATTACTCTCTATAATATGAATACAATTGTAATAATTTATTATGGATTGCTGCCGTTGTGAACGGTTATTTAAACAAAACTTTAAGTACACAACTGAACGATTGACAGCGAGCTTTTTATCTATGTCGTCACTACTCAGCAAACCAAAGAGCAAGATCCAAGAAGCTTCATTCAATTAAATATAACCTTCTGCGAAATTGCGTGACGTATAAAAATTTACGAGTACCTGGCGTTGACCAGGTACTTATTCAAGTTAATCAGGTACAGTATTTATTTCCTCAATAATCTCTGGTCTAAACAAGTACCGACAAATTTATATTGATGAACCATTACCCTTTCAAACTCCCTACCGTATCTAAGCTGATCGAATGTTAATTTCATCACATTCGGCGTGATAACGTACGGTACCCTATTCGAGTCAAGAAATCTACTGGTAACTTAATCAAGCACAGTAAATTAGAAGAGTCTAATAAACCGATTAATTTAATTCACTGGTTATTGAAGGAGTGCGAAAATATTCCCATACACAAAGAGTCAGACATACTTCCAGTACCCGAGATTCAAAATTACATACATAAAAATAAGAGAGTAAAAATACTCCGGGTTCATCAATATAATAAAAATAACTATGGGTACATTAAGAGATTCAATATTATTCCGTTAACCTAAAATAGTCAGAAAAATTCACAGTTTCTTGAAAGAGGTTAAATTATTTACGGTTTCTTAAGAGAGTAATAATTTCTGTGCCCAAAGTTAATAAAAAATAATCCCATCACCCGCTCTTTCGGAGCGTTGGTATCGAACTGGATCGTAAGTGAAATGTACAAAGTTCGATAGAACTGTTTCTACTGCAAGTTAAACTTACTTTCATTCCCCTACGAAGAGCTGAACTAAATCTTAAGCGGAATGTTGAATGTCAGAATTAAACTTAGCGACTTCCATAATCCTCAAATAGACGTGAATATCGGTTAATTTCGTCTAACTGACTTTGAATTGTTTCCACTGAACGTATCCACCACCATTATTTCACTAGGATTGTATCTCGATTTTAGTTGCATGTTCAATGTCAGAACTGAACTTCCGTAACGCCAAAATATACATATATTGGCTTTTCACCCTTTCCGCCCTCCCCGATCTTTAGTTACGGACTGAAATACGATTTAAGTTGCATGTTCAATTGCAATACTAAACTAAGAAAATCCAAAAACTGTGGATTCGGCACAAATATCGATTGATTTTGTAACGCCCGAGTACCAACATATTTTAATTATATGTAATATCAATAAATAATTAAAATCACGAATATTAGTTAACAAATCAAAAACGTACAAATGAACAATTTATCTATGACGATAAACGAATACATCATCTTCGCTAAAGAGGAATATGTAGTTTTATTTTAACATAATTTACTCTCTCAAGAATGACATTAATTTTTCTTGTGTGTCAAACTCCAGCACTTCAAAGTATTCGGAAGATCTCTACATAAATAAAAAGATAATGAAAGAATGGCGTAAATTGTAAGATTTTTATTTTTCCTATAAATGGAAACTGAAAGAAGTCAATGCGTATTGCCCAACCTAAATTACGTTTCTCAGTAAGCTTTCTTAATCATTTCCATTAAATTCCACGTCAATTGTCCCTATTATTGTCAGTTTCTTTGTTATCTACATTACCTCTTATTTATTATCAATTAATTTGAGAAAAATTTACTGTTATTTCTAATTATGAAATTAATTAGATTTTAATTTTAATTGAATAATTTTTATTTTCATTAATAAATACAATGATAATTTAAATTAATGCGTGTATACATATTCAGACAATATACTTCAAAGCAAAAATTCCGTCAGTTTTAAAAAAAGTATAATGGAATATACAGGGAAAGATCTAACTGCCCCGAGCCACATGAGTTCTCACTTTGATTGTATAAATCTGCTTTGGTCATTTGTGAATCAGATTTTTGTACCTATTTGTTTGCTTATTGCAGCGACAAAGGCTTTTATTTTATCCTCGGCTGTTTTCGGCAGGATAATCACAAAAAATTGTTTGACTCTGTATTACAGTAATCGATTTTTGAGCTTTGTGTTCCGGATGACTTTGACTCGTATCCGTGACGGACGGAGGGTGTAGGAAGCTCGCCAACCTGGCCAGCCATGCAATGGAAGCTAATTGCTGTTTATCGATTCGGTCGCAGTACCTCGCTTCAATCACAATCTCTTTACGACACGCTTGCCGTCGGCGTCGTGTGTGGCTCTCGTCGATCCCTACGGCCTTTGTAACCTTCATGCACGTTATGGACCTGACCGCAGGCCTCCCAGCTTCATTTTATTGGAAAAGCTCTTGCTGGAATAGCCTTAATGGGTATGGACTCATTTACGTTACGAAATTGAATCCAAAATTTTAATTAAAGCATTCGTAGTCACCGGAAACTCTGATAAGAGAAAACTCTAATCTATCGAGAGCAAGGTAATATATCGTAAGCAATATTCGATACATATTTAGCAGTCAATAATCCAGTTGACATTTTTCCATTCTTGTCTTTCTTCTATAAAATATAACATAAAACCCTAAATTTTATAGAATATTTAAAGGCCGTATGGTAAAGTAATCTTCTGAAATAGGGTAATTTGAAAGTACACACATCGTATCATGTTCTTGTAATAGCAAAAAGTCGAGAACGCCTTTACGCGGTACACGTATCGCGTAGGAGGACTGCCGAATCTCTAGTCTTCCTTCCTCCCTCTATCTCTACTCTTCCTGTCCTGCTTTAACTGATTCACTCCTCTTTGTCAACTTTGTACCATACACACGTCATATATTCAATTATTTTAAAACTCAGTCGTTTTACGGAAATCCTTAAAATTATCACTAAAACTCACAGAAAAATTCATTATGATGCATATAAATTCTCTTCCTTCTTCGTCAGCATCAGACTAATCGTTTTCACAAATTCTCTCTCTCCACGAAATATATAGTTGAACAATTGGTGATTTTGTTTGAAATGAATTATCCAACTTGTTATAAAACCAGGGTCAACGCAAGATTTCCGTCTTCCAATAGTTTATGTCCACGTATTGTCAACTGTACTGTGAGAACGATTAGAAGGACTCCGCCGAACTAACTTATGCTTTTAAAATAAAACTCAATGAAACCATGGTTTGACTAATTTATGCGACAGCATAAGCAGGAAAGGGGAAGAGCGAACAATATGAAGGACGTGGACTGAGAGAAGGGATAGATTAATTGGTCACGCTTTGAGACGTGAGGGTCTTGTGAAATTAGCATTTGAGGGAAGTGTGTGGGGTAAGATCAGAAGAGGGAGGCTAAGGATGAAATACGTTAAGCAGATTAGGATGGATGTGGGATGTTGTAGTCATGCGGAAATGAAGAGGTTTGAGCAAGATAGGTTAGCATGGAAGGTTGCATCAGACCAGCCTGAGGACTGATTACTACAATGACAACAATTTGAACCAAATTTACGATACCTTTCCTTCCAGAACCTTAATTATTTGTATCTTTTCATTATTTACCTGAGTTTTAATCGTTAAAATTTAACGGTATACAATACCATCGCATTATTAAATAATATTTCAGTCTTGACCATCTGTGGACGTAGACCAGAAAAGAAAAATTCTTTTCTCATGTATTTACATTAATTTAAAAATTAAGACTATTATGTTTTAATTTAATTAAAATTCTACATTTTTATTTGTATATTAAAACTTATAATTTCTGTTCTTAATTTTTTGTCTTGAGTTGTCTGAAGAAGTCTAAAATCTTAATGAAACCTGGTAAAAATAGAGCATTTTAATAACCACAAATAGAAAAGCTGATAAATTGGCTGCTTTGTATATTTGTAATTTCGTCAAATGTCAGATAATTGATTTAATTAATATCATATTTAATTTGGTACAAGTTAATTACTACTGTAGAGGAAATCATGTTATTGAAATAGAGTAGAGAAACGTTATATCTCACACGGTAAAACGTATTGTATTAACTTACTTGCGGAAAGTTTTGAGATATTTCCGGGAGGTGTGAAAATTTTCCAAAGAGGAATAAGGATTTATACGTGTTAGTGAAATGATAAACTAATCAAACCGAGCGTATTATAATTTTATATTTCCAGAATTAATTTTTTAAGTTTGTTCAAATTTTATTTATTTTTGGTCAGTTATAATTATTCTTCGTCCCTGGCACCCAATGTGATCCAATTTAAAGAAACATAAATTACTTTACACCCTGTGATTTAGACTGATGGGACTTTGATCGTCGCACCAGAGCGAATAATAAAGATTTATTTAATCAAAAGTAAATACGCGTAACACACTCATGAGTAATCAAGACTTATATTACGAGATATAAATCATACCACGTTGAAGCATTTGTAAGATTAACTGTAATCAGCTATAATTTCTAAATCATCCAACCGTGGATGATGTAACCAAGGAAATACTAAATAAATTGCTTAACAGTTTTCATATGAGGATTACAACTTACATCGCAAGTGCATAAATAGTGCTTTGCCCTATTATATAAAACTGCTCTATTTCTGGTTTCAGAATGAATATCTTATATCAAGATGCGTTTCTTATTGAAACCTAATAATGATCTGTCATACTAAGGTCATTACATACCAAGTGGTCTTTTCTTCGATAATCACTCACTCTCGACCATAACAGGTTTTGCTCAAATTTAGCATAGATGAAGATATATATGTATGTAATGAACTTATGAAATAGCTATGTGCAATACAATTAAACTATGGTGTTATGATGGGAGAACTGTCAATCCCTGTTCCGACAAAATCGCATGAAACCCCATTTTTGAGTGTTCATTGTTACAAAACTGAAGCAAATAAGAACTTTCTGATTTTTATATTGATAGAAAATTTTGTACTGAATAAGAAAAACACTATTTTTAATTTATTTTTATGTTCCAAAACTTGAACCATGCTGGCTGATAAAATCTGAAGTGGAAAATTTAGCAGTAGTTACTGATTGATGTATTATCTGGATAAGGAACTCAGAGGTCTTCATTATTTAACGAAGAAAGAGGTATCAGCGTTTGAGTAGCCTCTAACAGCCCATTAAAGATTATAAACTTGCATTTCAACATGAAAATTATAGATTTTTAAACATTAATGATTAGAACAAAGCAGTTTATAATATAATGGATGGAAGGTTATAAGTAAACGCGCAATTAGTGTCCTCCATTCTTTTTCATAACTTGTTTACCATTCTAAAAGGGAAACTGAAGCTACCCAATTCAATGTATGACTGTTTTCTACTATCTAAATCGAATAATTACATATTCTATGAACGGCATTGTTATTGCTCCCTAATTTTCGACACTACATAGCTTCTTGATGAAAGTAATTAATGTATATATAATTATTTACTTTGACACAGAACGTTCCTATTACAAAAAATAATGTTAACTTCTTTCGTTACATATTGTTCTTAACTTCAAAACAATCATTTATAGCATTTTGGTGGCTCTACAATAATGCTATGGTGCTAGTAATATCGAATCTAAAGTTTCTGAATTATTGAGATGTAAGGAGCTATCTTTAACTTACCAGAAGCAAATGTACATAACTCATGCCGGCCAATGACTCTGAGAAGTAGTAGAACATTGGCCAAGTGATGGAAGATACGAAGGCCGGACAGCCTTGTCATCATTTTTGACGGACCATTAGCGTCTATCGGAGACCGAATCTAGGTCCCACTTCTACGAGGTTCCGGGTTCGAGTCTTGAGTAGTTGTAATTTACCTCGAGTTCTTTCTCACAAAGTTCTTAAGCTGCCAACTTTTTCAAGTCATTATTGTTTTTGAAAAAGGGTGTAGACCAGCTATTCATATAACTAAAACTTGTACTTAAAATCTCGGTCTTCAATAAATTTTACTTTTGACACAAAACTGTGTTGCTCGTCCAGAAATATCTCAGAGTTTTCTTGACCCTACAAAAAATAGCTTTTAGGATATGAGAAAATATTACCAAGTAAATCTTACGTAGAAGTATTTATAAAAACTTAATATAACAATTATTAAATTAACGTTGTGAAACGAATTTGTTAAAGTCGATTTTAAGTTGACATCAAGGAAATGATTGAATGTAATCAGGAATTTTTTATACGGAAAGTAAGAAGGACAAACAAACAACAAAAGGAAAAATATTTTCGTCTTCATAGAAAGAGAATTTCACAGGTTGAACCTAAGAATTCTAGAAATTTCTGGATGTACCTTAATAATAAAAATAGTTGTTTTCGTATAACTTGTGTTTCAGAATAATATAATTGTAATCACACTAATATTATAAAGGACTGAATCTTATGCTAATATTTTAGAATCATTTCATTTTATTACAAGTTGTTTTCAAATGAGACTGGCTACGCATTATTATTTTCCATGATCTATTCTCGGTAACAATTTTGTATTGTTTATTGTATCTATCTTGCTAGAAGTAATTCATGAGTTCCGGGAATCGAACCTGTCACCTGCGGCTAACCACTGGACCGCAAAGCCACTAAAGTTCTTTCCAAGAGCTATATGTAGTATATTTCTATCCGATGTTAGACACGAACTACACACTTTAAGGCGGTGAACTCAATAAAGGCAGAACGTTTAAAATAATGAAACAGACTATTTTTAAGTCGCATTAACAGCTAAGGTCATTAGCGAGTACCATTAAAGGGATCTTATCTACCTTGCAAGGGGTAACTCCATTTGGGGACACAAATACGCACACAAACACTCAAGCCCTCGCCAGTAATCGAACCCGGGACATCTGTGGCATGAGGCAGTGACGCTAGCCACTATACCACAGAGGCCGGCAACAGACTTTCCGGGTGTAGAATTATGACCAACAGGGTCAGCGTTGTAAATAAATTCAAAATTGATTTAAAGTATTTTCCGGTTGGTTTATCGTGAATAATTTATCACAACCTTTAAATGATTAAATGGAATGCAGAGCGCAAAAGAAAGAATAGACAATTCAAAGTTCTATCACCAAAAGACTCTGCTGTAGCAGAATCATGAAGCTATCATCTTCTCATACAGGAGCATCATTCTTGACTTTTATAGATTGGTGCTTCATTTAACTGGCGTAAATTAATTAATTTAACTACGTAAAGGTTATTCATTTTCGTTCTCTAGGCGAAGAACGTTCTATCATTATATCTATTTACCAACCAATAACCATGAACGTAAGACGGTATAAAAATATGCTCGAGTTATATGGCGTATGGGAAATCGTCTGTCAAAAAATTGGCTCTTCGTATGCAAATGGTTGGCCACCTTTTGCCCTACTGACTTCATATCCTCTTATTCCTTCCCACTGCAATCTCCAATCACTCATATCAACCTTTATTTTATAACCTGTCACTCCTTCACCACAATCTTACACGCCGTATGTCCCATTTTGAAATATTTATCCACTAACTGTTAATTTTCAATCTTTCTAGCTCCTTCCTTGCTTATTTCCTTACTAACTGTTTACGTTACTAACTATCTAATAATAACTGATGCTTATCGTAACTGTTCTTGTGTAACTTCTATTATTGGTAGTATTTTTTTTTTACAAAACCGCTTCCTTCTTTCTATTCTAATGACAGCTGTCGAGCTCTATTCATCACGCCAAAACAGATGTAGGGTGTTTATGTCAGATATGGAATAAAATATTTAACGCAAAGATTTTTAGGACTCTCCTACCCTTGCCATGTCCCACCGTGACCTGCCAAAATAAAAGCCTAAGGAATCAGACGAAAAAAACAAGGTTTGAAATAAACATTTGGACTCTTCCTTGTTTGCTTAATAACACTACGCTTGCTGTTTCACGCTGGCCTTTAATTACAAATGCAAACGTTTTCCAAGGACGCATTATTGCAACTACAACTCATTTTGTGCGGCATTCCATTACCTACACAGAGGGACTGTTGATTATCATTTAAGAGGTATTACTGTTGTGGAATGTAGTTGGATTTGTTTGGATATTCTCCATACAAATAGACAGCATTACACAAGTTCTGTTATTCAATTTAAAATAAAGTCGTATGTGTGTGGGTGCGTTTTTCCATTGTCGTTCAACAATTTGATGCATGACATTAACCTTCATTACATTGTTTATTAGAGCTAAGTGCATTTGTGTATAACTAAGTAAGTTTTGTGGAATATTAAAAAAAATCTACACATGCCTTCCTGTTCCTAATATTATCTCATTACTTATTTTGCATTTCTTTAGATTGAATATATGTTTTACATAATAAAATTTGATATCGTGTATGCCTTTTCTATTTCTCTTGTATATTCTGGATATTATTAGCCAATTTAGAAAGTCAGATTTAGATTATTTTTCCTTGCACTCACATAAAATGAAGCATTTATCCGGCGACTATGTTAAATTTCCTAAAATCGAAGACGTTATAAACTTTTTGAAGTATTTGCACCACAGGTAAAACAGATTAACAAATTAATAATTATTGTGCTACGTGTATTGAAATTTAACTTTTGGTTACCTCGGCTTCGTGGGGATTGTGCAGTATTTAGATATTTCTTACACACTATATATCAATAAATTGCATGGTAGCATCGGAAAACGGTTGACATTTAACGCCGGATTTAGAGACGGTCTGCGGAACTCATAAATCCTGCACATCATGATTCGGCTGCAGCTTCGCCAGAAGTCGTAAACAAACAATAAAATTACAGTCCGACGCACATGACGAGGGTACAACAGCAATTAATTTTAGACGGAACTATATAAACTGAATCCTTGTAGTTCAAATATACTCTCCTGATACATTTCATTATTAGAACGGTTTTATGTGAAAATACTGAAACAAACTCAATTCTGCAACTGATTCCTCGGTGCAAATTTGGGTCTATACAATGTAATGTTTCTTCTAAACACTACTATAAAAAATCGCTCGCGTTAAGAAGCAGCCAGAGACATTTATAGTCAATTCAGTAGTGAAACGTGAGCCTTCGGCAAAAACAAAATTGAGCATATTTAAATTGTATATAATCTCATTATTTATCAACGTGACGTTTTATCATAGGCTTTTAAGGTATTAAAATTTAGCTTTACAATCGAGAAATATTTTGTCCAACTCTAATTATATCAAGATGGATGAATTTTTTAAAGGTAATTGCAACGAATTTGTTTACATCAACGAAAATTCTGATCAGGGCTTTTTATCACATAAATAGTAATTTCATATGATTTAATGCAGGTACAACAAAGTGTCGTTTTAGTTAGACCATCTGTCATTTTAACTGTCATAATACATGATCAAATTAATTTAGAAACATATATTTAATGAACCAAAAGTATAGGCAGTGTAATTGTTAAATCACAAAGCTCAGCTTAACGAATGACGATAATAATCTATAGTCACAAACAGCGTGCTACAAAGCATGTAAATAGACGAGAAATATTGCAAATATGAGTCCAAAGAAGTCTTCGTTTTGTTTAAGTCAAATTTTCAATAGTTTTTTTTAACTTTTTTTCCGCGCTATTCCTACTTGAGTGAGCTAAACAAATAAAAATTAGGAGGAAGCCGAACTGTCCCATCCAGCTATAAAAATTGCCGCGGGTCGTATAACTTTAACCATACCGTAATATCATTTGAGAAAAGATTGTAACAAGTTTAACACAGTCAGAAAGCAAAACTGACCACTGAACGTTGTTCAACTAATGTGTAAACTTCAAGCACACACACCACCATTAAATGGAATCGTAACGTTTGAAACATAAACATTATTATGTCTGACTTTCTAAGCCCAGAGATGCTAACCTATAGTCATTAAAGAACCAAACATCTCATTAAAACGTTCATTTTCTACATCAATTGGTCTCTCTTATTATTTAATATCCTTCTTAACTATTTTGCATCAAATCAGCATATGTATTGCATCATGTTTCAGTGAGTATGTTATAAATTTTTGAACACATGCTAACTGAGTATAAAAACAATACGTTTGTTCTTTCAAATCCGTACCATCCATAATATAATAATATTGTAATATTTTGTTAATTTTATAAAAGGATACAGGACAAAGCTGAGATGAATATAAGGTCAATATACTATTTAAAAAATGATTGATTATTGTATAAATGTGAAAAATGCCTTTAATCGACATTTGAAAATTCAAAATAAGCAATGACTTATTTAATTTTGCTTCATACAGTCGGCCTATTTTTTCGATTAACAATAAATATATTTACACAGATTAGACATCAAATATACTTAAGGCGTGAGTTTTATTCTAACGTTTGTCTTAGCAGGCCTTTACATGGAGCAGAAAACACACAAATCCTACACGAAATTGGCAGTACAAAGAAATCGGTAAAATATTACAAACAGTTTCATTTCCGTTTCTTCTCAGCTTAACCTGAACTTTCTGCTGGAGTTTGTCCTAACGCCTGGCCCCATCAAACTTCTTCGTTGCTATAATGAGAACCTTGCCCACTCAGATTTCTTCCTTGGTGCCACGACCTCGATCACGCCTTCCTCCCGTTATTCAAATGTACATGGACAGTACAATCTTCAATTTATTACTATCCACTCTTAATCCATTTATCCGGGGATTTTAATACCTTGTTCCCACTTCATTATTTCATTTCCGTCGGTGGCGGGGCCCGATCCTGTGTAATCAAAATTATTTAGCTATTTTCTCTAGGAGGAGCAATTCACCCAACTCCATCGATGTTTTAGGGAAACATTGTTCCCTCACAACCCGATACCACCAAATCTGTAATACTTTATAAAAACCCATGTCGCGCCGAATTGCATTTTTTATTACCCCTGTCTGTGACTTACAACTTCCCTCACATCGCTTGCCTATGACTTCGTACCGCCAATTTCCACATATAGCTGTTTTATTATTAAAAGAACAAAAAGATAATAGATTTATACTTTAAAACAACCAATCCATAAAACAAAAAAATAAATATTAACAAATAAACCACCAATTAGAAATATATAAGAGAGGTAACCTAAACTAAAACATGAATTATTCAAGTGTAATGCCTATATTATAACATTTTCATAGCATGGGAGTTGAACTATGCCGACTCCTGTTGTGTAGTGGCTAGCGTTGCTGACATGCGTCCCGCGTTCGTATCCTGGCATGGGCTTGGATTTTTGTGCCGTCATGGTCGCGAAGACCGTGATTAAGACTGCTGGGGAATTGATACACTGACCACGTATCACTCAAAATTCGGAATGTGTTACGCCAGATGACAGTCCGCAGCCGCCCCGGCAGGCCCAGGCCCTGCATGGGCTGTATAGCCAAAATAACAAGAAGAGTTGAACCATTTACCTAAAATTACATATCTATAATAACAGTTTGATAGTAGTTTGGTAGCTTAATTTGTGACCAATTTGAAACTTAATGAAAACTGCGACTGATGTTGAAATATTTCCCAGTGATCCTTAAAAATATAAGTTTAAATATTTTTGACTTTTTTTTCAAGCTTATGTATGACAATATTAGCCAGATCACTCAGCATACCATTGTCAGATTATTTTGCTTAAGAATAATAAAGTATGCATTGGAAGGACTGATGTAGCATTGTAGTTCATTCTTATGTTGAACAAAGTGGATCAAGCATTAATCCCTTTGGAACTCAGAATGTGATGAATTCCCATTACGATTAGACAGACTTTAATTTTATTTTATTTCGTGATACCTTTGAAACTAATACGATTTCCAATTATTCATTTGGAGGAACAGAATGCATATAATAAATTGCTTTCAAAATTCGAGTATGTTTCGCCATATAATCGTAATATAAATTAAACTTCATGTCCACCTGAACAGTAGACACAAATCATAACGTTTTAGAGGATTATTATAAGACGGTTAAGTATGGATGAGCTCAAACAATAATAAAATCAATAAATTATTGATATGAAGCAACAAACATCTTATTAATTTGAATGTGTATATAGAACAACTATCTATTACATTTTTCACAGTAATCAGACGTACAACCACACCTTTATTTGTTGGCCAATTGTGATATTGTAGTAACATAGTTCATAGATAATGTAACAGGCTATAAAATATTATATTGCGATATAGGATAAAATTCTAAATTAAAGACGACAGACGTACAGACATAGGAAAATTTTCATTTGCTAATAGATTAATACGCGATTGCCTGCAGAAATACTGACGACTTTTCTGTGTAGCGTAAATAAGTTTAGGAATAGGCTAATAAAACTAAAGTGAGTAGTATTTTATAGAATCAGTGAACTGATAATAGTGAAGTGCAGTGAAGTGATATCTGTGTGATTCCTGACTTCTCTTTTCTTTTTCAGATCAAAATCTACACTTCAAAATTCTTCCTTAGTGTCAATTGTATTTTCTTTTTGAAATTGTATTTGTGTTTTCTTTGTATGTAGGCGCCACCGGGCTAATGCTAAAAAATAATAATAATAAAAATTATATTTTTGTTATAAAAGAAAAAAATACGAAATCTCGTAGCGTTATTGGAAACTCACAGTTGCCAGTCTGTTTAGCCGTTGTAATCTGCGATATATAATACGCATATCCTCTCTCTGGCTCAAATAGAATCTGAGACGCGCTTATATTCAAACATTCGCTACCGCTACAGACTGCGTTAATAGCTGCTAAACCTTACATTCCGTGGAAGAATTCGTAGTAATACAATCTTGTATAAAATAAATGATTTATGTTTCCTTTTCCCGAATATCTAAACCTAACTATTCTCGGCTATTTAGTTAGTTACAATCTCTTACCTTATATTAGTTTAAGTAAATTTGTATACTAAAGGCTTTTTTTAATATAGGATTTACCCTGTATAGACCAAAACATATCCAAGGCTGCTCGATAGATTATAAGGAATTAATTTGATTCAGAATGCAAACGTTTGGAGAAGGATTGATAGTAAATGTCGTGAATAAAGGGCCGCCGCAAAAACCGCATTTCTCTTTAAAAGCTCTGTGTTATAAGATTATGAAATACCTCTCGTACGCACAGAATATATTAACACGGCTTTAATAACGTAATAAAAGTTTAAGGTTCTTTCAAGTTTCATTAACAGGGACTGTTAGAGCATATTCCTTCTTTCTTCTCGGGTTAACAAAGTGAAAAGGAGCCGTAATTTAACTTTTTCGAGAATAAAAATATTTCCAGCTAAGCAGGATACTTTATGAGGTACGTTACATAAAAGTCAACGACTCAGTATGTTAATATTATTCTAGTCCGCTAATTAATTTATTAAATTATCTTCATTTCCATGGCATAACGGAACAAACGCTAAGAAGAAACTACAGGTTCAATTTGTTTCTGGCCAAACACACTGATCATATTTGTAAACGACGGAATGGTCGTCTTATTTTGCATAGTGGCTTAACCCAGGGAAAGTTAAATGCCTTTCTTAGACACGTAGTACTGCAATTTGTTCACAAAATCAATATTTGTACGAAGTTTTGTTTGAGTGTTTTCTCATGAAGTTCAAACATTAGTAAATGTGACGAAAAACGTGTAATTGTAGAGAAACGTATAAATGAATGTTACAAGTAAGAACTTTAAGTATAGGGGAAGCCTGAGTGGAACGGAGTAGCGGGGTAGAAAGGGACACCCTAATTTTTTTATTGGATAATGCTGGAGGTCAGTAAATAGGGGAAGAACATTGTAACTGGTCAAGGAAGAAGACCCGGCAGCCAACTTGACCAAGTTTTGACTCCACCTTGAGAAGGAACTGTTTTGCGAAAGGAAAAATTCATAAAGCGATCAACCGTACGTCAAATAAGTATAAAAAATTAGGTGTTACTTTATTGCACTAATTGTAAATACAAAACAGTTCAGAACGAGAAATTTGTAAGTTTCCTTTCAAAAATTCACTAAAGATCTTCATTGTTTTAAGTTATATTCATTTTAGATTAAGAAAGTAATAGAATAAACCAATGTTTTATACTTTTATGAAGTCAGTTTTCTTTTTCCTTAATTTTACAAAAATTGACCGTCCGGTTCAGCCCCAACTTCCTCTGTGTATTGGAGTTCATAGTTGCTATACCTTACATTGTGTGGAAGAATTCCTATTAATACAATTCTATATAATAAAAGCGTACCTATATTTGGTTGTATATTCATTACACAGATTAAAAGGCTTTAACAAATAGAGCTTTGTACGCATATTTCCTGCCTGAAAGGAATTATAGTTAAAAGATACGCGAATGTTTCAGAATGCTTAAGTTAGTGGCGTCAGAAAGACAGAACACTGGGAAAGCTAACTTATTAGCCTAATGTAGCGAATATTTGTTTGTTTTCTGTTGCTCTCACGTTTAATCAATTATGTATTAGGAAATTCCTAACAGTGGTAAAACAATAGACGAAATTTTTAATCATTGTCGTTTGATAAATATGCTGGTAATTGCAAAGACCAACAAAATAATTTCAATTTCAATTAAAACATTACTCATTAGTACTATTTTTAATAAAGAAAAGTTGGCGGATTACTTTTTTTTTCATTATTTATGCAGTGAACAATGATTGATTCTTCAAGCTTCAAATCTTGTCCGCGAAGGATAATAAGGTTGCGTTCCACTATGCGTTTTAATTAAATGGGCACGACGCTAAATTCGTGTTCTTCAGAAACGAACTCATACAAATAAGTACCCGGGAAACGCTAGGCACTCGGCTAGAAGTGAATGCATTGATCATTTCGTTATTATTCTTTATATTTGTTGTTGTTGCGGTATTCAGTCCTAAGACTGGTCTGATGCAACCCTCCATGCTAACCTATTTTGCGCAAGTCTTTTCATTCCTTTATAAGTAGCACAACCAACATATTCCATAATCTGCTTAACGAATTACATCCTTGGCCTCCCTCTTTTATTCTTACCGCACACACTTCGTCTAATGTTAATTTTACAAGATTCTCGTGTCTTAAAACGTGGCTTATTAATCTACCCTTTCTCTTAGTCAACTTCGTCCATATTGTTCGCTTTTCTTCTATTCTGTTTAGAACTTCCTCGTTAGTGATTATATCCGCCCATCTGAAGTTCAGCATTCGCCTATAGCACCACATTTCAAAGGCTTCTATTCTTTTCCTTTCCGCAACTCCTATCGTCCACGTTTCGCACCCATACGAAAATTCACACTTCTGTTACCCGTAAGTAAAATCCTCTTTCTTGCGAAAGCCTTCCGTGCCTGTGCTATCCCACTCTTTATGTCTACAATGTTTCTACCATTCCCAGTTATTACGCTTCCCAAGTAGCAGTATTCCTTAACTTCCGTCGAAATATCCCTTCCCAATCTAACACCCTTCGTTATTCCTGATTTCCAAACTACACTCCATTACCTTGATTTTCCCTTTATTAATCCTCATATCGAACTCTTTCTTCAGAACTCCGTTCATACCATTTATTATGGTTTCTAAGTCTGATTCCCCTAATACTACAATATCGTCGGCAAAGCGTAAGGTTTTTATTTGTTCTCCTTGCAGTATGATTCCTTTTCCCAAATTCAATTTTAACATTCTTCACCGCCTCTTCTGTTTATAAGTTAAACAGTATGGACTACAGACTGCATCCTTGTCTTACTCCTTTCTTGATTACGGCTTTCTATTCTTGATCTCCTATTCTAATTACTGCTGCCTGTCTTCTGTAGAGGTTTTGTATAAGCTTCCTTTCTCGATATTTTATTCCAGCGCTCTTCACTGTTCATTTGTTAATTTTTTTATTGAAAGTTTAGAGTCGCGTCAAGCCCAGGGTCATTGGCGAATATACACAGTTACAAAATTATAACCAGATACTAAATAAGCACAATTGTTTTTCATAAAAGCTCATCCACTAGAAACAATACAGATGAAACACAAAAATAGAGATACTAAAAAACTAAAATTATTTATACAGTAGTTTTTTTTCAGAAATAATGAAATATTCTTCATCGTTTCAGTTGAATCGTAGAAATATTTTTTTTGGAAGGCCTGAATATACTCCCTCCTCTAGTTTGCATTGGACTGGGCAGTCGAAAAGAATATGCTGTAAAGTAAATATTACACTGCATGTCCCACACTTTGGTTGCGGAGATCTGCAAGAAAGATAAGAATGACCTTGATATCACGACTTATTTTCTTCTGGTTAGTTCCTTGGTGTGCACACTTCTGAAGATTTGACAGTCACCTGGTGAAATCTTTCCCTTCACAGTATTGGCTTGCCTCCATTTAGTTATAACAAGTAGAAACGTTTCTACATATTCTTCACCGGGAAAGCCTTCGTTCTTTAATTAATTATAACAAGTTTATATCTCGCGCTTAGGTCCGTACATGTAATTTTTGGACTATCTCTTGGTTTATCCCTCCGTCTCGCCTCCATATTTTTCGCCCTGTTATGGCCCCTGATACACATATGCCGGGATTCAAGCAATGGTAATGGTACAGTCTTCACCTTGCAGAATAGGATATTATGTGTATAACATTGGTGATGCTTAATCGAGATTCTTAGATTTTAAACTGATTAATCGCCTCCCTGGAGTCAGTGAAAATTTGTAAATTCACGTTTAAATCACTAAGAAACGTTGGATTTTCTAGCGAATTGATTCAGTATATTATTCACGGTTATTGACATAGTAGACCCGGTTGATAAATCTAGAACCATATATTATATACATTTATCTCAGTTCTTACTGATTCCAGTATCTGCTAAACTACCAGACGTATGACTAGGGAAAAGTTTACCGAAACTATCAACCTTCTGTTGTTTCTATAACGGAAATTAAATGTAAATTTAAAATAATTTTTCACCTTCTCATGACATATCAAGATTTAATGGCACCAATTTACATTTCGTACAAATATAAATGTTCCGATGAAATTCGTATTTAAAAATAATTTTTTTTTCGTAACATAAAATTCTGTCAGAGCATACGTAACACCTACCTAAAATATTTTATCCTTTCTAAATCATTAAAATATGTTTATATAAAGGAAATAAATTATTTTTTTTGCATGGCGGAAGATGCGTGCGATTCTTCCATGCTTCCTTGACAATGGTTAAATATGATCTCATATTTGATCGTTAAAGCGTTAAATCCTTCCACTGAACAAATTTTAATAGGATTAGCTCTGGTAATATATAATAAAGAATAAATATGTTAATTATGTTTATCCATCAAGTTTAATGTCTAGTGTATAGTTTCATTTTTGAAGTGCTCGCCGTTAATAATACCATTAATCCCGGTCATAATGTAATAAATTTAGCCACTGAGAGGTTAGATTTATTTGAAGGGCGACCTGCTTGGGAAAAACAAACCGTAAACGTTGGTCGCTAGATTGAGCAGTAAACCACGACGGGACCTGGCCTTGTTGACAAACATGGCGGCACTCTGCTCTGTATAAGAAATACGCGTCGGGATCGACGAAGATGCCTTTCTTTACGAGGCGCATACCAACACTACTAAATTTCAGGGAACTGTTTTTATCTTTTACCGATGTCATCCGACGAATTCCTCTCATGTTTGTTATATGTCGTACAGGATAAGTTCAGTGTTCTGCTTTTAACATTTGATGTTTCAATAATGGTCAGGTAGCGTATTGATTTTATGACAGAATGCTTTTATTAGAGAATTTCTTTGTGAATTATATTACGCATTAAAAAGATTTACAATAATAATAGATAGTTTTAGACTAGTATGATCATTTTAATGAACAAAAAGATAATTTTCATTGATTCGTTTGAATGTAAAATTTTTTAAGTGAATCTTTATCGAGTCCATCTGCGCAAATTGAGTATATCAAACTCCTAATTCTCATCTATCTTAATTAAATATTACTTACTATAATAAGTACCACCCACTTAAAAACTTTTAAAATTAAATAATCCATCATTTAATTTCTTGTCATTTTGGTCATAAAAATTTAAATATTTCATTTCTTTGGTAACAATGCAGCCGTATGTGTATTTGGTTTCCGCATTATTAATGCGTGTCAGAAAGTAATATTTATAAATATATTATCCATGTAAAAATATTAACAGTGATCATTTTTCATTGGTTTCTCATCGCATAGTACAGATTTTACAATGCCAGTTTAAGTCTGAGATTCAGTATTTACAAAACTGTCTTCATATCGTCATTTGTCGACGGTTGATATTGTAATTGTGGTTTGAAACTAAATTCTTTATAGCAGTAAACTTCATTGTCCCTGAAATTTTGTTACGTTTTAAATTTTACTCTTCTTAAAAGATTTTAAATTAGTTACATTAAAAACTACACTCTTTATCGCTTTCATTTACTTCAATTTTCTCATATCTCAGGTAACGAGTACGTTCAAACTTTGGTACCATTGTAAATAAACGCTGTATGTATTTTGTGCCGAAGTCAAATATGGACACGTAAACAGTTCTTGGAAATTAGCCGATTCAGTGCCTATATTAACAAGACGTTTCGGCACGAAAGATTCTGCCGCCATCTTCCGGTAAATTCAAATTCCAAAATGAAGACATCACATACAGATGGCGTCAGAAACTTTAACCACTGAAACTTCGTGTACAATAAATGCACAAACTCGTCTTGTTTCCCAGAACGTTTCTTGCGATGTCAACGCCGCGAAAATCTACGTGCAACCACTTGTTCAAACGTCTAATTTGTTATATAAATTACTGTACGCCACATTTTTTTTGTCAGGCTTTGAATAATTTTTGCTTCTTCGTTTGAGACGAAGTTATACTTATCTATAGTTATGTAAGAAGACAGATTAACTAAGAGAAACTCCCTTGAGTTCATTCTGTGGTGTTTGGTCTTCGTTTACACCGCAAAAATATTATTATAACAAGGAATTGTTAAATAATAAAAAGAGTATATTTAATTTGAATATATTCCATTTAATTATGATGATATTACATTATAAAATTTCCAAAAGAAATATAACTCAAATTAAGTTTTAGTAAAAATATTAAATTTACGAATAAAATATATTATCAAATTGGCTCTGTCGGTAAAGCAAAATGAATCTATGCAGCTTCTAAAAGGCTGCTCCCGGGAACGCGGGTGACGAACGATATAATTGTAATAAAAATCGCGAATCAACAAGAATGATTTATTTAAAAAAGCCGGGAAAAATGCCGTTACCAGATGTTAACAAGGGCCTGGTGACGTCGTTTCTAGTTTTCCGCTGCCGGAGGTTCCTTTGCTGGACACGTCTCCTCTAGCGCCTCTTCATCATATTAAATCTCCATCAAATGTTATCTGTTTTCCGTACTCCCATCAAATGAATCTTCTTTCTCATAACATGCCGAACTTAACTTTTACGCATGTTGCTTCTTCAGCCACTCTCTCTCGTCCCGCCTTTCTCGGGACAGATCCCCGGACCAACTGTTCAAATACAATGCACTCCAGGCAATAAATAATGTTATAAAACGGCGACGTTTCCCGCCTACTCGGCCCCAACCAAACCACCCTCGTCTTTCGTCCTGCTGTACGGGAATACCAAAAACTCAATTATTTTTGCTTTACCGTTGAATGTAGGGGTCATGAGTCACCACAATCCTTTTACTAGTAGCAAGATTTACTGAATTTTAGGATTTATTTAAATATTATAAAGGCAATAACTTTCCATGTAATTTCTTCTACTTTTGCCTGGAAATAGTGATTAAAAAATTCACTGATATAGCTCTACACATGAAGAATGCAATACATTAAAGGATTGATCTTATGGTTCTGTTATAGTGTTTAATGATCCAACACCTTTCGTCACCGAACGAGTAATCCAGACTGCCAATATCACTGTAAATATATTATTTATGTAAATAATTTATGAGAAGGAGAAGAACAAATAAAATCCCTCAGGTTTGCTGATGCTATTGTAGAATTAAGAATATTTGTATACCATAATAAATGTCATGAACGTGATCCTGGAGGAAGACTATAGAGGGAAAAGCAAGGTGATGAAGAGTAGTATGGGCAATAGTTGAGTAACAAAGGGTGTTCGTTTCGGAAGGAGTATTGTAAAGGATGTTCAGGAATTCTGTTACTTGGGCAACATAATACTTTGGAATGGTACAATTATAGTAGACCTAAAGATAGGACAGGTAAGAAAGACGTTCGTAAAAAAGAGAAACTTACTTACGGCTAAGATAAGTATCAATATTAGATAAATAGTCGTATGGAGTGTAGCGTTATATATTGGCGCTGCGGGAGTTTTCTCGCAGGCGCTTCACCTCAGAGTGACTGCGGGGCCCACCTGATATGTCGGGAATGCCTCGCACTCTCTCTGGGTATTTTTTTTATCATAGTTCTCACAATCCAAGACAACTTCACCTATTCTAGGAGGTATATGCATTGGGCTCGAAGACCTTGGGCATATGGCAAGAGTTTTCCGCTGATCCCATTGGATCATTCGGCCAACTGCCTCCTGAAACTGGTGGAAGCATGGAAAAGGGAATGCTGCGACCCCACAGCAAACTCTTCTTCCGTCATTCGGTAGGGCGTGATAGTAGTATACAATGCCCTACCTACCTGAAGCAGGTTTTCTAGGGTTTTCCCTTTTGGTGAAATACCTGGTAGGATCCTTAAACCACAGCCCAGGGGCCCTAGTCAACCCTTGGCTACCTTGCTCTACCTTCCGCATCCCCATTTCAATTCCCTTCCTATGCTATTAAAGGAGAGTTGCCAGTTTCAGGATCACCCTCATGTACCCTGTTAAACCAAACAAAAGGCTTTATATGGGTGCGAAACGTGTATGATAGGAGTATTTGGAATATTTCTGAAAATCAGATAGGTGGATAGTATAACCAGGACGTTGTCAGCGGAATAAGAGAATGGAGGATAATATAGAGTATTTTGACCAAGAGAAGAGATAATTTAATAGGCCACGTTTTGAGAAATAAGGTGTTTGTAAAATTAGCATTGGACTGAAGTGTATGTAGTAAGAACAAAAGAGTGGGAAAACGATGGAATACGCTAAGCAGTTTAGGGAAGATGTGAAATAGGATAGTTACGTAGAAAAGAAGAGGCTTGCACAGAGTAGGTTTGCATGGATAGTTGCGTCAGACCGGTCTGAGTACTGAAAACTACAACAAGTAGACAAACTTCTTCTGGATTAATAAAAAGTGTTTTGGTGATGCTAAGTGATATTTGTGAAGTGTAGTTTACAAACAATCTTATCTACCTTTCATTTCAACTATGTAATTTTTTATCTTCTCCTTATTCCTGTTTTGGTTTTATCTTCTAGGTATAGTTTGCAATATTTATGTATAGTTCTCATTATTTTACGTTATGGCAATTTTGACTTGTAGTTGAGGATTAACGGAATCAACACTAAATATAATCTAACACCATTGTAACAATAGGCCTATCCTGACCCTTACAGATAATGTAACTTTCTATCTGCCATTTTGACAACATCTGTATATGAATTTTTGTCCAGCACTTATTTGGATATAACACGTAAAAAAATAATTTGTAGAATTCTGCAAAATTTAAATCTCAGCGAACCATTGTTTTAGAATGAAATCACATGTCATTCTCCTACATGATACCCATTCTCTTTTCAAGAAGACAAATAAATCGTTAGTATTAAATTTTTTGGTTAAAGTCATCAATTTTTTCCAAGTCTGGTACACGTATTTAAAATACAAATTAAGTTTTTATCTTGCTATTTTCCCGTAATTTCCGTCTTTTTTATTTCTGGCTCGGAATTGGAAAAAGCCATTTACGAAACAGTTTAAGTCGGCACGTGTTCTACAAAATCTCGGAAAATGTGCGTCATTTGCGCGCCGTGTGAGAGTGCAATCTAAAAATGTCATCTCTACTTTTAGCTGCGGCGATATGGCGTGAAATGTTCCTACTGATTTATTTGTGTGGCACGGCTCTGCGAATGGAACGGAATATCTGACGTCGATGGGGTAAGTCGATACACTTGACGACCTGCAACAGATTGCCTGATCGAATTCCCTCCCCAAGAAGCTCCCAACCCTGCCGATATTTGCGGTGGAAGGGCGCACTAGGATTTATACCTCGGCGTTTTCCCTGTAACATCGAATAATTTACAGGCTGTAACTCACGTGTCACACAGGGGCTTATTCCAGGCGTTTCCGAACGGGAGATAGAAATTGTGGTTTGTTGACGTTCCTTACGCTTTGTGCGTTCGTAAGAGTCTCTGTTGTCGAGGTTCAAATCACATTAATCAATATCTAAAAGACATTGTACTTGAAAGAATTTTTTTTAAAAATTGAAAGTGGACTCACATTATTATTGTAAATGGAGTAATGCATATCTCAAATTCAATTTTAGAAGTTCAGAAGGAAAATAGCTTTCCCTGTGTATGTGGGTGTACATTTATTCTGACAAATTTCTACGTTTCACATTAATAACTTGATTAGCATTCGAAAGTCTGAGGAATAAATAACATGAAGAGATAAGGAAACAAATAAATAGTTTGCTTTTCTGAAATGAAGATTTCAAAAAGTTGTTATTAGTCTATTATCAAAAATCTGTGGAACATTTTAACAACATGTAATACATTAATGAAAATTTCCTCCGTTTTTTGTTTATTTAATGGGTGCTTATTAAATATGGGTTCGATATTTAAACGAAATGTTTTTTACACGTAGTTGAACTGAAACTTTTCTTGCAAATTGCAAACAGAGTGGACTAAATACATTTCAGACGACAATATTAATCAGCTGCATCATATGCAATTGGGTTCCTACATGCAAAGATCATAAAATTTATTGCCCACAGCATTATCCGTCTTACGTAGTTGAGATTTGAATTAATATTTCTTATCCGTCGAATTTTTTGAAGATAACAAAAAAATTCTCACTAATAATTCTCTTAAGGGAAAACTTGAAAAGTATTTAGTTGAAGGTACAAATGTATTACTTGGTTGCGCGGAGAAAATATCCTATGTAGAACTCAGCTGAACGATGATCGCGTGGTTTTCAGGAACAAACGCTACACGACTATGTTGCTCACGCCATGAAGAATTGGGTGTTGCGTTTGGCTTCCGAAAAGACGATGGTGACCGACGCTACAAAATATGGCTGTTTACACTGAGTGGCCAAATTATTATTACCAACCAGTCAATACAATTTTGGGCCACGTTTTCCTCTAATTTCTCCTTTAATTGTTCTTAACATGGATTCTATGAGATTCTGGTAGGTGGTATTTGAGGTCATATAACTGATGACTTTCAATTTGATGATACTGGATCCAGCTGGCTGATGGCTCATTCCATCTTGCCCCACATATTCTCAATTGGACTTAAATCTAGAGATTGTGCAGGCCAACAAAGTAAGGTAAAGTCTCCATCATGATCTTTGAACTGACATGGAGCATTGTCCTACTAAAAGTATCCGTCTCTGGCAGAGTTCATCGTTAACATAACTGTATGTACTTAATCTGCGATAATACTTAAATACTCTTGGATATTCAGATGTTGTTAGGAATCAAAGGATCCATACTATGCTAATAATACATACCCACAACCATAAAATTACTGCCACTAGCTTGAAGTGTATTGACAATCCCGTTGGGATCAATGCTTTTGTGTTGTTTTCTCCATTTTCATTGTGCATTTGAAATCACGATTCATCAGACCACATGACCCTTTCCAGTCATCTACCGCCCAATCCTTGCCGAACTAAAGTTTTCGAACTGGTCTTCGCCTTCCACAGCCCATATGAAGTGATTTGCGGTGAACTATTCGTTCAGAGACGTTTATAGTTAGTCCTTAACTAAGATTCTTCGGTATTTCACGTACTGTTGCTCTTAGGTAGGACTGGACAACTCTTGCAAGCTCCTTTCAGCTCGAGTATTGAGTAGTCTGTGATGACCACAAACCTGACGTTGAGGCTCTGTTTTTTTATTGGTATTTCACTCCCTGTAAACATTAATAACTGCTGATCTCGAATATTTCACAAGTGCAACTGTTTTTTCCGACGATCATCCCGGTTCAAACTCAGTTAAATCACGTCTTTTAATTATACATCCGCAAAAGCACTGTGTAACTGAGGATTCACTTCTCCTTGGATTTCTCACTCTCTGGTGGCAAAACTGTGACACTTTCAGGTGGTCATAATAATTTGGCTACTCAGTGTATACAGTTGTTGGACAGACATTTTATTCGTTCAAGGAAGAAATAAGTCGCGTCAACTGCAAAGAGTAAGCAAGCCTATGCGGCTACGTGTATGACACGGCTGCATGTAGTGCAGGAATTGATTCAATGTTTTTTATTGCCCCTCTGATATATAGTTCAGTAACTCCATTATCTACAGTTAATTATTATTCCATCTACTACAGTATTTATGCTGAATAATTTAGGCGTGCTTCCCAAGACTAGGACTATTGGTAAATATTTCAGTGTCGCTCATGTTCTTCAACGCTATATGATAATATTAACGTATCGGGAATGTAATTGTAGATTTTGGATTCACTAAAATAGGAGCAGTGGCAGGAACACATTCCGTGAATATTTATAAAATGTGGGATTAGAGTCGAGAATAAGTTGCGAGGTGTTGCTGAAAAGTTGGCAGTAAACTATTCAGTCAACAAACATGACAGACTGGGTATGATAAACAGAGAACTTCACAGAATTCTGGCTGATGCATCAGTTAATTCCATCTGTCGGTAAGGCACCATCAGGACTCTACATCCAAAAATTCTGAAAGAATAATAAGCCTAAATCAAAAGAGCTTGACTGGTTGCACCTACTTTCTCGTAAATACTTCACCTAAATGTAGTTTTTGTTGTGGTATTCAGTCTTAGGACTGGTTTGATGCAACCTTACATGCTAATCAATCTTGCGCAAGCCTTTTAATTTCCTAATAACTAGCACATCCCACATCATCCCTAATCTGCTTAGCGCATTCCATCTTTGGCCTCCCTCTTCTTTTCTTACCCCACACACTTCCCTCTAATGTCAAATTTACAAGACCCTCATCTCTCAAAGCGTGGTCTATTAATCTATTCTGGTCATCGTCCTCCATATTGTTCGCTCTTACCGTATTCTGTTTAGAATTTTCTCGTTAGTGATTCTATCCACCCATCTGATTTTCAGCTTTCGCATAAAGCACCACATTTTTAAGGCTTCTATTCTTTTCCTTTCCGCAACCTAACGTCCACGTTTCGCACTCATATAACGCCACGCTGAATACGAACATTTTTAGGAACGACTTCCTAATATTCACGCTTATATTACCGTACGTAAATTTCTCTTTTTCGCGAAAGTCTTCCTTGTCTGTGCTATTCTACTCTTTATGTATACTATAGTCCTAACATTCCTATTTATTACGCTTTCCAAGTAGCAGAATTTCTTAACTTCCGTTAAAATATCCGTTCCCAATTTTACAGCCTTTGTTATTCCACTGTTTCCCATACTACACTCCGTTACCTTGTTTTCCCTCTATTAATCGTCATATTGAACTTTTTCTCCAGGATCCATTTACTGACATATATAATGGTTTCCAAGTTTTCTTCTGCCACGTATCACCCCAAATTCGGAATGCGTCACGCCCGGTGGCATACCGCAGCTGCCTCGGTAGGCCTAGGCCCTCAAGAAGGCTGTTGAGCCATTGGAAGAAGAAGTCTTCTTCTGACTCCAGTAATATTACAATATCATCGACAAGGCGTATGGTTTTTATTTTTGCTCCTTGCAGTATTCACCTAAATTTCTTTCTTTCTGTCTCCATGGCTCTACAGCCTATTGAGGGCCTGGACCTACTGAGTCGACTGCGGACTGTCATCTTGCAAGATACATTCCAAATTTGGAGTGGTTCGTGGTCAGCGTATCGATCCTTCAACAGTCTTAATCCCGGTCTTCTCGACCACGACAACACAAACATCCAAGCCCATGCCAGGATTCGAACCTGAGACCTCTGGATTGGGAGGCAGCAAATTCACCTAAATAATGTAAAATAATACTAAAACAGAAGTTCAAGTGTTGCCATCTGCCGGGAAGGTGATCGCCACAGAGTTATGAGACATCGCGGTGGAGCTTTTCGAAAGAAGGTACAGGCTGACAGCTGACCGATACTCCAAAACCTTGACACGATTGTGCTAAACAACGAGGAGGAAACGGCCAAGAATTCTCTCCAAGAACGTATTCTTCCGTCACGACAACGCGTGACCTCATACAGCCGAAACGACCACCACCATTTGGAAACACCTTCTCTGGGACATCAGCGACCACCCTCCTTACAGCCATGATCTCGCTCCAAGCGACTTTCACCTCTTTCGTCACTTGGAGAAGCACCTGGTAGGTGGACAATTCCCTTCATACGAGGAGGTGAAAAACTTCGCTACAACGTGGTTGAACACACAAGGACAGAAGCTTTACCAGGAACGATTATTCAAACTATTTCCATGAATTGCCTAAATCAATATGGATACTATGTTGAAAAATAACTTGTATTACTAGTATGAAATGAAATATAGACGTTGCACTGTAACAACTCTAGCTTGAGTTTCTGATCAGCCTGTGCAAATGATATAAATTGTTGATTTTTTAATACGCGTATCTATTAATAATCTTATTCATTCGTAAATATAGATCTTATTAATGTTTTGTGATCCGCCAAGTATTTACACAAATGAATTAATCTTCTTACTGTTTTGTAATTCGTAATACAGTAGCAATTAAGACACCTTACATTTGGTTCGTAATCTCTTCTGATGACCAGCGAGATGGCGCGCACCAAGATGATACTTTGCTTCGGCTCTCACGGACAGCGGCGGCCGCAAGCAGGTCAAAAGGCGGTTCAGGATATCAGCAGTAAAATAAAAAACTTGAGAACGCTCTTCAATGGTCGTCCATCACAAAAAAATTCGAAATACTTTTAAATCCATAGGTAACTTTAAACGAACAAAGTTTTCGTTCGGCGCTCGCAGCTGCGCGCTCCTTCTCTCCGCCAGCAATGCTCTATCTATTTTTTCTTATCTTTTTTCCCTAATCATATCTAATTGTCGACACAGAAACTCTTTGAGTACTACCTCGGAAATATTGCTTGTCAATATGTAAGATTACGCCGTAGATGCGGTACAAAAAGATGAATAAATTTAAAATATATATGAATTAAACGATAATAATTTCTGATTAGTTACACCAAAAATAAAAAGAATAATACTTAATAACTCCAAATATACGTACCATGACGTCAGAAAGATGTTATTCGAATAGGCATTGCAAAATTAATTTTGTAATGGTAAGAACCATTACAATATAATCTGAAATATTCTCGCAAATTGTTGTTATATACAGCGTGCCCTTATTTGTTAAATTTATTTTGGTTGAAAAATTGGCTTAAGTTGAATCGTTTGTTAATTTTTTTTTGGAAATGAACATGTATTAGTCGAGAGTGTTGGTATCAGCTGCAATCTGCCCTAGAGAGCTCAATTTAAAACACACTCTTCGTAGCTTTGACGAGAAAGAGAGAGTTTAGCCATCCCGGATTCGGACGTAATCAGAGAAAGGCCACAGGACTTCATCAAGGGATATTGTATGTTCATCACATCCAATGTAACAAGATTGTTTGGCAAAAACTGCTCTAAAATCATATCACACATCCCTGCAAACAAAGCTCATGTCTTTGTATGACTGTGATTGTTTAGCTATCTGGAAGTGGACTGATAGCGAACATTCAAGTTTTATTTTGTTTGTTTAATTAATTTATGTATATCATTATTATTCTAACTGATAGTCTTTACAACAAAAGTTTTATATGTGAATGAAAAAATTCATGTACTGTTTACGAATATATTCTGAGTTATCCCTTTCTTAAGGGTTCCTCGAATTAATAATTAAATATCAATACGACATTTAACTTGATATCCAAGGTTTATTGTAACGATAAAAACGTCGCATTCATCAGAGGAGAATGCATTGTACTTCATCCATACACGAAACTGTGATACAAATTTTCCTCGACATATTAAATTGTAAGTAAAATGATTATAATTATGCTCATGAAGTATCTATTCACTTGACCTACATCTCACTAAATGAATAAATAGTTGTTAAATGATAGGCTACATATTTACAATGAAAAAGGATGTATTCTTGTTTTGGAAACCATAATAAATGGTATGAACGTAGTCCTGGAGAAAGAGGATTAACAGAGGGAAACCCAAGGTAATGGAGCGTAGTTTGGGAAACAGTGGAATAACAAAGACTGTTAGATTGGGAAGTGATATTTTGACGGAAGTTAAGGAATTCTGCTACTTGGGAAGCGTAATAACTAGGGATGGTAGAAGTATAGTAGACATAAAGAGTAGGATAGCACAGACAAGGAAGGCTTTCGCCAAAAAGAGGGACTTACTTACGGGTCATATAAGTGTGAATATTAGGAAATCGTTGCTAAAAATGTTCGTATGGAGTGTGGCGTTATATGGGTGCGAAACGTGGACGATAGGAGCTCCGGAAAGGAATAGAATATAAACCTTTGAAATGGGATGCTATAGGCGAATGCTGAAAATCAGATGGGTGGATAGAATTAGTAACGAGGAAGTTATAAAAAGATATATTAATAGGCCAAGTTTTGCGGCACGGGGGTCTTGTAAAATTAACATTAGAGGGAAGTTTGTGGGGTTAGAACAGAAGAGGGAGCCCAAGGATAGAATACGCTAATCAGATTAGGAAAGTGGTTGGAAGTTCTAGTTACGAGGGAATGAAAAGGCTTGCTCAAGCTAGGTTAGCATTGAGGATTGCATCAGACAAGTCTTAGGACTGAATACCACAACTACAACAACAAAAATTTTCAATTTTTTCTTAACCTCAGAGCATATCTTTAGTTAGTATCCAATGTTATTGTATTATACAGGGGCAATGACATCGCTGTTATTTATCACATATGGGATACAAAAGGGATTCATTTGTTTTCTGCACATGACAGAATAACAATTCTTCTGAAAATCGTACAAAGGTTTTGGGTCTAACAAGGAATAATATAAGAATAGTTGTAGACTTTTCTTATTATGGGATCTTAGATACTATATACTACTCGCACAAATAATCAATTTAAATTGAATAATTTATCGCGTTATCGACATGTATTATTCTCGGAGTTCTGCAATTAGCATATCACGAAGTTATTTTATTAATGCTTTTGTATCACTGCTACTTACATTTATTTTACGATGAAAAGTCTTTTTAAATTTCTGTTAGTCTCCCATTTCAAATATTCGTATGTTTTTTCGTATTTTAATGCTCGATATACTTAATATTTAAACAAAATAATTTTTACGACTAGTAATAAAATCAATGCCCAAGGTGGATTCGCCTGAACACATTTCAGTATTCCAGGAATGCGCTCCTCTCGGTCTGACGTGCACAAATTACTTGGTTCTTTGAGAGAGTAGTGGCGTTCGGGTCGTAAAACCAGGAATAGATGTAGTGACTAGGTACTTGCCCTTTGACTTCGTTTCGTTTACGTTTTGCTCCGTAACAGAGTCGCAAGACGTAGGTGTAATTAAGGCTGTATCACATAATAGAAATACTCAGACTCTGATTATTTTAGCGTTTATTGTTAATAAATTAATATTGTTTTCCGTGTAAATAACACAAATTGAAATGTTGTTTCTGACAACGCGACGATATATTGAGAACTCTACTTTAAAAGGCAGCTCATACCTTACATTTCTTTGTAGTTTAAACGACTATTCTAAATGTTACTATTTTTAGTAATATGCTTTTCCTGAATTCTTTTCTTTTAGTTTAGTGAAATATAATTTTTATATTTTAATTTATTCTTTATTAGGCTTTTCGGAGCATTATTGTATTTAATATAAATTCTAATCCGTAATAATCTTGTTTCCTTTACACCAGATAAGGTTCCAAATGATTAACGAAACGTCGTGTTTTAATAAAGTTCATATTAAATTTGTTCTGGCTTAAGGCTACTTTACTATTTATTGATTTACGAACAGATATGTAACAGAAAGTAAATAATATTCACAGCAATATTGTAATGATCGTGTGGTATTTATATTAATGGAAAATTTATTAGTAGGATTTACAATATTGAGTAAATAATAATAAAACCTAAATTACCATAATTTACCTATAATTCAGTTTCATAGCCTTTAGTGGTAAGCTTGCATTGAAAGTATGTCTTCTATATTCGAATAATAATTACTTTATAAGTTAACGTTTACTGAAATCATTCCGCTTTGGAAAGTAGTGCCATTTTACATCACTGATTATGGGGTTATTAAAACAATATATAGAACATTGACATCAACATCTAAACATTTCTTTGAAGTTTATTTTGATTATTGTGTGAGTCCAAAGATCATCAACAATTTATTCTTTCAAAGAGAGCGATCTGGCTCAGCTGCTTATCAATTTTTTAAACATTAATATTTACATTATGTTACAAATCCCTGGAATACATATAGCTAAATTTGAAGAAATGATGATTACTCTCACGGTGACAAGTAAATTACATTTCAGTAATGTGTAAGTTAGACTAAAACTAAGGACAATTGTATTGTTATATATGGGAGACCGAGAGTGGTATATTGTGTATTTAATTACTTGGTGCACTCAGAGTAGGAAACATATTACCGTCTTACCTGTAGTACGTTGTAGCATTAAATTAAACAGAGTGGAGTGTTATCGTATCTGAGAGGCAATGAAACCAAGTAAACTACAACTAAGATATCTACTGAATGATTCTAGTAACACAAGCAAGACAAGAGAAAACGTTTTCATTATAATATATATATATATATATATATATATATATATATATTCGATTAAATCTTGTAACACAGAAAATATTTGCGGTTCGCACAGATAATTTTTTTTATAAAACAAGAAACTAAATCCCAATTACTATAGCTGTCCCCTTTTTAATGCTAAAGGGAACAATTAAAAATACAGGTTAAAATAAAATCGTTTTTTTTTAATATTTTGTAATCCACGTTGGGCGCTAATTTTGATAAAATGAAGGCCTTTGTTTATTTTAGAATAAAAATTGGAATTGAAAGGAAAATCCGTTTGCTTAAACACTAATATTTATTTGTATTAGTTCTTCTGCGACTATGTAAAACAGTTGTTGTTGTAGTGGTAATCAGTCCTAAGACTGAATTGATGCAACCCTCCATGCTAACCTATCCTGTGCCAATGTTATTATTTCAGAAAATATGCTGTTAAGAAGAATATGAACACATACGTACTGGATGTATTTAGCAAATTAATTAGAGGACTTGTAAACGTCTACATAATTTAGTAAGCATAAACCTTAATGAAGAATATTTACTAAAAAAATTCTTTTGGACCAAATTATTCTTTCAATTTAATTAGTTGTAAATGTATAACTTTACTGATGTTGTTTTGTTAAGAACTTAGAGCCTAGTTGATATTCTTTCCTTTAAATAATGACATGATTAAACATTACATTACTTCTGGTTATATTGGAAACAGTTGAATAATTAAGACATTACAAGCATTGATTATAGAACAAGAAATGTATCATTTCTCATCGATAGTAATTGATCAAATTTTGAGCTCTAGTTTCCAAGAGCGAAATTTTCGGCAGGAGTTTATTTTTTATAGTGACAAAAACAAACATACATGCCAATGCAGGAATAAGAACCGAGGACCTTTGTGATGCAGTTTGACTTGATAATATTCTGAGAGCATGACAGACTAACATTATTATCCTCCGGTTTTTTAAATTTGTATCAACAGCAACATAAGTCTTAGAACTGTTTATTTTGCTGTCATCTATCTGGACGTTTATGGATTGCAGTTTATTTTAAAAACGTCGATAAGGAAACTGTTTATTTTATTTAAATATGTTTATGGCCATTGGATCACAAAACACATTTTAATTCTCTTGTTTATGAAATAAAAAAATGCAGCGGTAATTCGTTTCTGAATGTCTATGGTTAAACAGGCCGTGCTTCAATATTTTTTCTAATTAACAACGCTACTGCGTTTCCAGGTATCCCACTTCCTATCTATGTAACAGTCAAATCAGATATTGAACACCAATGAATGAAAGAAACTGTTTTAAATTACAGCGCCATCTGAGAAAAGTTACATTAATGTTTAAATCATAGAACTCGTGTAAATTAATTGCTCCCGGTAACTAAAGTACTAAAATTGCCTTCAATAATAACGTCTTTGCTTGGAGAAACATCACATTATAATATATGAAGCGACTACAGCTGCTTTAACGGAAGCAAATGTTTCAACGTCAGTCTTCAATTTTGCACAAGTTTGGGGAACATAGAACTAACGTTCCGAGAAGTACCGTCAGACAAACAAATGAGGTCAAGGTTATCAATTTTCTTTGTCGGTGCATCTAATGAAAAGATTTATTTTATTTGCCGGGACCTCCTTCCATTCATATTCAGTGACGTGTGGATAGCTTTGTTAAATGATTAATGCCTCTGGATTATTATGTTAATCACTTTGTAAATTAATGTTGGTACCCACGATTCTGCTATTGAGAACGGAAATGTACCCACTGTGATCATTAATTATGCTTTCAATACAAATACTTAAGAACTAACGCGCATTGGATGTAGTTGTTTCCTAATGAGAAAAATAAAACTTTGTGCGCAACACAGAAGATATATTAATACGGTAGTCGATTGGCATGCATCAAATATGATCGTGAGATTGGAATACACTTAAGACGCATGCTTTTACAATTCTTTTGTCTGTGTGTTATAATCACCACTCAATATTTGATCGTTGTTTCCTTCAGTTAGCTGTGTTAGTATTTGTTAATAATGTTCCCTGTCTATTGATGTTTGATGAGTTTTGTCAACTGAATATTGGTGTTGGGATTTCATAGAACCAGGCGGTTGATACAGAGTTTGCCCTGACGATTAGGCCAGACCGTATTCAAGCTTTGTTACTTACCTTTTGAACGTCTGTCAAACTTTAAAATATATTATTTCACATTTCATTAAAAAAGAAAAATATATCAATTCTACGCAACGTCACAACAAAAATTATTTAATTAATTAAGCAAGGACAGGAACTAATCAGACTGAATGGGAGTTAGGAATATATCCGCCGTCTTCTCTTCTTAGCGATCGAGGTAATGAGAATTCAGGATAGATGATAGGAACGATTCGGTACGTGACGTTCTTTTACTAAGCCGTCCAAGCCTGAACAGAATCAAAGACGCTAGATTGGTTTTGAAGATTAAGTTTAATGAATTAAAAACAGAGTACTGAGCTGAAGAGAGTTCTTGAGCCTAGTCCTTTCTCCAGTCCGAACATAGACTGACATCTTTAGAGCTTTTATAAGCTTCGATGACTACCTCCCTCCGTTCTGTCAATATATTGAAGTTAGAGAATAACTAATCACGATCTAAAATTTAGTCACTTGTGAACATGAGGGGCTCCTACTTTACTTGTTAAATCTAATTTTTTGCAAGTGAAACATTGTAACTGAACACGACCTTAATTCTGTAACAGTCTTCTTGAAACAAGACGCCTTTAGTGTTTATTAAGGGCTACTTCCAGACAGCCACATTAGTACTATAATATAATATAAAATCTGTCTAGTGCAAATTTATGGAATTTTGGATAGGTAAAGTTCAGAAAACGGAAGATATTGGTCACAAAATGATAACAGCAGAGTTAATTTTTTATAAAATATTTTTAAAAACTTTCAAATACAAGTATTCTAAATAGTATGTAACTTCCATTTTTGTATTATTATTAACGTAAAATTAACGTTAAAATTAAATTAAATTTATATTACGAATACTGTAATTAATTTTTATTACCTTTCATTCAAACATCGTCTTTATTATTGAATAATATATTATCTAGTATGAGATTTATTGTAATGGTCTGTAGAGTTTATATATAAAACATTTCAAAAGTCAAATCAAATGAAACAAAGTTTCGTCGACAGTAAAGAAGCGTGAATATAACTTATCCTAAACCTCTGGAATGTCTCGGTGTTGCCCAGCCGCAGTTCCTAGTTGTTAATACCATAAATGATTAAAATATTTATTTTTGGAAGCGTATAAGCCCTTTAAGCTTGGCGCCCAAATCTACCCGGGACACACATCATGCCTTTGAAATGCAGCGGAGCTTGAGGGACTCCATTACATGTAAGCTGATTCGAAGTGCTTGCCAGGCTCCGCTATATTACCTGATTCTACCCATAGCTATGAGGACATAATAACATCAACAGACTTTTCCTTTGATTTTAAGCCTTATCGTCGTAAGTGGACACAAGAGACGGAGAACCTTACCAAAGAGTCATAAACGACAGGATCCAGAAAATCGATTAGGTGAGGAATATAAGTATCATATAAAGTACTCAGTTAAAAGATAAATTTAAGTGTAAAAGTCTCACTAGAGAAACTGTGACCAATCAATGTATAGAAGTAACTTCAAATAGACCTAAGCTAAGTTAAAATTGAATATAATATATAATCTATAATGAAGCATATAAATACGAGTACATATCGGGACTAATTTACTATGCGTTTTCACAAAAAGAACAATAGCTGGAGATATTTTTTAAGGAAATATAATTTCATTTCATTATTTCGAAACTGTTTTTCCTTATAAAGATAGTGTGTGTTCAGATAGATCTAGATATATTGTAAGTAAAAGAGGAATTTACTTACTGGTAATATAAGTGTGAATAATAGGAAATCGCTGCTAAAATGTTCATATGGAGCGTGGCGTTATATGGGTGCGAAATGTGGACGATAGGAGTTGGGGAAAGAAAAAGAATAGAAGCCTTTGAAATGTGGTGCAATAGGAAATGCTGAAAATCAGATGGGTGGATATAATCACAAGCAAGGAAGTTCTAAACAGAATAGGGGAAAAGCGAACAATATAGAGGACGTTGACTAAGAGAAGGTATATATTAATAGGCCACTTTTAAGACACGAGAGTCTTGTAAAATTAGCATTAGAGGGAACTGTTTAGGGTAATAACAGAAGAAGGAGGCTAAGGGTGGAATACATTAAGCAGATTATGGAAGGTTTGGGTTGTGCTAGTTATAAGGAAATGAGTAGACTTGCACAAGATAGGGTAGCATGGAGGGTTGCATCAGAACAGTCTTAAGACTGAAAACCACAACAACAGCAACTACATATTGTATATCCTTAAGAATTAGTGACATGGAGAACGGGGAACATGAAACCTTAAAAATTCATTCTGTCATACATATTTTCTTGCGAGAATTCCACGCAGGAATATCTCCCCGGATTGAATGCGAGGCTTACCTTTGGGGATGCCTCTTACTCTCGCTGGGTTTTTCCATGTTCTCATATGTCGAGGCACCTTCTTCCATTTTAGGAGGTGTATGCACTGGATTGAAGAGCAAACGGTAACCGTTGTCCGCTAATCCCATAGGATCAGTCAACTAACTGCCTCCTAAAACTGGTGGAGACAGGGTAAAGGGAATGATATACCCCACAGCAAACTAATCTCCAGTCATTCGGAAGGGCGTGAGAATACTACGCAATAGCCCGACCTGTCTGGTGCCAGTTTTCTATGGTATTCCCCACATCTCTTTTAGGTGAAATACCGGGTAGAATTTGTTCTCCCTTCCACATCCCCCCTTTTCAATTGCCGTCCTGTGTTCTTAAAGGGGAATTGACTGTTTCAGGATCACCCTCACTTAGCTTCTTACCTTCCAGCAAAAAGATTTTTACTGACGTCGTTATCATGAACTTATTGCGGAAAAATGATTGTTTTGTTTTTAATATATGATTTAATGTTAAATGTTGGTCTAGAAGTTATATTAAATTCAAAAAAGAGTACAATGAGCGCAGCACTTAAAACACACCAGCCGGAAATAATTTTTACTTATGTCACAACGTAATTACTTTATTTGTATTTACGAAGTGGCGTTACTAGCGTGACGCTATGAGCCTGTGAATCGTTGTGATGAAATCACTACTGCCCGAATATGTCATTTTAAAAAAAACAATGGTCACATTTTCCTTACTTTCAAAATATTTATTAAAATCTCCTGATGAACAAGCAATTATCGGGAATTTCTTTAAAAAATACAGTGTATTGTGATATGTAACGTCATGTAAAAAATTAAATCTAGGCTATGTCATTAAATTATGCCCAAAAATTTCACACAAGACTTATTAATTATAATGGTAGTATTTTGTTTTATTTCATGACCGCTGATTACGATAAGCTACAGTCTGATATGTTAAATTTTTTATATTCTTCAAGGAGACTCTGAAAGCATTAGAGTTGATATTAGTATTACTCATTCAATACTATTTATATATGAATGTTATAATATACACTGTATTGAAGTTAATACTTTTGGGATTTCAGTCACATAACTACTTTAATCCTGTTATTTCATCTATATTTTTCACATTTCTTTCTTTACTTCCAAATACTGCTTCTATAATTATCTGTATTATATCAATCACTATCTCTTCTTCTCCTTTTTTTCCATCTATCATTCCTATCTTACTAAGCAATATCGTACAGGAACGTAAAGTCAAATTCAAAATTAATTTGAATTATCGTCAAACACTTTTGCTTTCTGCTTTAATTTTCACACGAGAAATTTCCTTGGACTTTAATTACTTATTTTCAGATATATAAATCAATATAATCTCAATTATATCCTTTTTAAAGGATTAAATACAACCTTCGATTTATGAGCAAGTCCTCCTAAAAGTTACGCCCACGCGAGTTAAATTAATATCCCTATTTCAATCTTTGATCAAGTGTAAATAGTTTTTTTTTGTTGAATGATTTTTAAATCCAGAGTGTCTATTAATATAAAGTAGTTAAAATGTTTGTATTAACTTACATTATTAATGTCCTCTATGGTTCCAAAAGTTCCGCCCATTTTCTTATTGTTATTTTTATGGATGGCTGAAACAGGATATGACGTTGGCGGAAGTTATCACCTGCCTGTAATATGACATGTTTCTCGTTAAGATTCAACGCAGATCTCTGTGCTATTCAATAAGCTATCGTCAAATTGAATGAAAATGCCAAGTCATGCTCCAAGAGCAAATACAACATGCTTCTATAACACAACGACGTTCAATTATAGCGTACATTAATTACTAATTAATTACATTCTATTACTACGTCTAATAACCAATCATGGTAATGGGATCCTATCTAGATATCGTTTTCTGCAATATTAAAAAAATCTACATTTAATCTTAAATATAAAGTACATCAGGTAGAAGATAAAATCGGTAATGCACTGTAGTTATGCAATATTTACATTATATATATATATATGAATACAAGAGTAAAATAACATTTACCTTTTATAAGTTTGAATAATTTGTTGTTCATATTTCGAAATTTATATTGACCAGACTCGTTAAAAGGTTATATGTTGAGAAAATGCGCAAAAATATTGGACGAGTAACTCAATTGAAAATAATTGATGGAGGCTACAATTTCAAACATAATGACTTCCTTAAAATGGTAATTCACATAAATATGGATAGCATGTTTGAAGTTTATTATATTTGTGCATTTATTAAGAGTCCGTTCCTCCATTTATATAATTTTTTTTCCTTTAATACTTCAAAAAAATCCTTCATTAAAATCCTCAATTAAAAACGGATTATTTGCAAGACTGGAAGTTAATAGCGTGATTATGAAACCAAAATCAGTCATGATCTATATGTTCACTGTGATCTCAGCTTGTGCATCAGCCATTGTTTACTTTTTAATAACCTTGCTTAATTTAACATTATGAGTTGCGTACCTCATCCTGCGAACATATCCATTACACGACAACCAGAGAGCGCTTTGGTTTTGTGGACTTAATCATACACTCAATCTCATCTGTGTTTGCTGAGTTTCTCTTCGCTGATTGTTATATGATACAGAGCCAAATTACTTATTTCTTTCCTGTATGCTTCACAATTTTCATTCAATCGTTTCTTATATGAAGAAAGTTCTCATGTTTTTGTTTCAATATTTTCATTACAAAAAGAAGTTACTCATGGGTTTATGTAATACAAAATTAAAAGACTTCCCTTACGGGGAGTCGGAAGGTCCTTTCTTGCCAATTCTAAAATAGTAATTTTACGTACCTCTTTATTGGAAACCGTTACCAATACAGCACTGAAATTTTCACAGAATATGTTTAACTTTATGCTGTGTCCGTGGAAGCATAAAAAATTATTTATTTTGATTAGAAGTTTAATTATAATTTAATTTTCAAAATATATAATTAATTGGAAAATTTTAGAAGGGATATAACCTTAGCTAATAATTCAAATAATTTATTCCACTTCCATACTCATAGCATAATGTTAATAATAGGCTGTAGAAAATTTAAGTGCTGTATGTATGACGGTTTCAGAGAACAATGTACAGGGTGATTCAAAAGCCGCAGTACGCCCTGTTATTTGAAATACTCCACAGGAATTGGGAAACCTGAATATTTCAGTTACATATGGGTAAGATGGTCTATCTTTTACGCTATGTATCAAATATGGGCGCCATCTTGAAATTAAGCCATTTCATAATGGAAAGAGGGTCATGTGATATATTAAATAACATCAGTAGTTTATGACAAGTCCATTCCCGTAAACAGATTTGAACTTGAAGTTGTAGTTCAAATGTTACAACAAATTTGGTTTGTAGGTAATTGAAGATGGCTTTGACCTAGGAGGAGAGAATTGAGATCATTTTCATGTATAGAGAACGAAGTTTCCGTGCCATAGCTGCAAAGTTTAACAACCGGCACCCATAAAGACCTTGAATTACACAGAACACTGTCAGGTAATTGTGTGGCTGACATGGCACCGAGTTGTCGTTCAAAAAGTACTACTGACAAGGCAACCTCAACAATGGTTTTGTCGTCCTTCGTGAGGAACACACGCCACTTGTCATCAAAATGTGGGTGGAATCAGCCTGTTATCGATCAAACGAATCCTTCTTGCATACCAATGGCATTCATTGAAGATTCAGCTACTCCAGATCCTAGCAGAGGATGATACAAACAGACGTTTTGCACGTGAGCCCTACAGCAAGATCAAGATCCCTCTTTTACACAAGGTATCTGGCTAACTTTTGTGTCAATGGTGAAGTGAGCCGTCATAACCACAGGTACTCGATTGACCAGAAACCACACTGGATGGAACCTTCCAATGTAGTTGATGACGTAAAGGTTACGGTGTGGTGAAAAATGGGGTTCCCATGTAATTGGACCCATTTTCATTGACTAGAACCTAAATTCTAAACGCTATCTGGAAATGCTGCAAGAAATGTTACTTCAGAATGAAGATGGCAGCTTTCCCTCTTATTTTAACAGAACTTGGGGCTACACCACACTACAGAGCAGTTAGATTGTCACTTTCCATGTCACTGGATTGACCGACTTGGTTCTGTGGAATGGTAACCCCGATCACCTAATCTCACACCACTTGACTTTTATCTGTGAGGTCGTTTTAAGCAACTCGTATATGCAGAGAATACAATAAACAGACACCATCTCGAGAGTGTGCCAACATTTCTGCGGAAATTATTCTGCGAATGCATGACGATTGGATTCAGCGCCTTCAAATGTGTGTTTACCTAGAGGAACAACATGTTTAACACTTAAACTGGCTGTTTTTATGAAGAACAATCCAGCCTGTAATTCCAAACAAAATGTGTTCTAACTTTTGAACCGTAACTGATACTTCAAGTCTGTTTACAGGAATGAACTAGCCAGAAAATGCTGATGTTATTTAATACAGCATCGTAAAAATTGACTAATATCATTTTTTATAAAAAATTGTTCGTTTCTCTCATGCTGAACATGCAGCATATATCTATATAAATATTAAAATTTTACAGACCTTGGGCATATGGCAAGAGTTGTCCGCTGATTCCATTGGATCAGTCGGCCAATTGCCTCCTGAAATTGGTGGAGACACGGAGAAGGGAATGCTGCGTCCCCACTGCAAACTCGACTCCCGTCATTCGGAAGGGCGTGAGAATAGTACCCTATGCCCGATCCACCTAATGCAGGTTTTCTAGAGTTTTCCCTCTATCTCTTTAGGTGAAAGACTGGGTAGGATCCTTAAACCATAGCCCAGGGGCCCTAGTCAACGCTTGGCTACCTTGCTCTACCTTCCGCATCCCCCCTTTTCAATTCCCTTCCTATGCTATTAAAGGGGAGTTGCCTGTGTCAGGATCACCCTCATGTAGCCTGTTAACCTAAAAAAGAATTGATAAACAGGTAGGCGTCCGTTTAGCTGTCTCCCGACTTAAAACTATGATTCGCTAATATTCTAATATATTCTTCATTGTTTTACTTAATGCTTGCAATAAAATCTGATTTTATGACTTATAAAACTAACAGTGTTCCTACTTCATTTGGAACAAGGTTACATCACCTATATTTATTATATCTAGTTTTAATCTTGTATTCTCTATTTGAATAAAATAGTAGTTTTGTCTGCATCTGACTTATCATTTACTAAATTTAGTTTATCATTACTTTTTAAGTATTAGGCAATTACAAACAGATGTAATATAACTTTCTGTCTGTTCGTGCTGAATTTGTTCTTTTTCCACAATAAAAGTATTTGAAACTTATTATACCCAACCATGATAATGTTACTGCAGACAAGAAATACTTTATTTAAAGGTACAGATGTTCTTAAACAATAATTTTGCTTCGTGTTTTCAATTAAATAGCCGGACCGATTTGTTTGTACCCATTAGGTTTTTGTTACACCGAGCCAAGGAAAGGTACGTGGTGAAGTCAAACATCCTCACGCAATATTGAGACTATACAGGAAACAATCGAAAGAAGTTTTTAAAAACTTGTACTGGTAGTTATTTACGCTTTACAGATAAACAGCAGTACGTTTTATTTTTCTTAAAAGTACAATAAATACCTTTAAGACTATCTAAAAACGTAGTTGAAGTTCATTTGATAAATGTATTTTTCTTTTAAGCAGGCTATGGCAGTGATTGGTAAAACATTGATATTTTGAGATTTTAATAAAAAAACATTTTATTCAATTAAAAGATTAACACTTGTTGGATAAAATAAATTAAATATAAAGTAATAAACTAAATTACAAAAATATATTAATCCATATAAAACTTGGGCTGGTTAATTGTAAATCTCAACAGAGGGCAATAATTTTATCTAGGGATCTAGTGGGGGATTTTTTAATTAACACACAAAATACTCAGGAACGGGAAACGTGAATTTGTACATCCAGTTTGCTCTGGATATTGGTTCATATCGTGACTCCGTCAGCTGCGGTCACCGGAAACAGCTACTCGTTGTCTGGAACACCATATGGATGAACATAATCCTTCAGATAGTTTCAAATACTCATAAATGCTGCAGACTCATTACTCTGGCGTAGCGAAAAAATCGTCAGTTCCGTATTTTATTAATTTTGCTCTTCCTTCGTCTGTCTTGAAAGGTTGTGTCTTTCTCCTCTGGTTCATGGTGACCTTGCCTGTCAAGCTCTTGGTTTCGGACGTCCAGATCAGATGTCCATGCTTCGAAAGTGTCCCGGAATCTTCAACCATGAAATGTATGGCTAGCAAGACCTATTATTTTCATTTCCTGTGGCTGTCTGACTCGGACCCTTTCCGTTCCCTGTCCCTTTCTGCTTATTGGGCAAGGTATGTGCACGTACAGTTGTTATTGAATTACACGTATATTTTTAGGCTCCAGGGCTCCCCTGTCAGTTTTCCTTTATAAAATATTTCAGTCAATGGTAATGGTACTGAATTCCCGTCTCTCGTCTAACTATATGTAACCATCCCAATTGAATGTTAAAATTAACCAATCGCGTTCATTATTGCTCTGTCGCTGACTCGGTCGATTAGCATGGTACTTATACATACATACATAAAATAAAAAAGGCCATCAGTTATAATGGAGTAATTGTCTTTCTGATACATTACAAGGCGTGTTATTGTAAGTAAAGAAGAGCATTATTTTCGAGAGCTGATGATAAATTCAATACGATAATATAATAGACAGAGATTAGGAAATTAATGTATGAAGAATTTTAAATTTGATAAATAAGTTATAAGCAACTCTTTAAAGTAGAAACTACATTCAAGTTCTATGCAATGGATACTATGTGGCGGACAAATATTTGCATCATGAACTATCAGTAACGTTAATAATCAAGCACTTTATTCTCATATTTGCGTGAAGTACGAGCGCCAGTTAGAATGAAAATCTATCAACAACGAATTAAGAGTTACTTGCAGTATGTCCTTTCTCGAGAGTAACACTAAATTTGACTAAATTTACTCTAAAATATTTATTGCGTCGTGACTGGTCATATTCATTTTCTATTCGTAAACAGTGGAATAACTTATTAGTTAATAAATGTCAGAGAAAAGTTTAATCGATTTAAGATTTCAATAAGAGAATTGGTCGATAGCCTAAAATAAATACTATTTCATTGAGGGTTACGCATTTATACGTATTATTACAATACGGCTATATATAATAATATTTTCGTCAAAGCAGACATATATATATAAGATAAATTTTTGGGATCTAAATACAAATTTAATTTGTAATCTCTAGGCTACCTGTTTTTATGTTTGTACAAGAAGCTACAATATCTCAACATACCAACATAAGTTCTTTCACGTCGAAGAGCTCGTTACGAGGGAACGGGTTGAATGATAAGGTGGCTTTGAATTTCAGAAATGAAAAAGTTACATAATTGGAGTAATTAAGATTCAGATTTCGTCGACGGAGCGACAGAAAGTTTCTAAAAGGTAGAAGAATGTACTGTATCACGTATAGATGGCGTGAATCTTTTAGTTTTGATTTGCTATCTGAAACCCGATTGTCCACTCCCGCTGGGGACGGATTGGTTTATTTCAATCTTATATTCACTTGACACATCGCTACAAAGCCTTATAGATACATATGTTTCTTTTAAAACTACAAGCTGACCTGAATTGTGCCTCACAACACAAGAGGTCCCAGGTTCGAATCCTGGCATCGGTTTGGATGTTTGTGTTGTCACTGAGACTGGGATAAGATTGATGGAGAGTCGATACGCTGACCACGTATCACTCCATATTCGGAATGTGTCATGTAAGATGACAGTTTGCAGTCGTCCTGGTAGGCAAAGGCCCGAATGCGGTCTAGAATTCCATAGAAAGAAAGAGCATTTAAATGCAATTTTGAATAACTAATGTTAAGAAAAAGGCTACTCTAGGAGGTATGTATACATTTATATGTAAAACAAAATAATTTTAACGAATTTAATCACACGCTTTTTAGTCAAATTTAAAATATGTCAATTTTTTACGAGTAAATTATTGTAATGCGTTGACGGCACAATCATCTCTCCCAGTAGACACACCTTGCAGAGTATCTTTGGCGACGTACTTTAAATACATGTTCTTAGTCCAAATTGAGGTACCACAACGGTTTTCTTTCAATTTAACAGGAAAGCTATGGTAGACACTCTACTTCATAATAACATATTACATAATCACGCAATTACATAAAACGCTACAGTAACTACAGAGTACATTATTTAATCCTAAGATTAATTAATAATCCAGATAGTCTAGAGTCAATTCTTCAGCCACAAAATTGGTGATTTGGTGTTTATTGTAAATGATTTTTTTAAAAAATTGAAATTTACTTTCACACAATTCTTAGCCGCTTTTCGATGGTCTATTGCCTACTTACGTGTATTAATATACAAAAATATTTAATTTTTATAATGTATTTGTTAAAATCAGTTTTCAAAAGATCTTGTTTGGTATCTAACAACGAATAGCTCTAATATCAATTTATATTTTACGTTTTAAAGTTAGTTCCAAATTGGTAATTTATGTGATTTACGAAGAAAGGAAATTTTTTCGAATATTTGACGCCGGTTTTTTATATTTTGTATTTTGTGTAATGGCCGAGATCCGCGTCTTAAACAAATGTGTATCTAATGTAAAATCAAACTACTGTAATAACTAACTTTACTTAAAATGCTTTATTGTTACACCTAGAACAAGGACGTTATTACTTGTAATGAGTAAGGGAGAATCTATTTTTATATAAGTGGAATATTGATATATTAATAATAAGATTTTGTAATAAAAATAAGAAAAAAAATTACTTGATCAATAAACATATTGACATTAATAATTGCAATTTTGATATTTCGATCTTTATGCCGGCTATTCTTTCACAATTAAAACTACATATATATTTACAAAAGTAATACAAATAAAATCATCAAAATTAAACAATTCAATCTCTAACCTCAGGGACGTATATTATGGGCCTTCTCATAGAACAAAATATTTTACACAAATATACTCGGACCAGGCAGTACAGAATATCAGCGAATATTCACTGGGGTAATTACCGTGGCTCAAATGCTGTCTCCTTTCTTTTGACTCCGCACCGCCAAAATTCCAAGCAGATGTGTCTGACCGTTACATACTACATAAAACATTAAAAACAATATTAGTTTTATTAGTAGATATAATGAGACTTATTCATTCTAAAATAAAAGTCAACCTAATGAAATGGCTCTAGTCCCCATATAACGGACCTATTCAAAAACACTTCGAGTTATGAGGTTTGCCCTTATGCCTTCCTATACTATCCCATTGCCGTGAAATATTTTGTGTTTCGCGCTTAAGACCCTTAATAAGATTTCTGTCGATCTTTCTGAGATTTAAGATCTATCCTTCCTCCTTTCAGGTTAAGGAAGATCCTACCCTAAATACATATAGAACTTGCAAATGAGTAAATTGTGTCCTTGCGAGCACGGTATGTGTAAGACAATACTACCAATCCTGGGAACGGGAAAGGATGAGACGGAAATTTAAAATTTACATAAACGGAAGATATTCGCATGGGAGTAAATATTTTTCGTGGTTAATGAAATTAATTGTGTCTCTCTCGGTATTGTACATTTTTTCAGACTATTTTTTAAGTAAATGTACTTATTTATGGTAGCAGAAGATTTCTTGAATCATCGCGGTAGTTATGATGAAATTCAGCTTTCATGTCAGGCGTGAAATGGTAGTTTTTTAAAAAATGTCGGTCTCGCTGATGTTGTTATCACGGGTTGAATTAAATACTGTTTCGGGCTAAACTGGTGGAGACACGGAGAAAGAAATACTGCGGAAGGGCAGGGTAATAGTGACCAATAGCCCGACCTACGGTATGCAGGTTTTGTTGGGTTTTCCCTGCACCTTTTTAGGTGAAATACCCTTAAACTATATCCCGGCGGCCCTAATAAAACCTTGCTCTACCTTCCACATTCCCCCTTTTCATTTCCCTTCCTATGCTATTAAAGGGCAGTTACCTGCTTCAGGATCACCCTCATACAGCCTTTTAAAAAGTATATATATAAATGAATTCCCGGGGGTTTCGGCGGGTACCAGGCTAGTAAATTATACAAGCTGTACAGATGTTAGACTTGTAGTGAATAAGAATAAGGTGAAATTAAATATATCAGAAATCCTGCATTTTAACACGGTAAAGGTGTTGGCTGGAAATAGGTCTTCTTTCATCATTGTAGTAAAATTAATGAACGAGGACAGGAATACAATTATAAATACAGATTGTAATGAAAGGAAGACTTTGTTAGTCGTATGAATTAGCCTCATCAATAATTAAATTAGGTACATCAATTTGAACACCCAACGTGAACTGTTGTGCATCAAATTAGGTAACACCCTCCCCGTTTCAGAAATTTAAATGAGAATATTTTTGATTTTCGTAACTAATAGTTTTGGGTTCGAATCAGGCATAGACATAGATGCTGTGTTTTCGTACAAAGAAATGAGTTCCCCAAATTGTATAAAGTCGCTAATACCCATTTGCGGTTGATGTGACTAAATAAAAAATGCATACTTCCAAATATAATATTACAATGTTTATTAATGTTTAGGTAGATCATTCACTTGCAAATATTTGGTAGAATAAAAATTAGATAAAGTAAACATATTGAGTTAAACATCGTATTTAGGAATTACACGGTACCGCGGGATGAAAGCTTGTCAGACTGAAGCGGCCCGGAACAGATTTGACTAGGCTTTCAGGCTCGCCTCTGAGAGTCTTAAAGTGCGAACCTCTCCGACTGTATTATACGAGCGGTTATGAAACGTTCGTGACAGCCGCCAAGTGGTTTCGGCGAGAGTGTCTTTTAAATGCAAGTGGTCTGTATTTGTCTCGCTTTAAATACTACGGGCCTTTTTCTGAATGGAGTACCTTGCCGCACGCCCCTTTTTGTTTGGCTTCGAAGGTCAGGCCGTTCACGGCGAACGTGTCTCTATCTTTAGCGACGTCGCTGTATATAATCACGTCCAAGCACAAATAAATCCTTTTTACGACCAGCCGTGCCAGTCTTACGGCCTTCCAGCGCAGCTGTTAAAAATAATTACCCCTGGTGGAGGGTCAGCGAGTCATAGGGAGGACTTCACTAGCGGCGCCGTGAAACGCTCCCCTACTCACGATATTCTGGCTCTGATACATTCTGGAGAAAGTGAAATATTTTTCGCCCTTGATATATATCGAAGCTTGAATGGTTCCCTAACTACCGGCCCGTCGTGTCACAGGAATGCCATTAATGTCGTATAGAAAACGAAGCTATTTGACGTTATCGGTAAGATCAGTAAGATTCTCTGTTCGAAAAATAATTGAGGAAATAAATTTAGTTTTATATTTAGTTGGTAAGAAGAGTGGGAAGAGGAATGGATGATTTAATGCTTATGGCGGACACCGAGGAACAATCATTTTAATTATACGTTGTCGCACTTATAACCGGAGAATATTACTCGTGAAATTTTCGCCGAGAACATTAGTTTATATTGCGCAATATTTACTAACAGCTCGCGAATTCGCGCTGGCGAAGAGCTTCGCCACGCGAATTTCCCTAAAAGACTATCACTAGATCACCAGTCGATGTCACCTTGACTTCAGACAATTTAGAATGGGTTGTAACTTTATTTTACTCACAAATTGTTTTTTAAATCATTGACTTTTATTATATTCATCATTTTAGTATGGGGGAATTCGGGGTGGAACAGGACACTTATTGTTTAACAATTTGTGTAAAATAATGAAAAATGGGTAATTATTTCATAAAACTATAAAACATTAGTCTACTCCATTCTTTACTTAATCTAAAATCCATATAACGTAAAACAAATAATTTAGATTTTTTATGAATTTTTAAAAATAAACTTACAAATTTCCCGTTCTACCTCACCCTCGGAGGTGTATAATCAATTAGTGTAATAAAATTAAATTTCATTAAAAAAATTAAGACCTTTTGTGTGTTATTTGTTATACTTATTCACTGTACGGTAGATCGCTTTATCAATTTTTCCAATCGCAAAAGTATGTGTTTGACAACTGCACAGGCTTTAGTAACATTTTTCTCTTTTTTACGTTCCTTTTCTTTCTTAATCTATTCATTTTGGGTACAGTATCCTGTAACTTATTCTCACAAGTTGAGTATGACAGTTTTCCTTTCTTTTATTGAGGAACATATAATATTTCACCTTATACAAAAGTTTCCCGTTCCTCCCCACATGTCAATCTCAGTTTACGCTTTCCACCCAAATTTATTTAAAACTTATACACGTAACTTATATGCATAATTTCATCTATTTTACGAATATAGACCATTATAAAGTTAAAAACGAGTACTTTTTATGAATTACCTTCTGTCGAAATGCTACAAAAATTACATAGTCACAGATGAAAGTCGCCAATTCGATAGTTCATTCACGAGGTGAATCAAGGTGATAAAGTCAGATGCCAGGACTTCTTCCTTGACCAGTTACAATGTTTCACCCCTATTTACTAACATCCAGCACTATTCAGTAAAAAAAATAGCGTATCCCGTTCTACCCCGCTATCCCTTATCTTACAACATCAGCAATGTTACTTTAAAAAAGTGAGAGTCATTGCGGTTGTTATTATGAAATTCAGCTCTCATAAAGTAGGGAGTGTTAAAAAGTAAATTTTCAATAACGTATCAGAATTCTGGTGGTTTAATCACGGGTTGACAAAGAAATTACTGTCGATTTCGGATTTACCTAGAAGCCCCAGGAGGAGTCATTTTTATCCCGTGTTTGCGCTACCTTCAAATACTCTCCTTCCCTCCATGTTGTTTATTCATTTTGTAGCATATATCTTCCCTGAAGCGCTCCCTTAACTAACTCGTATAAAATTAACTGTACCAGACGATTTATTTGGCTATTTTGTTAGCTTCCTCCAGTAGAAACCAAAACATTAGTAACTCTCTTTCAGAAGGTATCTTTTTTCCTTGTATTCAAACCTGACAGACGAAAGAAAATCGCAGAAGAGCGAACTTTTACCTCAAGAATTCTTTATAGAACTAATAAACACTTCTTCGGATAATTATCGTGTTAATACGTGTATTAACTGGTTTTTAAAATATTATTATTTTAAATAAGTAATTTAATTTGTGCTAATTAGTACCCCATAACGAATATAAAAAGGACAATCGTGTGATATTTGATGTTTTGACTGTGTAAATCAAATTTTGAAGATACAAATGTGCAATTTTGATGTTAAAGCGGTGTAATTCATTGACAAGGTGGCGTTTACAAACAAGAAAAGTAGTCTTATTGAGAAAGCCGCGATTGTTGCGTGACGTCGTTCCGGTAGCTTTGAAATGTAGAACCATACAGAAACGTTGAACCATGTCTGAGTCTTGATAGATGGCTCTGATTATTGATAAATATGATTTCTGAATACATTATTGTTCCCGTACTTTGTAGTAAAACCTCGGACTAGTCACTTAGCAGGAAAGTTGCAAACTCTACAGATGGTTTTGGAAACTTTATATTGAACAGTTACTAACGAATGGTGTGTTGTAGCATGAGAATTATTTTCTTTTGGTGATGACCATACACTAAAACATCGAAATATGATTCGATTATAAATTAGGGAACTATTGGAAGAATAATAAGGATCTAAGAAATGGTAATTTGAACGTGTCGGTTGAGCACTGACAAATCTGACACCACAAGGTTGACAGCTGGGCGTATGCCGTAATGTTCTTATCGTATACATCTATCACTGTAATTACAGAACTTTAAATTAATTGATGTTCAAATGATAGTCTTATTAACTATTCAAAAAGTGATTTTGATATGGAACTAAAGTTATGAACTGTTAAAGACGCGAATTCTAGTGTCAATGTTGAGCCACGGAACTAAATTATATCAACATTTATGAATCTTTATGTCTGTAAAACACAAAAGTAATTTTGACATGCATAAACGGCGAGTCGAGCAGATAGTTGGTGACTGCCATGAAAAAATTGGCGAAGGTTTAGGTAGTTCAGTAAAACGTACCTTCATCTATTTTGGATTTGTCCTTGGACTATGTACATGGTTGTCAAACCAAAATGAATTTCAATCGTCACTTATTAATTTTATTCCCATTCACTTTGCTTTAAATAACTTTAAGTTGATTTAATAATTTTGAGAAAATAAATTTCAAAGATGTGAATGGAAAAATTTCGACCAGACCTGCCGCTTACCGGACGGTTGCTCTAACTAACTGAGCTATTTTAGGTCGACTGCCAGATCCGAGGCCTCGAAACGTGTTTCCTGTAACGCAGATATTTTGATATTGAATTTATCCACTGTATTCGTGAGTGCGTTTAAATTGAGCGTGTCAATGTTAGTGGATTTGTGCATTGTGTCATATTATCGTCCTCCTTGGGTATTTTATTTCCCCGGTGCCACCTATAGCAAGGAGGCCCTTCAACAATTCAACCACTTCAACTCTTGATGAAATTTGTAAATAAGCTAGCTTTTTCTGGTGCAGTATTTAATATGACATTAATCTCCTCGTCAACACGCGGATTAATCTAATAGATCGTCTCATTTTTTAAACTTTACCTTTTCACAAACCTTGAGCACAAATTAATGTTGAAAATAATATTTTTTTATTTAAGTTAGATGGAATGTCACAGAATGAACATGCGCATAAATCGTAACTCAAACAATTCATCTTTCACATTTGCACACTTAATTGGTTCAATGTCGAATTAATCAACAAATGATACTCGCAGTATGCACGCAGTTACAATACACAGAATACATAAGAAGTAATTACGAAATAGAAATATTAAACAATGCCACGCTACAACGCAAAGAACTTACGTATATACCGATGCGTACGTAAATGCATCGATGCTGTTGACTGTTTTTTTATGTGAGAGATTAAAAAAATTATAAATTGGTTTGGTTATTTAAAGCTCTGGATCTCGACAACAGCGCTATCTATCGGGTCTTACTTGAGCTGAAAACCATCCACAAAAAGAAGTTCATCAAAATCGGTCAAGCCGTTCGTGAGGAGAAGAATTACTAACGAACACACGCACACTGGTATTTTATATATAAAGTTGTAACTTATACGAACTGGTCTTATTAATAATGTTTCCGGTGATATTAAAGATCAAGTCCTAGTAGCCATTTTATTAGATTTGAGATATATATGAGATGTAAACAAGCGAGAAATAAGGCGCCACTTTGAGGAAAACAAATTACCGAGAGTTTCGAGAGCAGTCAAAGGTTTCGACGGGCAATAGCGGAAAGTTCATCAATAGGAAAAGCCTGTACTAAAATTCTGAGAAAATTATGAAAGCTTAAAAGCCATAGTTTTAAGTTAAATGTATTCTGTACAGAAACACGATGCTGATTTAAAAGCTAACTTTCGAGAGTTGAGTAACAAACGCTAGAACCAGAATGATCTAATTAAACCGTCTGTAGGAAAAATAAAATTTCTCAGAATAATTTTTGTGGTATATTGGAAACGACTTTTCTTAAACTTTCATCAACCTAAATGTTAAATGGAATGTATAAAAATTGTTCCTTCTTGCAGTGATTCAGTGCTGAAAATACTTGGACAACGCTAAGACATAAGATTTAAGTTACTAGATATATTTCATATTCTCTTTGTTCCTAGTCGGAAAGATAGTTTGTCCTTCAAGGGTCGATGAACACGAAAATTATTCATATAGAAGAATAGTCTCGTCTGTATTATATATTTTCCATAATAGTTAAGAGTAGTCGGGTTCATACAAACAAATTAGACAGAGCTGTTCTAATCTTTGACATCATTTCCAGCGTATGCACCGTAATATCTGATGCAACATCCTGGATTCGATGTTAGCGCTGGATTTTATGACCGATCGAGAAGAAACGAATGTCTGGTTTGAGAGGAGAGACCCGGGGGAATTTGTTGATGTTTACTCAGAGACCTGTTAGCAAACAAGATGAAAGAAACTTTGAATCCAAACAATATGACGTCAGCGCGTATAAATAATACTAATTTAGAACAGCGTTATTCTAACGGGAGTTCTAATTAATCTTCTAGACGTCTGTCTTCAAGTGAGTTAGTAGCAACAGTCACTAATTAAAACTAAATATTTAGTTTCAAATGAAAAACTCACTGTTTATGCTATTAGTGTAATATATGCGAACCTTATCTTCTGAAGTCTCTACACTGACTGCATAAAAATGAAGGGGCTAGAGTTCTGCTGACACTATTTGTAAGATGCCCTGTTACGCAATTGTTTTATTGATACACAAATTTAATGAAACATCAGTTTAGAAGATCAGAATGGAAAATCTCGCCCTGACCCGGGAATTGAACCCAAGACCTTCGGCTTACTGGACGTCTTCTCTTAACACTAAGTCAGGTCGAAACGACGTCAAAACCCGATGCTAGATCCTTCCACCCTATTTTCCTGAAGCTAAGGATCTCCTAAACTTTACTAATCACACTCTTCAGAATCTAACTAGGAATTCAATTAAAATTGTACATTGGGTAAATTGATCAAAGGCACATTAAATCTGTAAATGATTAGGGCGGGGATTGTTCTAAATTATTTAACAAATTATTGCGTATTTAAAAGATACAATAATTTTATTTATGTGACAAAATTTTTTGTTGGGACCTGCGCACTATCGCAATTATACATTTTAGGAGGAATACTATTTAAATATTAAGGGGGCTCTCAGGGTTAATTACTGGGTAAAAACGTGTAGCAGAGATTATAAGTTCTTTCATGACGAACGTGTTCCATCTTGTAGGCGATTTCGTAACTTCCCCGTAGTAAATTTTTCCTCCTTCACTCTCATCTTTCTTTGTAATGCTGAGGATTTGCCTTCGGTCGACGGAACATACTCTGGACCTGGACCTGCCCAGCAATTGAGACAAACCAATCCTTGACAATGTTTATGTACTATTGTTCCTTTCTCTAGATTAGACATAAGCAACATATGCAATATCAAATCTATTCTTCTTTGGCTCTACGGCTCAATGAGGGCCTGGGCCTGCCGTGTTGACTGCGGACTGTCAAATATCCAGCCTATTAGCACTCATAAAGGAAGCTCAACTGTGCAAAGACATTTAGAATAAACTGATTTCGTAAAACCTAAGCTATATAAGTCGTGTCGTTAATAACACTTCCAATTGTTGACGCGTCTAAAAATAATTAATAATAAAAATAAAAATTGTTTATATCTTAGCCGATAATGTTACTCTAATGAACTTGTACTTTCCTCGATATTGTTTGAGAAAATGACTAAAATTGCTCCTCTTTTCCACTACCAAGATACTCTAATTACTCATTTCTTCTTCTCTCCTCCCTTCCTTTACTTCCTGCTCTCTTCAACTTCTAAGCATCACTAACTGCCTCCCCGATTCCTCGTTCTTTCAACGTCTTGATCAACTCTGACATTTTTTCGTCTTCTCTCCTCTCAGATAAACTCTTCTTTTACATTTCTCCAAGGGAAAGCGCCACCCCACGTAACGTATGTCCACCAATCTTTATTCGATCTCCTTCCAGCACGGTGAAAAAAAGATTAAAAACCATATATAGGATAAACTATAAGGCTCAAGTTCATTGGAAAAAGGGAACAGTAACGTGAAGTCAAAGCTAAACCTTTAGGAGACGTAGATAATTTTTCATTTGTGATTTAACGTATTACAACCAGTAACTTTTGAGGAGAAAATTTCAGCTGGAAGCAAAAATTCGTGATTTAGATTAATTTTGCGGGCAATTTTGTTCCTTCTCTTCAAACTCTCATTTCTAATAAGAAACTATTACTTTATATAACATTAATGTAACATAAATGCATTCTCATAATTGTTTGGAGAGAGTTTACATTGTCCAGTGAAAATACCTGAAGTATAATCACTTCTTCATAACAAAAATTAAATAAAGTCACGTGACTTGAGCAATGATTTAAAAGCAATCGCAGATAAACTTTTTATGGCAATGAATCACTTTCAGTGATTATCTCTTAATTATATGATATCCTTTGATAGCAGTACTCGGCTCTCGGAGGTAAATTTTTTTGGAGAGGTGATAGAGGCTATGGAATGCTGCGTCCCCACAGCAAACTCCTCTATCGTCATTCAGATGTAATGGAAAAAGTACTCAACAAATGACTTACCCAAGGCATAACTTTCAGGAAATTACCTGCAAAGATCGTTAAACCATTTATAGGGGTTTTCTTGGTCTCCCTTCTTCATCGCCGGTTACTAATTCACTTCCTATGCTATTAAATGGGAATTTACATTAAGGGGATCCACCTCATATAGCTTGTCACTCTCATACAGTCTTTTGATTTAGTTAAGAGTTTAAGAATGGTGGAGTTCTAATTTCAGGACGACTTACGTAACATGTCATCGTTTAACTTCTATATAAATCGTACAAGTGCAATTTAATAATTATTATTTTCTTTTTCTCTTATTTACGGTAAAGCAATTATTTTTCTGCTGTTAATCAATACGATAAAGAACAAAACGATTTTATATCATTTTTAATTAAAGAAATGTAGACAGTTTCAATTGTTGGTAAAAAGTGGACGTTAAATTTATACATGAACGCTATTATAGGTAATTTTTTTGGAGAGGTGATAGAGGCTATGGAATTACAATATCAAACGAGTAATTTTTAAACACGAGTAATGTTTGAAAAAGAATACTCCGATGCTTATTTATATATGATCAGTTAAACGATTGGCTATTACTGTATGCTGAAATCCAGACCGTCTTTGAAACTATAGCCTTGATCTTATATGCTGTTTATGATGTAATCCATTTTAATTTATAAAATTACTGTCTGTGTCGTTGCAGCATAGTTTGACGAATAAAATAGATTCCATATTCAGACGATAAAAATTTCCAAACGAACATATTTTAATGAAATTTGTTCTTTCCGTAAGCAAACAGTTCTTACTCCCACATTATTATTGTATAAAATTGTTAAAAATATATCTTATTAGACAATTACTCTCTTTAGTGTTTTATTTGCATTTGGGCGTTTGTTAATCAAAATTAAGTCAATTCATTATAAGTCACATTTACTGTTGTGCTGAAGCTTTATATCTAGGAAAACACCTACTCATCTAAGTGCTGTCGGCGTTTGCAGCCGTAAAATCTCTCATATCAGTTTGGTGGCAGGCTAGCATCCAACTTTTATCTCATCGTAACGCTGCACTTTCCTATTATGACCTTACCTTTCACGAACACTATTAAAGCAATCAGCTAGTATTTCATTCCTGCTGCAAATAAAAGAGGTAATTAAAAACTCATATTACTTTCCTCGTGTATGTAACTACGACACGCGTCGAACCAATTCGAGTATAGGTATGCTTCTTACATACGTGTTTTATTTCTAGTAAATTTCTTCAAATATGGTTGACGTAGCTACAACTGAAACTCGGCAGTTAAGTCCTCAGATGTCCCTAATTACACTTTCTTGATAGTTTCTGCTGTGAGAAACATAACCATGAACCATTTTCCACTGACCCAATTGCAGCTGTCAAAGAAGAAATATACTAGGATAACATGGACATCATATCATCGGAAGAGACAATCAAAAACTATTAGAGTTTTTTAACATGTATGACAAAATTTAACCCAAGCAAATTATAAACTTGTTTTGATATATTAATTTCAACGTTAAATATTTCCTCTTTGGATTTGTTAATGTAACCACTGTGGTCGCCAATAACATTACAGTTGACGCGATATAAAATTGTTAATTAAAAATATTCTTGTTAGGACATATTACCCAGCAGTTATTTTGAGATTTTAAAAATAGCATTCGATTTTGTGATGCCTAAAAGGGTTACCAGGAGACACATCACTAAAAAATAATAAGAGGTAGACAAATTATGTTTTCCAGCGGATATTTTGAGGAAATGAAAATTACATATAAGAATTATTTGTAATACTAGCTAATAAATTTTTTTTAACTAAACCACCTTTCGAGAAAATTATATGCACTCACATAATTCTGTGTTAAAATTATGTAACGAAATAGCTCATAAACAGACAAAATTAGGCGAATAAATACCAGACAATGTTTTTGAACAGTTGTTGCTTTCATCCAGTGTTGAAAAATCTTACAGGTTTGTGAATGTCACGTGGCATAATCCATACGACACCCACAAAACCTTAAACTACACGTACAGAAAAAATTATACTATTATTAAAGAATCACGATGATCTTATTACTTCCAACACATTTAAATGAATTTTTTTGACGGACGTGTTTTAAAATTTATAAAATAATGTGACCGGTGTTGATTTCTAATTCAAATTTATTTGAAGATATTATTTATGGAATCCGGATCATCTACATCCAACTTTTAAGATCATTTGCTAATTTTTATTTTATTTCAAGACTGCTCCATATATTTATGGAGACCATAATAAGTAATATTTCACGAGGCTTAAGAACTTGATTGTGTTGCTATCAAAATTAAAACTTTTATCTTAAAATACATCATTTTATTAATTTATTTTACTTAAATTTCCAGATACACAATTCATTTCTTTTAGGTGAATCACCAGATAGGATCTTTAAACTACTATCCGAGGACCCAAGCCAACCCTTGGCTACTTTGCTCTACCTTCCAAATCACCTTTTCAATTCCCTTCGTATGCTATTAAAGGAGGGTTGCCTGTTTCAGAATCACCCTCATATAGCCTGTTAACCAATAAATAAATAATAAACAAAAACCCTAGTCAACTCTTGCTGAGGATTACCTTTGAGGGTTTCTCTCGCATGCATTTTCCCCCAGAGTGACTGTGGGGCTCACCTGATTATGTCGGGAATGCCTCGTACTATCTCTATGTTTTTTTTTTCAAATTTCTCACATGCCGAGACACCTTTACCTACTTTAGAAGGTATATGTACCGGGGTCGAAGACTTTGGGCAAGAGTTGTCTGTGATCCCATAGGATCAGTCGGTCAATTGCCTCCTAAAACTGATGGAGACACGGAGAAGGGAATGCTGCGACCCAACAGCAAACTCGTCACTCGTCTTTCGGAAGGGAGTGAGAATAGTACCCAATGCCCGACCTACCTGATGCTGTTTTTCTAGGGTTAGCCCTGCTTCTCATTCGAGTGAATCACCGAGTAGGATCCTTAAGCCTTGGGGGCCTAGTCAACCTTTCGTTACCTCGCCCTACCTTCCACGTCCGCCCTTTTTTGATTTCCTTCCTATGGTTTCAAACGAAAGTTGCCACTTTCATGACCACCCTCATGAAGGCTGTTACCCAAAAAATATGGTATCAGTCCCCACTTATCCACCAATAAATCTGCCGTTTGCAGTATCTATAATCAGTATTACTATTATTAAATAATAAACACAATCTGTTACAGATGAAGGCAAACTGGGTTATGTTGTCCGGTTATTTTAAAATCAGAATTTTCAGGTTCATCGGGATCTGGATCAGGAAACTCAAACTCATTGTGTAGTTTCTGCTTGAATTCTGAACCAATATTATTTCAAATTATCATCTAGCTTGAAATACAACTGGCAATTTTAAATTAGATTCAGGGTTCCTTCTAATTAAAATTTTTCATTTATTTACAAAGATAATCCAAGACTTTCCTACCTGATTTATCCTCTGCTCTGATCTTGAAGCCGAGGCCCCACTCTTTTTTTGATCATTTTAAAGTCACTAGTTTAGAAAATCATTTATGTTTCATTTAAGGCGCTTCGTATTTATGCAGTGTGGCCTTATACGTGTACGAAACGTGGGCGATAGTGGTTTCAGTAAAAAAAAGGAATGGAAGCTTTTGAAATGTGGTGCTTTAGGAGAATGCTGAAAATCAGAAGGGTGGATATGGTAAGCAACGAAGATGTTCTAAACAGTATAGGGTAAGAGGGAACAATTTGGAGGACTTTGACCAAGAGAAGGGATAGATTTTAATAGGCTACGTTTTGAGGCACGAGGGTCTTGTAAAATTAGCATTAGAGGGAAGTGTGTCGGGTAAGAACAGAAGAGGGAAGCCAAGGATGGGATACACAAAGCAGGTTAGTGAGGGTAAGTAATATGGTAGTTATGTAGAAGTGAAAATGCTTGCGCACGATAGGTTAGTTTGGAGGGTTGCCTCAGACCAGTCTTACAACTGATTACCACAACAACAACAACATTGTTCGTAAAATTAAGCGTATGTATGTTTATTAACATAAATAGAAATAAGATCATTAATTATAAATTAAGGTGCGGAAACAGGAGTGCATTATGGCACCATAATAAATAAATTAACCCATTATTATTGCAAAATTCAGGCATTTTTAAACATATTATAACGTTAATTTATTTTATCGATCATAATATTACTTACGAATCATTGATGATGGTTGTAACGTTTAAGGGACACTTTTTACTGTCAGTGTGGCGTAAGCATTTGTGCATGATGCATGAATGACAATTTAGGCAAGACAAGTGTGACAAAGATACTTTTTATCTCATTGCTTTACTGATTGACAAGTGATAGTTCTTTTACTAATATTCCGTTTCAAAAGGTTTGTAACACATTATTATTGTATTGTACAAAATTAATGACTCAATAATTCTTTACTTATCATGTGATTACTACACAAAATTGTTTTCACACCGATTTTTACAGTCATTATGACTCCGGAGGTATGCGTAAATGCATTCTCCCCCTCCTTAAAAAAAAGAGTCATTATGACTAGCGTCAAAAGCTCTTAACCTGTTGGACTAATAAACTTGGAGATTGTTAAGTGGTTGTTTTCTTCATATGATAAGAACATAAACACAATGAAATTCTCTCGGTACTAGCGAAACCTGACAACGATCTCTGCTAAAAAGAGGAAAATAAAAACGGAAAAATGCACTATCTATTCAATTCTTTCAGAATTATTTATTCGTACGTTTTTCTCTGGCGCCATTTAGTCTTACGAATAAGCAGTTATTTTGCACACAGCAATTAAATACCTGTAATATAGCGTCATTCGAATAAATTTTCTCCCGTAGGCATGAAAAATACTGCGGGAGAGAGTTCCCGTGGGGCCCTTGCATATACCTATTTATCTCCACGGGTGTCACATCCAGGAGTATAACAATTTTGTTTTTCTCTTTAATTACCACATAAATATTTATATTTAAAGCAAATACTTATGAACATGAAAACACAGTTCCTCAATAGACTCCTAACGAACATTTATAATAGAAATTTCATAGATTTCATTGTCGCCACGCTTATAGAAAAATAGCCGCATGGTATCCGTTCTATGGGTTTTATGTGTTTCATATCCTGTGCTTCTTCGGCCTCGTTTTAAATCATGCATCCGGAAGTTAATCATCGTCTTGAATGTTGGTGCATCTAATTCCGTTTTTATTTGTGCAGCTGTCCAATTCTTCAAATGAAAGTGCTTAATAACAGCGCGAAATTCATTTGTTTTTTATTCTCTCTGCCACACTATACATCTAACACTATAGAAGACTGGCAGGTGTTTAAAACTTTTATAAATATCTCTCAAAGGATCAACAACGGCGCGGAACTGAATAACTTCTCGCTCTTTCATGAAAATTAACTTATCGAACAACCCTCATAAGTTCTATAGATTATACAAATTTACATTAATTAAATTTCAGGGTTTCTTTCAAAAACTTTTTATTTAACTACAAAATTTGCTTTGAAAATCAAATAATGAAAAGAATTTTAAAATGCACATGTAGAAAGAAAGTAAAAGGCATATAATATGTAGTGTACCGTATTATTATGTAATTACAGGAGTACACTTGAGAAAGTCCACCCTAATATTCACACTTATATTACCAGTAAGTAAATTCCTCTTTTTCACGAAAGCCTTCCTTGCCTTTGCTATCCCACTCTTTATGTCTACTATAGTTCTACCATCCTTAGTTATTACGCTTCCCAAATAGCAGAATTCCTTAACTTCCGTCAAAATATCCCTTCCCAATCTGAAATCCTTTGTTATTCCACTGTTTCCAAACTACACTTCATTACTTGGTTTTCCCTCTGTTAGTCCTCATATTGAAATCTTTCTCCATGACTCTGTTCATGCAATTTATTATGGTTTCCAAGTATTCTTCTGACTCCCTTAATACTACAATATCGTCGCAAAGCGTAAAGTTTTTATTTCTTCTCCTTACTGTACGATTCATTTTCCATATTCTGTTTTAACATTCTTCATCGCCCGTTCTATATTTAAGTTAAACAGCATGGGCTACAGATTGCATCCTTGTCTGACTCCTTTCTTGATTACGGCTTTCTTTTCATCTTCTCTTCTAATTGCTGCTTCCTGTTTTCTGTATAGGTTATATATAAGCCTCGTTTCTTGATATATTATTCCATATTTATTAATATAGATATAGAAATTAAAGAAATACGTTAAATTAATTAAATGTATATGTTGTTTAAAAATTTGAAGTTGCTGAGAATTGAATTTACAGTGGGCTTTTTCAAATGGCTGTAAACCAAGTTGCAGTAAACAGTCTTCCACAAATAGAACTATAAACAACTCAAGATGTTTACGAGCAGAAGTGTTTGGGGTAAATCAGTAATAATAAATTAAATTAAATTGATATTAAACCCCAAGTGTATCGTAAAACGACAGTTCTTCAGAAAAAAAAACAATTAAATCCTCATAAAACCATTCATAATTCAATAATTGCAGTTTGTAGGTAAATAGTTAATTTTCAAGAGAAGTATATTGGATAGTATTCGTTAAAATATTACCTTATTTGCTAATACGTTTACTCGTTTTGGATAGAAAAAAACCGACTTAACGTAATAGAGAACCAGAGAACGAGACGCTCCTCTCAGTACGCGGTGCTCTTGGTAATGATCTGGAATTGATTTCCGGTTCCGTGTACATGTTTCTATCCGCGCCTGTAATTCAGTTTCATAGACCTAGAGTCGAACTTTAACTGAAACCATTCTTCTGTTCTGCAATTTAACTTTACCTATAACTTTTTATTCTTTTCTTAAAATGAGACCAAATTTTTTGTAAAAATGAATTCATTTATTTAAATAAATAAAGTATTTATGACATTTGTAGTATGAAAGAACATTAAAATTTCTGTTTTACAGACTTTAACAATAGAAAAACCAAAATTAATTATTTTACAATTGTTAGCCTACTCACTCCTTTTAGGGTATCACTGTAAATTATTTCTAATCAAATGTTCTCTGGAACATTTCACTGAATCATTATGAAATTATTAATACGCGATGAAAAGCATTTACCCTTCAAAATGAATTTTGCGATAGTTAGTAATATTAAATCACATAAAAGTTTGTTTTAATGGGTACTGTAATATGTAGTGTGAACTACATGTGATTGTGTAGTAGCTAAGCTATAGTTACTATTGTTCTGCTGAAAATTAACGGAAGTAAAATAGAGTTTTCCCTTGATAATCCGACTACAGGGGCGTCGTATTTCCAAAAATGCCCGGATTCCCGAAAATTATTCCATATTTGGCATTGTATTGCGAGCAGTAGCGTACAATATTCCCACATTTTATTAGTAAAATGCTACCTAGGCTGATATGGAAATGAAACGCTTATTTAGGTTAACTGAATTGTGTTTATTAAAAGAAATATGGAGGCCAATACAAAATGCATAAACAATACAACACGTACATTACGGGGACTACGGTGTTCTTGACGGGAGGTGCTTCTGACTCATAAGCTTGTCTGAATACAAAACGTGGGAATATCAATGGACAGCTGCAAATTCCTTAGTGTCAGTTTTTTTGAATGCATTCACATTATTGTTGACTCTCATGGGAACAATTAATTCAGGAGGCGTTTGAATATGCCATCGTGTCTGGAGCTTTGTTATAGAAGACGACGTCATTGAGTTTAGACGAATAACTTTCAAATCTCTTAGAAGTATATAAAACAAACCTTCATCATCTTTACGTAATTAGTTGACAATTGGTTGCAATTACAATCTAAACCGCTTGAAAGAGGTCGCATAATTTGGCCAACAATATTTGAAAAGAATTATACTTCGAGACAATATAATGACGGAGACACAACGTTGCAAATAACTGGATTTAGCTACCAATAAAACCTTAATTGGCGATATATATTAAATTAATATCTCTGAAAGGTTATAAAGCGCTGTACTTCAGACAAAGAAGTACTGACAATAAACGAGGACGTCGCTATGTATCGGAATAAAATTTTAGTCCAATCTCTTCTGTAATATTGCTCAGCCGTTTGCTTTAATGGATGAAATCGGGCAGCCTTTGAATTGGATACAAAAACGGTCAGAGGAATTACATACCTTTGAAAGTCTGAGCGACTATGGGATCCATTAGAAGTTACAGCCGCAACGAAGAACAAGGACTAAACTTTGATCTCATCCTAAAGCGAGTGTGGATTAACTAGCCCCTGGGGGTTATTAATATCTCTATCAAATTATGTAAGCTAAAGTGGTCACACTCTGAGGTTAATTGGATCAACGGGAAATATTCATATATCAATCAGCGAATTAAGGGCTACAATGATTTTCCTACTGTTGCTAAACATTCGAACAACACAATTGATTTTACAGACAGGTTTAAAAACAGGCGAGCGAAATCTTTTTAATACGGAATATTTATCAACAGTGATTATTATTTCCTTCATTTGCAGCTGAGATATAAACGTATGTAAAAGGATATTAAATTTCCAATGTCGGTACCTGTTGTTGTATTCAGGCCTTGGACTGACCTGATGCAACCCCCATACTAACCTATTCTGGTAATCCTATCGATTAAATATAACTAGCACATCACGCATCCTCCCTAGCGTGCTCAGCGTATTCCATCCTTGATCCCCGATTCCGTTCTTACCCCACACACTTCCCTCTAATGCTAATTTTACAAGATCCTCATTTATCAAAACGTGGTCTATTAATCTATCCCTTCTCTTGGTACCTATGTTTACTAAACTATTTTAGTTTAGCAAACCGTCTAAAGTGGTCTCTATTTTCCTTTTGTTATGTTTCATAAAATGAAACTAATACTGTTAGTCACTATTAGATTGGAATTAATAAATAGTAACTCAGCGTATAAATCAGAAATCAAAGGTTAGTACTAGACACTTAATTCCTAAATTTCGACTTTTTCGCTTGTGCGACATGTACGTCAAAATTTTCATCTTCCTGAATTTCTTGATTCCTTAAAATTCACCAGACAAAATTCCAATTTTAGGAACAAACGTCGTCTATGAACCAATGTTAGTAAAATTTATATATAATTTCAACTGACCTTCAGGCTGATTATATATTTATTAAAATTAATATTAATAATATGAAATCTTCATTGATTGAATAGAAATCCGAATATATTTCTAACTATTTACAAAATAAACAATGATATATGTGCGTTTATACATCATTCATATAAATTTAACTGTTTTTAAAATTGCTACGAAACTTGGTACACATGCTCTTAAAGACCCTGATAAAATACTTTAAGGATGATGATTTTAAAATACATAATTCAACCATTTAAGTTAAATTAATTTCATTGTAATATATTTAAATTCGGAAAGTTCAATTTTAAGATATTCAATAAAAAAGAGTACAAATAAAAAGACCTAAATTAAATATTTGTTATAAATAACCCTCTTAATGGCTTTGATAAAACAAATGGAAATATATTCGATCAAAAGGATTATATATGGAAAATATCTTCATAACCGATAATGTTATAGTAAAATCAAACTTGCATATTCATTAGCTCCAAACACATTAACATATTTTACAATGATTTGATTATTCCTCGTGAATTTTGCGTACGAAAAGGTACTTAACTTGAATTCAGCGAAAATGAGTAAGGTTTTTGTGCTTAAATTTTTGGAATAATGTTTAAAATAAATTTTTGATAATTTTTTCGAACAAAAGTTTAAATGATAATATTACTTTTTTCTAGTTACATAACTCGAATACCATCATCACTTCTGAGGGTTGAAAAATGAATTAGTTGCTAACGTTTACAGATATTTATTTGAAGGAGTGGGGTAAAAGTTGGTATTTATAGTATTGTGAGTAGTTAAGCATCGAGAAACGACGGACAAAAATTGGTCAAATACATATGTATAATTGTAATATATGTTGTAAACATTTTCTTAACTCTATGTTACTTATTGATACTAATGTAAACTTAAGTAAATAAATGAAACTTCTATTTTAAAGTTATTCTGATAGACTTCTGCAGTTGCCAGTAAGCGACGTTACAACAAATATCACCACGGCAATATGTCGTGAGATGTGTGCAAGCCGATAAGATTATCGCAAATGTTTATGAGCCTCCAACTGCTGGTTTACGGCTTTCGACCTCTCAGGTGAGGGGAAATTTGACGCCATTACGACAATGAGGTGGTATGTGTCTCAAAATGAAACGAAAATAAAATAAAACTAGGTTGGACTATTTTGGTAATTCCGTATCACACGTTGCCAATGTTTGATGAAAGAAGAAATAAAATTGTAAATGATTGATTTAATTTTAATTCAATTAGTTCTGATAGATGAGAAATAACGCATTTATTGAGATTAGTTTTCCAACATGAATGCTAAGGACCCTTCACCTCTTCTGGCAGGTGTATATACTACGGTCGAAACCTTTGGCATACGATAAGAATAGTCATGTCATCCCATTGGATCAGACGGCCAGCATTATCCTAAAACGGCTGGAAACAAGTAGAAGGGAATGTTGCAACACCACAGAAAATTCATTCCCCGTCATTCGGAAGGGTATGAGAATAGTAGCCACTAGCCTGACCTACCTGATACAGGTTTCCTATGTTTTTTCCTGCATCTCTTTTAGGTCAATAATTGGGTAGGATCCTTCAACTATAGCCCGGGGGCAACCTTTCTCTTCCTTCCACATTTCCTTCCCTTTCCAATTCCGTTGCTATGCTAGGTTGCCTGTTTCATGATCACCCTCATGTTGAATGTTACCATCTATCACCAGAAAAAAAACATCAGCCAGCATCAAGGGAGACATTTTCTAAAAATGATGATTCAATAATTACATTTTACGATAAACGTTTGATGTCAGGAGAATGAGTATAAAAATTAACGGTAAAATATAAAATTGTGTACAATATGACGCTGATTTTTGACGTCTCCGATTGCTTTGACTTCAAACGTGTTGTTATTCAGTTACGCAGTCTCACCATTTATAAAGCTTTTTTCTGTGTCTGTCACAACATTCTATGTAAATTTACTTGTATTTATTATATTTCCGTCGCACTGCTTTGGTGGACTGGTTAAAATATCGCGTACGAGCTTCATTTTTTTACAAAGTATTTATTTCGTTTTATGTCTGCATCAACCTATATTTCCCTTCAGGTCAGACAATATGTGTGAAATCTTGTTTTGTATTAAACGTCTGCAATTGAATGCAACTGTTCCAAGAAGTTTGATTTTTCTATATGTAAATCAATTTGAATCAGTAATAAATACATGGCAGTCATTGTTAACATAAGAAAAGGATTTTCTGTGTGTAAGCAATATCCTATTCTTAGTTCCTACGTTCAGTATATTATATTAATTACAATCACTCAACCAAATCCAGTAGTTTCGGTTTAATTCCAGCTATAGTTATGATTATCACTAAAGTTGAAGGGCAGTGATTTCGAAGCAAATAATGTTAAATTAATAATACGGGAAAAAAATAAATGGCATTAGTTGTTAAATTGGAAATATAGATATTCACTAATCGTTTTATTAGAAATGGAAGACTTCTTATTTAATTTTATTTGAAGAAGGGGCTTGAATTTTACGAATGGCAGCGCGCAAATTAAGTAGCACGGATATCGTCCGGAAAATCTACATTAACCTTATGGCAGTACGATAAAACGTCATCTAGGGGCAATTGTAGCTTTTGCGGGCACCATGACTCTAAAACAGTTTTATGCCATCCATTAAGCTGACGTAATGCTTGTGCGATAACCGACTTCAACGTCCTGTAAGGAGTTTTTTTGGGGTTAATAGAAAACAGGTTATTTTGAAAAACAATTTCGATGCTTGGCAATTGTGCTGCGTAAATATGCAATAAATTCAGCTAAAGAGAGGCCAAATAAATTCTTAAGACTAACTCTTTATAATCGAAACGTGAGTTTCCTTACTCAAAATAATGATACACTTAATCAATACCACTTCTTAAAATCAATTGCATACGTCATTATGAAGAGAAAAATTAAAATTACTAAGCAGTATAATATGTTTGGGAACTTAACTTGATTATTTGAGTTTCAGGAGACATTTTAATTTTGTTAGAATGTAGAATTGTTTTAATTTTAAACTCGCCTGTAAAAGATTTTTAAAATCATTCCTATTTCACATTTCTCAATTAAGCGTTAACTAAGGAAACCACATTAAATATATTTACTTTAAATCAAAATCAAGTATATTTCATAAATGTAAGGACTTATCATGTGAACGTAGTCGTTAAGGAATGTTTCATTTGTTGTTTTTTCTGCTTTTTGAGCATAATTAACGACAAAGATACTTATATTTTATAGTCATAGGTAGTTTACTTCCAGATGTCAATTAAGTCTTCTTTGGTCTGTTACAGTTTTAGCTCACAGACATTGTGAAAATAACGGCTCGTGGTTCCGACATCCAGAGTCAGGCAGAGAGTGGTCCAATTACACAACATGCGTCAACATCTACGATTTAAGTGTAAGTAATAAATAATTGTGTATTGTGTAATTATGTCATTCGAAATAAGACAACACGACGAACTTGTGGTTATTGAAACGTGATGATTAAAAATGCTCCAACTGGTGAACTGAATCAGCACTCTACACTTTTCTAATGAAGAAACTCCACCTTAAAAGCTGTATCAGAACTCACTTGTTCCATCTATTAAGTATAGAACTCTTTAATTCCAACTCCGAATCTCCTGCGTGGAGGAAAACTTATGCCCCTCCGAAAATGTACGAGGTTGCCGTGCAATGCCGTGCACTTCAGCAATATATATTATATATATAATATAATATATATATATATATATGAAAGTTTTTTATATTTTTTTCTAATTATTAAATAAAACTTAAAAATCGTTTTGTTCAAAAGTTATCGATAGTATAAACAATTGTTTAATTAAGGTAAAAAATTTCTAAATTAATTAATCCTGGAATAATATATTATAATCACCAAATTTATTGAAATATAAAACTTTAAGGTTCATATAATGACACAGATTTGAGTATTAACTCGTTACAATGAAAACAAGCTCCGACAAAGTCAAGAAAATCATTAACATTTTCGGATTATTTATTAAAATTGGTATAACTTTTGAATTCCCAACTATATATTTATCGTTATTTAGCTATGTGTTTTATAAATGTTAAAACAATTATCAAGAGTAAAGGTGCAATTATGCGTCTCATTAAATCTAAAACTAAAGCTACTGTATATTTACAATATACTTAACTACTGTAGGGTTGTGTGTTGAAAAAGAAGGAAATGATAACTAATGTAATAAATGGATTTTTTTTAAACTTAACTATGAAAAATATTTAGAAATTTCGGAGGTAAGACGAAGCAATTTCTTCTGTTATCACAAGGGTTTAAAGCGTGGACGATACCCTCGCTAGGCGTTAAGGATTGGGAAAGTTGACAGCGTACCTTGTTGGAGCGTAGCGTCGCCTCTCTTCCAGCGTCTCCGTATGACGCTCTCTTGAGCGTCGACAGTTCCATTCTAATTTAATAGAACAGAATATGAATTCACACAACCTCACCGCCTTCAGCAGAAGCATCGATAAATTGACCTTTACAATCGTTTTTTTCTATTCAACAAAACGCCATTGGTGGAGGCAATCACGTGGTATTCAAATATAGTATTTCGGTGTTTTCCTGGTTATCCATTCCCACGCTAAAGTGGTTACGGAAATTCTACAGGTCACATGCCGAAATGCCAACCGTGGGGATTAGTGGTGGCATAAAGTCTGGGCATACTGACGCCGTCGATATTTCCCATTTATATTAAAAATTCATGTAAAATCAAATATCGCGCTACACTACCAGCAACTTTACTAACTATATTTTCGATTGATCGGATATTCCAAAATAACTTGATATTTCTGAATGGTTATTAAAAGAAATTATTACTAGAATTATGAAAAACATCCGGATTTAAGAATGAGGATAGAAAATATTTACTAATTTGGGTATGTGGTCAATATTCTTCCAACTTCATCCTAAAATTCAGTTTCTTAAGCTTTAGTGCTGACTTCGATTGAACGTCATTCTTCCGTACTTGAAAAATTCCGGTTATTATAAATAAAACGCACCACCGACCAAACGTCAAAAATGGAATAATTTACTTAAATTGAAAACGTTTCGTCTGCCAACTTTCGGGACCTCCTCAGTTCTTTAATTACAATATAACAATAAGATAAAACAAAAATTTCATGTTTCTGCTGCAACGTCAGGGTCCACATATGTTCGCAAACACCACATGAAACTTTGTTGTATTTTATGTCGAATTAAATTACTTACTTTACTTGTAATTCCGGTTATTGTTATGTTGGATAATATCTAGGTAGGTCTCGATATAAAAGCTAATTTCATGACAACGTCACGTGCCGCAAACTGTTAATATTTTAAACTATAAATGTTTCGGAAAAAGTATTTTCTGACACCATCAATACAGTTTTGTAAATGGTGCATCATTAATGTTTTTTTTTGCAAGTAAGCCAATACAACCAGCCAAACAGATATAACATAAACAAGTGTTTCCTTAAAATCGCTTTACATGATTAAAAAGTATAATTAGTATCACATAACTTTCTTCAATTAAGAAAGTTATGAAACTCGCCTCTTCGATACGGCAGTCACAAACGCACTGTGCACTCCGTGGTCATAAAGCATATATAGAATTTTTATTACTAATAATGCGGTTTCATGGTATTCAGTCTTTCGTGTAAATATCGCTACAGCTTACGTAATCACTTGTGATCAGACAGTGCTATTAGATGATATTAACACCTCATTAATTTCAAGGTTCTGATGGGAATAAAATTGAAAGGAAACCAAGGTTTGTTATACGCTGTTTGTTTGCCTTGATTAAGCAATGGATGATTACATAAATGAATATTTATGTAAAATATTATTTTGAAATTTAAAATATAACACGATGGAAGTTAAATATTTATTATTACACCATAAAAAGATATTTTATAGTCCTCAGAATTTTATTTAGCAACATCCCCACTTTTTCTATCCCTTCCTGTGCTATTATAGGGGATAACCACCAAATCGGAAAAACCTCATGTAGCCTGTCTTTCTAAAAAATAATTTCCTTACATTAATTTTGTTGTATAGAAGATTACAATGTTTCACATAATGTGCCACACACACACACACACACACACATATATATATATAAGCCGTTTATAGTATTTTGTTTTGCTCTCATTATTGCATTAATATATTTATAATTCCCTATAAATAGGGGATCCAGAGAAGTATCTTGGCGGTGAGGTACAGTTTTTTAATATATAGATATCTGATTACTATAATAAATAAATAATCAAACTAAATCATTTCTGTCTATGTTATTATATATATTTTTCTTTGTATTCAATATTGAATAGATAAAATGGGTTTTGAATAAATATTTATTTGACAAAATATTGATGTATGGCAATTTACAATAGAATAAAGAGCAATAATTCTTCATTAATTACATCCAATAATTGGAGAGTTAATTCAGTGCTGAAATATATTAAATTTACTGGAATGTAATTCATGGTCGACCCTGATACCATTCTTCCAGTCGCTATTTCTTATTTTTGAACCAAGGAAACTGTTGAGAAGAAACTTTCGGGACGTTTCCCTTAAAAGTTTAATACATTGCTTAGGTTCTTGCCCGATTGTAATTAATTACTCATTTATGTTTAAAACACAACATTGCTGAAATTTTTATATGTTGCTAATGATAGAGCGTCATTTGCGTCGCACGGATCAGTTCTGCTTTTCTCTGAGCAGTTAAGAAACTGACGCATTTTGTCAGCGGCGAGCTTTCACTGCGCTCTCCTCAAAACACGCAGGAAGCAGGTTATTTACGAGCGTGCTGAAACTCGTTATTTATGCACTGTCAGATGAGGAGCTATTCAGTCTTAAAAGAATCCGCGCTCTATGTGCGGCATCAAGGCTCCGTACACAGTTTGAAGTTACTTCTACTTCTTAATTAATACAAAGGTGCGATAACAAAATACTAACAGAGTTTTATCCGATATTAATTTATATATATATATATAGTAATAATTAACTGAATCGTATTATTATTTTAAAAATAATTCCTTGTCGGCTATTAACTTTGTCATCAGTCGCACTTACTTTTCGAAAACTTACAAGTTTAAATAACTGTTTTGATAAAATTAAGTGAATGTGTGGTTTGAGACTTACTAAATTCATTTATAAAAAGTTTTATTTCTCAATTCACTCGAAGTGAATTTAATTTTTAACAAAAATGTTATGCGCCAGGGGATCAACTCTGCAAAGGGAATTCAATGGCGATTCTATAACAAAATATGTGTAAGATTCTTTTTCATCACGTTGCTATGGGCACTTTGAGAAGCTCAAAAAGAAAGATTTTTATTTAATGTCATAAATCAACAATAGAAAGAAGTTATTTCGCAGACGTAAGTATTGTGTCCTCCAAATTTTTGGTGTCATTTTCTCCGAACTGGCATTTGGAAACAGTCCAGTGCCAGGTCAGAGTTCTCGTAACACTCGATTCCAGATGCAAAACAGAATTCGTCCACGTACAATCAAAAATCACAGAATAGTTCGAAAGATCATTTTTATCACGCTCTTCACATTAAATATCCTACAAGTTTTTATTAATCGCGGCTTAGAAAAAAATTAAGAATATTTTGTCACTACACATGATTCACGAATAAAACTTTCAGAATGATTTTACTTCCGTAACATATCATTTGGCTATTATTCCGGTCAGTATCCACTGTATGGCGGCGTAGATATGTTCTCTTTGACATTCGCCAGCTGACAAACTTTTCCCCACGTACTTTCTATACTCCATCTTTAATTTTCTGAGATGAATAGGGAAGAATATTACTTATTTTAGTTAAATATTAATATATTAATAATAAGAATTTATTATATATAAAAAACTTTAACCTAAACAAATTTACATCAATATTACAATTTTGATATTTTCGTCCTTTAAACCGGCAATTCTTTCTTAGCACTACATAGATATTTACAGAAAAATGATACAAATAAAATCCTTAAAACTAACAATTCTCTATCTCTAAACTCAGGGTTGTTATGGGCCTTATCATACATCAGAATATTTCACACAAAATCTACTTGGGCCTGGCAGTATAGTAAATCAGCAAAAAGTTACAGGTGTAATTACCCTGTCGACATAAAGGGCCTTCCAGTGTCTTTCTCGTTGTAATTTCCTCCTGATTTGGGATTTCCTCGATACAAATCAGAGCCGCCGCTGCTATTCTTCCACGCTCTAGTCTCATCCCACCCACCATATCGTCTCCACAATCTCCCTTGTCTAAATTACAATCATCTGTCCAGCAATCTCTCTCGAAATGTCCCTCAAAATATGTCTGCAAGACTGTCTAATACCTACTCCCCACTTCTTTCGTTCATATCACCAAGACGGCAGGGTGGATAATAACCAATAACATTTATGGTTACTCTTCTCTGGGAGTCACAGTTTACCCCTCTCCTTCAAGACATTTGAGGAAAAACACCACCCGATGCCACCAAATCTCACCATAGCTTGAGGAACACCTCAGGCATGCTGTGATATCTGGGTTTCATTGCCCCTGCCTCATATACTGTCTCCTTTCTTTTGACTTCTCACCGCCAAAGTCCAAGCAGATGTGCTTGACCTTTACACATCCAACCGTTGTCATTACATCCGCTGAGACATAGAAACTACCATCCAATCACGGTGACTGGTTTTGAGAAATCAATTTAGCAATTGTTTCGATTAACAACCACGAAATATGGTTATCAGAAATGTAAAAGGTGTCGTATTTACAATTATGAAATGATTTTATGAGTGCCCAGAGTTTCCCGGGAATTCATTTATATTAGTCCGCTACAGTAGTTTAATCATAGTAATCTCTTTGTCAGCACGTAAGTAAACCATCAGCGAAGCGTAATATTTTTGAAAATTCAACATATTCACGTCCCCTGTCTTATGATAGCTGAATTTCATAATAACCGTCTCAATGACATAGTATCTTAATCGAGTCAAGAAATACATACGACGACGCCGCATAACGCATGCAGCGGATAAGTGATTCTGTGCAACTCAGCATTGTTTTATCACCCCCTTCTACCACACTCCAAAAGATGCCATTTTCGTGTCGTTCAGGTATGAAATGAAACTTAAAATGCATCAAAAATGACATTATTAATCTCAGAGATCCATAAAATATGAATCTGATACTAATATAATTGGATTTCACAATTTTTTTGTTACATTATAAGTCAGATGTGTACAATGTATATTCAGGTTCAAACACTTAAACAATTTGGTGAGAAAGGGTTAGTTCTGAAATGCCAAAATTTTCCTGGAGTGGTGACAAATTCGAGGTTTCGTGCTTTGCTAAGTTTGATACGACATTCACTCCATTGGCAAGGTGGATGAGGAGGCATAGAAATGGTCCAAAGTAGCTCATATAACAATCGAATAGGTTAATGTTGACTTTAAACCCACTGTTTTAAGGGGTGGACCCCGACTCTCCCAATGATGATGTAACCAGGGATTCATCCCTTATCATTATTCGATGTGATAGAAAAAGGTACTTATAAAATATTCTATTCAGTCCTTGGACTGACTTGATGCAACCCTCCATACTAACCTATTCTGCATAAACCTTTTCATTACACTTAATTACAACATTCCACATCCTCCCTAATCTACTTAGCGTATTTCATCCTCAGCTTCCCTCTTCTGTTCTTACACCACACATTGCTAATTTTACTAGAAACTCAAAGTGGACCTTTCTCTTGGTCAAAGCACTCCAAATTTTTCTCTCTTCTCTTATGCTACCTATAACTTCCTGGTAGTTAGTCTATACACCCATCTGATTTTTAGAATTATTCTATAGCACCACATTTACCTTCTGCACCTCCTATCGTCAACGTTTGGCACCTATATATCGCTACACTCCCCATCAACATTTTTGCAATGATTTCCTAATATTCATACTTATATTAGCCATAAGTAAATTCCTCTCTTTTGCGAAAGTCTTTCTTGCCCGTTCTGTCCGACTCATTATGCTTAATATACTTCTACGATCCCTAGTTATTATGCTTCCCAAACAGCAGAATTCCTTAACTTCATTCAAATTATCACTTCCCAACCTAACACCCTTTGTTACTACACTATTTCCCCTACTCTCAGTTACCTTGGTTTTCCCTTTATTAACCCTTATGTTGTACGTAATACGGAAAGGTATTTATAAAATATGCTATTGTAAGATTGGTGTCGAATTAATTAATTTCGTTCTAATACAAGATTGGCATATTGAACATCAGATTGTCTCAAAATATAACTAATTCTTTATTTCAATATAGACCTATTTATTTTTCTTAAAAAACATCTGTGAATTAATATGATATAAATAAATAGAACGCCTTGACTTTGAAAAATATGGTATTTACTATCAAAAGTATAACGTACTTCTACAGGTTTTTCTATACAAATTAGAGATAAATAATATATCAAGTTATTATTATATTATAAAGATTTGGTATCAAACGAAAAATATGGAATATTAGGTACAATTCTGTATATAATATACTTAATTTTATAACTCAACGCTACATTTCCTGTGTCCTTGTATTGCGTGCTGTAGTAAACCACTGAACAAATATTGTTAAATGAGAGGAGACACTGTTTGTTGTGTGTTTTAGCAGTCAACACTTGGAACCAATTCAATTATTGTTTGGCGTTCGTAGGAGGGCCGTCTGACTCACGACCATTGCTCTTCTCATTGAATTCCCTCCAGGACCTCCTGAAATCCCCGGAGACGCTTCAATTCTACCTCAGTGCTTTACCGCCAGTGCTCTAATTCTGGTCTCAATCAACATTAAGCACTACTGCCTCTGAATCGGCAACGTATTCGCAAATACATGGATGTTAACAATCCGCCAACTGCCTGTTTTGATTTACATCCTATAAACTGTATAACCCATGTTTCATGATATTTGTTACGCTCCTTTTTCTTATAAATATTAACTTTGTTGATTTTAAAATAAACTACATATTAAGAATTTTATTTGGTGAAACATCTTTCTTTATGTTCCTTTTAATTCGGTTTTCCGGCCACGTATTAATACTGAACTTTATTTTATGATACTTTAATAGTATTTCAAATGATTCGTAGAACTCACATTAAAATAATAAAGATTGAAGTTGGGGTTTTCTTGCTTGAAAGCCATTGTTGTATTATACTCAATTATGTTACACTGTAGCAGCATAGGAACAAATTAATATAATCCTTAATTGCCTTAAATTGCTTGTTACAAAACAATTATATTGGTTACAATTCGTGTATTTCTACATATGATGAGTTTTTTATCTACTCGATGACATAATTACCAACATTGAAAACAGAGTACTTTTTTCCCGCGTTGGTGTGTTCCTCTGAATAACTGCACTAGTCATGATTTGCAAACATTAGGTAGTATATTTTCATTCGTCATGTATTTGAATATTTTGTATAGTTATTTTAGAAGAATGTTTATTTAATTGTAAAATTTTATGTAACTTTTACTGAAGTACTTTACTGACTATATTAAAATATCTGGTCCACTTAATTACCATTGTCATCAATATATATCAATCAAATTTACAATTATGCAAAATTACACAGTCTTTTTATTTCGACTTTGTGTTCCTGTTGAATTTAAAGATTTGTTTGCAAATATTACCAGCCACCTTACTTAAATATTATTCATTAGCAAACATATATATATATATATATATATATAGGCCTATATTATATCAAACCATTTGTTATTCTAATACATAAAAAAGAAATTAAATTACGTCTATTTACATTCTAAATTATTTAATTTAAATAAAAAAATAATAAAACCTTGTAAATAAATAAACATGAATTTATATTGTCCCAAAAAAGTGTACCATTAAGTATAATTACAGAAACATGATTTTCAAAAACGTTTCTTACATTAAATTTCAATTTGTATGCTAATTTGGGGCTCTCAAATGTTCATACGCGTTGATGAAAGTATTATATGATTACGTGATTTTGCAAGTCATCAACAGTAAGCACCTTTCGCTCTTTACGAATTCGAAGAACCCCGTACTGCTTGCTGCAACATAAAGGCTTTCCATCTGCGTCGGCGTCGGAATAAATCACGCTCATCTTTACAAGCAAAATGGCGATGGGGTGACTAAGGATTCCGTATCAAAAGAGACGTATCGATATGTTACTCAGTGCTCTTATCGAATCCCCAGTTTCGGTACCTTTAAAGTAACGGTTTTAAATTATTGACACCTGACAGTGTTAATATATATATATATATATATATATATATATATATATATATATATATATTCAAGTGGATGAATCCTGATGACACAGTACATTAGCAGCCAAAATAATCGGACAAACTTAATTCAATTTAGGGAATATTGGTTAATTTAAAAATAAAGCCGTTACTGTTTATCTTACATCATTGTTATCTCAATTTTATTTTATTGCATTATTGCAATATTAGTCAAAATAATGAATTTGATTATAAATAATTACTTTCCTTTGACAAACCTTTAGTAACTTAGTCAAAGGTGTGCAGTACGCTAATAATGTTTTAGTTGTTTCCATCTCCTGTATGGAGAGATCTCGGAGATCATTAGTGTTTTTGATAAAATTGATTTTACCATGGATGATGAAGCTGCTTATTGCATTTAATTATTTGGGCGGCTTTGGCGATTTCGTTTAAAAATGAAATTTGTTTTACACGTTTTCTTGGAGACTGTATGATTACAGCCGAGCTTATTAAACACAGAGGCGCCATCGTGGTGTGGTAAATAACCACATTTGAAATAGTGTGAAAGAAAATCATACCGTAAAACAGAATCGACTATAAAAAGTACTCATAATGAAAGTCGTATACCGAAATCAGTATTTATGCTTTCTGCCATTCCCTATGTCTGACAGAATCGTCATGGAACTGCTTTCCTCTAATTGCACTTATAGTAAGTTAGCAGAAACCGAACGGAAACGCAACAAGGTGTCTAACGTCATTTCCGAATTTAGTTCATTCACTGACCAAAAATCCAAATTGCATCCTATAATTACATTATCAAATTTAGTCACAAAGCCTTCACTAACCCGTTGCCTTTGAGCCGTATGCTCAATCGTGATCATTTAACATATAAAGTGTCGATGTGGCACCATTATAAAGGCCTACATTAGAGCACAGTTGAGAATCGACTAATGAAAATTACTCGTAATGAAAGTTGTATGCCGGATTATAGGAAATATAATGAATATTTTTTGTAAAAGAGTTGTACGCAGCAAATATACGTGGAAAGGATAATAAGTACTATTTAAAACAGCACATTGTGCTTTGTTTTATTGATTAATTTTTATTTCTGAATAGAATACCCTTTAAGCTACATACACGTTTCCCTTGCTTCTTTAAAATTTTTCAATCAAACCAAAAGTAACTTTCTGATCGAGCCTCAAAATTGTTTCCTTTTCTTTATTTATCTCCGCGATTGATGAGAATTTTTTCTCCTGGAACCCATGTATATTGGTCACGAAAAATATAAAAGATGTGGAGAATACGGGGGACGGAACAAAAATTCGAAATATAATTCAAAATTATTTGAAACGCACTGTTTCGACTGTTTTCTGTGTCTTTAGGAAAGTGGAGAACCCATGTTTCTTTATCATTTACGCATCGGCGTATACGGTCGTCAGGATAGCGATTTAATATTGAGGATATTATTACACGGAAGTTAAAATTTCCTTCCTCCGGTTTGAAGATGATTGCGATGAACACAATGCAAAATGAGAGGGGCCAGAGCCGCTCTATGCAGGTAGCGACTCTCGCTCTTTGCGACGGACGAATCGTTCACCGAAAGTCATTCAAATAAGCTTTCAGCTAGTTACTTATGAAACTGCGTCGCACGAAAATGTATGCGATGTATATATATATATATATATATATATATATATATGTGTGTGTGTGTGTGTTTGTGTAGGTGTGTTATGGATAATAGGTGCTTATACATAATCAACAAGATTGTAATGAAAAATGTCTGAGGATTATTTGAGTACTGCATTAATTTGATAGTATATTATTAAATATATACACTACATCATCTGTTATTTTTCTTTGGTTTATAACTTTGGTTTATAACTCAGCGGTTCAAATATTATTGGAAATATGTCCATGGATGAAGTGATAACAGCTTGTTAATCATTAAACTTACTAATGATAGGCGCACACACAGGAGCGTCTTTACACGTTCAATCCAGGTATTAATCAAAGTCAAATTTAGTTTCATAAGATCAAAAACTTAATTGTACGCGAAAATAATATTATTTTGCATAATCTGATTCCACAGTATCTTGGTGTTTAGGTAATGAAAACTATTACAAAGGTACAACTTCACCTTATGAAAGTCCGTGAAGTGGGTTGGCGAAAACTCGTTGATCAGCGGTGGCAGAAATGACGCGCAGCGGCAGTGAAGACTCGCGATGTCTACCACGATTTCCCCAGAAAATTCGCCGGCCATGCCAAAAGCCAAGGGATAGCCTTGTAGAAGTCGCTGTCGTTACAAGTTGAAATCACAAGTCGACGGTCCGTACTTCACGGAATGGATGAATACACACCAAGATATTGATTATGGGTCGTCTCGTTGTAATGTAGAAAAATTCTGAGTAAATTGTCTTTGTACTAACGTAATTTCACGGACAACTAATACGGTTGCGTGATTGAATATAATTTCCAAGTCCTGAATCACTTTACTTTTGTCAGATTATCGCTTATCGTAAAATTGTCTAAGTCCTAATTTATGATAATATTTATATCCGGAACACAAATATATACGTCGCTCACATCCAATTATGGAGACGAAGTCTTCGAATATAGGTTAAGTAATGAGCTCTCCAAGAGTGGCAAGGGAAGGGATAAATGTTGTAAAACGTACAACAGTGCTACTATCTATACTTGTGGAAGGAAAATTGCCTATTTTAAAAAGTATAAAACGTGTATGAAAAATTGTAGATAACTGTCGCCTGTAAAAGTCACATCTGAAATTATTTACGTTTTTGATTGTGTATTTTTGTTAAAATTTGATTATGAATTCCAAGTTTTTAGATAGTCTGGCATCACTGTTCACAACAGCTGTGCTTAATCGATATCAGGCAAAAATAGTGTCTGATACGTAGGTTTGCAACTTGCTCATCCCATTATTCCGACAATGAGTAAGGTAAAAAAATTCTGACTACAAAGAAATTCTATGGGATTAGAAACTATGAAAGATGTTAATCGTGAATTAAATTTAGGTGTGAACCAAATTTAAAGATTATATTTTATTCAAAAGTTATATGAGTTTTAAGTTTCAATTTAAACGTAATAATGATTAAAATTTATCTTTAAAATCTTTAAAAAGATTTTTATGATCTATTTTATTTCATTTCGATATACTATTAGTATGACGAATATTAAATAATGTAAAGTAATTTTTAATTCCGTAATTATTATTATACAGTATTATTAAATTGTTTAACAATATGAGTTAGCTAAACTGACTGGTATGATAAATGAAAAATACAAACATTGATGGTCAATGAATATGGAAATCGGTAAGGAAATACTGAAATCGTTCTAAATATGGAACATGTGGTTACAATATATAAACTGTATCAAATATTAATGTGATATTCTTAGATTATGATTAGGCTACACACAATACGAATGTCGATGACACGTTGAAAAGTTATTCCACGGTTCAAGTCAAGCTTTGTCCTATAAAAAAAGTTTCTCAAAACAGGAACATTGAAATAACATGACTATGTTAAAAGAATAGTAATTACATAATCAAGTAGTCAATTGACGCACAAAATTATGTTATAAAGTAAATATACTCAACGTTTCTGCAATAATTGTTTGTTGCGTCAGATGACTCATTATCATAAAAGCCGCAAAAACGCCACACCTCACAAAACAAACAACGAGCTCAAATGCTTGCAAATTTTCGTGTTAATCAGCTGTTCCTATATATTATAGGAAACTATTCTGTAGGGATAAATGTTTCTGAAATTGCATTGGCAATAGACATAAAAATTGATGACTTTTTCAAATTCATTTATTAATTATCTTTATGGTAAATTAGTATAGGCCTATTAAAGTAGACAAAATCACCATTATAACTGTATTTATAAATATTCGCCGCAAATAAAAGACGAGGAGCTTATAAACGTTAACTATGAAAAATATTTAATAGATTATAAGTTTGAAAATTTGTAAATCTTAGTGAAAATTTGTTTTCAACTAATATTATATTCGAAATCTCATGGGAATGAATATAGATAATCATTTACTTAAACTTAATCAATTCAGTATCGTTATTCCCTGATAAAGCCTATCGATGGATATGAAACCATCTAAATACGCTTAAATTATTTATTGGTAAGTGACACGATATAATATTGACTGGAATGTACTGAATAATTAATGAATTTGGTAAATAGTCCGTAAAAAGTCGGTTAGACTATCATTCCTCACAAAACTGAAATTAAGGTTTATTACTTTTTTCTTGTTGTAAAGGGCACAACTCCGAAGTAAAAAAAAACGAAGTTTCTTATTTGTCCAAGTGACAGGGTTGTAATGTGTGAAAATAGTCAATTTTGGTAAAGTATAATGGCTATTCAAGAGTCATCCTGAATTTCTTCTGATCGATGTTTATTATTATAATATTAACAATAAATTGTTAAATTTAACCTAATAAAAGTTCTCATTATGTACAATTTTTCCTTCTGATTCGACGAGATTATTTTCACGCATATTTTCTCAGTTTAAAATGGTACATTTTATACACTTTCTCATTTTTATTCATTATTAATATATTTGGCTGTGGTGTGATTTTCTGTTTTCCTCAGTAAAAGCTTAATGGGTTCACAAATCTAAACACGCACACATCTTTTCGACTATTTGTCATACAAATTAGAAATCACTGTGACACGAAACATTCACATCGCTTCAAAACAAGCCAACCCATCTGACTCAATGAACATTGAACTCCCCTTCGTGCATTTACCGCAAACACATCTAGTAGACTTTCCAAACGTTGTACATCGTATGTGAATTTCCTAACTCATATAAGCTCATACACGTACTTACATACAGTTTTAAATTTTGCTTGAATTTCTTCTATCTCGACTTTGTTTTTTTAAGGAGTTTAACCTTTCAAGTGGAAATGTTTATACACAACCCGGATCTCGTTTTATTCGTGGTTTGAAAATAAGACAGATTATTTTATTTTCCCGTAAGTAAAAACCACGAAATTGAATTAACTGAAGGTTAAATAGCAGATATTTGAATTACACTACGTGCTGTGATACTCTGAAATGTCATTTAGTGGTCTAACATCCTATTTTATAAACATTTTCGGCCTGATCGCTGAATGAACTAATAGGGTTATAATTCACATGATGAATTGTCAGTTGTCTTTATTGAGGTGTTATTCTTATTGTTCAAAGTGTTCATGGATAAATTATGTAGTTATATAGTTATCTAGATAACTTTTCTGATATACCATACATGCGACTCTTTGCCTTTAATGATGCTATAATATTTTATCCTTTAATCTGAGTTAGCACTAACTTTCATTTTTGAATATTACCAACTGGTTCTATGGTATTTTAAAAGCCCCCTAACAGTGTAAAACATAAGTAATTAAAATCAGTCGTTATACCGTTACACGGATTAGCAGGTATATAATAATGAATATCTCAAGAAAGCTATAGAGGTTTATGTGAAATTGGCAAACAAACTTTTGTGGAAATTAATATATTCATTTTAATATGACATGAAATTAAATGACTAATTAATGCTTTCACTTGGATATTTAATTCGGCGTTATACACCACTAAACATTGACACAAAGCCAGTTACCAGTATTGTATTTAGGTTAAACGGCATTTATATCAAAATGTACTGTATTGTATCAAAACTATGGAGAAAACTAAGTCGTTGATACTCACTTTCGTAACTAAAATATGATCATCATTTTTGAAATTTACGCTAAGTACTGATGATGAGTCTTACCTTCGGGGATGCTTCGTTTTCTTTCAGGTTCTCACATTACGAGGCTCCTCTTCCTCATTTAGATGGTGTATGTTCCAGGGTTACTGACCACGGGCATGTCAAAGAGCATTACAATACGCATAGAGTGGCAACTCTAGGCTTTACCTACTGGCGGTAGTCCTTGAGGAATTACTCGATAGGCGTTACATAAGCAGCATTGTAAAATCAGCTCTATTTGAATCCCGTAAAATGTATCTTAAAGCTAAACAAGAGAAATTAAAGTAGATTATTTATTTAAACAATAACAAAGTATTTTAAAATACGTAATGTACCAATATAAACTTATATGGAAAATTAATAAAAGTGATTATGTTTTAAAATCAATGTTGTCAGTTGGATACGAGGATGTATTTAATATTTTCAGAAAGAGAAGTTAAAAATAAACATTTACTTTATTCGAAAATCGACTTTCTTTCTTAGATCGGTATTTAAAAAAGCATATTTCCTATATCATTGGACTGAATGGAGTATGAAAAAGGAACACTATCTCATGAATTTATTTCCATTATTTAAGTGCCATCATTTTCAATAGATGATAAAACTTTTAATAAATTGTTTAAATATCATAAAAATAAAATTAATTTTAACACTGAAGTTATTAAAATATAAAATTTATTTGACCTAATGGGCATTAAGGTTTTGGTTAAACGATAACGGTTTAATACTTTTAAATTTATTTTTTGTGTTATAAGAATATTGAGGTTCTATTTCATTTTGTTATTCGTGTTTATTAAAAGTTATTTTAACATGGCAGTACACTAATAAGGAATAATACAAATCATATCAAAAACATATCTGTGATAAACAACAGGTTTGAAATTAATTTCTTCATGATAACACTTCTCTCATTATTAATACAGCAAGAAGGGAGATATGAATAAACCCAATGGAGTCCCAAGTATCTGTGGTAACTACTGTTATAAGTAAAACATGTTGAATGCAGGACAAGGTTGATGACAGAATCAAATTTTCCAATCAATAAGTAGTCCTTATGAATTTTAAACTTTATAATGGACAGAGATGACAACAGTCGAAACGACGCGCAATCGTAGTTTGACCCGGGTGGAAACCCAAGATAGATTTCCGCAAATCAAAAGAAGTTCTTGTAATGATGGAAAAAACATCAAAATAGTAGAATATGATTATGAGGAATGTGAAAATTTTTATCTTGGAAATAAAGTGTAAGGTATTCTGGACTAATCTGAACAAATCTGAAGCAATTATTTTATATAGGACGGTTGACATACCTCACAAAGGACTGCCACGAGAAATGACAATTAATCGGAATGAAGAATCATTCTTATGAGAATGTTTTAACAGAGGTGATGTAAAGGTAGTTGAATTTCAAATTACTGGTGAGTTTCTTCTCTCTCTGTGTCTTGAGTTGTACTTTAAACTTTCCATGCCAATGACACACTTGAGTTATTTTTAAGAACAAATTGAGTAAATAACAAGGTCAACCAAAATTTGAGAGTTTGTGGAGAGGTAAAAATCCGAGGATAATAAAAATGTAAGTGCTCCTTTATCAGCAGAAGTGAATGAAAGGCCAGGATAACTGTTTTTATGAATTCTCTAATTATGCCAACATTTCTCTTATGCTTAGAAATTAGATAACATATGTGTCTATAATTAATTCTTCCATGAGTGGAGTTAGAGAAAAGAGTGACTAATATTTATTTGAGTGTGTGTCGTTTAAGAGGGGAAATTTAAAACGTTTAACTCTCAACACATTTAACAATTTCAAAAACATTCTTTTAAGGCTATTACAAAAAAAAATTATTTACAAGTGCTAATCGTTTCAGTCATCTCTTGATAAACAGGGACTTCAGTGAAATTTTTGAACGACTTCTCACGTAAACAATCAACTTTTTTAAGATGCTAATATTTATTCTAAAATTAATTTGAAATATTCTGGACTTTTTAATATGTAACTTTGACTTCGCTTTGAGAAACTAGAGAAAACCTCTCATGAAAAACCTATAATACGGGAAAAGTTAAGTGATGTTCCATTGGACAGTTCTCAAAGTATTACACTGAAAATAGTTTTAATAATGAAGGTCCTGATTTTTAAAGATTAATATAGATTTCATGAGATGAATAACTTATAATGAGAACGGACCTCGTGATTTGTTTAATTTATGTTATTCACAGTACTCCATTTTAACACATTATTTTATAAAACATCAAATTACTAAATTTCGTCTTCTCGCAATTATTTAGGGACATAATTAGGGAAGTGGTTTAACCTAATTTATTCAGGCTTATAATTAGTTTTAAAGTATTTGTATATTGAATGTTTATATTGGTATAATTTTTTATTTCTTTAACTTATATTCCTTTATTGGAATATGAAATGTTATTATTAACTAAACAGTTTCGACATTCACCGTTATGATTGAATGCCAAGCGAGTATTTTCAGATTACCGTTTTGAATTAGCGAAGTTTCAGACAAAAGCAATTAATTTCTTTTAACTGTACGGTCCTCAATTTGTTTATTCCGTAATCACTTTATGAAATCAACAGGGACTAATAAGATTAACGTTTCCCCATACCACATGGTTTAATCAATCCCTCCGTATTTCGCAAAGCTCTGGTCTTCTTTCTTCTTTCAGGGAATGGTCCTCATGTTCGAGTTCTCTTAACATCAGCTGCTCTATGATATGCAATGTTATCCGTCCTATGACCGCAGAATAAGGGAAAAGATAATCATTTGGAGGACTTTGACCAAGTGAAGGGTTAGATTAATAGGCTACGTTTTGAGACATGAGGGCCTAGTAAAATTAGCATTAGAGGGAAGTGTATAAGGTAAGAAGAGAAGAGGAAGGCCAAGGATGGAATATGCTAAGCATATTAAGGAAGGTGTGGGATGTGGTAGCTATTAGAAGTGAAAAGACTTGAGCAGGATTTTTTACCATGGAGGGTTGCATCATACCAGTCTTAGGACTGAATAACACAAAAACATGTTATAAAAAGTTTGACTATTAAATCTAAAAGGGTTCGACTAAAAATCAGTATATGGTAACATTCGTCATCGTCGAACTCTGATACATCCCGTTGGAATAATGTAGCGTTCTCCTCTCTATAAATACCGCAAATCGAATGTTTCAGAAAGTTTTCATTTAGCCAAACTCTGAGCTTACAACTCTTCAGAAGCACAAAAAAACAAAAACAAAGGTATACCTCAAATATCGATTACCGAGCATTTTACTTACTTTAAGTGAGATTCGGTGTCGCTTCATCGAAAGCTTCGGAAAGTTGACCACTATCGCGTCTATTCTACTTCCCTCATCGATTTGAGTGACCCGGGAAAGACTTCACTAATTATAAGAAGTTTTCCGCTCTCTATTCATGTTGGCTCTCACCGAGTTTGTTTAATTAGTTCTTGTAACTTCTGTCAATATTCGTGTCTACAATTTATGCTTACATAAATTCTGTGTATTATTAATTAAAGTTTCAAAATAAACTTACTGCTGTTTATATTTTTTAATTACGAAACAAATTGATATCCATACTTCTGATCATACACAAATAAAACGGTTAATGAAAGGATAGATAAACGCAATTTTCTGAAATTCGTCAAATTTCAATACTTCTGAGCATACACAAATAAAACGGTTAATGAAAGGATAGATAAACGCAATTTTCTGAAATTCGTCAAATTTGAAGACGTTATGTTAAGGTTATTGAAGGTATTTTAATTAATTTAATTAAATGAACGCCTTTTAATGCCACCCGCGTGGTCTGGATCCTTCGTATTCATTCGTTATGCGCCACTATCATTATCCTTTGAAAACAGCTGCTTGAATTAAGTTTGTAAGAGAGTTCCACCGTGGAAATATATTACATATTACAAATATGTAATAAAACTTTTAACTGAGAGTTTGTGAGTACAAAGAGATTACATTCTTTATCAAAAGATAGAAAAAGAAAACTTTACTATCTCTTTTCCAACGATATAGCTTAAAGAAAGCCAATTCTTTAATAAATTGTGGTAGGTGTATATATAATTACAAATAAATATAAGGCAATTTTAAAGAAAAGTTTTATAACGAATAAAAAGAGTAAATGTGATACATTTGCCAGCCTACGCTGAAAGAATATGCAATCTCTTTCTCCCTATTATTAATTGAGGTTACATAGCAATCACAAACATACTACTTAAATTGTCAACATTTTCAAAATATAATCAAGTATTACTTTACTCCTGTTTTCAGTGTATTGTGACCTAAGAAGATACAGTGCGAGTTTTTGTGATATATTAATATATATATATATATATATATATATGTTTGTGGATGTGTGTGTGTGTGGCGACTAAATGTAACGTTCCGGGATATCGTTTTGTATAACGAACTGCTCCGTCTTGCGATTAATTTATGAGTTACTATTTATTGAGGTAATCTGTTGAATAAAAATAAACAAAATTAACCAAAATAAAATCTTATTATCGAGCAGGGATATTCAGGCTTTCTCAGGGCGTGGTTAAATTCTACTATCAGAATATTCATAATATTTTCTTTTCACTAACCCCTTATCCATATAAACCTTATTTATTTACTGTTCTTTGTACTAAGTGCCGTTGTGGCAGCAATGGTTTTGAATAACGTTTCTTCTTCTTCCAAATTTCTCAGAAAGTGTCATCCGACGAATTCAAAATATAATTAACAATACGGCTCAGTGTCTCAATACGGTAATACGGCAACTTGTTTGAGTATCAACCAACTCCTCCAGATGCATATCGTCGCAAGCTGAACTATTCTGTCCGCTTCCCATATTTTCATGGACCTTCTGGTGACGTACAGGAATGTCGGTCTTTCTCAAGGTCTGCCGAAAACAATATGTCTGAGGCGGCTTTTCAACTTGAAACGCTGAGCTGCATCTTTATGTCGCAAATATATATACTTCCTACGCTTTTATATCTAATCATATATGCATGTAGGAGACCACTTTTGGTCGAGGGATAGCGTCGCTGCGCCAAAATACAGAGATCCCAGGTTCGAATCCTGGCATGGACTTTGAATGTTTGTGCCATCATGGTCACGCGAACTGGGATTAAGACTGCTTGAGAATCAATACGCTGACCACGTATGTCATTTAAGATGACAGTCCGTAGTTGACCTGGGAAGCCAACGCCATCAGTGGGCTCTAGAGCGAAGGAAGAAGAATAATTTATGAATTTTATACAGTATTCAAACGTAAGTAATGAATCTTGTGACTAAACCCCTGTGACGGGAGTGTGTGTAAAATCAGCGATTTTTCTGTTAAAACAGATGTACGGGATACTTTTGTGGAAGAGTGTTGACTTCTCCGAGCTGTTTCTTGGACTTACAGAAATGATTTTTTATTTGCATAACGAAAATAAATAATTTATGTATCTTTCATAATTATGCTTTCAATTAAACATACAATATACTTGTCATTTACAATACCCACAACTTCGAATTTTTCAGTTTCCATATAATATCTATTTTTGAATAAACTTTTAAGTATACGAATTCCTTGAATCTGGCCATACCCCACAGAAATCCGAAATTTTTCTTTCTGCTATTTGTTATAAACTTGCTATATTGCAACATTCTACTAGATTAAGCCCAATAAGACTAACTGTTGCTATTTCTACTTTAGAGTAACTAAATATTTCAACTTTTACCCTTATTAAAATATTCCGTTGGTCCTTACGATCGAATATTTGTAAGTAATTTTGACGTGTTCTCCGAAATATTATTTTTATCACTTTAATTTGTTAATCATTTGGGGTATTATTTATTTAATTAAATAACTAGCTTTTAGATATAATCTGATAATTTTATTAATATAAAAAGCACATACATTTAAAAAGGAGTACTGCGCGCTATAACAAATAAAGAAATTAAAGGGTCGAATTTAAAATGTCAGGGATAATTATTCTTTGGGTGGCTACGTGCAGCAAAGATTTCGTTCACTGGACGAACCTGTTTTGTTTTCATGTGCGTCTCGATGCAGGTTACTATGCGACCGGAACTTATTTATTCCTTCGGGTTGAACCTGGTGCTGCCGGTAGATAATTGGATGAACTCGTGCTGCCGGTATTGAGGAAAACTCAGCTTTCCTCCTTCATTCCTCTAACCTTTCTAGTCCTTAACTCCTTCTCACTAAGGAGCAACAACTCACTTTCAATTCTTGTTGCACCCTCCAGCTTATTCCTCCCTTTCACAATCCGTTGGACTCTAGCTTTCTCCTCTCTTCCATGCCTTGATCAATTCTCCATTTCCACCTCCTTGCCCTCTCGACGTCTAGCAATGTCTTCCACCCTTCTGCCTATTTTTTGGCTGTTCACCTTCCTAGTTCAATTCCGTATATCCCTCCTCCAATGGAAAACGCTATCCCACGTGACGGTTTTCTGCCAATCCTCTTGAGTTCTCCGTCCGGCGCGGAAAATTTTCCGTGACACAAGGTACAGTGTTCTTCGGAAATTTTGAAGGTGAATGCTCTTTCTTGAAAACAAGCTTACCGTTATAAATACCGCCACCCGGCGCCGAGGAAAACCCCTCGTCGCTAGCTAGCATGTTCTTGCTGAAATTTTATACAATTTAAAATTCCAAAATTTCGAATTAAAATTGGGGAGGGTCCTACTGCGCTTCAAATTCTAAAGTGATATACAATGAAGTAAAGTAGTAAAAATTTACATTCACGTCCACATTTACTCCAAACTCTATTTAAAAAATATACAGTTCAATACATTTTGCGATTTATATCATGCATCATTCCTATTAATCAATGCATGCAAGCTGCCTATAAATCACTTTAATCCAAGTTTGTTTCGTTATAGTCGCAATGCAAATATATTGCTGAAACATTGATTGATGGAACACGACATTAAAGCAGCAGCCTGCTTCACACACTTCATCCGAACAGAATGCAGCAAGAATTTAAAAAGTTGGCATAAACTAGGGCGAAGCCATCAGTAACAGCCTTATTTCCCTGTAGAGTTGCACAGACCTCGTATTGCGGCCATGGAACTTTAAATTACTCGTATTGGCACAGGAAAAAAGTTGCGAAGGAGAGACCAGACTATTTGGATGAAAGGAATCCAGTTCTTCAAGAGTGTGCAACGTTAATAAAATTCGTCGAGATCGACGGTTTAAATTTCCAAAAGTTTAGGTATTTAATTTGAATAAACGAAATGAGCGAGTTTCCAATCATCAAAATTAAAATCTCATGTGGTTTAAATTAAAGTAATTAAATATCAATTTAAAATTTCAGTTTTCAATAAATATGTAACTTATTTTATAGCCACTGGCCTTTTTCATTATTTAAAGGACACAATCTTAAAATAATAATACGATTAAAAGTAAACAATCTTAAAATACTAATACGAATTGAATGTTATTGCTTTTTCTTTATGAACGTGGTTAAAAAAATTAATTAACAGCTGGAGGCAAGGCGTTGCCTATGTATTTATTTATATTATACCGCTACATTAATTAATTCTTGGTCAACACATAATTAAACAGACATGGAAAACTTCACAATATGAACCTCAAATAGACTGTCAAGAGAGACAAAAATGCCCGTGGTACAAAATCAGAAATAAATATATTTTCAGTATTCTAACAAAATAAAATTTTCCACCACTTAAGGTTAAATTTGTAACTGAATCGCATATTAAATGTCATAATGTAACACAGCGACTCGCATTTCACCGGTTTCGCCACCAAACTCGATAGTTTCCTTTTTATTTTCATATTAGCATTTATTAATTGTAAATTTACCTGACACGAGAAATAAAACCAATTTATCGATTTATGGATACACCGTATCGACGATCTAAATAACTTTACTTTTTTCAGCCTACTGCAACAATATATAGTAAGTGATATAGCTGTTTACACGCCGGCTTTCGCGCTGCAATTCCAATGAACCTTCCTGTAGAATTAATATTTTGAGTTATATTCATATATTAATATTTTCAGCAATATATTAAAATTAAATATGCACGAATATTTAAATTCAATCTCCTATTTTCATTGACATCTGTTGTGCCGTTTCGGAGCCTATTTGAGACAAACATACGGACAGATAGACAGACACTTTAATCTTATTTACGGGTAGAGATTTTTTACTGATGGTATACCTGAGATTTACAATAAATTTTATTCGGCAGAATTTTGTAACACTAACATTGGTAGTTTCCTTTCATGGTTCGTGTTCCTTTCAGTTTCGACAAAACTGCTTGACATCATTTGCGAGTAATAACTTACTACATGCTTCCTAAAAATTTGGAAGTGATGGTTGCGAAACTCTGTTTCCTGTGTAGGACCAATAAAAGTTGCCTGGATTTTCTTGCATCATTCCCGCACTAACTCTGGACACTTTATGCAACCTTTATTACGCCAGTAATAGACACATGGAAGAATGTCAGGCGTATCTACAAAATATTTAAGAAGCTAATAATTTTATAATGTGCATGGTGACCTTAAAGCAATGTTTTATAATTTTTTTTTGGAAAAAGTTGCTTCAAACTAAACAACGTACAAATATGTAGCAATTGTTATTTTTATTTTGAACAAACTTTATTAAATAAACCGTTTAATCTGACGTCAACTACATTTTTTACATAGTACTAGGTAGGTGCCTGGCTGTTTATTTATTCCACTTATGAATAGGTAATGGTTACAGAGAATCTCTTGCGTAAAGCCTAGAAAAAAATAAAAAAATAGACGCCATATTGACCATCATTAAATATGGCACTCTTACTCAACGATGAAATCACAGCCTTGCGCTAGCATACGTTCTTTCGCACAGTTTCAATTCTTTACTGCCTTATGATAGGGGTTCCTAATTCACATTATGTTTTTTTCATGAGGAGGACGATTGCCCGTGGGAGTTTTCTCTCGCAGGTATTCTCTCCAGAGTGACTGCGGGGCTCACCTGACTATGTCGGAAATGCCTCGCACTCGCTCTGGTTTTCGTCAAATTTCTCATATGATGAGACACCTTCACCTACTTTACGAAGTCTATGTACTGAGGTCTAATACCTTGGGCATACGGTAGATCAGTCGTCCAACTACCCCCTAAAACGGGTGGAGACAAGAAGAAGGGACTGCTACGTCCCTACAGCAAACACGTCCCCGTCATTCGGAAGAGCGTGAGAATAGTAACCAATGCCCGACCTACCGGATGCAGGTTTTATAGAGTTCTCCCTGCATCTGTTTAGGTGAAACACCGGGTAGGATCCTTAAACTATATCCCGGGGACCCTAGTCAACCCCTGGCTACATTGCCCTACCGTCCACATCCCCCCTTTTCATTTCCCTCCCTATGCTATTAAAGGGGAATTGCCTGTTTCAGTATCACCCTCATGTAGCCCGTTAACCAAAAAGAAACCACTATGTTCTTCTTCGGGTATTTTTTATTAATATATAAAAACTATTATCTTTACAGATTCTCAGTTGTGACAATTTCGATATAGTGTATACAATATGAAAACAAAAAGAAAACATGAAAATAAAATGTATATAATTTACATGATTACATGAGGGTAGGTTAATCCGTTTGATTAACCTACTTTAGCCCAACAGGTTGGGTTTAACTGTGAGTATCTGAGTATCTTTGGGTTGTCATCTCCGAGGATTTCTCTTGAAGAAATGTTCTGCAAGAGTTGATCTGGTGCGCCATGGTGATAATATTGAAAGAAGACTATTTGTCAATCTAATATCACAAATCGCTAAATATGGGATTACACAACAGAGGAGAATAAATAAAAGAGCGGAAAAAATTTATCAGTGGGTGTGAGGATTGACAAGCAGTGAACTGATTTTTGGAGGATTAATGAGGATGTGGTCTGCGGGCATGATGGTAGAGTGGGTTAGGATGTGCCTGAATGATCAGGGGGAAGGATGAGGTCAATTGGAAGTTTTCTTTTGAGGCGACGGGAGCGTGGAGGTGGAGGAGGATTGTTATGAAATTGCTGGATCGTTGGGTTTGGGTGGTTGAGTGCGCTTTTGATTAGGTTTGTTATGGATTTGGAGATTACTGAGTTAACATTGGGAATTTTGATGTTATGGTGGATGATGGAATTTCTTAGGTACCAGGAAGAGTTTGTAATGGTGCGTAGTATTATGTTTTGTTTGGTTTGAATTTTGGTTTAATGGGTTTTGGCTTTGTTCCCCATATGGAGGAGGCATAGGACCAGGTGGGTTGTATTATGGAGAGGTATATGAGGCGTTTTGTGCTGGTGGAGTCAGGGGATTTTCTGTTTAGGAGGGGATATAGAGCTCTGAATTTTTGGTTTATTTTGGAGAGTAGAAAATTAATGTGAGGTTTCCAGGATAGTTTAGAGTCAAACATGATTCCGAGGTAGGTGGTTTCCGTTTATGTAGGGATTAATGAATTGTTTAAACAGAGGTGAATTTGGGTAGGAGGATTTTTTGTTAGAGTGAATGGGATGGTTATTGATTTGGTGGGGTTGATACTTCGGTTGTTTACAAATGTAATAATCAAGTTTTGTTCCGATTTCCCCATGCGTTTATTTTCTTCCTAGTTTATACAAAAATATATTTTTATTGTATTGATTTAATAATTTAGTAGAAACGTTCAATACTCCAAAAACAACGTCTTTCGTAAAGAGTATTCCGCTGCCTAAATCAAAAATTTAACATTCAAATAACAATTGAATTTATCTAACATAATTAGGTATGGCTTCATTAACTCAGGGAACTTATCGGGGAACCAGGAATTGATCTTATATAGTGATCTGCTGGTATTGTTACATTCCGAGAAGCTTAAGAAACAAACAAATATCTCCAGGGGGAATAATCTTTGACTATCGAACACAGAAATACATTACAACTTGAACAGTGGTAATGTAATAACGTAGGCCTATGTGGAGTATTCATTTAATAAACGACTCTCCGTTTATTTTCCGGATCAACTGTTTATTACAACACAACATTTCAGCAAAATTCTACACCTCTGTCATAAGGTGATAAGTGTTCCAAAACAATTCGCTCTATATAATAATGTCAGATTACTGACTATATTGACTTTCTTAGCTCAGTACTTCTGAAATATTTTGATTTTCCTTAATTAATTCATATGGAAGTAAGTAATCAAATAATGTAGTCTTCCCGGGCTTATTATTTAATAAATCAATTTCGGAATTGGTGTAGATGTATAATTGTATTTCGATCCTAGGTTTGTTATCGTACTAACGTATCAACGATCATCCAATCTTAAAGACGAACTTCGTTCTATTTAGGTCACGATCCAAACCTTCATACAACAGACGACTTGCAACTATTCCTAGTTATGTAATTAATATTGGAAAAGTAAGATATAATTAGTTCTCAAATAAAATCGCTAATCGATTTTATCAAAATGAATTCTTGTAGAACTATTAGTTTTTCATGCACGCTGAACTTACCATTCCAAAACATGCATTGATCACTTGCCAAGACACTGTCTCATTACTACAGGAAACCCCGACATGAACTTATCAGATCTCTTAGGTCCGTACTTAACGATAGTAGTAAGAGATATTCCATTAATTACCAAGGTTGAATAAGTTATTTACAAAGAAAGAATTGTATGGACTAAGAGAAAGCCTTGTATCTGGAAGTTGGCATAAGGTATATGTAGCGCAAGATATAAATAATACGTGGATTTAGCAAGCGTTGATGGAACAGGTATTTATAGGGAAGGGGGTTTAATTATTTAGAAAAATAATGGAGTTTTTTGAAGATATAATTATATATATATATTATATCAATTTTTATAGGGCCTTTCACACTACTTTTAAACGTATATTTATTAAGGGGAATTGTTTTAATGGCAAACGGGTTCTCGGGGTTAATTATTGGGTAAGAACGTGTAGCAGAGACTTTATTTTCTTCTAGGCGATTCCGAAACTTTCGCGTAGTATATATTTATTCCTCCACTCTCAGATTTCCTTCGTCTTCCAGGCCGGGTTCTTGATTTGCCCTCTGTTAACGGAAAACTGTAAACTGGTACTGCCCGGCGATTGGGGAAACCCAGTTTTCAGCCTTCTTCACTCCAAACTCCAAAACACTCTTAATTCCACATTCCTTCAAGTGACAATGAATTATTCACCTTCCTCCCTTCAACTTCGGAGCAAGTCTAAACTTCTCGCTTTCCTTGCTCGCTCAACCAAGGGCAACACTGATCGCCTTCTTGATTACTAGTTCTATCAACTCTGGGTCAGCACTCACTGAGTTTTTGCTTCCTCACCTCCCAGGTAAACTCTTCTTTTCCCCTTCTCCAAAGGAAAACGCCACCCCACGTGATGTGTCCCCATAAATATTTTTCCACCTTTCGCCAGGCACTGGATTTTTCACTTACGAAGAGAAAGGGTGTCCTTGGGAATTTTTCAGGGCTGTCTCTAGCGCTCATAACAACTTTAATTCCTCTTATCTTCATGCAGGCACGATTTCTAAGTGACTCATTGGCGTCTTCCTAATCCAGGGTTTTCCACCTTTCGCTTGCCTGTCTCTGATTATTTTTACTGAATTTGGATAGTTGAAAATATAAAACATGTGAATTAAAATTTGGGAGGGGTCCTACTGCGCTACAGTATAGTGATAGAAAAAATTCTTTATTCTAATTTGTACGTTCTGAAAAAGAATCAGAAGTGGAATTCACCTTTCTAGTTTTGCCTTTCGGAATACAGACCGGTATGAGGATAAATGCAAGAGGCATCCTGTACATAAATTGTGTTAGAAAAAAATTAATTATAGTTTACTGCAAAGTGGGATACAAGCCGACATGAAAAAATGTTTATGTCAAAAATAAAATCCTAACAATCATTGCACTATATACATATATATATATATATATATATCAGGTAACAACGTTTTGTTACATAACTACAACATTCGTAGGAGAAACAATATTCACAAAAATATGTGAAATTTAGTTTTACTAGTAAAAACCCATATGTCAGTGGAGAGTGCTGGTATAACAAGTTATCTAATTAGATTAAACCGGAGAAACTTCAAAATTGCTGTGCAAAAATGACTAATAAAAAAGTAAATGTCAGCATAATTTATACGAAGTTTAGTATGTATTTGTGTTATGAAAATATAATGCAAATAGCTAATTATAAGCGTATAGCAATATTTTATGTCATGTGAGAAATTCCAGTCTTAGCATTTTCAATTTCACTCCAGTATATCTAGTAATGAAGTTAATGTAAGGTCAATTATTTTGTAAATATGTAAATGAATTTAAGATTTGTCTTTGTACGAAGTTTTAGTAGCAATAAATGAAATAATATTTTGTTACAAATCATACACATTTACAATTTTTACTTAATTTATGTTTTTTTTCCTGACTAAAATAGTTTATTTCAAATTTCACAAGACTGGTTAAGTTTCATTGAGGCAGTTCTCTACTTATTTATATATAATAACTTAAGAAGGGAAATGTATTTATTTAAATGTAATAACGCATTGATAAATAAAGATTGAGAAGCGAAGAATTAAATTGGAATCAACCTCCTAAATACCTACTATCAAATTAGTGTTTTTAAACGTCTTTAGTGTAGTATATTGACTTTGTGGAATTCAGAAAGCGTGATCAGCAGGTTGCTCTTTCCATACACTTTTCGCGGACAATTTCGCAGTGCTAATCCAATTATGCACAGACACGCTAGCGGCGTAATGACTCGGCAAGCTACTAACTTTACGACACCAGAAACGTGGCGGCTTTCTGCCCCCGAATAGCAGTTATTAAAACATATGGCCACCGGGTGTATAAATGTTCCCCGGATAACAGTTCCATAACGCTTCTACCAAGTATAGATCGATGTAAATCCGACCTGTATATTGGTCGCTGCTGCCAAATACACGATATTTACGAAGAGGGGGACACCTGTGATCTTGTTTTTCGTAATTTTGTTCTGAGCTGGCAGCAAAACATTTTTCATTCGCTTCCGATATGTCAGCTACGTTTTGAATTGTATTGCCAGTGTAAATATTATTTCGCATGTTTCGCGCATATTATTCAGTCATCACGGAAAACAATTCGAGTATTTATAGCTTGTTAAGTTCATTTTGTTGTTCAAGTGCATGCATAGGATCGCAAACGAAATATTTTCCCCAATGCACTACGTTTGAATTTGAATTTATTAATACTGCAATTGTGTAGCACTCGGTGGTAGTTACAAAAAATAAACTTAAAAATAAAATATGTTACAAATAATAATTACACTAATATAATATAAATTAAATTAAATCCTAAACAAAAAGGATAAAAAGTATCCATTATTCATATATTGTTTCGCCGCACTTCACTGCAATTCCTAATTCTTCCCTGAAACACGTTGATATTGGCAGGGAATGTTTCGAAAACTTCTGCAGGTAAATTGTTCCAATCCCTTACAGTCCGATTTAAAATTGAAAATTTCACGTCAGTTTTAAAGCTACACTGCCCAATTTTACAATGATGATACCCTTTACTGAAATAATTTACTTCTAAAAACTTTGATGCAATATCTTCCCAGGATTTTTGGCCTGCGTACGCTTTAAAAAGAGCCCCGAACGTAAATTTTGTCGTCGTTTTTATAACATATCCAACCCTAATTGACTAACCTTCTCGTTTACGTGACCAGTTTAACGTTTAACGCGTTACATTTGTTAGAAGTTACAGTAAACATTAGAAGGACTTTTTATCACGACTTTATAAAGAATAATGAACAAATAGAATAATAAAATAAAATAACGGAAGCCATAGTAATTTGCAAGTAACGCCTGCTAAATTCACTTTCGACAGTATTCAATAGCAACTTGGTAATATCTAATCATAGTTAAGTCTCCCCTTACCAGTGAAAAACTGTAAGCAATAAATTTAAAATTTTACATGTGAATGTTATATTACTATTATTTTTGACGTGTGCAATAAATTATAAAAATATAAATTAAATTTTTGAACTTTAAATTCAATACCACTTTTATTTATTCATTTATTCAGCAAAAAAGTCTATATGCTATTTCAATTACAACTTTGTTAAAAAATGTTTGTGTTTCACAATGGAAGTGATATCTCAGTCTAGTGAAAATACCATATTTCGTAAGTACACAATTTTTCCAAGCATATCAACTAACAATAGTAGATATTTATGCAAAACCTTTTTCTAGTTTTTTTAAAAGAAATATAATACAATAATATCATTAATTTCCTGTTTACAGTATTATTATTTATTATTTACTTTTTTAATTTTAATTTTATCAACTTTCCCGTCTGCACTATAGCACTTTCCTTATATACACTGAGTGGCCAAATTATTATGACCATCTGACTGCGTCGCAGTATTGCCGCTAGAGGACGACATAGTTATAGAATTGGAACGCAGAAAAAGTATTGTACTGTTGTACTGTGTTGTTTGTGAAGACGTTATTTATCGGAGTTTCATCACGAGATGATTGTGGGCACTCGAAGCGTTGGAACCAATATCAGCAAAACGGCTGCACTTGTGAAGTGTTCGAGAGCAGCAGTTATTAATGATTACAGAGAGTGGACTACGAACCAAAGAACCAGGTCAGGCTTGTGATCGCCACAGGCTACTGAATGCTCGAGATGAAAGGAGACTTTTCAGAGTTGTCCAGCGCAACAGTGTGTCAATAGCGGGAAATCTTAATCAAGGACTAACTGTGAACGTCTCTGAACGAACTGTTCGCCGCACATTACACTGTATGGGCCATGGAAACCGAAAAAATGTTCGAAAGCATCTACAGTTGGCCTTGAACAAAAACAGGCTTTTCAGTTCGCAAAGGAGCAGTAGATGACTGGAAAAGAGCCACGTGGCATGATGAATAGGCAAATTCAAATGCACAATACATGATAGAATTCGAATATGTAGAATACACGGAAGCATTGATCCCAATAGTAAGTTGTCAAGCTGATGGTGGCAATATAATTTGTGGGTGTTTTCTTGGCATGACATGGGTCCTTTCATTTCTGTGAAACAACGTCTGATTGCCCAAAGTTATCTAAGTATTATATCAGAACAAGTACAACCTGTTATTTTTGTAATAAATATGGGGAAGGATGGCGTGAATTTAATTTATTATGTTTAATAAATTATTATTTTTATATAATAAGGCGATAAATTAACGCTAGGGTTTTAAAATAATAAAAAAGAAAAGTAGAACTTTAAAATTATGAATTTAATATAAATAAAATATTTCAGCAAGAGCATTTAATGAAAGGTACCAAATTATAAATAAAATATTACTAAAAACAATAAATTTACATCCTCTGTGGGGTGGAAGGAAAGAAGCAATTTACATTTTAATGAAATTGGGTCTGGCAAATGTGAACTATATTTTTATCCAAATTTACGGTAGCAACATTTCTGCTGCAATTTTGGTCTGATTTGTGATGATCGGTGATGATGGCTGGCTGCATCGGCTGGTGACCTCCGTAACCTATTTCCGGGATGAATCTCGTTGTCTGGTGGACGCTTGAACAGAATTTGGCGGAGACTTCCTTTTCTTCTTTCCGTCGCTAGGAGTTTAGTTTTTAGTCAGCACTTTCCGACCTCTCAAAATCATCTCTTAGGTGTGTTCATCAGCTATTTTCGGCCTCTCGCCATCTTCTGTCTCTCCTTCTCAAAATTCCTTCCCACGTATGCTCGGTGAGAATTTTAATGTCCTCCTACTTAATTTCGACCAATCAGCTGCAATTTCCAATAATCTCCATTGGCTTGCACTTTGACAATTACAGCCAATAGTAAATTTCAGCTGCAGGGCGTATATATGGCATGCGTTTCACATTCATCCGTGGTCAGCTGAGAATACGGACTATGCACGCTTACGACACCTTCAAATTATCAACAGGTGATTACTTTTCGTTAAAGAATCCTTCTCTTCTATTCAGACAAAAGGGTCGTCCTATTGTCATAAAGAGAAAGCGAAAGGCAACACGCAGACAATAATGTATCGCGGAACTTGTTTTCATTTCGCGTACTTTAATAAATTACATTTTATTGGCCAGGAATGAATACTTACAGCAGGACAGTGCTCCTTGTCAGTAAGTTGGCATTGTACTGATATGGTTCTAAGAACATGGGAGAGACTTTCGCTTGCTTCCTTGGCCTACAAAATCAACAAATTTCAATCCAATTGAGATTTTTTCGGATGAGACCTAACTGGCCATTAGCAGCTGAATCCATAACTACCAATTCTTAAGGAATTGGAAAGTACAGTTCATCAGATATGGTCCACCTACAAACGTCTCATATAATTCACGCCAAGAATAATTCAAGCGTTTGTAAGAGAAAAAGGGGCCCAGCGTTATATTGAGAGGGGTGGTTATGAAACTATCGCGAAAAATGGTTACTAAGGATTCATGAAGCTTTTTTATTACTAGCCTTCATAATGTACGTAATGGACTGAATTTAATCATTAAAACGTCAATTTCAATCTGACCACTTATTGCATTTTATAAACACGTATGGTGAAATTATATTCAGTCTATATAAATATTTCTACATTCCCAACGCGATACTTTACCTTCTTAATTTTGATATTATTAATATAATTGCCCTTACAGATAATAATTAAGTTTTGTTCAAGCAGCGAACTACTCAATAATTGAAGCAGGAAGTCGATTATTGAGGTTCACGAATAAGAATGCATAAAACGAGTTATATGAGGCACAAATATTTCCCACAAAAAGAGAGTTTTATGATTTCTTGAGGTGAAAGTGGAGACTTTAGAACCGAAATGAGTGCGAGTTTCTTGTATGCACAACCCGACGTCTCGTAAATGCATAATGTTTCTCTAGAAACTGCTCACTTCCTTAAGAGTGTTCTCGTTATGCGTTTCCGTCTAATACTCTCTTGAGTGCATTTAAACCTCTGCCAGAAGCATTAAGATGTACATTCGTTGGCGAATTAAGCACTACACGTGCCTAACTGTGCTAGTTCTTGCATCTTGCGCTCTGTTTTGCGGAGACTGGAGGAATAAATTTACATGCCACCAAATCTACACAAGGGCACAAGTGTAATAACTGAATTTAAAATTTACACATAGCAGGAATTACCCTTACCTATTATTTCAATAGATCGTGAAATGAATATCGAATAGGCTTAGAATAAAGCATTTTTAATGACATTTTTTATTGTTACAGTTGTAGAGTGTTATTATACAACTTATATGTATATTAAAGTGCTTAAATTGTTTATCCAGTAGGCCTATAGTTCTTTAACGACCTGTCATGTATATTGCAGAGGAATGGAAATATCAGTAACAATACTTTCCGATTACCCTTGTCACCCCGTCAATGGACCTTTCAGGTATTCATATGAATTTAGATTCTTCTATCTTGTGCATCTTTAATATATTTTCATATTCACTGAACTTCAACCGTTTCACTTATAAACGGCAGTGCAAGTAACTGAAACGGTAAATGTAAGGGTGGTTGAAGCTCCAAAGATTACCACAGCCGTCATGATAACGAAAACAATAGCGTAACGGAAACATTAGGAATAACGGTATGACAACTATGAACACAAGCACTATTATTAGCATAAAATATAATGTAATTTTATGTCTCATTAACTTCATTATATCAGTTGCTGAACTGGAATCTACAAATGAATGTACCAGGATGATACTTGAGACTTTAGCTATTAATAATAGTTTCAATACTTTGTATATAAAATATTTATCCATTTTTTAATTCAATACAATTAAAAATGTTTTTTTAAGAAATCTTATTACTGAACATTCTCAAGTTTGAGTATATATTAAATTTTAATTTCGGTTATTCTCATAGGTAATCTTTTGTATTAATATTCAACTTTAAGTAACTAATAAAATGAAGTTTCATAGAACATATATTTCTCATTTATATACTTTTTAATTCAACTCCTTGCTGCATGTGTTTTATAAAGCAATAGCTAAAGCGGGATGAAATATAAGCCTATTAGTAGGTCAATCCTATACAGTGTCTGTTACGTCCTGCCCAAGACACCAAACGATACTTTTTCTCCCAGTTCTTTTGTGCTTATTTACGAGCGCTTCTTCCTGTTTGGACTTATCCATTTATCTTCATCTAAGATGTCAACTCTTTCTTCTGTGTCTTGACGCTTTTACGCCAAAGAATTTTTATGGCGTTGAAAAAATTCGCTGGACCCTAATGTGCTTATATTGCTGGTCTTTGTTAGTTGCAAAAGGTAATGTAGTTTTGTAAAATAATTGCAGTCGTTATTTGGTAACGTTTCTGAATTTTGTATGAAACAAAAGAATTCTAGTGCTATCAATAAAAATTAAAAAGTGCACAAAAATTGTTTTTGTAATATTATATTATGCTAATTACTCTTCTATCGATTGTGTATTGACAACTAAATGGGAAAATTTAAACTTATCTTCACGCAGCGGATACTTAAAATATATTAATTCTGTTCAGAAACTAAACAGGTTAGATCTTTCAATAAAAGTTGAAATTTTAGTTTTTGTATGACGTTTTACTAAGTTAATGTATTCTTCAAAGGACAAATTTATAAATTGGCGTGTCCGAAAAAAAATGAAACGGTACTTAAAAGTCATTAACTACGATTATAATTCGTGTTCTTTTGTTGTTTTTTTTATCGCTTTTCATAAAGAAAACTTTTCGTTTATAGTGTACAAAAAATGTAAAGTATCTTTATGCAAACTTGATTTTATACTCAACGTGTTTAAACTTTTCTTTACACAATTAATCACATTCCTTCCATTTCTATTTAATTCAACATAATAATCTGTGTGCATTTCGTTTTTTTACATTTTATTATTACAAATTAAATAATTTCCGACCGATTATTACAGAGTTTTTTTATTTAAACGACGTTTCGGTCTATATTCACATCTTCTTATGGTTTATAATCAAATTATTGTTAAAATCCAATTATCAAAAACTACAAAATAGTTTCAATAGTTAATTTCTTTGTAGCAAAGTGAGGTCCGAGGCAGCACTAAGAACATCTAATCAACAGTTTGCACAAACCTGAAGAAGGCGCGAATATGCGCCGAAACGTCGTTTAAATAAAAAATAAAAACTGTCTGTAAAAATCGGTCGGAAATTATTTAATTTGTTATTTAATAGCATACGTTAATCGTTTTAATACTTTTTATTATTGTATAAGTAGTAAATTTTATATTAGATAGCGTGTATACTTGGGACGAATTCTATAATTTCGTTTGTAGATTAACAGATATACGTACATTCTATTCTTTCACGTTGTAACTACTGTGGAACCCCAAAAACTGCATTGACAGATTTATGATCTGTTGACGCTGTATTCGGTTACCCTAGAATATATTATTTTCTGACCCTGAATATCTCAAAATATTTGTTATTCATCACGTCATATTTTTAGCATGCTCTTTACATTCATTCTGTTACCAATATCATGAGGAACTTTCCCGTTTGTCGCATGTTCTGTCAATGTAATTTTTAACATTTTCCTGTCTCACTACATTTTAAATGGTGACAGACTTTACTTTTGAGGAATAGTAACTATTGATTACAATCTTGATCAGTATTATGTACTATCAAGTCTGATTACTTATTATGGAAAATTTATTACAACCAACAGATTAACCGATGTAAATAAACTAATCCTTTTGTCTGCATATTGTTTAAAATTGAGTGATTCTAGCTCATCTTCCTTTCATGCTTAAAGGGGCCCAAAACGAATGTAATCTAAATTACCATCTATCACACAGACTTTCTTCGGTTTCCATAATTTATTAGAATTTTTTTTGGTTTAATCATGAGGCGATAATATATCAAACTGCCATGTCTAATATTCAGAATAAATGGGCAACGATCCAAATTCTGTTTTTGACAAATGGAACCTATTCACATTACAGAAAAACAATTGAAACATTAGTCTGGAGCGACTAATAAATTTTATTCTGTCATAAAATGTCATCCATCATTATGAAAAGTTAAATTTAAGATCACATAAGCTAATGGTACGTTTCATTTTAAGGACAATGTATTGCGAAGTAAACAAAATATTTTTTTTACGTGCAGACAAAAATTTCATTTGATAGCTTCAGCCAGAAGTTAAAAAGGTATTGTATATAGGGGAAGTTGGGGCAGAAAAAAGTGCCCGATGTTTGACCTACCTGATGCACGTTTTACCTGCATCTCTTTAGGGGAAACACTGGGTAGTATCCTTAAATTATATCCTGGGGGCTACCTTTCTCTACCATCCGCATCTCCCCTTTCCAATTCCCTTCCTATGCTATTAAAGGGGTTGTTGCCTGTTTCACTATCACCCTCATGTAGCCTGTTAACCAAAAAAAGGAACAGGATACGCGGGATAGGACGGGATTTCCTTTTTTTGTGGTTAGTACTAGAGTTTTGTAAATAGTGTTGTAAAATTGTAACTTGTCGAGGAAGATGTTCTGTCAACGTAATGGAACTAGTTTTTACTCCACATTGTGATTGAACTCTTGTTTTGGTCTCTTACATTTGTGACTTTTTTAATTTTTGAAGCGTTTCAACAGACAAACTTGTCACTATTAACTATTTAATAGTATATATTCGTAAACTAGGTTCCTTTAGCTGCATATAAGTTACGAATAAAGTTTAAATCCACTTGTATGAAGGCTTGGTTGAAAACCTTAAACTGAGGCCAGCGTGCCTGAAGAGGAATCATATCAGGACCGAAACATGTAGTTGCTTTTAAATTATAGTTTGTTATGTTACACTAACTTTTTGTCAGTTTTGTCCTCATTTTAACTTATATTAAACTTACAGACATTAAAAACTATTATAGACTAGAATCTTTATTTAGATTTAAGGTTTCAGAACAGACGAATGTGACTTAAAACGTTTGTTTGACGCTCAGAGACATTCTATTCAACAAATCATTATTTATACAGCTTCGTTAAGTTTCTCAAGTTTTGTCTTATATGTTTTCTAACTCATTAAAGTTCATAGTTTCACGTCTGATCCGTACTATAAAATAAAATAAAAAATTCATTAGTGCATGAAAAACTAATTCATACACATGTTTGATTAGTGTGTAAACCGCTTCATATTTTACTGTTTTCTGTTTCAGTGGCGGGAGCAAGTGAACCTCATCTATGTCGTAGGATACTCAGTTTCCCTTGTGGCACTAGTTCTGTCGCTGGGAATCCTCTCCTACTTCAAGTGAGTTTTCTACACCTATTTATGCAGCGAATTATCTCACCAATCATAAGAGTATATATTAAGCAACCAGTTCCGATCTTATGGGAACCGAAACTTGGCTCCCAGTCAATCGAATTTAGCATCCTCGTTAAAATCTTCAGCACAGCTGTGCGATTATCAGATGTAAATAATTTTCTCCTCAACTTTAATGGGACTAACAGTTTATGTCATTTCAATGTAAATTTATTATTCCCTATTATCAATAAAACGTGAATTTGTAATCGTTATCCGGCGAAGACTCGTCAAAAATTGCAGATTGTAGATAATTGGTCATAAATTTGTAAATTGAGAACGTAGCATTACGAAAAAATGAAGTTTTTTGCGTAATAGATTTAAAACTAAAATTTTAATGACACTAATTACTTGGTTACTTTGAATTTGTAAAATTAAATATATGGCACTATTAATTTAATAATACATTTGTTAAATGTTTTTTATTTTATGTCCAGAAGCAACAAAATATTATTTTCTTGCTAACAGAAAATTCATTGGAATTACCGGCTCTACAGCATAACAAAACAATTGACATCTTTTCCCTAGGGAATTGTGGGCTGAAATACTGTCCCCGCAGACCACATCCTCATTAATCCTCCAAAAATCAGTTCACTGCTTGTCGATTCTCACACACCCACGTCGTATGCCCCTCAGATACAATTAAACCTAACCCGTTCGGCTAAAGTAGGTTAATCAAACGGATTAACCTACCCTCACAAACCATGTTAATTATATAGCATATCTTATTATCATTATTTTTTTAAAAATATTGTATATACTGCATCGATATTGGCTTAACTGATAATCTGTATGATAATAGTTTATATATATATACTGTCATCATAACATTTGTAAACAATGATTTCTGTGGCATTTTAATTGACGGCCTTGATGGCCGACATATTGTTTTTACTTCACCACCGAACATGGAACTTGGCTGCACAGGTAGCTTGACTGTCGACGGGATGGCGGTGTTTCCTTGACTCCTTCACCGCTTCTTTTCAGCAGCTGCGTCGTCTACTTTGAATCTTCTCTCCTTTTTCCAAAATCGTAAGGAACACTAACTTCTCCTATTTTCTAGACTAACTTGTCCTTTGCTTTGATTCTCTCTCCTTTCTGTAGATTATATAACTGTGCCACCACCCATACATTAATTATCTGTATCAAGTACCCCAGACCATTTGATTTTCTCTATTTTACTCGTCACCTTGATGAGAAATGTTCTCCCCTCCAGTTCTAGATGTTCCAACGGCTTTGGCCAATGAAACCCATTTCATATTCCGCCCTCTCCAGCTCTTAAAACGGGGCAATACATGAGACATCTCGTTCTCGAATATTTTCACTTCATGTGGAAATATTTTGGTTATGGCTTGGCTAAGTTAATTACGTCATAAGGGACACGGATGAATTCGTGTTGTTTGCGGCTGTCTGTGCCTTCTCGAGCGATCAACCCAGGCATCTCTTTGTACTAGAATTTTAGTTCCACAGATCAATTAAAATTATATAACATCCCAATTAATTTATTTCTCCTACGTCCTGAAGTATGACTACAAAAATTACAAATAAAATAAACATATCTTTGCCTAGTACGAGGAAGCAGGATTACCATGTTTGGCGGTAAAGAAGATAGTTATTATCGCCGGGGATTGTCATTAGCTGACGACCATCCTTTTTGTTTGGAGCTCTAAAAATTATTAAGAATCCATCATTGAGTATCATTGGCTAAAAGTAATGTGGAGAGAGCTGGAGGACGAATTAATTTAAAGGGAGATTATTCCGGATAAAATAAAGCATACTATTGATTTCATGTGCATTATGTTATAAAATAGAATAATTTATTCTTCTCATTACACTGTCTTAAAGGTATGTGAACCTTATTTATTTGTAGATTAGTAAAATATTTGATTGCAGGCCACAATTTTGGAACCCTGAGACAAAGTGTATAATTTTTATTTTGGATACGTGACGTGTTATGACGACTTTGGTGTTTAGTTTATAGATTTAGATTTATTGTTGTTTCCATTAGTCCTCGATTGAGGAAATAGGATACGTCATACATTACAAATGAACAAAATAAGGTACATAATTAAAGATAGATAATCTTAAAATAAATTAATAATAGAAAATGTATATATACAAAAGTCAATACAAACACAACTCGGACACGCGATGTCACACGCACACTGGGAAACACAAACAAGCACACACTGAGAAACACACAATGGGAGTTTTGAACTACTTGGAGCTTTGCGACCAGGAAACTGTCCTTCCGCCGTAGCTCCAGGCAATACATGAAACAAAAAAAAAAGAGCAGAAAAAACTGAATAGAAATTTTAAAGATATGTGGTGTGCAGCTCTTTCAGCACTTTTTGCAGGAACCTTTATTTTAAATACTAGAAGGACGATTAAGAAAATCCTTTACCGAGTAAAACGCGCCATTTAAAAGAATAGTTTAACTCTGCTTAACGAAGCTTTTGTATGTACTGCTTTTAACCTATGTAGGAAGGCTGTTGTATAAAATTATCCCGGTATTGTGAATACTTTTCGGGTGTAGAGCAAGGCGATGCTTGTCTGACCTTGAATGGAGCCGGACGTAAACTAATAATATAGCTGCGAGAGACAAAAATTTTTTACAGTACTCTATGGTAAGAAGTATAGGGCTCAAAAATATTCTGTGAATATATTTTAAAATTTTATTATGAAATTGTCATTAATAAAATAAATTACAAATTTCATAAAAACTGAACGTTTGTTTATAATAAATCACTTTCTTTAGTTAACTTCTTATCGACAGCTTCATTGTAATTTTCAATTAGTAGATTAATAGTAATTAATAATATGCCTGAGCTGTGATTTAAAATATCTATAGGCCCTAAAGGGAAAAATGTTTAAAATTAGATCAATATTATTTGTATGTACTAGAAAAAGAAGTCACAATATACCCATGTAAATTACATATTTCTCAAAATTATCTACGTATATAATTTATCGTTAACGCTGGAAAAGTCTACTTGGAAACAAAACTGCCCATCAGTTCTAGCCGATCCACCTAATTATACTGAGGTTGGCAGTTTTCCCACATTATCGCCCATTACAGCGACAAATATTTCTACGTATTACTTAAAGAATTTGGTGCTAGTTCAGATTCGTTTACAGAGTTGAATCTAATACTCAAATGAGGTTAACCTTTGGAATTAATTTTTCCTTCATGGCACACTGATGGCCTTCTACCAATATATATTCCCCTTACCTTCTGAAAGTTTAGTTTTCTTCCATGTCGAAAGGAATCTAGTTTTCTAATCTGCTTAGCGTATTCTATCCTTGGCCCCCGTCTTCCGTTCTTATCCCACACACTTCCCTCTAATGCTAATTTGACAAGACCCTTGTGCCTTAAAACGTGGCCTATCAATCTATCCCTTATCTTAATCAACGTCCTCCATATTGCTCACTTTTCCCCTATTTTGTTTAGATCTTCATCGTTAGTTACTCTATCCACATCATCTGATTTTTCAGAATTCGCCCATAGCACTACATTTCAAAGGCTTCTATTCTTTCCTTTCCCCAACTCCTAACGTCCACGTTTGGTACACATATAACGCTACACTCCTCATCAATAGTTTTAGCAATGATTTCCTAATATTCACACTTATATTACCCAGAAATAAATTCCTCTTTTTCGCGAAAGCCTTCCTTGCCTGTGCTATCCTACTCTTTATGTCTACTATAATTCTACCATCCCTAGTTATTATGCTTCTGAAGAAGCAGAATTCCTTAACTTCCGTCAAAATATCCCTTCCCAATCAAACACCTTTTGTTATTCCACCTTTTCCCAAACTATACTCCAATACCTTGGTTTTGCCTCTATTCACCCTCATATTGACCTCTTTCTCCAGGAATCCGTTCATGCAATTTATTATGGTTTCCAAGTTTTCTTCTTTTTCCCCTAATACTGCAATATCGTCGGCAAACCGTAAGGTTTTTATTTCTTCTCCTTGCAGTATGATTCCTTTTCCAAAGTCTCTTTTAACATACTTCATCGCTTTTTCTATACATAAAGTTAAACAGCATGGGCGACAGACTGCATCCTTTTCTTACTCCTTTCTTGATTACGGCTTTCTTTTCCTGATCTTCTATTCTAATTACTGCCGCCTGTCTTCTGTAGAGGTTATGTATAAGCCTCCTTTCTCGATTTTTATTCCAGTGCTCTTCAAATTTGGTTTGTACTGTTGGAATTATGGAAACTGAAGGGTGATACAAAGGACACTATGATTAAAGTACAAAATTCTCCACTTAGCATTAAATTCAAATTGAATGAAGAGCCATACTCTGTCCATACGTTATCAGGCCATTGTTTAGGAATCATTCACGCCAGTTCACAATTAAAAACGCATAAATAAATCTTGCGATTACCATCAAAATACCTGTCCAGACTGTAACCTCTATCTGCGCGTAAACGCAGTTATGCAAATCATTGATTTGCCGAGTTGAATATTTTGACCAACAGATATATGGATATGTGGTGAGGGAGGGGGAGGGGAAGAGAAGTCCAGGGGGAAAGAAAAGGTGGCAGCTGAACCACAATGCCCTGTGACATATTGACGCATCTCGGCGCGGCTGGAAAGCGCAGGAAACCGCAACGGCATATCGCATGGGGCCGGGAACGGACAGCGGTTGCCCAGCATAAAAAATTCATGTCACTACTGACATAAATGTCGTCCCACACTCCACGCCGCTCCAAATTCCCATAAATCCCGCACATGTTACTCTAAATTTAATCACATTTCAATTGCAAATGTTTGATGGCTGGAGTTTTCGAACAAAAAAAGTAAAAATAAAAATTGAACGATAATTACTTTGTTTCACATTGTGACCATTCATAGTCAATAACAAACTTTATTTTTCTACAGTAAACTAAAGGTTATTCTCAACAAAAGGTTTCATCGATTTTTTTACGCAATAATCAGTTTATCTTGCTCTCATTACGTCTGATGATTCCCACATTAATAATTACAATACAATACTTAAAAGTAGATATGATATATAAATAAAGTATTATAAAAATCAAAGGGAGAAGATCCACCTTTTCAATTCCCTTCCTATGCTATGAAAGGGGAGTTGCCTGTTTCAGGGTCACCCTAATTTAGCCTGTTAACCCCCCCCCCCAAATGCTTGTATTGAAGCTTAGGTAAAGAGTGGAAAGTCAAATTTAGAGGATCTGAATGGAAAAATGTCGACCGGACCCGGGATCCAAACCCAGGTCCACCCGTTTAAGAGGCGGGATAAACCACTAAACTCGTCCTAGTCGACGACGACCCGAGGACCGATTCAATATCCCTACATTCTTGTAAACCTAACCTCCAGTCTGACCCTCTACATTTATTTTTTCAGGTTCTTTATCTGAGCTTAAAAAGACATTTATTCTCCCTTTGAATTTAATTTAATTCTCATTTTAAATTTACACAATGTCCATTCTTCACCGAATTCCTATAATTAGGTTGTGAAGGGTGTATTGATTAAATTGTAGGTAATCCGAGCTTAGTATAGTATTTATGACAGTATATTTTTCTAAATCGTGTGATTATAATACTGGTATATAATTTTCTTTGCATTTATTACGGAATCGAAAACCAATGTCATTTAGATATCTCGCTAAAATTTTGCACAAGAAAATGGTTAGAGCAATATAGAGGATTTTTTTTTCTTGTTTCCCAAACTTGTCGGAGAACGCTTTTAGTGGCGGTCATCTGCACAATAAAGCAAGGAAACAGTCAAGCTGATTGGACGAAATTTTATATTGTTATTTGTATCATTTTGAGGGTGATTTTGATTTTTTTTTAAATTAAGAAAGCAAGGAGAATAAACAATAAAAAGAGTTAAAAATTTTATAATATATTTAAAAAAACAACTATTACAAACTTTGCAGTTAATTAATAAAAAAACCAACTCTCAGGGGGTTATGGGCTCAAATGCCTGGAATTTATTATTTCGAACACTAATTGTTGGCAGTTAAGGCTCCTGTGAGAATTTATAGCTGGTAGGGATTTATGGTTCCATTTAGTACTTTTCCAACGACGACACCAGAAAAATGGTACGTAGATGTTCACCAGAATATTTGTGGCGATGCAGACCACTACCACCGCCTTTGAAATCTGGCTAAATACGTCGTCATTGCCACCACCAAGTGTTTCAGCCCGCTCAACAAATTAACTGTCTTAAATCTTATTAGCCACTGCCGCTCCAAAAGACGCTATTTGAAATTCCCTTAATCACTCACTTAAAATATTAACCACAATTCGACAATTTTCTTTCTGAATTCCTCCTCCCTTCTTCCAAACAATTTAACAAAAATTTTTGCCCGCCACTTACTTTCTGAAACTCTGTCTGAAATATTCATCGCACTTCAACCACTTCTTAACGAAAACATGATAACGACTCATCGATAACTCAATAACCACTACTTATTCCATATTTTTCCACCAACCTCGAAACCTCTTATATTCCTATGGAGAAATATACACGACTTTAACCATTAGAAAATCAATTAACATTCTCGATTTCCCAATTCGGGGTTCACATATCTTGATTCAAGGACGTGAAACATAACACACCAGAAGATATTTAACTTTCTGTGGGAAAGTTTCAGACGTGTCAAAATGTTGAGATGAAAGCTTATAAATCTGACATATTTACGATCCTCAACTGAACAGTATCTTGTAACCCCTTATCATGTAACTTCTTTAATGATTGTTTGTTCGTATCTTTTTGCATTTTGACCACCACGAGTTCCGCAAGTCTGAAAATTTAGCTTAACAATTTTATTTAAATTAAAATAAAGTAATATCTTTAATTATCTAGTAAACATATGTACACTACTTATAACATTACTCATAAAACTTCTCTATTATTATTAAGTTATCAATTTATTAGGATTAAATAGAAAAGCTGAATAGTAAATATCGTATTTGATTTACTAATAACTAAAAGTCCACTATTTGTAACAAAAATAGTAATTTGGTTTGTATTGAATTAAAAGTAATTAAAAATAATATTACGGTACGACAGTAGTACGAATTGACCTCACCAATGTTTTGATATCAAGCGGACTCCGTTATGAATCTTGATTGTTGTGACTACAAGTAACAACGTGTTTTGATCTTAGCCACCAATCTCCTTTTTATATATTGTTTCTATCATCTTCGGTCTACAACATTGTTTGTTTACATGACTACTAGATTTTATTTATTCACTTCATCTACGTCGCTTATTAAGCTCTTCAATCTCTCTCCATGCCAAACACACACAGATAAACAAAACGAATATATATATATATATATATATATATATATATATATATATACACTTAAATACACGAAAATTCCCACGATATGGGCGCCAAAATTTAATAATCACTTTTGTGGAGGGAAATATATTATACACTGCGAATACAGTTAGCGTCAAAATGTAATAAACGGAAATGGGAAGCGTAAAATTAAGTAAATTGAAACTGATATCAATTTAAATAATGTATTATAACAATTTTCTATTTTATACACAGACATTTACATAAGCATGAAACTCAAGCATTCAGGGATATGTGAGCTTTCTCGAGAAAGGAATATATCATTTTAAAAGAAAGCCAAAATTCAGTTTGGTTTTTAAAATTAAAAGAGTAGGTTTTACAAAAGTCTTATGGTCAGTTCAAATTTCTGCGACTCGTACTGTCATGTCGTCTGTTCGTTCTGCTATCCCTTCTTGTCCATAGGCCGATTGCGTGACTATGATTAGTTGCGCATGTGCACTTCTATACGAGTCACCACAGTCCACGTCTGATTGCGTCGTTATGGCGGTCGTTTTCCACTCTTCCTTGGAAAACGATTTATTGCATCTTGCGGATGCAAAAATGTTGCAATGTGTTGGTCTTCTCCTGTTATACCACACTGTAATGACCATGTCCATTGGGTCACTACAAACGTTTTCACCGTCTCCTCTACAATGTACACATCCATGCCACACGCCCTTAGCCTCGGAGTGCCTTTTTACCTCCTTTCACCATATTGCCATCACTCGGTCACATGATCTAATCGTCCAATCAGCATTGAGAGCTTGGCATGCTCTCTCGTGTTCGACCTATAGAACTATTGCTGTAGAATATTTCAGAACGCTGATACAATCTCGTTCTCGCGAATCTAAGACACGTGATCAACAATGGATCTCGGGTGCACACACTAGCCCTGTCTGAACGCTAGTACAGTCCAATGCAACTTTTATAATCAGTAAAAAAACTGCCGCCCAGAAAATTCAGTGTCTATGCATAGTTAGAAAATAAAAAGAAATATGTTTAAAACTAATAACAAAAATGGAGTTCAAATTAGATTACTATTTACATGTTAATAAATTGAGCCCTGTATGAATTACTTAATAGCCATAGTTCAAACATAACTATTTCTAAACTGTATATATATATATATATATATATATATATATATATATATACCGTCACACTCTCAAACATTCTCTGAATCTCGCCATATATAAGTACAATTCAAACATATCACTTTATCGCACCAATCTGTAAAATATGTCCTTTAACTGAAATATGTTATATAAATACTGAAGGTTGAACGTTTCAGAAGTTAATTTTTACTGTACGGAAAGAGAATATAGTCTAACCAGATTTTCTGCAAAGAAGAAAAAGATCAAAGAGGATGCCTTAAATTATAGTCCAAATATGTACAAATTTGAACTTCATATTCTCACTGCTGTTTTTCAGTTCATAATTAGTTCTAACAGATGGCAATGCAAAGGAAGGGAGAGAATAGCCCAGCGGGAAAGAAAAGGTGGCAGATGAACCCAATTGATATCTGATCGACAGCAAAAATTTTATAAAATGATTCTCGGTTTTAATAAGGTGAAATGATTATTAAAATAAAGTTTCGGCGAGTATTATCATAAAACTGTTGACGGTGGAGATGAATTTAAATGAAACGTTGTAATTTAATAAAAATGTAGTAAATTGAAAATATTGAAAAACGTAGAATCATTTATATAACTTTTTTTTCCAGTAGAGTAATAACTTGTGTGTTTTACAGGTACAAGCATGACGAAAAAGAGAATTAGTTTTAATGGTCATAAATCTAGACTGGTTTTTTTTAGTAGTGATACTAGTTCTTAATATTTACAAAGAGAGCAGGAAAATTTCAAGTAATGACTTGACCAAGTAGAATGATGTTGAGGTAGTTTTATATTTTACTGGCAGAAATTCATTCTCTTAATCTTCATGGTGGATGAAATTTAATTATAAAGGTTGCCAACCATCACCATTATAACTTAGGAGGGCGGGGATTTGGTCTGTGGAAACATTTCCACCTTTAGGGACGAATGTATCTATGTGGCTGTAACTTACGAGCTCGCATTGATGCGAAGCATTGGCCCCTTGGAGGCGCTTAAATTGGATCCATTAATACGAGTGTCTGGATGCTGAATGGGAAGTTATCGAGGACAATGGCCGAGGATCCATATAGCTGCATAGCTTGAAATGTCCCAAACGCAACTAGAAAATCAGATAATGGGAACATAACACAGTAATATTTCATGGACTTGAAGAAAGTAGTTTTACATTGTGGAATGTGCGTAATTCCTCTTACGATTAATCTTATTCTACCTTAAGAAATTTTTATGTAAATTATAACGTCATTTTCACTTCCAACGGATACAGACGAATACCTAAATATTTAAAAGTGTCAATCGTGATACTTATTTGTAGAGATACTGCACAAACTTAAGTAAGTTTGTAGAATATTGTATGAATCTGTTTCATCTACCAGTAGTTGAGAAATAATTCAGCAGTTATAAGTGTTTGCTATAAGATTTCACAATATAATATGAAAATATAACCTAATTAATAATTGCTTGTGTTATAAATTAACCGTAACCCGACTTTCGACGACAACCTCCACTTACTTATTTTGATTCTCAATATAAATATCACTAAATTCTTGCGATTGAGTTCGTTGGAAATTAAATAATTTTGTACTTTCTCTGTAGGTATATTTTTTTATAATTAATAAATTTTGTAAAATCTTAATGGCATGACTCAGAATTTATTCTACTAGTCATTATGAAATTTTAAAACACGTATAGCAAAACGATATAAAATATGAATAAAAGTGTGGGGAAAAGCAAAAGAAGAGAGACTGGAAACTAAATGCGTCATACTTTAAAGTTTATTTTACGTCTGTTATAAACTAATAAAACATATTTATGACTCTGAATTCTTGAATTTAATTAATAACAACGTTTGGGCGTAATATTTTATTTCAAGCCAGTTTGGCATAAACGTATGTCGAAACGTTGTAGCTCATTAAATTTAAGAAATAAATTATGGGAAAGGTCATAAACTTTTTATTAAATGCGTCATAGTATAGAATATTTGAGTCGTCAAGCAGTGAAAGAGCGAGAAAATAGAGACATAAATAGTGTACTTTTTGTATGCCGGAAACACTATGCAAAAATATTCATTCACATTTGCGATTCAATACTCTTATCAGTAGAGTGTTATTATTTCAAATATTATGTAACTCAATGTATATTAAGCTAATTTGTTCATTTCGGTAAAGGTCAAGGAGAATATTAAGTACTGTTAAATATTTTGTCACTGAAGTATTGCAGCCGTGATTTTGAAGATACACGTTCACATTCTCCACTCATTAGCAAGCTCGACGCTGTAAAGGATGCTTACTTTCTGATCCCGTATGGCTAGACCATTTAATAGAGCTCAAAATAATTGATCGAGCCGCCAGCTGTGAAGTCAAATCATTCATTTGTTTCTTGAATGAAAACAAAATTTACGACAGTAATAATTAATCGTAAATTGTGTGTTGTTGTTAGGATACATAAAAGACGGCAATGCACCGGTCTCCGTGTGAGCACAGCGTCGTTAACAGTAAGTCTTTCTGACATTGGCCTAGGTGCTTGTGACTCCGCGAAGGACCACTTCTTGAGAATCACACCCGAAAATAATGTCGCTACCATCATCAGTCTCTACAATGATTTCACGATCATCATCAATCGACATTACGCCCGAGTTGGGCCCTCAAGAAGACAGGAAATGTAAAACAGAGACTGCTACAACTCCTCCACCTGTGTTTTTCACCGATATAAAGACGATGCGATTCCAAGTTTAACAATGGAGTACCCTCAGAGCCAACGCCTTATCAAAGAACTTGAGGCTCCAATACCAGACCTGGTCCACCATTAACTATTTTATTTCACAGTTCATATACCCAAGCATCACCTGGATAATATTTGAGCACAACACACTCACCAGTCGAGTCTAACCTGATGTGAACTGGGCTGCTGCTCAGAGCACCTATGGGTAAGGATGCATTAGTAGTTTGGGGGTTTTTGAACTGGAATTAGTACTTTCAGTAACACCCAGCCATCATTAACCACTAGTACACCTGCCCCCTGCCATTCCAATTTCAAGAGTGCCTACTCACTGGGCACATACATTAAACCGTCCAGTATTCGTGAAGGATGGCATTTATACAAACCATCCCCTGATGAGCTGGCTGTTCGTAGCTATCCCTTAAGCTGGGCAGATTCCTCTCTCGCCCAACAGGAAATTACAGCTAGAAAAATTTGACATTGCGTACTGAGGTTTGCCGATCAACTCCTTCTACACCTTAACCAGAGGACTCGACGACTTCCTTGTTTCAAGCAACTGCTTAGACAAATGCCATAACATTATTGCCCGATTACTTGTATGGCGGTGTTTCCTGCCCCACAGGGGGAGGGGGATATGATTGTTCAGGGAGGCCAATCAAAAATGAGCTTGTTTAGAATTTGAAAATAGACTAATGCTATGACTTGCGCAATGTTCATTACTATGATCCTATTACCTTTGCGTACACAAAGATTAATAGAATACAAGCTACCTGGAACAAACAGAAAGTATTACGGTCTTTAGTACATTAATATAGATAAAATCTCTCACTGAATGTTGAAATTATCAAAAAATAATATAAAATATAACTACTAAAAATTAAAATATGAAAGAAAAATTTTAGATATAAATTATTTTATACTTTAAATTTTTTGAAAATTTACTCAAAGGTTTTTCACAATAATCTCCTAGTGGTTGCTTCCTTCCACAATTTCAGTCCAAAAAAGGTCCTACCCTAGAGACATAAAACTTATAACAGGATGCATTATGTCATAAAGTAGCCTTTCAAACTAGATAGTTAAATTACTGTTTAGTACAGTTTATGTATCCACTATTAGAAAACATTTGAAAGACCCAGTTGATAAAAACAAAATTCACAATGTAGTTTATAAATTAAATTGTAATGGCTGTCCTTGTGTATAAGTAGGCCAAATTAAACGAGCCATCTGCACCGGAATCAAGGAACACAGATCCAAATTAAGCTTTCACAAGACAAAATTATCCGTTGCTTCAAAACATATTTTCGAATCTAACCACACTATTGTCTGGGATCATTTCCAAATTTTAGACAAAGATAGTAAATACAAATCTCGATTAGTTTCAGAAATGCTTCATATTAAACACAAAACTAATATGAATGTAAAAACGGACACGGATTTTCTCCGTAGTATATATGTCTTAATTCATTAAATATGATGTAGCTAATATATCTTCGACTTTTAATTTTTTTGGTTCTTTAATTACTGCATTCTTTGGCTCTACAGTAATCTCTTTAGAATGTAAAATTTTTTGTGGATTGTTATTTAGTTCAACCTGAAGAGGGTCCAGATCAGGACCGAAACATGTAGTTTATTTTAAATTATAGTTCGTTATGTTTCACTAATTTTTTGTCTGTTGTTTGCCTTATTTCTACTTTAATTCATGTTTTTTCCTTATGAGTTCCTATATCATTCATCCAATTGCCATAAAATTATGTTATATTGCTCTGCCTAGAGGAGTTTTCTATCGAAGAGAAATTTAGATACCTTCCTTTCAGGTCAAAAAAGGTCCTACCCTAAAGACATATAGAACATGCAACATAGTAGATTATTACCTCATGTAGTCTGTCGAACGAAATTGTTTAATTATTTTTACGTTAAATATTGCTTAAATTGAACTGAAATTTCACTTAAGTTATGATACTTTTTAAAATATTTTAAATTGTTTATAAATCGCAGTGTGGATGATTGATGTACAATAGTCTAGGTCAGCGCTCTATAATTTTTTTTAAATTAATAAGTATCTACAGACATTATTTAACCCAAGATATGGTTCAAGTATATTCTCCTTATAAATTTAATTGAATGTTTCCGTCTATTTTCTGTTATTATTCAAGGTACCAAAACATTTCTTGATTGAATTAAGATACTGAGTCATTTCGTAGACCAGACTCAAATTTATTTTTCGTAGATATATCTATACACATTATTTAACAGCAATCAATCTAAAGAGATGGTTCAAGTATTTTCTTCTTATAAATATATAAGTGATTGTTTCAGCGAATCTTTGTTTATGTATTTGCTACATACAAATCTGAACGCGTGGAAAAATTTAGACCAAATTTTGTACAGATTTACTTGCAACCCGGAAGCATACAAGGACTCTGTGAGGGTGGGGGTGGGGATGGACTATATTTTAAATTTTACATGAACGACAGATATTTGCATGCGCATAAATATTTTTAGTGGTTAGTGAGATTGAAAGTGTCTCTCCTCATGTTGTTGGTATTGTAATTTTTTCCAGACTTTTTTTGATTTACTGTGATTAGCTATGGTACCAGAGAATTTTTTAATTCGATTAAAATATTGAGTCATCGCCGTGGCTATGATGAAATTCACCTCTCATGAAATAATGGTTGTGGTAAGGTGAATTTTCAATAATTTGACGGTCTCTGATTGTTTAGTCACGTGATAATAAAAGGATTACTGTCGAATGGAGTACTATAGTGGGTTTATATAAGGAAATTCGTGGGCATCGTCGGTAAAAAATTGACGGCATAATACTGTACAGATATGAATCAATCACCGTCATGTTTGTGTAAAATTCATAAGATAGCCTTTTTTTATTATGTAACATTCTGGTTTACTACATGCACTCTCTGGCAATCTCCCCCTGTATCATTTCTAAGTACGTTTGCATTCCAGCATAAAACAGATTACATAAGGAGACTTGCAGCATAAGACCAGAAAAACCTGCGTGCATAGTGAAGTTTCACTTTCAAAATTGCAAGTTTCAAAGTATTTTCTAGTAACTAATTTCTTGTAATATGTTCTACGTATTTCGTGGCTATGATTTCAATGTTTGAGATCAAGTTTTCCGATGTGTTGTGTTCTTTCTCTAAATATGATTAGCCATTAGATTATGGCGTAGAGCATGATAGTAAAAGTCATGAGCATGAGCTGACATGAATGATTTATGTTGTTTTGTGTTAATGGGCAGGTCGCTGCGCTGCGCACGCAACACGTTGCACACGCACCTGTTCGCGAGCTTTGCGGCGAACAACGCGCTGTGGCTGGTGTGGTACGGCGCCGTGATTCCCCACCCTGACGTCGTCACGGACAACGGCGTCTGGTGCCGGCTGCTGAGCGCCGTGCTGCACTACTGCCTGCTAGCCAGCTACACGTGGATGCTGTGCGAAGGCCTGTACCTGCACACGCTGCTCGTCGCTGCCTTCGTCTCGGAGGCCAAATTGGTGAAAGGCTTGGCAGCCCTGGGGTGGGGAGTCCCGCTCTTACCTGCTGTTACATACAGCGCTCTTAGAGCAGCTGACGGCGACCCCGACGAAAGTGGACAGTAAGTAAAGCCATTTGCCGTCCTTGAGTGCTAATCAAAATAACCATTACGAGCCGTTTCAATTCTGAGAAGCGTTGGAAGATCAGTGCTGTGCGTTGGCAATCCCGTTGGCCTCAATACAGGCAGCAAAATGTATTCTACAACAATCTACACACGTATTACACTATTCAAAGTACTTATGAACTTATAATAATGGGAACTTCATGTAATAACAACAGCATTAACAACTATAAAAACATTAATCATGAATCATAATTTACGTGTAAACTAAATACTAATTATAGCAACAAAATATTGTTTTTAGTTCTGCTACTTGAGGCTTCCAAGCACCGCGTTCCTTGACATCAATAATTGAGTTAATTCACGTTTTACATGAAATAAGATATTTGGTGCAGCAATATATTTCAATAAAGAGAAAATATTCTCCACATTTACTAGTCTAGTACGAAGTTTCTAAAACGAGGAACTTCGAAAATGTAGAAAAACTTAATTAACTAACTAATATTTACAGTGATTTATGAATATCTTTCAATAAAGAGAAAAAATATTCTTCCCATTTACTAATTTGGTATATAAATTCTAAAATGTTGATAAACTTAATTAACTAACTAATATTTACAATGATTTATGAATGATATGAGTTTTCATGTTTAGTAATCGAAGGACATTTAATTATTAAAGATACCAATTAATGTAAAAAAATGTTTTACTAGAAGTGTTTGGCACTTTCATGACCTTAGAGGTAAGGGTAAACTGAGAACAGCTAACATATATATATATATATATATATATATATATTGTTTATGACGTCAAAATTGCTTTTGACTTTGGCGTGTCTACTTGAAAGTTACACATTAGTTGAACAACGTTCAATATTCTAGTTTATGCTATCTGAAGGTGAAAACCTGGCTAAATTCTTTTCTCCGACGATCTTTCAGAATGGAGAAAGTTGTATGCCCCGCTGAAATTTTATGAACTGGTTGGAATAGTTAAAAAACGGTCGAACATTAGTGGCTGAAGAAAAAAGTCCTGGTCGGCCAGTTGAAGTGTCAACTCCGCTTAAACCCAAAATTGACGACATTATTTATTATTTATTGCTAGTAAAGATGAAACAAATAAAAGTTGAAGTGAATGTTGGCACCGTTAAAAAATATATCACTACAAAGTACAGGAAACAAGTGCGTGGTGGGTCTCAAAAGAAATAACGCAAGGAAACGAGAATCAAAGTTTGTGAAGACCTGAAGTATCACTATGAAAGGGAACGTAACCCTTTTCTAAATAAGATATTAACTTTGATGACACTTGGGCTGACCTTTTTGAACCAGAGAACAAAACACAACACATGAAATGGAAGCACATCACCTAGACTGTCCGAAGGAAATTCATAACGCATCAGCGGATAAAGTCATATTGACCAGATTGTAGGATACTCGAGGTATCGTCTTTTGTGATTATTTGGAAGATTAGCATACAATAAACAGTGCTTACTACTGAGACGTGATGATGGAAAATAAAAACCAGCAACGATAGAAAAACGTCGCGAATGTCAAGGAAGTGGCGTGATATTTCTCCACGACAATTTTCGCCCTAACACCGCCAAGCTGACCCAATAAACCGTTGAAAAAATAGGCTTGTAGATATTGGAATCATACTCCCTACGGTTAAGATTTGCCTCTCTCCAAATTTCATTTGGTTGGCCCACTCATTGAAGTATTAAATAGAATAAAATTCAGCAACAACGAAGACGTCTAATAAACTCTGGGAAAATGGCTAAAATAAAAAGACCTTAGGTATCAATATCAATATTCGTGGATATTGGGTTGAGAAGCGGTTAAAATATTAGTTTTTAAAATAAATAGTTTTTTAGATCATTGGATTCTTAAGTTATTGAATTTATCTCGTAACGTGACAGAGTATAGAACATCATACCAGAATGACGCATGCTCGTTTCAAAAAGGTTAAGTCGTTCCTTTTATGATGACTCGTATCGTGCTGATTAGTGTCGTTTATTGAAATCTATTATTCCAGTGGATGACCGACCGAAATTCTACCGTAATTCATTAAATATATAAGTTTGAAAGTTGTTGCGAATAAAACTTGCACTGTCAATCCATTAAAATTAAGAATGCCTTTAAATGCAACTCTCAAAATAATTTCATCATTTTGTATACTGTTTACATTATTTAAATTTGTATTTGGCCAATAAAATGAATATTTATTCCCGTTATGCCTTGTTTTGAAACAATAAATAATAAATGATAATAATAGATGTGTTTCACAAATATGTCAAACATGAATATTCAATGTGTGAACGTTCTATTTAATTTAGTTTAATGTCTTTATAATATATCAGGGATATCTCTACTTTGAGTTACTGTTTGACTAGAGACTTTTATGTATCTGAGACTCAGTATGAACGAAAACAATGAATGATTTTTATAAAATTTAATATATTCATTACTTATTATACAGAAATATATTCTTTCTCCACGTCTTCTATAACTATACTGTGGCGTATTCTCTTATTTGTTGGGCGCCAGAGTGGATGTCCTTTTAGCCAATTTGTATTAGGGAGGGGAGTTAAATAATTCTTATTTAAGGTATAAAAAAATATAGAAATTTATTTTTTACAAATTTTGGCGGACCGATCCTACTCAATATATATTTGTTATGCCACTGGCTACTCAGCTATGAAATCCAAAACCTCGGGTTGACCGTGGGATAAATTTGGTCGGAAAAATGACGAATTTACGTTGTCTGCGTAATCATGAGAATGTTAAGGACTACCATGAGTGGAACTTATCTGGTATTTTCCCCTTTGCGATGTCGTGTAGTCAGCTTTTCTGGACCCTGGCGGCTTCTGTCGTTTGCCATCGAATGATGGCGACTGCTATCTGTAGTATCTTCTTCAATGCCAGCGACTCCCTCCAGTAGTTTCATCGAGTGTCGCCTTCCGAATTTTTCCCTCGACTGTCTTCTTACGAATTTTGCCCTCGACTGTCTCTATCTCCGCTATCATGCCCTTTAAATAGTTTTGGGCAGTCGCGCTTCTTAACGGCACAAAAACTCCAAAACTTTCCCTCGCCAGGGCATCTCCATCAGGGGTAAGTGTCTCAGTATGAACATTCGTCACCCTCGTGCGTCAGAAGATTTTGAAGAAGCCCGGCGCCATAGGGGGTCCGCTCCTTTACTCTTTCACTGGCGATTCTGCAGGCCTGTCACTCATTTCCTCCAGATGTTCAACCCCGGGGGTCTGGACGTTCCTTACATTCCACATGGTAGTACCCAACAACTCATCATTACTCACGCGATTCACTGTCTAAATCGCAGTTTAAATTAATTGCGCCTATACTTAATAACGCGTTACATAAATTCCCCCTTTTAGTGTCAGATTGTGTAGCCGAGTGCAACTCAGGGTGCACCAATCTGTCACTAAAAATAAACTACTTCGCGTCGATTTCATATCTGTTTAGTCCAAACTTTAAAGGATCTGTCCGTTTTATATACACACTGTACATGAAAGTAAATACAAAATCATAATTATATTCCCTGTAGGGCTTAAATCTACAAAAATTATTTATATTTCCACAAGACGTCAATAATTACATAAATAAATGGGTTATCTGAGGAAATTAAATTTTCAGAAGTATTTTAATTGCCTGAATTGCTTAATATACTAAACTAAGTTTAAAAAAATAATATTATGTTTATAAGAATTGCCTGAATAGCATAATTATGAAAAGTTTTCCTAAATTTCTCTATCTTCGATATTATGATGAGCTCGATAAATTAATCGAACTAAAATTGTATTAATTTATTTTTAATATATTGTTTGTGGGTGGGTGTTATGAAAACACAAAGTTAGAGTTTTTTGAAAAGCAATACACTGTCACTCTGTCAATCCACAACTCGGTGGGCGTGGCAAGGCTACCACGTGACGAAATCATCAACGATTACACAGCTGCACTGTCCCATCTTCGTGAAGTCGCGTATGGCGAAATTGCCATACTACCGTTCATCTGTCGGCCAGTTTGGACGAGGTTACCACTATTAGGATGTCTGCCATCCCTCAGGAGCGTGACAAATCGGTCACGAGCATCATGGTCAAGGTCACCATGCTAGGAAGGGGTCTGCCATCCCTCAGGGGCGTGCCCCAACGGTTCTCGTCCACCCCCAGGTAGACGGTTCGGTGGACGTGGCAAATCTGCCACACGACTGTTGAATGCTATTCTTCAGGTGGCGTAGCAGAGCCACCAACATCCGGCATAGACTGGCCGGATATCACACCTGAATCTAATTCCAATCATGGCAAAACCAATGGACCAGGACCCCCACTATGTCCTAGCCATTACTATAGCCAATATTCTTTGGTCATTCCTTCATATTAATTAATAAAAATACCCAATAGGATCATTCACACGAGACACGCTACATACAGTCATGCACGCCATCAACACAAAAGAAAACATATTATGTCATTCAAACACCAAATATCACATAATTACCCCACATTATAAATCATTCTAAACTAATCATTACTATATGCACTTATTAACATTCTTAGTGAATGTTCCTTGTACGATATTGACCGTTTAACGACCAAAAAATATAGACACATTGTATACATCCAAAATTATTGCTCAGGATTGGTTTCCTACTTCAAAATTCTATCTCCTTTCTCTCGTAGTATGGCAGGAGGTTAGTTATGTTGAACACTTTAATTTCTTTGTCCCCTTCCCTTAGCTGCACTTTATAAACCGCCACTCCAAGTCGTTCTCTTACATAATATGGCCCTTTATATATCGGCATCAATTTACCCACTATTTTCTTTTCTGCGTCGGACTGACGAAGTGCGCGGACCAATACTAAATCGTTCTCTTGGAACTCTATAAATCTCGGTTTCTGCTGGCGTAACCGCTGCTCAGCTCCGCGTTTCATTCTTGATTTTGCCTTGTCGATGGCGTCCTCTATGTCGATATCTTGAACACGTCGGGGGTACTTTATTATCTTTTCTAAAGGCAGATCTACTCGTCGTCCATAATGTATTTCGGCCGGAATTTGTTGGATGGCAAAGTTAACATTATAATTCAAATTATCTTCCACCAGTTGGAGATACATAGCCCAACTTTGATGCCTTGTATGGCATAGAATTCGCAGTAGGGTGCCGACATTACGTAAGTATCTCTCAGACAGATTCGATTCGGGATGCCGTATACTACTGTATACTGTCTTAACGCCTTTTATCTTCAACGTTTTCCGCCATTGGTCACAATTAAATTGAGTTCCGTGATCACTAAGTATAGTTTTAGACGTTCCTTCTTCGTCGCAGTACTTTAACATCTTAGAAACGCATGCTCTGGCGCTGGCCTTCTTTAGTGGGTACAGCTTCACAAATTTGCTAACCACATCTACTATAATTAATACGTACATGAAACCGAAACGACTTTTTACTAGGGGGCCATAAAGATCAGTCATAACTAAATCACCGGTCATTTCAGGAATGACCGATATGAATGGAGCTTCGTATTTCAAGTTCGGATGTTTGCACTTCTGACGTATCTTTTCACGTATTGCGTCATACCTCTCCAATATACTAAAGATCGAAGCATCTCGAGAGTTTTATATACTCCCGTGTGGCCACCTTCGTCATGTACTATTGCCAAAATATGCCGCCTGACGCTGTTGGGAACGTACAATACCCATCGGTGTCTTGATTTAACATTCCTTTTAAATAACAAACTCTCTTCCATTTTGTAATTGCTCTGTACTACGTCAGTTTCATTATCGCGGTTCAGTTGGGCGATAAGTCCTGCACAGTTTTCATCGTTTGCCTGTGCTTCCTTTAGCAATCGCCGGAAAGCGGCATATTCCGTAGAACTGCTAACTCTCATATTGGCTATTAGAGTTTCTCGCTCTTTTGGGGTAGTTACGTCACCCGAGTCACTCTTCAAACAGCGACTTAAGAAGTCAGCCGCGACGTTCAGTTTCCCCTTAATGTGCACAATCTTTAAGTCGTATTCCTCTATTGCCAGAGCCCATCTCTGTAGCCTCGCACTCAGGTGATCACACATCCGCAAAAAGGTAAGTGCCTGGTGGTCGGTGTACAGTACTGCACGCCACCCGTAGATATACGTTCGGAACTTTTGCGTGGCGTACACAATTGCCAACAATTCGATTTCGGTTATAGTATAACTAAGTTCCGCTGCTCTCAGTCCTCTGTTGCACATAGCAATTACTCTTTCTGAACCCTCTGTATCCATTTGGCTAAGGATTGCAGATATTCCCACCAAACTGGCGTCGCACCGAATTAGAAAAGGTTGTTCGGGTAAGGGATGTTGTAACACGACACAATGTTTGAATGCTTCCTTCACCTTGTCCAGGACATCATCTAGCCTTGTGTCCCATTTCCATCTTACGCCCTTTTTTAGTAGCCCGTATAGTGGCTGCAATAGTTCCGAAAAATTTAAAATAATTTTTTTGTAGAAATTTAAATATCCGAGCATTTGTCGCAATTGTCGTGTATTTTTAGGCGCCTGCATGTCATTAATCGCCTGTAGTCTCGACGCCAATGGTTTAACTCCTTGTGCCGATACTAAATGTCCTAAGAACTCTACCTCTGAACGCCCGAAATTGGTCTTCTTGAGGTTAATTTTGAGGCCCTTTTCACGGAGTCTCCCAAATAGGCTATTCAAGTGCTTTATATGTTCCGCAAAACTTTCACTTGCGATAATGACGTCATCTACGTATATCGTGAAGTTATCACAGAATTCGTCACCCAATGCTAAATCTAATTGTTGCACAAACGTCTGGCAACTCGTCTTCAACCCAAACGGGAGGCGTACCCAACAATATTGCCGACCGTCAATCGTGAATGCGGTAAGTTTACTTGATTCCTCCGTCAGCCTAATTTGGTAGAAGCCTTTAGTCAAGTCGACGGTACTCAGCCAAGGCTTTCCTTCAAATTTTTGCAAGGCCTCTTGCATCAGAATGGGACGTTCCCGTGCGTCAACCAGAACTGTATTAAGCTTACGTGCGTCGAGGCACACACGAATTTGTGCGTCCTTCTTTTTAACAATTGTTAAAGGATTGTTGTATGGGCTCGCACGTCTGACAATTATTCCATCTTCTTCCATTTGCCTCAGCGCGTCTCGTAGTTTATCTCGCAAAGCGAATGGGGTGGGATAAGCTCGAATATTATAGGGTTCATGCTCGATTGTATCTAAATGATGGACGTAGTCACGAAGGCAACCAGGCGAGTCACTAAAAACACATCTATTTTCTCTTAGCATAGCTCTAAAGGCTTCTCTTTCTTCCTCATTTATTCCCCGAATATCCTTAACTATGTCATTCACAACTTCCTTAAATTCCGATTTACTCTCTTCTACCGTTGCTTCCTCCTCGCGCATCGTTAACTTCTGCACACCGACGCCATCATATACACATTCATAATTTTCCTCCCCATCTTCTTCATCCCATTCTCTCTCGATTCTATTGATATTGTATATCCGCCTCTCGCCACTCAATTTCTCACCCTTGATTGTTCGCCAAGTAAGCGATATTTGTTTACCACTATCCATATCTAATCCAATTCCCCGTATTTCCTCTTGTCCGAAGTCTACTATGGCCTTTATGTCCGTAAGCCAGGAAGCTCCTAGGATGATGTCAGAGCACAACGTTTTTAAGACAATCGCCCTCACTACAATATTTCCATTTGGTACCCGTATACTGAATAGAACTTGCCAATCAACCTTTTCGTGTTTACGACCCAACGCTCCATATGCCTTAAGACCAGTAACCGCTAGCTTTGCTAATATCAGTTTGGATTCTTCGAGCTCGGTATACATTTTCGAACTTATGCAAGAGAGCTCTGAACCTGAATCCACGAGTGCGGTATGCCCTTTGGTTCCTCCTATATTTACTTCGATACGGACAAATTTGTCTCTTTTTGCACTAGTTCTTGAAGTTTCTTCACAACTGAAATCCCACAATAAATCTCCGCGTTCTGCCAAGTAAGTTCAGTCAGTACCAATACTTGCGATTTTTACAGGTTCGCGCTCTGGGTTGATGAGAGTGGAAACTGAACAAATTTCCCCCTCACCCTTTATGCGTTTAAACTCGTCGAAGGGCCAGCAGTTCTTCCGTCCTGCATTCCCGTAATTTCCTCGCGTTTTGGCTCTCGCATTCTTTGATCATTTCGCGGTGGTGGTTGCCATCGTCTATGGGTATCATTGTTCCTCCTATTTATTTCGTATCCGCGACGGAATTCATTCGGCCGATCACGTGGGTTATTTTCCCTTCTCCCAGACACTCTATATTCTGACGTAGGCGGCTGGCGGCGTTCCGTGTCCTGAACTTTATTTAAGAAGCTCAGTGCTGCTTCTCCATTGTCAATATTGGCAGCACTGAACATCATTGCGACATCTGGTCGGAATTGTTTACTTATTAATTGTACCAGGACATTTTCTGGTAGCGGCTGGTCCAACAACTTATTTTCGTTTATGGCACGAATCATATGTCCTTCCATGCTAATCCCTCTATTTTCCACAAATTGATCTTCATAGAACCGCCTCATAACCTCCATCTGTCGGCTAGCACTCCAGTATTTAGCTAAAAATCGGTCACGGATCCTACTGAATTCTTCATCCTGAACAGAGGATGCTTGTAACCAGGCTGTGACTTTTTCCCCTACAGCCTGTTTGAAAAGGACGGTTTTAAATTTCTCCGGCGTATTTCGCAAATTAAAGTAAGATTCTATTTCTTTAATGAAAGCCTTCGGGTTTTGTTGGGTTCTCTCGTCATAGTGAGGTAAGGCGACCTCGACGCCATGGGAGAGACTGGAAATCTGTGGCACATTATGATTATTTCCGAAATTTTCCATTTTCTTTTCTAATTTTTCTTCTATAGCGCGAATATTCCCTTCTTCCCGTTCTAAAAGCCTATCCATATTTTTGGAGACAGAACTAATTTCCCTTTTTAGTGACTCAGTTTTTTCATAAACCTGCTTCTTCACATCAATCGTTTCATTCTCAATCAAAGAAACTTTCTTCGCCAAACATTCTGCGTTATTACTGATATCGTTCTGGTTCTCCTTTACTATCTCAATTTGCTCAACTATACTTTCGCGGTAACCATTTATCATCTCCATTTCCCGCTTATCCTGCATTGTTCGAGTTTCTAATTCTATCTGTACAGCTCGTACTTCTTTTCTAATTATAGTTTCTAATGCAGTACATTTGTTTAGAACCTCTATTCTGTTATCTTCAATTCTTTCTAATAGTTCCCTTTTATCTAAAACCGACCTTTCTTCAATTTTTTCTAATAGTTCCCTTTTATCGGAATCCGACTTTTTGTTCAATTGATTTAGGAGCCACATCATCCCCGTCTCACCTTCGACATTCGAATTATTTACCCCGTCAGATTTCACGGACTCCGACACGCTTAATTCGGGTCTCTCTATGATATTACTACCCATTTCCGAACCAATTTCACTTGTCTCCATGCCTGATCGCAATTTCATAAGCACAACACACAATGTTAATCACGAAAGATTTATTTTTAACAAAACAACACTAACCTACACTCAAGCATTTAAAACTCATACATACGTCAATTATAATTTCACTAGCATAAACATCTAAAAGACACCGCAATAACTTCTACTATCAATCAACACAATCACAGAAATACATTCAGTCATACCTACGAGTATTATCACATTCATTCCCCCAAAATATCATTTGAATTGGATGAAAGAATTGAAAGAATTTTCATTTAAATCTGCAGCTGAAAATGCAAGTCATATTTATGTTCCCACAAAATAGCGTTAGTACTGGTCCATCGATTATAAATCATTCTCATATTACGCAGACAACTTTGTGGACTCGTCATTAAAAATTTAATGTTATTCGTAGCTCCACGCTTTTGGGCGTCATTTTTAATGTGGCGTACTCTCTTATTTGTTGGGCGCCAGAGTGGATGTCCTTTTAGCCAATTTGTATTAGGGAGGGGAGTTAAATAATTCTTATTTAAGGTATAAAAAATATAGAAATTTATTTTTTACAAATTTTGGCGGACCGATCCTACTCAATATATATTTGTTATGCCACTGGCTACTCAGCTATGAAATCCAAAACCTCGGGTTGACCGTGGGATAAATTTGGTCGGAAAAATGACGAATTTACGTTGTCTGCGTAATCATGAGAATGTTAAGGACTACCATGAGTGGAACTTATCTGGTATTTTCCCCTTTGCGATGTCGTGTAGTCAGCTTTTCTGGACCCTGGCGGCTTCTGTCGTTTGCCATCGAATGATGGCGACTGCTATCTGTAGTATCTTCTTCAATGCCAGCGACTCCCTCCAGTAGTTTCATCGAGTGTCGCCTTCCGAATTTTTCCCTCGACTGTCTTCTTACGAATTTTGCCCTCGACTGTCTCTATCTCCGCTATCATGCCCTTTAAATAGTTTTGGGCAGTCGCGCTTCTTAACGGCACAAAAACTCCAAAACTTTCCCTCGCCAGGGCATCTCCATCAGGGGTAAGTGTCTCAGTATGAACATTCGTCACCCTCGTGCGTCAGAAGATAGGGGGTCCGCTCCTTTACTCTTTCACTGGCGATTCTGCAGGCCTGTCACTCATTTCCTCCAGATGTTCAACCCCGGGGGTCTGGACGTTCCTTACATTCCACATGGTAGTACCCAACAACTCATCATTACTCACGTGATTCACTGTCTAAATCGCAGTTTAAATTAATTGAGCCTATACTTAATAACGCGCTACAATGCCAATAAATGTAACGTTATTTCGCCTAATGAACTTTATTATAATTTCGAGTAGTAAGTACTGCTAAAGTTTAAAACAACAAGGAACCGTAATAAAGGTTGCAAAGTAGGTATAACAATCAATATTTCCTTATTATTTTAATAGTCGTCTTAAATTGTGTACATTTCCGCAATTAACACACTGTTATGTACAAATCGTGAAAACTATTTTTCAGCAGCTTCCGGCTTTGTGGCATCATCTGCAAATATATAAAAAAAATACAGGGCTAGGAAAGAATTAAATATTGTCATGAGAGGAAACGTACCTGATGCTTATTTCCTTCCCGTTCACACAGTTCAAGTCGCTAACTTCATCAGTGCTTTCATTTTCATTTAAACAGGAGTGTAATTTTATTCATGCCCCTTTGTCAATTTTAAAAACAACATTAGGTGCAAACCTTGCGTGAATTGACTAAATTTTCCTCGCGTACCTTATTAGCAGCCGTCCAGCTGTATTTGTTCGCTCCTAACGACAGCACGCGATCTACTTTACTATTTTACTAAGACTCTCGAACTAAACTAATTTGCATGAAGTGATATATTGGTATATTACATTTACTTGAATTTTGTCAACGGAAAGAACATATGTAGCAGGTACTTGTCCTCCCATGGCAGCATGTGAGAAACGATGTACCAAGTCCAGGCCAATTATCTATGCAATCTAATTTAATTGTGGCCATAAAACCGAAGACCCGAGAAATTGTTTTAATGATTTTTTATTGTTATTTAAATATTATGGCCCCTTCAACAGTGCAAGTCAATTAATGAATTGTTTGTAATATTTTGTTCCTTGCAACAATGCACAAAAATTTTGCGGTTTATTATAGAATATGACATTAATATTGGCTTTAAAAAAGTATAAAGAGGAATGACAACACCAAGCAGAAATTTTAGCAAGCTAAATTAAATAATGTATGATTAGCTACCTGAACGTACGAATTAATTTGCTACAAGTAAGATTATACATGGTGGTAGTAGTAATTAAAAATAAAGTTCTAATACTAAATTAAATTACTCAGAAATAATTCTGTTTCGTTCTCTTTAAATTCTTCTTAACTGAAAATTTAGGTTTTCAATAATTAATTTCTACCTCTGTGACGATTTCTCGTCCCTGAGATATAAATTGAACACTGTACCTACGCTGCGAGTCACATATATCTGCGAGAGTATTTTTGATTTTATAAAACCTTGTGGCATAAAAATGTTCACATGCACCAAAATATACATTACCATCTGTTTAATTACAAATCCGTTACAAACAATTACTTGGTATGTTTTGAATAGAATTGTAATAATTTACAATGGATTACTACCGCTGTGGGTGGTTATTCAAACAAAATTTTACTATACAACTCCAATGTGATGAGTGGGGGGTATTATAATTAATTCTTAATTCTATTATTAAAGATGGTTCCATTATTATAAATTGAAATTGATAATTCTTTTGATTTTTATGGTTTTATTTTGAAAGAAACTAATCAAATACTATTTATAATTATTAACTAATATTAAAACTTCAAATTTACATGTGTACAATTGTTAACTCCATTGTAGCAAAATCAAGTATTGCCCTAGCCCCGGAATCTCAGGTTGCCCGTGAGTTTAATAATACACGAAAATTTCTAACGGATTTTACAACTGGCCTGGGTATGAAAGAGTGCTGATTACCAATGTTTTAGCTGCGGTGAGCAGAGCTGGACCCGTCCTGGACCCCGTCGTTTTGATTATCGTAGCTGTTGAACGGCTCCGATATCACCTCTGTTGATGGTTAGCGACCTCGTAAGAACGTTGTTATTGTTGGTAGGACGTTGTTATTTTTGACATACGAGTCATATCGCTTATTGATGCATGCTGATAAGCGATGCTGCTCATCTCCTCTCCAGACTCGTAGTGCCCTGGCTTGCTGTCGCTAGCCTCTACAGCCCCTAGGAGTACCGTTAATTCCGGCATTGTCCTAGGGCCATAAATCCAGCCCTGTCAGCAACGTCCAGGCGGTCAGTGTGGAAATCGCAATCTTTCGTACCCAAACGAACATAAGAAAAATTACTTTACAAAAAAAAAATAACGCGACCACCTTGATTTTGCTATGTTGCGTTAAATTGATTTTAATACATGATTCTAATGTAATTTCGCTGGTTACATAAGCGATAATTACACCAACGATGAGCAGCGAGTTTTCTATATGCTCAAAGCACCAGGCGAACCAAAGGATTAGATCCAAGGAGTTTCATTCAAATATAACTTTCTGTGAAATTGTGTAACGACTTTTACTAAGTTTTAATGAAATATTTATTCAAAATCAAGTTAAATCAATAAAAAGACGGCCAATAAGTCAGCAATTAATTGTATTACTATTTAATTAATTTAAAGACGATGTTTCGTCTCCGATCTGAGACTTCGTCATGCATAAAATGATTATTGAATTATGACTATTTACATGAGAGAAACTTGGTGTCGGGACGTCCGTTACTGAAGGCTAAAGCCATAAAAATAATCTGCAACGTAACACCACTACGTAACTATTTTAATGGCAGATACCTCTAATTAAATTACATAATGTTTAGTGTAATGCGTAATTATAATTTTAATGTTTTATTTCATATTTTACGTGTATGTATTTTTTAATAATTACGTGTAGGAAAAATCGTCTGCTTCGGACTAACAGCAAATTGAGAATTCTACGTTTGATGAACGTTACGTCCAATGATTTTAATTTTAGTCAGGCGAGAAAGCGTAAGGGGATGTACTGTTCCCAGTAGATTCGATCCTGACAGTCGCGGTGGAATACATGGGCAATAAATCTTGGAAGAGGGAAAGCCGCTAAGTTTGGGGACAGATAAGTGAAGAAGGAGAAGCCTTTTTCTTTTATATAACCGTGTCTGTCGACCGTATACCAGACAGGAGATCTAAAACCGAATGCGATGTTTATGACAGAAAAAAAATAGAATAATTGTTTCGTGATCGGTGACTTTGCCCCAAGATTGCACTGTAAACGGCCGGGTTAAGAACATCCCCTACTAAATTTTAAAATTCTAAAATATATGGTGTGAAACTGCGCGGGTGAAATGATCAAGCATAGGACGAAGCGGGAAAACCATGTCCGATAAAAGGTAAAAGAGAGAAACTTTACCGACGTGAGTGGTGGTACATATTTTGAGATGGAAAGGTTATAAAAACAAAATCACCAGTCTTGCAGCGCGATCGCAGAGAGGAAACGTTTTCTCCGCGCCACAGATGACAAACAATCAGTCCTTGCAGTGCCATCGACAAAGAAACTCCCAAGTCTTTTTAGCAGCGCAATCGTGTCATATACATCTCCCGCTTCGTCGTTGTGAGGCAACACAACAACAGGGGGAACGCAACCAGATGGTCCAGCTGCTGTGACTCGACGCGGCCACGATTACCAGTCAGGAACACCGCAGACGATGGCAATGATATCTTCTGCCAGAAAAACCAGGCTGGGTAAAATACAGAAGTTTTCGTTTCTCTCCCTGGCTATAGTATGAGTGCTTTTCTTTCGCTGTTCTCCCATTTAGACCGTTGCCCACAACATCCCTGATGTTTCAAAGTATCAATTTGCTGCTAGCCGGAGAATGTCAATAATTAAATAATGTCAATTAATTCTTCGCCAAGCATGCGATTCTTGTTAATTTTATGCACTATTTAGAATTAGTTTATATATATATATATATATATATATATATATATATATAGAGAGAGAGAGAGAGAGAGAGAGAGAGAGAGAGAGAGTTTACTTTTCATTTTAAATTCATTTCCATTTTTTATTTACTCATTCCAGCTATATTTTATTAATTTAATTATATTACGGTTTACAGTTAATATAGCGATATCATTGAAGTAACATTCGTATGACACATATTGCAGAACCTTGCAACAATAGTTGAAATTACTATTTCATAAATTATTTTGATCAAGAGAATGATGGTAGTGTTAGGTGAAAGCTCCTTGAGCTGTTTAACTTTATATATATATATATATATATATATATATATATATATGTGTGTGTGTGTGTGTGTGTGTGTTTACTTTTGGAGATTTCAGTACACGTATAGAGTTTTTCAATGAGTGCGAGTCGACGTTGAAATGGAATAAAACAAGCTGTGTGTGAGACATTAAAGAAATTCTTTTTTATTCAAAAGACTTATTTGTACCCTTTCAAATAAAAAGAGAATTTCTGTAATACTTCTTATGCACACAACTGTTTCTATTCCATTTCAACATCGACTCGCCCTGATTTCAATTTTCAACTGGCTAGCCAGTGGGGAAACAATTATAGCTAATGAAATAGAAATAAAATTGGTTTAATTAGTTCTGTATAAATAATTTTAAAAATCTAAACGAACCTAATTTATTACTAACAACCCTTTATCTCATTCCACAGTCTTGTTTTTCATTTAAACAACATAATTCTTTTGCTTAGGTATGCGTTTTATTTTATTTATAATGTTTTCATCGACTGCCTGGTCATTAGCGACCACCATGAAAATTTTTACATATTATTTTACAATTATTTATTTACATATTATTTTACAATTATTTATTTACATATTATTTCAAATTCCGTATTTCCAAAATAAGATTCTGGTAACGTCAATTTTTCTGTTTGTTAACCCGTAACCACTAATTAATTATTTGTCTTCATTATATTTAATTTTTAAATTTTAAAAACAAAATTACAATACATTTAAATTAAATAAAAAATCTTACTGTCCTTAGAAAACTCAATAATGTCTTTTTGATATTCATGGGAGTCCAAGATGGATTTGCAATTTTTGCCCTGTAGGTATTTTAGTTAGTGTTGGTAATATTTGCGACATTGGTTGAAGACATGGTCTATATTTAGGACCGTATTACACAGATCACATGACGGCGGGATGGATCTATGCAGTAGATAACTGAGCTTACTTTGCAGTGTCCAGTTCTTATTCTTTTAATGGCAACCTGTTCCTTTCTTCCCAAATCTGTGTTATTACTTAGTTTATAGAAGTCTCTGACGTTTTTATGAAGATCATTGGATTTTGAGGTTTTCCATATATTGTACTATTTCTTTATCACCTTGTTACATATGTTTCAACATATAGTTTAAAGTATGAGGTCTTATTAAGTTGAAGTCGTATAACGTATTCGTTTGTGAGGTTTTGATTGGTTCTTATGCTTCCTGGAACCCACGCCAACACCACAGTTTTACCTGCGGTCGTTAAGGTATGGTGCATTTCATGTATGGTATTGATTATTTCCATGTTGATTTTCCTGTTATAGATGTTATGTATTGCAGGCGGGAATTCGAGAATGTGACAAACGTGTTCAAATTCGTTTGCTTGATAACTTTCATGCCTGTCATTATTTCACATATTTCCTATGTTACATTTTATTGAATCAACATTCATGAATGAACTAATTCTTTTCTTCATATTTACTGGCACATTTACTCCCGTGTATTTATATAAACCAGTATTTTTTCTTTACTAATAATAATAATTCCGGTACTTGTAGCGTGACTTTATAATATTTTAAGAAATATATATTTTTATTTTAAGCAGTCATAAATGATGCCTTAATTAGTCATATTCTAACATGAAAAAAACTGACTTTTAAAAACTCATTTCTGAATACAACTGGGAAGGAATACTTTTTCCTATGTGTACGACTACTATTGTTATAAAATTATGTTTTCCGTCTAAGAAGATTTTCATATTTACAGCACACTCGTTAGTTATTGCTAAATCTTGAGATTCTTTAATTGGTGTCACGAGGGTTCTTAGTTCTTTTCTTCCCCAAGCACGCGAATCTTGTTCCTTTTATGCACTCTCTAGAATTAGCTTAATAGAGAGAGCGTTTTCGGCTGCCAATTATCTTCCTTTCTTTTCCTCTTGTTCCATAAGTAAGTACTTGCTTTGTCACTGCCGTGCAGTGCAGTAATAACTTGAAAATTACGCTTTGTTGGAGGGGCGGAAACTTTGGAATTCAGGGGCACAAACCGGCCCTATTCATTGTTTCTTATCAAATCGTACATTTATACGTATTCGTTCTTATTCTGCCCTTTTCGGCAAAGGCCATTGAAATGAAGTCCTGGAATATATAATCTCTAGAATACCCAACCAAAGATTCTGGTTCCTCGCTTCATAATATTCTTCCGACGAAGATTTTTACAATGTTGGAAATGATTTCAGTAAATCGATACATTAGATACCAGCGTTATACGAATTGTAGTAATTATATCCGAAAACATGATTGCTTAAACTTAAAGTATGTCCAATCCGTCATTTCTGTCCAGGCCATTTCGTCCGTGTAAGCTTTGTATAGTGCTCCAAGGCTAGAACTTTTCTTCCTATCGCCGAGTATTTCCATTTAGTTTCGACCCCACACATAACCCCAGCCCGTTTCTTAATTTTATCCTGGGCATTTATGCGCTCCAACCCAACTTGCTGCCCCGTATTCTATCACAGATCTAACTAGAGAAGTGTAAACAGCTGCCTTGGCCTTTCTTGTACTTCACTTCAATATCCTGTTTATGAAGTGTAACGACTTCCATCTCTTCCACGCTTGTAAGTTTACGAGTTCGACGCAGTTTAATTTTTTATTAAACGTTGCAAATTTCAACAAAAGGCAATTTTTCGTTTCTTATTTTATATTCCCTTTGGATAACGATTTTAGTTTTAGTATAAATAATTGTTTCACCCTTAAGTCGATTTATTTTCATCTTATTAATTTCTGTCCATTGATGTATCTTATCTAAATCTGCTTGATGAGCGATTTCATCGTTCATTTTCTCTATAGTTTTGTAATTTATACAGTCGTCCGCGAACCCTTTAATTTTATAATTTATTCTCGTCGACAGGTCATTAAGAAAAGCCTAAAATATTATTGGACCGATTACCCTTCACTGGATGTAATTTCTATAGGATCGGATAGGACTGGGACGCGATGGTTAAAAATTTTCCTAATTTATTCAATTAAGCGCGACCATCTATTCCCGATTAACTTAAGTTTAGGTACCAAAATATTGTCCGGTACAACATCAAAAGCCTTGGAGAAATCTGTAACTATCGTGTTGTGAAAGGGGAAGGGGGAGTTATTTTATCATTAATTATAACAATATTATTTAATTGAATAGTTTCTTCTTTAAATTTATGATTACTTTTATTTTAACACATTTTATTGAAAATAAAAAATAAATACTATATACAACTATGAACTAATACTATTGCTAAGACAATACCATAGTTGCAGTTAACAATTTAAGCAATGAATTTGCTTTGCTGCATATTAGCAGAATCAAGTATATTAGCCCTAGCCACGGATTCTCAGATTGCCCGTCAGTTGATTTAAATTCCAAAATTATCTAGCGATTTTATAATTGTCCGGAGTATGAAGGAGTGTTAAATACCGTGATGGATTGCTATGAGAGGTTGGTTGAATCACTACGACGAATGCTGGACCCATTGGCATTTATTGCGGCGAGATGAATAGGAGTTCGTCAGCCATGGGATGAGATTTTCTGCCGCCGACTTCGTAAGGAAGTTGACAAACTCACTTATTAGGACATACGAGCCATGTGTTAGGTAATAGACACCTATTGATCTCACAGATACGTTTCAGTTCGTGTCTGCACTCGTAGTGACAGACATTAACTTTATTTTTCTAATATTAATTATTTAAAACATATAATTCGTATATAATTGCGGCCATTACAACGTCTATTCTTCCTTCATCATCGACAATGTCCGTAAGATACTGACACACCGTTGCTAATTGGCTGTCGCTGTCTAAATCCATGTTGTCCCCTCTCTTCCCAATTTAGCATAATTCATTATAATTTTATAATTAAAGAGTGTAGGTCTTATTGGTGTAGATGAGGGGTGGCCAATCTTTTGCATGCCAAGAGACAATTTTTTCACAGACGATTTCAGATGCCTCGAGAATATTTTATAGCTTCTTGCTCAGGGTTAGCGGTTGTTAATAGATATGAGGATAGAATCTGCCAAGTTTAGCCGACGAAAAGGAATAGCTTTGAGGCAGTTAAATAAATAAATTAATTTACGCCAATTTAATGAAGCACCAATCTACAAAAGTCAAGAATGGTAAATACATCTCTGAACTACAGTTGTTGGAACTGAGAGCGAAATCAGCTTGAAACATGGAATTGTCTGTTCTTTTTGTCTGGTCATCTGTTATTAAAGTTTTCAATTTCCAACTTTTGGCCATTCATTGCAGTTATTTTTCATACATGCCTAATCGTACAATTATTTTTAACAATGTAAAGCGGCTTCCCGTCCGAAATACAAAAAGGCTCAAAGGTGTAATGCGTCACATTTAATCGTCCAATTCACCGCGTATGAACCAGCACCTCTGGTGTAGATGAACAAATATACACTGTAATGGACTCTTCGCTATAAGATATCGACGCAGCATGTCGTCAAAATTTCACAATATTAGGTATACTCAAGTTCGTTAGATGCAGGAGAAAAAATTCTACAAACGTTTCCAGGTTTATATTAGCTCTACCATTCTCAAAATTTAATATTCAGTTTATTTAATGCATGCACAAAATTACGCATCGTTAGATAATGCGCTGTGAAAGATGTCACATGGAAAATTGATCTCAATTTAACAAAGTTAATAGTAACTTTGTAATTGCGATGCAAGAGCTTTTAAATTGAAAAGACCTACATTTCATTTAATGGTATATTTCTCTACACAATTATAAAGCACAAAATGCATGAAAATACCCCATAAATATCGTTACAAAATTAATGTTATTCTGAAATATTGTTGTAATCACACATTTCGCGCTCATAAATAATTATATTGATATTATTTGGTGTAAATTCCAGTAAAACATAACTTAACAATGTATTTTATGTTTTTTGAATGACAAATTCCATTCATGCTTACCCTAATTATATCGTAGATTTTCCGGAATTACAACAAATACCTCCCTTAGAAGTACATTTTGGGAATTCGGTTTTCTGATGACTAAACATAACTTTTTAATCATAATTATACAAAATGAAATCATGGACTTTTCCTTATTTTTTTCACGTTGTTTCAAGAGATGTCTTGGATAAAGCGCTTAGAATGTGAATTCCGAAACTTCGTAGGATATTATGTTGCCATAGCAACGCCGATTTCAGAGTAGCCTGTCTGATAAATTCGTAGCGGACGAGATGACTGTTCAACGAGTTGCTGAAGTTTTTGTATTACACTTACGACAACCGGATATTACATTCCATCATTCCGCTTTTAGGAAGCGCTCTTTCCGCAAAAATAATGTGACTTCTCACTGAAGCAGTCGTTAGAGGCGCATTAAAAGGAAGAACTCTGCGGTTTCTTGAACTAAAAATCCACTCAGGATATTACGGGAAAGGGGAATTACTGTTTCGTAAAGTAAGGATTTAGCGAGTGACTTTCAGAGTAATAAATAACAAAATAAAATCGTTCCATGTTTCTACTAACAAAGTATTTAGAGCATAGTTTAATTCGATACATTGAAATCGTCCTCCACTCATACGGATGGCTTGCCGCTTTTTTGTTGATAAAAGTAATAATACTGGATGCAACATCATAACGAACTTAATTGCAATAATTTACATAATTTAGTCTAAAAACAAATATAATTGAATTTTCTGTAATATTGAGTTCCCGTGAATAACTATTTATAATTTACGTATTAATACATTTCAAACTATTTTCTGATTAAGAAGTTTTCTCTCCAACTTAAAAATGTTTAAACAATATGCAATTGGGCATTATTAAAAAATAGTTTCTGGGGATATTGCTCTCTAAATAAGTCAATGACGTGTCCTTGTTAAATCAAAGAATAAAATTTAATACTACGCTAGTTACTCTCAAAATATTTTTATAATCGTTTTAAAGATTATCCAATTAAGCTTCTATTGCAAAATCACGTTTTATGACCTTCGGAAATTTATTAAGGAATCGAGAAATAAATAGTAACAAAAAATTGTATTTATTATGTAGGTAGATTTACTCTAAACGTAATAATAAAATATCTGACAGATTATACATATGTTAAATAAGAACCTAGCAATGAGTCACAAAAATGTAAAATTAACAAAATCAATGGGAAAAAATCATTACGATGTTTCGTCCCTCTTTTCCAATTTAATAGGTATTCGTAAATTGTTGAGAAAGAGGTATAGAGAATTAAATTATTAATGTAAGAATAAAACTTTGTATACAAAGCCAAATTCATTATTCAATTGCAACAAGCTGGGGTTTAGAAATTTATTTACATAATATGCTAATTTTTGTAAGATATAAAATGAATATCCTGGAATTGTATACGTTATTCATAATAGTAAGTCAATTTACGTCTAATTGAATTTTTACGTCTAATTAATTTTTTTTGTGTAAACATCAAAACTTGACTGCCTCAGAGGACAGGTTAAACAGAAATGTTATTCATAGTACCCTACTTCATATAACAAATGTTTAATCTTAAATTAATAATTAATATATTATGTATCCATTGTTTTAACAATTAATGTACTCCTGATGAAATACGAAATGAGGAACCATTTATAATCTCTACTTATTTATCAGTTATTTAAGTCTTCAATAAATAATGCAATAATAAATAAATAAAAAGTACAGTGTGTACAGTGTATAAATTTATTGCTATTTAATTAACATAAATACGACGTTTCGTCCCCTTTTGAGACTTCCTCAGGCATATTAAAAACATAATATTTATATTATTAGAATATTATGTACGTAGTATGCCAGACGAAGCCACAAAAGGGAGTCTAAACGTCGTATTAGTTAATTATATGGTAATAAATTTATATGCTCACTTATAGACCGTCTTTTTATATATTAGAAACCTAAATTAAGAAAACTTTGCTTGAATTATTTAAGTTATCAGACTTATGGAAGGCTAAATTTTTACCATGCAACTTTTTTTATTGAAATATAGACTTAGTCTACATCCAAACGCAAATTTCTAATTTCGTATTAATAAATACGAATATAGTTAATTTGTCATAAATCTTAAACACTCCTATTAAAGTAAACGAAAAATTCATAGACACAATTTTATGAACTATTAACGAATCCCCACACAGTATGGCGTTTTACGTAAATTTTGCACTTACAACTCAAGGAAACAACTATTTATGATACGAAAACTTTATCTGAGTTTCAGGTCTCAATGTGCGCACTTATCATTCTAAACAAAACTAGTAGTAAAACATGTCATGTCCTTGTTTCTTAAATGTTTTACGGCTTTCCGATCTTTAATATGGCTATCATCAAGTTTACGTTAATACTCCTCGAAACTGAACGTCGTAAAATAAAATCGTAAACGCAAAGTCACGTCCGAAAATATCCGTAAAATAAACTTTGCCCTCTTTATATTCTCCTTCGAATGTTTTTCTTTCTCGTTTGTAGGAACACTGTGAGGCATGCAATTCAAAAGTTCGTGCGTCGCTATATCTTTTTTAATATTTTTGTTGTTTTCATCCATCGCATACAATCCCGCGCAGATAATGTCATAAATAGTGTACTTAAATGTATATGACATAAAGTCAGAAGTTCATAAAAATCGCAATTAAACCGTATTTATGATAAGTCGCTTAGGTCACAGTTCAAATTTTCACCACAGGAAACAGAATGTATAATATTATTCAGACACAATCAAGAAATAAAAATCTAAGATTTTTTAATACCACTATAATACTAGGAAAGTACTTCACGCCAAATTATAGACGTATTATACAAAAGCAATGAATGTAAAAAGGACGACTCAATGACCTAAACTGAACATCCTATAAGAATTTGGTAACGGGCAGACAATTGATACTGTTAACATATAAAGCCTTAGTACATTCAAAATTCAACATCAAAGAACTCGAAGTTCTTCATAAATCAAAGTATGAGGATATCTACAAGGTGGTTTCACACAAGCTCCATCCAAAGCTAACAAAAGAACCTACGTTAGCACATCTCTGGGAGAGGCGAATCATAAAATATCATCTCAAAAAATGCTACATTCGCCCAATAATCCAACATTATATCATGAATTATTTAAAGTTAAAAATGATCACCCACGCTACATTCCCTTGTATATAACAGCTAGAAGAACGCATGTAGGGCTAAATTTTATGTATACCAAGAACTGGACCCTAAAGACAAAACCACACATATGTATTGAGCACATCCAATGCAATTATCGATGAGTGGAATACCCCCATAAATCAAGTACATTTGATTAATGAATGCCCCAAATATCCCAAATACAGACTAAAGTAAGGACAGGATGTTGTTCTGGTATTCAGTCTTAAGACTGGTCCAACCTATAATGCGCAAGCCTTTTCATTTCCGTATAACTACAATATTCTCCCAATATTCTTAGCGTATTCCATCCGTGGCCTCCCTCTTCTGTTCTTACCTCACGCATTTCCCCCTAATGTTAATTTTACGTGAACCTCATGTCTCAAAACGTGGCCTATTAATCTATCCCTTCTCTTGGTCAACGTCCTTCATATTGTTCGCTCTTCCCCTATTCTGTTAAGAACTTCCTCGTTAATGATTCTATCCACCCATCTAATTTTCAGCATTCTCCTATAGCACATATCTCAAAAGCTTCTACTCTTTTCATTCCTTGCCTGTGCTATCCTACTCTATATGCCTACTATACTTCTACCATCCCTAGTTATTACGCTTCCCAAGTAGCATAATTCCTTAACTTCCTTTAAATTATCCATTCCCAATACAACACAACAGCCTATTATTCCACTGTTTCCCATACTACATTTTATTACCTTGCCTTTCCCTCTATTAAACCTCCTATTAAACTCTTCCTCCAAGACCACGTTCATACCATTTATTATGGTTTCCAAGTATTCTTCTGACTCCCCTAATACTACAAAGCGTACAGTTTGTATTTCTTCTCCTTGCAGTATGATTCCTTTTACATATTATGTTTTAGCTTTCTCCATCGCCTGTTCTGTATATAATTTAAACAGCATGGACTCCTGTCTTGATTTCTTCTTTCTTTCTTGCCCTTCAAGTCTAACTACTACGTTTTGCCTTCTGTAGAGGTTATGGGTTTGCCTTCTTTCTCAATATTTTATTCCAGTTCTATTACAAATTCTCAATAGTGTGTTCTATTTCGCATTATCAAAGACGTTTCATAAATCTTCAAATGCCATGAACGTAACCTGTTTTTTCTTATCCTGTCTTTTAGAGTTAAACACAATGTCAATATTATTTCTTTTATTCCTTTAATCTTCCTGAAACCAAATTTATCTTGCCCTAACTCGTATTTTTTGTCGTTCCCTCCTCCAATATGCTATTTTTGTTAATATTTTGCTTAACTAATTGTCCTGTGCTGTTCGCAGCCCCAGTCTTCTTTGGTATGATTATAATTATGCTTTTACTAAAATCTACTGGCATTCTTCCCGTTCATCCTGAACAACCATATTACTTATTCGCCCTATGATCTTATCAACTTCGCTTGAATGTTATCAGTTCCTGGCGCTTTACATTTGCTCAGATCTGTCAGCAACCTATAAAACTATAACTTTAAATTCCCCCCCCCCCCAACTCTTTATCATTCACCTCCTCTTCTTCATCTATTACTGACTGATATAGATTTCCACCGTGATACAGCTTTTCTAGATATTCCTCTCAGCTTTCTGCCTTTTCTTCTTTATCTAGAATTGGCTTCCCGTTGGCCCTCCTGATATTCTTGCTAATATTTTTCCTCTCTTCGAATATCTTTTTGATTTTCGTATTTTCCGTTTCACCATGAAACCTTCAACCGCTTTGTATTTGCTTTAGAGAGAATCCTCTTTGGCTGCTTTGCACTTCCTATCTATCTCATTCTTCAAGCGTCTGTATTGCTCTTTACAATTTTCATCTCTCGCGTTTTTTTATTTACGTGTTTCATCAATTATTTTTATTATTTCTCGTGTTACCCTTATTTCCTATTGGTCTGAGCTATTCTTCCTACTTTTTACGTTTGCTTATATAGTCAATTTTCTTTCAATATTCTTCTATATTGTTTCTTTCTTCTTTCCCTATTAATCTACTCTTGATAACTGTTTTGAAACTCTGAAGCACCTCCAGTTGTTTCAGTTTTTCTAATTCCAATCTTTTTGTTTTCATTCCTTTCTTGAGTTTAATCATTTTCAGTCTGCATTTCATAATCAAGAGAATATGGTCGGTGTTTACATCTGCTCCTGGGTACGTTTAGCAGTCCAGTACCTGATTCCTATACCTCTGTCTCGCCATTATACAGCCTAATTTTTACCTGGCCGTGTCCCCCGGCTTCTTCCATGTGTAGAGTCTTCTTTCATGGAAAGGACAAAAACTTAGAATCCTTTCTGGATTACAATCAATACCAAAATGACATACTTAATTTTTATGTATAAATCAAGGTATTGAATATAATTAAGTGTAAATTATGTTGTGATTTCACCCTAAAATAGAACGTCTCTCAAAGCTAAAAGTTTTCCCTTCCTTTATTTGTTAAAGAACAGAAACTGGGCAGAATCATTATAATATGATACTAGTAAAAATTGCCACTAACGTGCAACTAATTAAGACACTTGTAATGAGCGACTAGAAACTATCCGCTTCATTGAAATATTTCGGGACTTGTCACATTATACGGCATGGTTATGCGAAATTTTTCGGCCTTATACCTGTGGCACAAATAAGTTTGGTGAGAGAGGGACAGTAAGCAAGGAGACGAGCGTGGAACGTGGCGGAGGAGATCCTGAGATGCAGATCCAGATTTATAGCCAGTACCAGTCACTTAAGTAGTTTCATTCTTGTTTCCTGCGAATTGCAGCCCATACGATTTGTGCCACTGTTTTAAATAGCCACCCAGCCCTGAGATTAATTGCTCATGATGTTGTAAATTCTGTAAATATCTATTTGTGTTTAATAATAATAGTTTTAAAGGAACTTTATAAATTAACATTAATATTACCTAGAAAAAAGTCACTTCTTAAAATCATTTAAAAATGTATTGCGGACACAAAAATTAAAACAAAAAACGTAGTTCACATCTGTTGCTAATGACCAGTTAGTCCATGTGACCTTTATATATAAAGTGGGAAAAAAGTATATATTTATTAAAAATTTCATCCATTGAATTATTCTATAATTTGAATAATTCGATAAGCGTTGCATAATTTTTATTTGTGTTATATAGAATAAGCTCGTAACTTAGAAATATAAAATACTATTGAATAATTTTAAGCAAATTTTCAAAAAACTTTAAACGCATTCAATCAATTCATATAAATTAACTTATTATGTATTATATATATTTTACACATACATACCCACCCACACGCGCGCTTGCAGACACACATGTATAATATGTGTGTGTATATGTGCATGTTGTTGTTATTATTAATCTGGATCTCGGCGTAGTATGTCGGACATTGCCGTGCAGAAGCGCGTTGATCATAGGAAATGTTAGAGATGACGGCCTAAGCCAAAATGACTCAATCTCACCTGATCTAGGAGGAATTAATTTCATCTAGATATGATTCTCTTTTCTGTTCAAAGTTTCTTCACGTTTGTGTTCTCAACCCATAATTGTCTATCAGCCATAAAATCAAAAAACGGCATTTCTTGAGAGCTCAGTATATTCTCCTCGCTTTTAGAGTGAGTTCAACGGATTGATACTTTTCGGTAAAGGTATGGTTTCCTAGGAAAGCGTTGTGCGTCAGTAGCGGACATTTGAATCAGAAGTGACTCTAATTCGTAAACTGCTTGAATAAAACTCCTATTATTATGCAGCACCTATTTATTAGTCTTATTCTCACGAATAAAACACAAATAATGAACAAAAGTCAGAAATGGAATAACTTAAATAGAATACGTTTCGTCCACCAACTTTAGGAAAGTACTGTTCCTTAATTAGTGAAGGGAACTTAACTATGTAAATAAAACGGAAACATCTTTTTTTAATGAATTGAGCAATATAAAAACTAAAACTAACGTTAATAATGTAAATAATTTTAGAAGTTTAGTAAAATATATAATATTTGGATTTAAAAATCAGTTTAAAATATCCCAGAATTTTACTGTTGATATTTACGCCATCTTTCAAGACTCGATATTTTTTGTAATAATAATTAAATTTTCTAAATTTTTTCCAATGTGAAATTAACATATGTGTTTAAATAAAAGGGATAAATATAGTTTTGTTAATGAAATGTCCAATGTCGTAGTAATAGCTAATTTAAGTTCACTTTCTGTATTTATAATATAATTTAATAAAAAAATTATAAGTTACGTTAATAATAATAATAATAAAAGTAACAACAAAATATTTAAAAGCTTCCCCATATAGTGTACATATAGGTTAACTCTGTATCAAATATGTTGCGCTCTAATTCATTAAAGTATATAATGTTTGGTATCATTTTTTTTTGTAATGGTGCGTAGAATTGATATCTAAATAATATTTTTAAGTAAAATGTCACATAAAAATCTATAAGTATAATCGATACAAGTCCACTATGTAATTAATCCTCTTACTACCTGCTCAGACGGCCAACCCTTACACCTGCTGTTTGACCGTAAACGGGACATCAGTGTTAACGTCGTTCTAACTTTACATCCAGATTGGACGTTTCCATCAAGCATGCAGCATTACGTCCGCTACTGACGGACATCGCTTTTCTAGGAAACCATAGCTTAAGACACTGTTCGACCGTCTTTTTAGCTCAAGCATTTGCCAGCCACGGCTCATAAGAAAAATTTCGCTTCCCTCTAAATGAATATTATATTAGTTCATTTTACATAAAATAATTGATCGTTACAGTTGGTATCAATACTGTTTCCAAACGTTTTTTCTATACTGTAATGAATATGGGGGATTACTGGTTTGAAACAAAGAATTGTTATATATTAAATGAGAATCCATTAAATTTACAATTATTAATTGACACTATACAATAATATAATCATATTCAAATTACGATGCCGGTCTATTTTATAATTAATAATATATACTTTATACAATATTTACAAACATTTAGAAACAACGCGGAATTGGCAGTAGGCGAAAATGTGCAGAAAGTTTACAAACAGAAAAATTGTTGCTTTAGCTTTGCCCGGAACTTGCCGCTGGAACCCAACGCCCACCTTTGATGTTGTACCGGTACCAACAAACTCATTTAAACCTACTTGTTGGACAATGAACACGTCGTTTATTTAGTCTTCTGATATCCTGCCACGGACAAGAGCAATCATTTCGTCCTGAATCAACCAACTCAAGACCAGTTCACAGATCGAGTCTCCCTTGCTCTTACTATCAATCACGCTCTAAGTCTGTCACCCTCCATCATTATCCAAATGTTCATTGCCAATTGTTAACCTCCAATCTCTTAATTACCAACTAATTATTCCTGAATGTCCGAAAATCAATTCTCGTCCGTTTTTAATAATTTACACCCCCCCTCCATCTTTTGATTTATGTTTAGACTTTAGGAGTAGTCATCAGCTTCACTTATTACCAATTTTGGGGGAAAACACCAGGTCTTGTCACAGTCAGGTGTCCCGGATTTAAGAAAACCCAAGTTGGTGCCGAACTATCTAGGCTGTATTACTTTGCCTGTAACTTTATTCAACTTCTCTCAGGCAGCCTGCCTTTGATTTCGTACCACCATATTCCATATTTTTTTTGTATTTTCCCATTAAAATATCATGTTTAAATGTTTATATTCTTACAAATAATTAAATTATGGTTCTTTACGTTCAGATTTCTAAATATTTGATAATTTTCATAATGTAAAAGAATAATTCCTGTAACGTGGACAACTCAAATGTAGCCTGTCTACATAATCTTATTTACCGTGTCGTGAGTACGGTACGAACCATTTAAAAGTTTATTAGGAAACTTACCTCCTATTACTGCAGTTTTGTCTGACATTCACACTGTTAAGTTTCAATCTGCATTCTTCTGCCCCATGATACTTTCTTATTTCATTGGCAGCGTAATCCTGGGTAAAATATCTACCAAAAGCATTCAGTATCGATTTAACATTGATTTTGAATCCCAGAACGTAATTTCCTGATTTGAAATGGGTGTTCTATATTCACAATTTCCTATTTTATAATCTGTTATCTTATATCCGTTTACATACATTCTGTTTGTTCTTCGTCCACAATAAAAGACTGCACAGGTGTATAACAAAACTAAGAGTTTGATTGTATAGTTTTATTGTTTCCGATTTTTCTTTCCTGATTAAAGATATAAGGGAATTTAAAATCTAATTATTCCGTTTTATGGTCCGAAATATTTATTTTCACTTTCGCATGTTGCAGGTGTTGGATTAACGACAGCAAATATATACCTGTGCTGATTGCTCCTGTGTGTATATCTATGGTGCTGAACCTTGTTTTCTTGTGCAACATTGTTCGAGTGCTCTTGGTTAAACTTCGTGCTGGACCAAGAGTTGGATCCACGAGGCCATCCAGTACCCTCTTACAGGTATTATTATAATTATAATCGTTATTAATGTAACTATAAAAACAGTGACTACAACTGCTTAAATATTATTATTACTGGTTATCAAGTCCATACGCCTTTATAGTAATTTACAAAAATATATATATATATTTTACAGAGTTGTACGTCTAGTTACACGTAGTAAATTAATCAGTGTTCATGTGGCGTTGTGTACTATTTCATTATTTTATTCACAGGAGAAGGCTTGTATTTTGTCTCTGTTCTCAAAGATAAAATTACTCTGGTCAAACATCCAGATGATATCCGATCTTCTTGAAAAGTGTGTAGATGTGGTTTCTCAGACACCTAGAGTTGTTGACCCTGGTTGTACAGCGATCCTCTCGATAACTGCTCGACGAGAATTACTCATAACTTTTTTCGTTCTCGTATGTCTCGCTAATTATAAATTATTGAAACCTTGCAATGTTAGGTTGTTGCTTGTACTGTGAGCTGCGATAAAGTAAAATTAATTAATGAATATTAAATGTATTCTTAAAATGGTTCTTTTACTTACCTTCTCGAAAAGACATTTGAGAAATAAGGAAGAGGTCCGGAATCGTGGTGTGTTTATAAAGTTTTCCGTTCTGAATAAAAATGACACTTTGGCCTATTATATGTATCCAGATACAATTGAAAAATGAGTAAACCACGAGGTATGATTAAAATATACGTTTTAAGTGCAGTTTTGTCTTTATAAGTATATCCTACTTTTTCAGGTTCGCGATTATAATATTTTTTATTATAATTTTAGGAGCAAATACATCGATTGCTGTATTCGATTATTTGTGGATTTATTTATTAATAATACGTACCGTGTTACTATGTAAATATTTTTCAATTTTTACAATTATCTTACGAAACACAATAGTAAATGAAACAATTTTTATTTTAATGAAGTATAGCGTAGTAATTATTTGAAGAGTTAAATTAACACTAATTTAATAATGTAATAATGTGAACACAGTGGTGAATCCAGAAAAGTTTAATAATTATTTAATACAACATTGAATCGTTTCAGTCTAGTTTAATTTATATCTGTTACTTTGTAATTACGTCTTTAATAGATAATAATGGATTCCGAGTAATGATTTATTCAACAATAATTATTATAACGTTATTAGAATGAACATCGTGTACACAATTCCAAACAACATAATAATTGTTATCTGAAAATACAAATTTTGTTGTTCAGAAAAGGGTAATTCGTGGTTGTATGAGAGATTTCATTTCTGTTGGTTTTACATGAAAATTAATAGATTAAAATATTTTACATGCAGATATAACAAAGCATTGCTCAGTAATTTTTTTATCAAATTTAAACGAAAGAACGATATGCTGTATATAAATTGATTAAAATATTTATCTTAAAACCTGTTTTCAGTTATAAATAATAATAATTCATCGCGACAGCTGTTAGTTTTCCTTTAATAATATCAATTATTCTACAAAATGCATTTATTTTTGAAACATTAGTTTGCTTTGTCCCCCTTTTCCTCCAACCACCTTCCTTCCTCCACCTCGTATCTGCCACTACCGAAGGTATTTATTTAACATTGATAGCTGAAATTTTAAGAAAATAGCAGCCAGGAAAGAAAGATGAATGACTTTTCATGATGAAGTGAAATAAAGGATAGAGTTAAACATGTATTAATAGATGTAAGGCAAACATTGGCTCATTTATTATTATGTCATAAGAGAACACAAAACTTTATTAATAAATGTAATATTAAGTTTTGAATTAACTTATCAGCATGGAAATCTTACAGCCGGAAATGCAACTGAACCCTTGTCCAGAGGGTCCAAACTTTGACAGTAAAGAATATGATCTATTAAATTATAGGCGGCCCTGAGCTCAGGATGTACAAGGGATGGTAAAGCCTCGTATTGGACTGGGAGTCGATTTGGATATATCAGATGGTAAAGCTCTCGTGTTCCAAATAATGGTCGGTTCAGTCCAGAATTTTCCATCCTGATCTTTTGAATCAAATTCTTCATCTATGTAGATGAGCTTCTTTTAAAAAATTCAACTGTTCTTGGATGAAGTTTTGAATTATCGAGCCTTACCATCATTTAATTTTTGCTAATGAAGGAAAAAAATCTTTAAAAAATAATAAAAAATAAACTGTATTTTCCATAAGATTATAGAAGATACGTTTTCGCTAAATTCAAAATTTTCAAAATAATCAAATTAACATGATTAATATTATAATTAAAATACACTTTTTTATTTAAAATTTGTTAATATGTTTGGAATTTCTTGATGTCACTTTTATACCTATTTCAGTCAAAACTTTAAGTTGTATCTCATTATAAATAATTTATCTTAACATTTTTTAGAATGAAATTGTTTTGAATATCGAATGTTAATTGACGTACGTACTTAATTTATTATAGTTGGCTTCAACAAGGTCATGAAGAATTTTGTTAGCTCTATATTTAATTTATTCCACAGATTTAATGTAAATCTCCTTTTTATTTTTTATTAATGTAGTACCTGATGTGGTTAAAACGTTGTATATTCATGATATATAATTCATAAATTTACTCGTATTATTCTGTTTTAAATTGAAACTATTCGGACTAACTCGCTGATTTCTTTTTTTATTTGTACTTCAGTTTAAATAAATATAAATTCCTGAAAAATGGTAAGTTAATGCGTTTGCAAATTAATTTAAGTACGTTCCTGCTCACAGAGTTTCTTAATCTGAATTACTACAATTATGAAAAGTTTTATGTTCCTGTAATTTGCTTCCACTAGGCCCTGCGAGCTGCCCTATTGCTGGTTCCACTTCTTGGGCTGCATTATCTCCTCACGCCTTTCAGGCCAGACAAGGATCATCCTTGGGAACGTGCGTATGAAGTCACCTCTGCCATTACAGCTTCCTTCCAGGTAGCAGAAATATAAGTATCAGAATATTTAGGAGTTATCCCTTATACTCAAACTTCATTTTAGTAATAAAAATATTTATATATTCTGGGTCATATTAATAAAGGAATAAATTTTACGCTAGAAATTAATAAAATAGATAAAAAAATTGTTTCCGATTGTTTTATTATTTTTTAATATAATAGGAAACAAGTATTTTGCGACCAGTAACAGACATTTATTTAAGAAAATACAATTAAAAATAGAAACGACGTTTCTGTGCACTTTGGTATCTTCGTCAAATTGCGACTTTTCCTAACTGAATCAACTTTTTTTCTTCTTCAACAATTGTTATAATCTGTCCAATATTTTATATTTGCTAAACAGTTTTCAGCAGCATTTGTCTTAATGGACCGCTTGGATGAACGATTTGTTTCATTCAAATCTATTGAATAATTACGATGCTGAATATGACGTTTACGACTAATGTTGCAGTTCTTTACGAAGTTTATAAACACTATTCAGTAGTTAAAGAGGGTACATAAGAACCATTTTACATTTTTAAAATGATTCTTTGGAATATTTCTTCTAATACGACTCAGTTTTCTTCTAAAAAGAAAGAAACAAAAAATAAAATGATATAAAATAATATTGTTTGGATTTCATTTTATGTAACAGAAGAAGGGTTACTTAAAGAATATATTAATAACAATTTAACGTTCTTATTAGGAAATTGTTATATGAATAAAAATAGTTCTTGACCTTTTTACAGACAAATTTATTTATCCAATCTAAAGATTAAATACGTTTCGGTATACGTGTAAGAAAGCAAGAACTGCTTGGTTTGGATTAAAGTGTAATGTGCTGCTTCGGAACCCTTGTTAAATTACTGTGCTTTTAAAAATATGTTGAGTGTTACCTATGTTTGGATGTTATAATTTGAAAGAAAAATCTGAAGAAAGTGTCAATATACACCGAAACGTCGGTTATCTTTAGATTGGATAAATAAATTTTCTGTAAAAAGGTCAAGAACTATATTTATTAATTTAAAACAGACGTTCAATTAGAAATTGTTATAATATTTATATAAAACAGTATTAATTGCCGAAAGCACTGTGGAAACTATCTGGCCTCTTTTCCATATCTTGGATACGCCGTCTTGAAGCCTTAAGTTTTGAAAAAACGTGACCGATACAAATGTATACATTCATTGATAAACGATGCATTGTTGTGACGCTTTCATCCAGCTTCTTATGAGTAGTTCACTCGGTACACTAGTTTAGTCAAGTCTGGCCGACAGCTTTTCCAGTAATTGTTGGTTCTGTTCCTGTTCTAACCGGCCTGTCAACTCCAAATCGTCTCATTGCTCCATGAAATTTATGCGAAATGATTTTAATGCATACCATTTCAACTTTGAGACATAGTTTCATCGCCTAGCATCACCATGTCATCAACACTTGATTTGGTCACTACATTTTGCAGACGTAGTGCGCTGTCGGGTGATATCTGACTTCATTGGATTTATGAACAAATAAATTCTACACGCATCACACTACACTAATCTGTTGTAGATTTATGATCCACCAAAGTTTTCTTAATTTTACAGTGATCTTAGGTGTAGTCAATATTTTAAACTATATCATATAGCTTCACGTTTACAGCTTAAGTGAATAATTTAATAAAAGTGTTGCATGCGTTTGTAACAGAAGTTAGATCTAAGCTAGACAGAGTCGGAACCATTAAGAAACTCTGCTGGTTATTTAAATGACGACTTACGAGTCATCTTATCGGCCAGAAACGAAACATTATGGTTCGGTACTATTTCATTGGACGAGGCTAAAGAAGTCCAGAACTGTCGGAAAACTCTTTCCAGATTCTTTCAGTCACACATGCATTCAGATTCTTTCGGGGATATTTTCATTCATTCAGTGAGTGATTGTTACGGATTCAATTTCTTTAGAACTCATTCAGCAGAGGCTCGCAAAATTCATGGGCTAATTGACGTGCAGCCTAAACCCGACGCAGGAGCGTCTTCAACTTGCAACCCCGGAAAAACAGGAACTTAGGAACAATAAACCAGCAGATCAGCCACAAGGACGTCAGGGATGATCGACAACGCCTTGGTGATCCACCAAACCTTTCTGTTTCTCGCCTCTGGTCGTTTCTGGTTAAAGTGTTCTCGGCCCTCCCATGGTTTCGCCGTTTGCCCAAATATTTAATATTTCTCTGAGACAAAAGGGTCAATTTAAATTTAAGTGTAATTAACTTTTTGTTTATTTTATATTATTAGTTATTATTCAGAACATTCCCTTAATTTAAATCTATAATATAACTTATTAATTCTTTATCCATTTCATAGCTCATCACCATAATTAAATTTAAAAATTCATAATGTACACCCCAAAGATATGTTTTCTATTTTAGAACCTGTAATAGGATATATTCTGTTATGAGTATCTCTCTTGTAAAGGGTGTATGATACGTAATCTATGAACCAATTTTAGTTATTTTATTTCTGATTCGAAATTTCACTTGGGTCCTGTACTAAGAAAATGGAAAACTTTGGACCATTTAAATATTGAAAGATATGGTGGTGGCTAAACTCAGGGTATTCAAATTAACTATCAGGGATGAACTGTGGGATGAAGCAAACAAACGGGTAGTAGAGATCTCGCAAATTAAGTTGTGCCAGAAAACCAACTTGTTTTATTTTCTTGTATTCTTGATCACACCATACGGCAGTTACGGGTTGGGACGTTTTCATTACTCCTTTACGTGTAATCTCAGCAGGCAGAAGACAGTGTATTTGCACTGCCTGGCGTCGAGGAAAATCAATTTATCCCATTCCACGAAGATGATAATATCTCAGTCAAGAAATTTAGTTGAAGTGGTAGAATTTCAGATGGGCTTGTATTTTCCTTTCAATAAGTTATTGAAAGCGTCCGCTTCTAGTATTTGCAGATCTTCTCCTTTCAGAATACGAATTCAACTGTACTATCTTTCCTTCTCCTTCCGATTCGTGATACGAACTGCCTGTTTTGTCTCCTTACAACATTCCATCTTATGTTTCTGCCGACCCACTCCGTGGGTAAACACTACTACGCGTGACGTATCTACACCAATCTCATTAAATTTTCCAAGATCGCGGGAACCAAAATTCTGAAGGAATTTTCTACAGGTCATCGTCTTCCGGTGAGTGACCAGCCTTAATCCTCAATTTTTTTTATAGGCACGAACTTATGTGTCCCTATCGCGCCTGGCCAAATGATGTAAATTCCACAGATACGCCGCCAGAATGTCTGAATATATTGGTGTCTAATTGTTGAAATATTTTATAGTTAACTATAAAATAAAACGGTAATATTCCTCCGAGCTACACACTACGCGGAATCATTGGTTAGCACGCGCCTATGGTCACTGCTTTTCTTAATTTTATATGGTTTTTAATCCAGTGACCTTATATAAATACAGGTTTCTACAGACGCAAAAAATTATAATTTTGCCGGTTTGATCCTTTAAACTGTTTATTTTAGCTACAATGCGTGACACCTCCGGCTTAAATTTAAATCCGAGCGGCAATTTAAATTTCATATATTTAACGCTTCCAGAGTAAGTCAAACCATCGAACTTAAGTTCCACTGCCCTTATATTAATGTAGAGAGCTTCGTGCTTTTCTTTGGTGGATAAAGGAAACAAACACTACATAAAGTATGTGTGAACAAACCAAGATATTGGACATATATTTGGTATGAGATACATTTATTAATTTTACATATGTCGTCATATTGCATAAAATTTGTAATAAATCACTAATCATATATAGTAAAGTATTACATACATGATTGTTGATAATTCATAATATAACATATTTAACATTATTAAACTAATTGTTTAAAATTAATATAATACATTTTATAGAATATCATTTAAAATTTTGTGTATAATGCTTTCTTCTAATATGTGATAATAATTAGTACATAGATGTATCATATAGATGTTTCTGTTATTGTTCCAGGGTTTGTGCGTGGCAACTCTCTTCTGCTTCTGTAACGGAGAGGTAATTTAATCATATGCATCAACGAATCTTCAATATTTATTTGAGTAGGTTTTACATTACAAAATTAAAGGTAAAAATCATTGTTCTTAGCTTAAGTTTCTACTTGTTCTGAATCATGACGTATTGCTGATTTAAGAGAATTTGTGAAGTAATAAAAGATTAAAAGAACATTTACAGTTAAATGAAATAACAATAAGTTTGCACGACATTCAAATATCTAATTTTGAAAGCGAAGGAGGAACCTCGCGTGATTCGGGCAGATGTATTTAAAAATATTGCCCTCATTTCTGAAGTTATACAGTCCATATGACATAAAATCAGAATGTTATTCTAGGTATAAGAGAATATTTAATATAGCTTTATGGCATGTACTTAAAAATATTACAAACGCGTAAAAAGTAGAATACTTTTTATAAAATATTCTATAAAGTCACTAGTCTAACTAAATTAATTTTATTCTTTAAGTATTCAGTATTTTCATTCCTAATAGTACAAATATCTGTCTTCAAGACCATGTTTATTTTTAAGGGATATTTCTAACGAGTATGCATACCATTTTCTTTCAAGGTTCATTTTATTCACTTTCATCCAATTTGTTACAATATAATTAACTTTCCACGTAACATATTAGCACTGAAACATGTCATTGATGATAGCATTCGTACAATTCATATTCATCTTATAACTAAACGTTATCAACATAAAAAAATTAGGCAATAAAACCAAAATAATTGAATATTTAATTAACTTTTAAAATCAATAGTTACATCTCTAAATAATTTAATAATACAGAACAAAATTGAACACTTCGTTCCAACTTTGAAACTCATCGGGAAGTACAATAAAGAGAATGGAGATTTAAGTAATATAAATATATGGATTACAGTAACTTATGCAAAATGTTATTGAAGTTAATTTTGGAAGTGTATTGATTTAATTTTCAAAATGGCCGGTATATGCGATCAAAATTACGTTATTTATGTTTGTTTTGAAACGTGTAGATTGAATTTTTGCACTACATCGATTATATTATAAATTATTGTTTCATTTTATTTTTTGAAATTTTCTATTACTCACAGCACTTTTAAATTTATAATTTTAAATTAATTAATTCTTCTTGTATTTATCGCCGTGATCAACGCAAAGAATTGGTTTTATGCCATAGATTAATGTTAATTTAGGTCTAAATGATATGTTCTTTGTATTCTTAATTTAATTGGAGATGTATTTATCTAATTTAACAGTGTATTAAATATCCTATTTTTCTGCTTTTTTATGGTTATTTATTTATCAAGGTTTTAGAATTTGGTTAAATGGACATTGTCGAAAGGTATCACAGTTGTTCTGAAGTAAGTGTTTGTTTATTTAAAATATTTCACTTGTGTTTCTGACTCATTTGTTTTTTGTCCTAAATTACTTATTATACGGTTACGTTCCTGAACTAACGGAGCACTTTAAATAATAATATAGAATTGCTGTTCAATTTTACTTACGTGCTTTAGAGAAGGTCGTAATGCGGTTTGGGTGAGATCAAGTTCTACGTTAGAATTTGAGGAGAAATTCTAACTACCAGTATTTGAGTAGACATTTTAGTTACATGTTGCTCTCAGAAAAACATCCGAGTTAATATGAAAATTATATATATATATATGAAATTTTCTATTACTCACAGCACTTTTAAATTTATAATTTTTAATTAATTAATTCTTCTTGTATTTATCGCCGTGATCAACGCAAAGAATTGGTTTTATGCCATAGATTAATGTTAATTTAGGTTTATAAAGACAATTTTACACATATGAAAATATAAATAGAACGCTGATATGAAGAACTATGCTTCACAAATAGATTTGAATTTCATTTTTTAGTTTTAATCACAGAATTAAATCATAAAGATTTTTGAGTGTAATTTGACACTATATAACGGTAAAGTTTTCTTATTTTAGAATAACGGTGTCTTGAGCTTACGCAATAACTGATTTTCTAAATTATATACATTCACACAATATATTCTAGCTAAGGAGTATTTTACATATAAATATACTTATACAGTTGGATTGTAATAACCATGGCCTTTTTCTATTTATTCAATTTGGAAAATAGAATCTCCATTTATTCAGGGTAAAAATTTTAACGACAATAAATTTATAATATATTAATATTCAGTTCAATGAAGAAATAACTGAGTGTTCCAAAGCTATTGTCTTTAATAGGGAGAATTGAAAGAAATTAAAAATAATATATTTAAATATAATTTGATGATAATCAACTTAAAAACAGGAAGAACTTTAAATTGGGGGAGGAGAACAGAACAGTTCCTATACAAATAAAATTGAAATAAAATTTTAATGCGTCATGATGCTTGAATTCCTAATATATTTCACTTATATTCAAAGATTTACACATACTAAATTTTTGCTCAATATTTTTAATATATTTACGTTGAATATCTTGTGTGTTATTGTATTAAATTTTCGTCTACACTGCTTCCAATACGTGCTTAGTTAAGTTACAAAAACTTATTACTTATGGGGCGTAGCTAATTAATTTTGCTACCTTAATCGAATTTCGGCGTAAGAACAGGCCACAACAAAACGAGTGCTTAAATTAACTATTACGTTCTAATTGACGAGCGCGTGCAGGTGCTGCCAGGTTGCCAGACCTGCTTCTGCTGCAATATGGGTATTAACATTGTGGTGCCAAAGAGACTATCCGACGAAGCGTGCTTGTGCATAATAATGCTTGTCCGCTCCGTCCTTGCATGCTCCCACAAACTTCCCATAATCACTGACGAAGTACCAGGAAACTTCGCTAAGAAGGAAATGAGGGACGCATGTGGAACTACAGTGATTGTCTTAGTTAAACAAAAGCTAAACAAGCTGGCCAGATTTCAAGGAATTTTTCCCAGTACCTCAACGCTTATCAATTGTGTGCAGCTTCTTAACACGTATACGTAGTTAATTGTTACTAAATAATATTTTTTTTACAATTCAACCTAAAACTCCCCTCTATGGATATGTTTTCACATTTTTCCTGTCATATCTTCTGCTAATGTGATGTTTGTTGTTTAGTATAACTTATTACACAGACCAGAAACAACGGCTTCTAATAGAAGTAAGATATTATCAATCACTAATTATTTTTAATACTACTTCATTTATTGAGCTAGTAGATGGATGTATTTAATCTCTTGGTCAACGGATTATTTAAACTGGTATCAATAACCTCACATTTTTTAACTATAATATTATCATTCCTTCTCCCCCATCATAACCGTTGTTATGACTAAATTATGCACAGTTACTTACACGAAGTCTTAATACCGAAACATTTAATTCTCCGGTGGAGTACTCCACTTGGTAACACAAATTAAATCAAAATTTAAATTAAAAATTTCTGTATTTATTCAATCAAAAAAATAAATGTGATAAGTTAAAAATATATATATCCGACTGCTCCACTATGAGATTATACCCCCAGGTTACTGTGGTTCGGTATGGAAACTAGAAAGTAATTATGAGCAAAAATTAATAAACTTATAATGGCTAAGAAAAACTCCGGGAAACAAACTTGGACGACTTACCAGAACAGGATTTCTGTCACAAGACTGAAAGCAAAGTTCGGTTCGTTCTGCCACGTGGACGTCATCTTCTTTCCCCGATCCTTGCTCCGTCAATTAAAAACCAAAAGTGTTTCTCGCTCTTTCTCTCAATTTTTGCCTAGCTGTTCTCCCTTTTCTTACAGTTCACCTAATTGGCGAGAAATTGGTCTAAACATTACCTTCTATATCAGTTACAATTCTCCGTTGATGTAGAGATTCACCCCTCTCCCTGCTTATTGGCCCTTCCGCGAAATAGTGGGCTGTTCTTCGCTGGGAGGTCATTTCTGGAATTATTTACCTGTGCCTACTACGCTTTTAGCAGACGTACATTTGAGGCAGTAATTAACGTTTAATGTAAATTTAAAATAAAAATTGAATAACAATAATTCAACTAAGGGAATTGCTCTATACCGGTAAGGTACGCAGTGAATTTTCATAGTGCTGACAGCAGTTTACAGAATCTTTTAAGTACTCTTTTAGTGCGTCTACAGGTGCAGGAGAACACGCTGTAATGGCATCAATTTTCTGCTATTTTTTGGGATTTCACGAAGTAAAATTTACTTTTGTTACATCTGTATGTAATAATTAGAGTTTAAAACCTAAGAATTTCGAGGCCATAACAATTATTGATAATTTTGTATCACATACCATTTCAAAGAACAAATATTTAGCTACAGTTTTAGGCCAGTTCGGGTTTAGTGTCTACACGGTGCTGGCGACAAGTCACAATTTTGTAAAAAATTAAATGGAGGCTAAAAGGTACGCAGCGCTGCATAGGCCTAATCTTCGCCACAATGTCCATTTTATCTCGATTTATTCGACGGTTCTTTTGTTTTCACTTTCCACATACTGAAATTGTGTTCCTTTTCGTATTTTTACAATAATTTTACCTCTTATCGTTTTACAAACACAAAATAAGTCTCCGGCTAAAGATTAAATTCCAAGAAACCTGCTGCCGGAATTCATTCCATTTTACCGCTTCCTAAACTCAAGGAAAGGGAAATAAAAGGAATAGACTTTCAAAGCCAGAAATAATCTCTTCACCGTTAAGAATGGATTAGAAGAAAAAGAACAAATAGAAAATAGAAAAGCGAAGCAAAGTCTGAAAGGATAGCAAATAAAGCCATAAACCGATACACAAAAGGTGTATCATCAAAAAAAGGATAATCTGAAGGTCGGAAAGGGTTTAATATTTTACCCGCAGACCAGCATAAGTACCTCTGAAATATATCCTGATGATGATAAATACGTCGATTGTCCAGGATGTGCAAAACAGTTTTCCGATATATGGATTATGTGAGGTATTTCCTAGGACTGTCATGCTCCGCTTACGAAAGCAGTGGGCCATTTGTTAGTGAATATTCCTAGTGCGTACTCTTATCCTCATACAAGGCCAAGAGTTCGCAAATGACATTTTTTCTTAAAATATTTTTAATGGTAAGATTAATCGTTGTAATCTTATCAAACGATATGTAATTTAATTAATAAATATTAAATATCATTGTGATCAATTATTGTTGTGGTATTCAGTCTGGTTCAGACTGGTTTGATGCAACCCTCCATGCTAAACTATCTTGTTCAAGCTTTTCGTTCCCTTTTAACTAAAAACCCCACATCATCCCTAATCTGCTTAGCGTATTGCATCCTTCAACTCCCTATTATGTTATTACCCCACACACTTCCCTCTAATGCTTATTTTACAACACCCTCGTGTCTTAAAACGTGGCATATTAATCTATCCTTTCTCTTAGTCAACGTCCTCCATATTGTTCGCTTTTCCCCTATTCTGTTTGGAACTTCCTCGTTTGTGATTCTATCCACCCATCTGATTTTCAGCATTCGCCTTTAGCACCACATTTCAAATGCTTATATTCTTTTCCTTTCCGGAGCTCCTATCGTCCACGTTTCGCACCCATATAACGCCACGCTCAATACGAATATTTTTAGCAACGATTTCCTAATATTCACACTTATATTACCCGTACGTAAATCCCTCTTTTTCTCGAAAGTCTTCCTTGCCTGTGCTATACTACTCTTTACTATACTTCTACCATCCCTAGTTATTACGCTTTCCAAGGAGCAGAATTCCTTAACTTCCGTCAAAATGTCCCTTCCCAATCTAACACCCTTTGTTACTCACTGTTTCCCATACTACACTCCATTACCTTGGTTTTCCTTCTGTTAATCCTCATATTGAACTCTTTCTCCAGGACTACGTTCATGACATTTATTATGGTTTCCAACTCTTCTTCTGATTCTCCTAACACTACAATATCGTCGGCAAAGCGTAAGGTTTTTATTTATTCTCCTTGCAGTATGACTCCTTTTCCATATTCCGTTTCAACTTTCTTCATCGCCTGTTCTATATATAAGTTAAACAGCATATGCGACAGACTGCATCCTTGTCTTACTCCTTTCTTGATTTCTGCTTTCTTTTCTTGGTCTTCTATTCTAATTACTAGAGCCTGTCTTCTGTAGAGGCTATATATTAGCCTCGTTTCTCGGTATTTTATTCTAGTTGTCTTCAAAATCCTTAATAGCGTGTTCCAGATCACATTATCAAACGCTTTTTCTAATTCTACAAATTCCATGAACGTAGGCCGGTTTTTTCGTATCCTATCTTCTAAAATTAATCGCAAAGTCAATATAGCTTCTCTTGTCCCTATATTTTTCCTAAAACCAAACTGATCTTCTCCTAACTCGCATTCTATTTGACGTTCCATTCTCCTATATACTATTTTCGTTAATATTGTGCATGCCACTAAGTACATACACTTACCTTCCGTTACCTTACGTTAAACGGTGTCGAAAGTATTTAATGTGATTGCCTTTACGTCCTTTTCGTCCAACCATGCCAAACCCGAAGGTTTAACTTAAGTTTACTTAAGTTGAATAAAATATTTAAACTCATTGGCATCAACATCCCAGAATATACACCAATTTCGATTGTTTTCACGTTTTATTATGTAACGCCCCTCCATCCCCAATACCACAGATGCGTCCATCCAATGCTAAATGGCGTTTACATTATACGCAAATGGGAGACACACTATAAAACTAATTTACAACGATAAACCCTTATTCGACGCAGATATCGGCCATTTTTTCATGTCCCCTTCCCCTACCCGGTGCTTGGAACTTTTCCACATCGCAAGAACATGGGTACAAAATGTGATCGAAATTGCTCCCTCCTTTTAGGATTGTACGCAAAAGTTTGTTTCATCTCCTCCCATCCTCCTCTTAAGGACTGAATTTCTGAAGATCAGAATCAAACTCAGTGGCTCCCATAATGTAAATTTCGACACCAATTTCTACTATGTTCTTATAATTATTTTACAACCCCTTTCCACTTCTTCCCAATTGATACCCCACCCATGCTGAATATGATTAAAATTATACACAAATATCGGGAAGAGCACTATTAATCTCATTGGCCTGAAAAATATTTATTCGATGTAAATATCCGTCGGTTTTGCATAACATTAAATTTTCGCTCCTTCCATACTAGCCCCTGAGGGTGTACTCCGATAGTGTTTGTTTCCAGCTTGCAAGGAAGCGTGTAAAAATTGAATCTAAATCGCTCCTCCGTTTTATATTTGTATTCCGAACATACATGCACACATTTATAAGCTAATTGGGTCTATTTAAACACAATCAGGGTACTTTATTTATAAATATTAGATATTTTATCATTTTTTTCGGTCTTTATAACATGTAATAATTTTTTTACTTGATGAACGTTGGGCGTAAGTGAAAATACATTAACTTTTTATTAATAAATATGAAAAATAGTGTTTATACTCATATAGTTCTTTTACAAAGCTCCATAAAAATAGGAGAACTGATACTACTCAGAGTAATTTTTATTACTTATTTTTGGTATTCTTTCACACAAAATAATTTACAAAGTACTATTTTATTACTTAATAAACATTTTAACTGAATTATCGTTTACATTACAGTTCAAAATGCAATGTAACTTAAAGACGAAACACATAACATCGTTGATGACTGTCATAAACAAATAAAATATTGAATGATGAAATTATTATGGTTTTAAATTATCTGGCTTTTTTGATTAATGAAATTATTCTGGTTGTACTTTATTTGATTTTTTCTTAAATGAATAAATAAATTAGATTTAGGTAAAGAAACATAAACATTTCGAACAGTAATCACTTTCATTCGTCTTCAAGCATTAAGTATCAGTGAAGTGATCAAAAGTGCGTTCGCAATCCTGACAATGAGGTACTTGGTTGAACACTAGCTGTCTCTCGGCTTTCTTCCTTTCATATTAATCTCGAAATTAGGTAATGGAACAGCCGAATAATTCAAGCCTTTTAGCAAAGGATGGACAAGAACAGAGAGGACTTTGGAAGAACTATTCTGATTCATTAGAAGTGACAGTATGATGATAATTAGTTGAAAAATTGATTTACGTTGTCTTTCCATAAATCGCATAACGTTATAATCCGGCATTTAAACCTAACATTGTTTCACTTGCTTTGTTTCTTCTCAAGTCACTCAACAGTTGCAATATTGATGAATTCGTCATCGGTATCCAGGAGTCCACCACCATACTATTGCATTATACGAGCAACCCGTTTCAATACCGGATCAATGAGCATTAGAGAACGGCCATCTTTCATAGCCTTGGCGAAAATTAGGACTATATTCTACCTTTCCCTGAAACTCTTTCTTTCAACCACTCCAAATACTCTTTTCAAAATCCTCTATCTGGCTAATCCTCATTATTCCTCCTAATATTGACGAATGTAGTCAGACACTATTACTGAATGGCAAAATAAATTAGGTCACAAGTCCACAGAAAACTGACTTCATGTAGTGAAATATATTGCGGTGACGTGTGATGTGGATTCGCACTCCTTTATGGGCCACGATTTGAAAAACCTTGATAAATTTACCAAAACCTTAAGAAAGTTGTATTTTAATTTGCTAATGGACAATTACCCGCTCCGAATTCTGTACTAAATTTATTTACTATTACGATTAAATTTTACATATACGTTTATTTTCTGAAAACGTTCCAGCCAACTGCCACGCTTCTGTTTAGAATAGAGCCATGTGTTAGTCCTGAGTGAGTTGAGCGTGTAGTGAACGCTATACACATTTGTGTATATATTAAAAGTTCACATGAAAAACCGAAATAATATAAAAGATGGATTAACACCTCATAAAATACTTTCTAAAACTTATCAAAATTATATATGAAGTAATGTCACTAAAACTAAATAATCAAGACTCTATTTTGATTCAATTCTACATCCGTACGATGTTGTTCATTACTTATTAATCTAAGAGTATGTAACTTAACCAATTCATCTTTAGCTATTGATAAATACTTGGAACATATGAGAGTATAGGCCGCCGGCTAAGTTTGAAGTACGACCATAGATATGGTGATGATGCATAAGTGTGGCCTGTCTCTGAATTTGTTGCAGGTGATGGCGCAAGTGAAACGAAGATGGCAGCATTTGATGTTCAGACCTCGAGCCAACTCCTACACGGCGACCACGGTCTCGGTACGTCAGGTTAGGTTAGAGCCACGTTCTCATTCCTGTCTCAGCTAGACCACTAACACGTGCTCTTGTGTGTTTTATGGACTTTCCTAACAGGGCTTTGGGGCGCATGGCTCTCAGCAAGCACCGTAGTGTGTATGTATGACGCGTCGCTGTTCGTCTCTTACTTATTTACCATCTCCTTTAATTGTTACTGAAGCATGCTTGTACTCTGTGGATGTTTTTGGATGAAAAAAGAGAAGTATAACTTTTTGTTTGTAGTTTATATTTGTTCTGTAACTTGTGTACTTGTCTTAATGTCCATAAATATGTGCATTATGTGTATTATTATAATTATTACACTGAAAATAGAACATGCACCACGTAATACCTTAAATTTAAACTAAGTAAAACTTAAGTATTTTGGTTTGTTTTTCAGTTTTCCTATCCTATTTATGAAAAATAATTGTATGTAAGGGATCCTAAATGTAAAAAATTAATTTGCTAGACTTATTGTTGTCTATTCTTACATACATCACGTGTTTATGAAAAATGGTGACTTTTAAAAAGTAGGAAGGAGTAGATTTTTTTATTAAATTTAATTAATCCATTCTGCATGAGTAACAGTTCATTTATAAAGAAGGAAAATTATCAGTTGTAATCGAGAAAGGTTTCTAATTTATATGGTACTTTCATACTGGCATAATATTAGTTACGGGATTTATGTTGTTTAATTTTAGTTGTTGGCTCCATTATTGAGAAAACAAGCCATGTCGTGTTCCTTAATTAAATAAATTAAATATATTTCAAATGAAAACATAAAGTTTAAAAATATAATAAAACATATAATTTAAAAACCAAATGAAAATTGTATATTTAGTTCTTAAAGTAAAATACGTAAACACTGTAATATAATAAAATATTATAAAGAAAAAACCAGGAACAATTGCTTTTCCTTTAACATACAATTAGACAACAAAGTATAAGAATTTATATTATAAATTAAATATTGCAATTACAGTAACATTTATTAAGCACCAAATAAATTTTTAACGTCTCTCTTGCATTTCCTATATGATTCTGAATTAATACAACTTGAAATGTTAAATCATTAAATTAAATCCATTTAATAATAATAACAGGAATAAAGTGAAAAAAGCATGTCACTAATTAGCACATACAACCTTATAAGAAAGGAACAACTTTTCCCATTGAAAATTAAGGATAAAATATTCTAGTGTTTCCACCAGCCCTCAACTACAATATTATGTGATAACAACTGATCAGCGACGAGGTTACTGTAAGCTGATCTCAACTTGCCAGTCAATGACATACGTGTTCATCAACGTATAAATACAGCCCTTCAGCGATTACATTTCTTAGTTAAAATTATGTAATCACAGATAATTTTTAACTGTAACTCAAGTAACCTCAATTGAATGGTCAAAGATGGCAGAGCACGCCATGAACACTTGTGCATTAAGAAATATTTAACCCGGTTCGAAATTCGAGACTGTTGCTTCATCAACTACATTCTTAGTGATAAATGGACGACGAGTAAAATAGTATGTAATGAACTGGAGGGAATTATTTTAATTTAAATAAAAAATAATTATTGGATTTGGTTAATTAAAAACAAATTAAACTCATTTACAAAAATTAAAGCGGTAACAACAATAAATATTAAACTTTAGGGTCCAACTCAAAGAAAATACCACGGCTATCTCAGTTTATTATTAATCTCATACGGGTCATTTTGTGGAGATATTTTTGCAGCATTAAAACAGTCATAACACACCTCAGACCTGTTTTTCCTAGGTGAAATGGCGACTTTCTCCTTTATCGTAACTCAGGCCGCTTCCTCGTTCGACAGGCGGCTCCTTCCAGCGCGGATTTCTGACGTCAATACCTGGAGTTTTTTCTAGGAACTCTGGGGCGAATTAAGAAGACGAGCACTCTCTGGTCGCTGCGGTCTTCTTCTTTGCAATTAGCTCCCAGATTAGACAGGAAACAAACACCATTAGCTGTGCCTTGGATCACCTCCAAACTTGTTCCTTCTTCTTCACACATCTATGCCCCACTTCCGTGCCGTGGATCAAAGCCACGCATCCTCCAGACTTCTTCCTTTTTCAACTCTCCATGGATGACTACCCACCACGAGTTTCATGGCAGATTATCTCGCCAACAGCCCCCAATCAAAACTCAGCCTGGCCCGCGGTTTCTCTCCCAAAATTCCCGGGGTCAAAGAACTGAAATCGTGTATTAGAATTGTAAGTCTCAAAGCGGTGTTTTTGGCACGTTCTGAAGCCCGTACGCCTCGCTTCTCTGGCTCCTTGGTGTTTACCCAAGCTGAAGAATTTTCCAATATGGGGAATTCTTCACCCAGTGGCGAAATAAAATGGTGATTGCCATATCCACTCATTATAAGTATAACTACGCCATCAGAACGGGAGAAGTTATATGACGTGCAATATGTTAACTATGGAAAACTATGTCATGGATATGAATAATATTTTATCGAGCCATAAAATTGGCAAAAAAATACCTATTTAATTTTCCTGAACATAATATGATATAACCTTTCTAATTTCATATTTATAAATGAAAGCAAAGATTGAATTTGAAACCATTTAAAACAAGGCATTCATCGATTAAATATTCTTTATCAATACGGTCATAGAGCCTCAATTTCTGCTTTATTTAATGATATCAGATAGGCACGGACTAACACATTGATATACTTTCATTATATTTTTGTATACTGAATACTTTGACACATATCAATTTTCATGTTACTTCTGCTCAGTTCTCCCATTATTACAAATATTTCGATATCATTAATCTTTTAGTTTCAATGATATATCTTCCAAATATCTCATGTAATTAAGGCCAGATTATACCTACTTGTACATAGTATTTTGGATTCCAGTCTCTCAAAACTTACCTTATCGAACTAACACATAAAAATTATAATGTTTACAGTTTCAAACACCTGTGTTTCTGGTAATCAACTTAAACAATATTAAGGGATATCGAAAGTGTCTATTACAATATATATATATCAAATATTACCATTATATTAGATTCAGTAATCATAGTCAGTAATGTATCGAATAGGGCATGATGTAGGTATTATTTGTAAATGATTTCATCAAAATGCACGTCAAATTCCTATTGCTAGAGTTTAGTTTGAATTAAAACTTCGTTGACAATTACGTATTTAATATTTTTATGCTTGGTCGGGTATTCCATTTCTTGTTTTAAGGGAAAAACCTAATTGATCCACGTTCCCTGGTGACCAACAGAGGCTTTTACCTTTCAAAATGTCGGCGTCTTGGTTTACCAATTTTTTCCTTTATTTAAATATTTTCTCTTAAAACAAAAGAGTGGAATACCGAGCTAACTCTAAGGAAATTTTAAATGACTGTTTAGTTTTGCATGTGATTTTATTGCATGAGGATGTTAGATTCAGTTTATTTTGTCTGATTAGAAATTGAGGTTATCTACAGTCTAACCCTTGAAACGACTAAATAGTGAAAATCATACCATTACGTAATTTGCGTAAAATAGTTTGAAACTTTATAATTTTTTTTATGTCTATAGCTTATTGTTAACAAAATGTGAAAATATTTTGGCATTTATATTTTTCGTACCCCTTGTATCCACGGTAAACAATGAAATTGCAATGAAGTTTTGCGTAAAGTAATATTCCGGCACTTTCATCTTTCATCTATCAACCAATACGATTTCCTAGAAATAGGTCGTACGTACTCATTCATTAATTGGACTGTATTATCTCAGATTCAAGATTATCACAGCTGCCAGAGATATGAAGTTCGTTAGAGTCAACATAATGAACAACAAATAACCTCTGCTTGTCTTTCACAGCGAGTCCATAAGCCGTATATGTTCAAATATGATATTGGATAAAGTAGAGATTAATGGAAATAGAATTTTTCCATGATTATATATATATATATATATATTAACCGCAGTGGTTTCGGGTCACTGTGGCATTTTTAACCGATCGGTTGCTACTCGTTATTCAGAGTTGTGCTTATTAGTGCGATTTGTGTTTCGCTCATTTGATCGAATTTTGCTCCTGTTTTGATAAGACGAAATTCTAATTAGAAAGAACAATTATTTACGACAGATTCTCATTTTTAATTTAATATAAAAGTGAAAAGTTGCTAAAAATATTTGTCTTTTCCGGGTGAATAGCATAGGCAAAGCCGAAGCAGGAAATGTTTTGTCAATTAGAAAACCGACCTATAAAGAAACCTTAGATTACATAAACCTTATTCGATTAATAACAATAAGTATATATATTTTTTGTAACAGGCTACATTTGGGTTATCCTGATCCAGGTAACTGCCCCCCCCCCGTTTAATAGCTTAGGAATAGGAAGGGAATTGAAAAAAGGGGGTGATGTAGAAGGTAGAGCAACAGGTAAGTCGGGCTATGACGGGAGATGAGTTTGCTATAGGGTCAATACGTTGCCTTCTCCGTGTCTGCACCAGTTTTAGGAGGCAGTTAACCGATTGATACAATGGGATTAGTGGACAACTGTTACGATATACACAAGGTCTTCAACCCCAGTACAAACAGATGAAGGTGCCTCGACATGTCAGAACGTTTAAAAAACCAGACAGTATGAGGCATTCCCAACGCAGTCAGGTGAGCCCCGCAGTAAATCTGGAGAGAAATACAGGTGTTGGACAAAATAATATGAACACCATTCAATAGGGTACGTCTTGTTGCATGTTGGCACCACTGTATACGTGTAAATTCTGTGACGTGACTGCAGTTTCCAATTGATGTGCCACGCTTTGAGGTTATCTTGCAGTATATTACATGCTTTGTTCTGCGACGGTGAACACCAGTGATCGGTGAAATGCGTGACCTATTATAATTCGAAAGAGGACAAATCGTTGGTGCGCGGTTAGCGGGAGCTTCTGTGACGAAAACGGCTCAATTGTTTAACGTTTCACGAGCGACAGTATCAACAGTAATGACAACATTCAAAAAACATGGTTGAACATCATCAGTGAAGAGTAATAGTGGGCGAAAGCCGGAGTTAACTGACAGAAACAGATGAACATTAAAAAGGATTGTGACCAAACAACATAGTACTTCCGCTGCAAAAGTGACTGAAGAACTCAACACTCACTTGAGAAATACCGTTTCGACAAAAACAGTGCGGCGGGAGCTTCAAAAAGCTAACATAAATTGAAAGAATGCTATTTAGAAATCATTCATAACGGTAGCCAACGGAAAACTGCGAAATAAGTGGTGCCACGATCATAAATCCTGAACACTGGATGACTGGAAGAATGTGGTATGGTCCGATGAATCGTCGTTTACTATGTTTCCTACAAACATGTTGATCAATTCAATGTTGATTCACCAAAAGGAGCTCCTTACAGTCAAGCATGTTATGATTTTGGCGGCTATATCGTGGTTTTCAGCTGGCCCTATCATTAACATTACTGGCTGAATTACTGTGAATGAATATCTCGAAATCCTCAACAATGAAGTTCTAACTACGACTAGTATATTGCTGCCTGACACTGCCATATTCCAAGATGATAATGCGCCCATACACACATCCAAAAAGATTCAGGCGTGATTTGTACAGCATCAGAATGTCATCAAACATCTTCCCTGACCAGCACAATCACCAGACCTCAACGTCACTGAACCGTTATTGGGAGTTTTAGAGCAAAGATTGAGGAGCAGATTTCCCCCTCCAACATCATTGCGGCAATTGGCCGATGTTTTGCTACAAGCATGGGAAGACAATCTGTTGGAAACTGTTGAGACACTAGGAATCTATTCCGCGACGAATTGCAGCTGGTCCAACTCCTTATCAAACAATAAATATTGTGTAATTGCAGGTGTTCAAATTATTTTGTCCGATCCCTGAAAATGCGAGAGAAAACTCTCACGGGCATCACTTCCCTAGAAGATGTGGTGCACTTTAAAGGAAATTTATAGGAATGTTTTCTAAACCAAGCATGTTGTTACAACACAAATTAAACCTTTCCTGTCAAAGATAATTACTAGTAACGGAAATGGAGGAATAATTTCAGCATTAAATATTGCATGCAATGACGGAAAAGGCTAAAAAGGTGGCTTCGACTTAATGAATGACATAAAAGTAGTTCACTGTAGTTTAGATTAATGTTTAAACGAGGTCAGAAACAGACACTTAGTAAAAGTAAACCAAAAAAATTAATACAACTACATCTTTCGGTCCTTATCTGGATCCTTTTTAGGTTGAACTAAAATTAACAATGCACAAAATTATTACATTACAAAGATATAAAAGTACAGCCAAAGAATACAATAATTAAATAGCCAAAGAAAATTAAAACTTAGGAAAACAAAGATAATCAGTATGTTCTGAAATATGTTTAATGAATTAAGACATATATACTACTGAGCCAATCCGTGTCCGTTTTTACATTCAGTGTATTTATGTTGCTTGTAATGTGAAGCATTTCAGAAGCTAAACAAGATTTGTAATTGTTGTCTTTGTCTAAATTTTGGAAAATTTCCCAGTCCATAGTGCTTTTATATCTTTGTAATGTAAGGATTTTGTGTATTGTTAACTTTAGTTGAACCTTAAGAGGGCCCATATCAGGACCGAAACGTAGTTGTATTAAATTATTTTGGTTTTCTTTTACTAATTGTCCGTTTCTGACCTCATTTAAACGTTAATGACTACATCAGGTGATCCAGCTCAATAAGGCAAGGTCCATCATCGCTAACATGAGAGCCGTGTTACATTCTCCTCTTTGGAAAATGATTCTACAACTCGCATATTCTCTAAATTTTTCTCCCTCGGGAATTCACCTTTTCATTTCTCTTTCCAGGAATATTCTATGGAACTCTTCCAATAACGGAGATGCATTACGAAATTTTCTTGCCGACTTCATCTTCAAGCCAGCAGATTCCTACAGATCATCCTAGGTTTCAGACGAAGTTGTATTAAATGGAGGATATTAATTTCAGTGTGCTATTCGATGCCATAAACACATAAAAATAATGATACAAACTTTTGCGTAATTTTAATGTCACGAAAAGACCCGGAAAAGTCACTGTGGACATATTTTATTATAAGTTAATATCGTTTCATGCACATAAAAAATCACAGTTTTTACAAATTTATTATAATTTAAAATAAGATATTATATATATCAGTGACGTTATCATATCGCCAGATACAGAAAATTTTGACTTCTTTACCAGAATTGAAATAATATGAATGACATGTAGTGATGCTTATGTCCCTTTTCAGAATTGTTGCTTTAAATATTTATTAAAATAATTACCCCAAAACGTTTCTAAGTCTTTATTGAAGTCTTGAACGTACCATTATTTGTGGATTAGCATATTTTAGAAATAATGACCTTCTTTCTGGGATATATATTTTCTAATTCAATAAATATTAAAACTATCTTCGTAGAAGTTAAACGGTTCTAAGTTTTTAATAAGAATAATTTATTTTTTATTTAAAACAAAATAATGATCGGCGAACTCAGGGGTGGAACGGGATAGCGGGGTAGAACGGGATATCCTATTTTTTAAATATATAGTGCTGAAGTTTAGTAAATAGGGATGGGTCAAGGAAAAAATCCCCAGCAGCAGACTTGACCAAGTTCTGACTGCACCTTGTGAATGAACTCTTTCTTTGGCGTTTTACATCTGTGAATTTATATTTTTGGCAGCATTTGGACAGAAGATGTTACAAAACTGCTCGCTTTTAACTATTTAATGGTATTTATTCGTAAAGTAGATGTATTTATCTGGATTCAAATTGCGTGTTAGGTTTAAATCTGCTTGTATTAAGGCTAGTTGAAAAAATATAAACTAAAACTTCGTGCGGGACGGAACTTGATACTACCGTATAAGGCAAAATGTAAAGTGTTCAAGAAAAAAATTAAAACTGACAGACTCAGTTACAAGATACTGTGTCCAAAAAGAATGAATAAAGAAAGAAATGGATCGGTAAGAAAGGAAAAAGTGTTTACAAAGGCTGTGCAGTTGCAATAGAACTGTTTTCGAAAGAAAAAATGACAAAGCGATCTACAGTACGCAAAATAAATATAAGAAAGAAATATAAAAGATGTTAGATTTTCTTAATTAAATTAAATTTGATTGTATAACTTGTATTTGCAAAACATTGTAAGTTTCTTGATAAAAATTCAATAAAAATCTAAATTCGTTGTTTTTAGTTATATTGATATTAGGTTAACTAAGTAATAGAATAAGCTAATTTTTTGTATCTTTATGAAGAGATTTATCTTTTTCTAAATTTTTACAAATTTGTTAAACAATAAGTTTCCCTTTTCGCTCCGACTTCCCCTATATTTACTAAAATTCTGAAAGGTATGCAATTTAAATTCACGTAAAAACATGAGGTTAATTTAAACGTTTAATTTAAAATTTCGTTAAATAAATACATTTGCATCACGCGTAATACTCGCAAACCGTTTATAATCACCCTCTTTAAATCGTATATTTCAGTAAATCAAGGGACCTTAACAAAATAAATGAACAGAATTTTAAATTTAATTAACCTTAATAGTATATACGGTTAATATTCAAAAATTAGTAAAGAGCATTCGATGCTTGTAGTAACATGAAATTTTTACGTAATAATTCTATCTATTATAGCTCTTCGTGTTTATTGAAGGCTTCTATATAATTACATCTGTAAACGACAATCATTAATTGAGTATATCAACAGCAGGCACCAAAAATATATAAAGGCTATACAGAGAAAGAATGTCTGCCTCTTATTCTTTCACATACCATTCATTAGATTACAATAAAATTTTTCTGAATTGTAGTGCTTATTGCAGTGAAGCTATCTGTCAAACTTTAAAAGTTTTATGTCCTTTTGTCCCCTGTTTCAGGTCAAAAGAAGGGTCCACCCTAAAGTTAGCTTCTAAAAATGCTTAACATTTGAACCGCGATTAGAAAAAAGTTATCAAATAATTCAATTTTCTTCCAGAAAAACACTCGACAGTAAATGAAACGATACGAGAAATATAGAATTTACCTCAGGAAAGATCACTACACTGTCGAATAGATGTTGTGTATCTTTTAAGTGAGAAATAATGCTTAAATTTGATTAACATTCTATTCTTCACGTTCTATATAATATTAGTTATTTAATAAATGTGCAGAATATTTATAATCCGCAATGCAGATAATGGATGAACGTTACATAAATTCTATGGCGCACACATAATAATTTAATTGCAGGTAGGAAACCTGGAGGGATACGTGGAAGAAGAACTAACATAATTCTACTGTTTTCTTGATCCCAGGACAACTATTTTAACTAACGCTATACGAACTTGGTCAGTTATGAGGGGTTTACGCTTCGGGGTCACAGATGTTGGGCATACGGTATGAGTTCTTTCTTGATCCCAGTCGGCCAGATGTCCCCCCTGAAATCTGAGTCACAACAAACGCTGTATCCCGTTATCAAAAGAGCGAGGGGAGGGGGATAATACCAAATACCTGTTGCAGGTTTATCTAAAGCTTGCCGTAAATCCCTATAGGTGAATCACTGTGTATGATTTTGATTACTACCACCATCTTTAACTCTTGTTCTTGCTATAATAACTGTACACACAGGTGTAGGAACAGGTTGAACTCAACTGTTTACCCCCCCCTCCCTTTCTCTCCCTTGCTGGACATATCGCCCTAATTAGAATAACTTTTTTAAAGCCTAATAAAAAAAGTTATTCAAAATCACGTCAGTCAGTGTAAAGCCGGCGCCACACGATGCTACGAACTCCGTCCAACGTTAAACGCTTGATGGTTTGACGTATCGTGTGGCCGATCCTCCAACTACGAGTATCGAGTGACGAGCGTCCAACGTTGGCGTTGGAACACGTTCGGACTGTCGTCGGACTTTTAACCCGCGAGCAAGTGGTTTCTCTTCACTGGGGACTCACTTGGAAGCCGCTTGAAAAGTCAGTTGAATCAACTTTTGTTAATTTATTCGTATCGGTGTTTTTTCCTTTGACAAGTACGTTTTCATTACGTATGAGTTAATAATTTATATATTTTGAATAATATTTATTTAAGAAATAGTATCTTTGTGTACTAGAGTTTTATTAATGCTGTTTCCTAAAACCGTTTTCATTGAAATTTGCACACTTAAATAGGAGAAAAGTTAAGATACAATAATGAGATTAGAATACGTTTCGTCCTCCAAATTAAGCACCTTCTCAGTTATTCAAATAAAATAATACGAAAAGTTCTTTTACTCCTGCAATGATTAAAAATATTATTTCGTTCTCGGACGTTGTATTGCACTGGTAATGATGAAATTAGCATTCTGACAACTGTCATAACGTAAGAACAGTTAAATTTACATTTTTTTAAAAAAAATATCGCTAATGGTGGAATCACGTGTTGATAAAGAGATTATTGTTCAATTAAATACTGTAGCGAGTTAATATAAATGAATTCCTGAGCAACGCCGGGCACCTAGTTAGTGTGTTGCATAAAGTAAATCTTTATTAAAAATTACTGTGATTTCTGGCTGACCTATCTATATAGATTCGTGTTCAAGATGATGACATATAAATAATTCCAACACATTGTGAATGCCAAGAGAGGAAATAATACATTTGGAGAGTCTTTGTCGGAATTGTGACCTGAAAGTGCTTTCAGTTATCCACAGATGAAGAGATCCTAAAGCTCTAATCTAAATTGAAATGAACAGACCTTTCAATATTAAAAAACTAGGGTAAAATTTAATATTAGTGTGGCACCTGGGCTCTTTACCTTCGAGAACAACAGAACAGGCTGAGTAGAATATCGGAGAAGTGGGAACTATTTTCTGAAAACGAGTCAGTTATTCTTCATCGATCTGATTTTGAAAGACCTTTTCATTGTTACCATAGATAATTTCTTTGTATTAAATATCTGTAGTGAAATTTAAGGATGAATAATTAATTTATAATAAACGTAGACTTTCCCGGTGAATAATTCGGATGGAATCTTCACGGTTAAGCAACCGGGTCATGTTTTTAAAAGAACACAACGTTTCTGCGGCCATTTTCTGCCGAAAATGGACGCAGAAACGTTGTTATTTTAAAAACCTGACCCGGTTGGTTAACCCTGAAGATTTCATCCGTAATAATTAATAATTCTATTTTTATATCCGGAATTGTCATAGTATATTGTTCTTAGAGAATTTTAACTTTTGATGGTTATAATGCCTTACATTATTATTACCTTAATATTTGTTTTTTTTAGTAAATAAAATACAATCGGATATGTTAGTTTTCATGAAAATAGAATTTACTAAAGCAGTTCCATTTAAGGAGGTTTGTACTGAAGCTGTTGTTACAAATTATGGTTGTAAATATTTGAGCCATAATAAGCATTTGGAAATCCGAATTCCGATGGTGGTCACTGATCTCTTCGTATGACGAAGCGTTTGTTGTGATGTTCTCTCTTTGCTTTGGGACCGTTTCTTATTGATGTTCCGCCCGCATTCAACAGACCTCAGCACAAAGGACGGCCAAAAACCCCGAAGCGCTCGTGTGATCTCTTGCATCGTTTCGGATTTCCACGCCGGATTTATCGCCTTATGCATTCTTCTTTCCCGTATAGGAAAAAAAGGATCCAAAGCTTAATTCGCTCTCACATGAAAGATATTTGAAAGTCCTTTGAATCCTTTTGCTGATACGAAGCGCTTTTCATCGATGAGATTCTTACGCTACAGATCCAACAAGTCCATCAGACGAAGCCTATTAAAGAACCGACTTTCAATGGGAAATGTTAATAATCTCAGTGTAATATCAGCTCATAAATTCTTAGATCATTCAAAGAGTGATTATAGGTGATAAGTAATGCAATGTTAACGCTGAAATAAATTTTAATTGCCAATTAGTGAACTGCAATAAATCAGTTGCTGTTACCCATGTGTCTTAACAATTAACAATAAATACTTAAAAAGTACAAAATAATTTGGAATTACTTGTGTGTTTTTGTTGTTTAAACACTCGAGATTTTTTATAATTTTTAGACACACTTGGGTTTAATGAAGCTTAACGTCTTTGTTTGTTTACTTTTGCGCGTCACGTTTTAGTTGGTTGAACTAAAACTATTCGTGCGCATACACAGTTGTATATTGCTCATGAAGTCCTTTTGATGAACGCCATTGGCAGGCTTATCGGCATCAGTTATACTACCGGTTGGTACCAGTAACTACCATTCACATATATAATCGTATGCTCTGTATGAAATAAAAACATACTTTCATAGTATGAGATGTGAAACACACCTTTGAGAATCATTTTTCCCCATATTACTGCTTTATACTATACTAAGTGTTAAAAGATACCGAATATTTAGAGAGGTGGTAATAGTTATCAAAACAAGATGAAACGTCCTATAAACATGAAACCCGAAAGGCACGAGGTGAATACAGATTTCTCTGACGTGACGTGTTCCCACATAATAATAAAACTACAACTCCTTGTGCATCGTGCGAGCCCGATAGTTCGTTTTGATCGTCCAACTATGAAAGTGCTCCGTGCTTTTGACATGCTGGAAGACGAAAAAGATGTAATAGCTGCTCTGTATATTGCATCAATTTGTTCTGCTATCATCCTATCAATTAGGAACGATAGGGATTCGGGGAATAAAATAACAAACTAGTGGAAGTGTATGAAAACATAATAATGATTGTTCTTACTGAACTGTAGAGCCGAGTTTTTCTCCTATTTTTGTCCCAAGCTCCTTTCCATGAATGCTGATTGCGATATTTCCTGCTTGTAGGGTAGTACAGAACAGGGTTTGCCCAAACGTACTCAATCAGCTTCTCTTTCATGTTTGAAAGATCACGTTATTATATATAAGTAGACCACCAAAGCCTTCTGACGCCTTTCCACGTTTGACTAAAATTTAGAGTTTTGATATACTTCTGATGCGTCACAAAGCGCATGTGTATTAGCCTCTACTTTCGTAGATGTGTGCACTTTTACATAGAATCTGGAGACGTTTAGTTAAGAATATGTCCACCTCCGTGACAACCAATATAATTATCAAGGAAACAATTACTGTACTGTTAAAATTGTGTGCGTTCTTTCACATGCTAGCAATGGATACGTACATCTCCACAAGTAATATAACGAATCTGATTTACTGCTACGGGTTATCATAGGGAAGTAGTTTTCGAACCCAAGCTCTATACTTAGAAAAAACGTCTAATCTGTTAAGCTGATCAACAGACTTCTTCAACGCCCCACAATGTGAACGGTCAGTCCGTGCACGTCAGATGGAAGAGTATGTGGAACATTTACTGGATGAAAAATTTGGAAGCAGTGTGCGGTGATCGGTAGCAGTAGAAGGCTTGAGTTATCCTCTTGTCTGAGTACTCTTCTTGTACTAAATGAACAATTGCTGTATCCATACCATCTTCAGCGCGTCCAGGTACGACCGCTGTATCAGATTGCAGTTCTGCTAATGGATCTTTCACAACTGTGCTGCAGATCCATTGTTTTCCTCGACGAACTTATTTACCTATGAAGCAGGGTTCACAACAGATGGCACTATGATCTTTCATAGCCATCATGTGTGGCCTGATGAAAATTTCTACGCAATTACAGAAAAAGGGCAACAGCATTGTTTCTCCATCAGCTTATGGACAGTTGTTTGGTGATAAATTACTAGAGCCATATAACCCACCACAATATCTTGCTAATGTATTGCCTATTTTGTTGGTGGATTTGTCATACTACAGGTATGGGTTAGGTACTATAGCGTACCAGCTCGTTTCCTTCCCAATCAGTGTGACCCCATCTGATGCTGACATTTTAGACTTTTTGACCTCTTGTTCCTCACATTTCACTTCCCAGTACATTTACAGTTATGAGTACATTTCAGCCACTTCAGTCAAGGATGTCCAGACACTTGTGTCGCGACAGTTACAGCTGTGTTTGTTTCAAAGAGTGCATGATTGAAGGGCAGAGGGATGTTTGCCACGGAACAAACGTCACATTGAACAAGAAGTGAATGGACGTCATGGTGAACCTCTCCTGTGAACAAGTGTACAGGTCGCAGAAAGTATGCATTCAGGACCCATGTGTAATGGTATTTTTTAAAAATATTTTTATCTTTATATGTATTACTACCTATAGCCATATAGGAAACTTTTCTTCAGTTAAGTATACAGTCCTCTGAAATATATGCGTTTCAGGACCAATGCTGAATAGACATTCTGATGGATGCTACTACCTCTCAAATTCTTTGAAACATTTTAATCACCCTATATATCTTAATATTTTGAAAAATGTAACTTCTGATGACAACTAATAGTATGATCTTCACTGTCTTCAACGATTTACACGAATCTTCGTTGTTATGTTTGTTAATTTTATTTTCCTTTTACTCAAGTGGTAAATAAAAGAACCATATTCAGAGGTTTAATTTCCGGTTTAGGTATCTAGACAGTATTTTACTTAGGTTACCTGTCACACTTTTTGAAGAAGCATAAGAACGTAATATTTTGAACATAAAACAGCCACCCATGGGCAGTAAAAAGTCAGTTGTCTCAATTAATTTAAAGTTTGATTAACTAGAGGTTCCATCCGGAATAACTAATCTTATTGCAAATAATGTGCGCATTGTATGACCAAAACAAGAATTAACAAGTTTAATTTTATGCTTTCCAAAAATCATTAGTGAGCTGGACGAACATTTTTCCAATGAATTGTACTTTTTTTGCTTAAAATGGGACTAAATCCTTCAATTAAGATGAACACAAGGGAATTTCTCACTGATTTTTGCTCATGCTGATGAGATTTGAAAGACTGGACAATACAATATTATTACGTCAATCATTGCGATAGTCGATACAACTTTGACACGCATAAAAAATTCTTCTTTATTATTAATAGCACAGATTATATTACATTGTTTGATGAATAATATATTTAACCTCAATTTCCTTTCTCCCCCATTCTGCTATGATTTTAACCGACACCAAAGCCTTGTAGTAAATTCCCAGCGGTACTTTGGTACTGTCCGCATATTTTATCCTTTGAGTTGGGATATTTAGTAAAAGCTTTCAAATTACTTCAAGCGTAATATTCACGTTGGCTTATTACAGGCACCCATGTGTTAGTTCAAGGTTAGTGTGATGGCTGATGAATGATGAACGTACAAAATTCTGCATGAAATAGCTTTTGTTTTCGTATGGATTCCATCTCTGTAATTTCATAAATAAATATTCTCTTTCCAGTTTGTCAGATCGACTTATGGTCCAGTAGCTGGCGAAGATAAAGTGTAAGAAGTTTAAATACCATGGCATGACCAAAGGTACATGGCTGCAATAGGGACAATGAATGATTTGTCATTGTATGTGCCTCAGATAATGATTCTGAAGGACGATAAGACGTCACTGTGGAGCTACATGGAAGATATGAATGTATAATTTCAGTCATATGGACAATACTTTACTGTGAAAATTAGAAAATGTGTACCTACTTAGAAATAGACTTTATTGAACTGGTGTGACTATTGTAGCGTATTATAATAATGTCTTATGAAAAAAAACTCAGTTTCAGTTTTTTTGCAATACGTTTCTGATATCAGTTACATGATGGGTTAACCAAAGTTTTTTATATTTCCGTCGCATACCTACGTGTGTGTCAAATAGTATTATGTTATTATTTAATACAAATACAGTTTATGATTATTAATTAATTAACTCAGTTTTGAAAAACGACTTCTTTAGTGTTGAAACAGGGTACAGGGTACAGTTAAGAATAGAGGGTAATATAAGAGAGAAATGCCATTTTATATCTGTTTTTGCCAAAAAGATTAAGAAGATATATTCTGTTTTGTGCAGACTTGTTGATACAGAAGAGTACAAAAGAATTGTTTCGGTGCGGAAACGGTTTATATTAAAGTGGAATTTAAATCAGTTTGGATTGTAATAAACCTCTTTTTACTATTTTCCATAACAGGTGAAGAATTTCAGCTAATATTTTCTTTACATGAGTTCCCAGTCCGTCATTAATATTTATGCATCTGTACGCGGAACCTATGGTAGCTATATGGCTTATATAATTGAAATAACTCGTTCGAATAAACATGGTACAACAAAACAGGAGTCTTATATTTTTCGAAAATTCTTAACGTAGAATATTACTTTGCTCGCCTAATATATCAAATAAACTTTATGCCTATAAATCGTTGTGCTCAGATAGATAAATAAGTGTTAAAAGTATAAACAATGGACAATATCTATGTTCCAATATGAATGTGATTTTTTCTGTAATAGAAAGTATGTTTTAATACAAAGACATTCTTGCTTCGACAGTATTCAATACTTAACTTGTATAGAACAGTAAAACTTAAATGTAAATAATGTGAAGTATTAAAAAAATAAATATATCATATCAGTAAAAGAAAATGTTTATTTACTTCCTTAAAATGTGGCTCCCGGTATATGAAACGCTATGAGGCGAAACTCGACACGACAGCAATATCAATCAATCATGTCGAATCGACAGCTAGTTAAAACGCTTTCCTTAATATCACATAAGAGAGCAATTTAATAAACACTTCTACTAAAATTTCATCGTTTAAAACCAATAAGAAAATATTTTAAATAAATGATATTAAAATTACTTTATGATGTTATGTATTGTACAAATAAAGTTATTAATCGGTATTGATTATCACCATAAATTTTAACGATATATTATCATAGAATAATTTTTATTTTACATATTTGATCATTTCGTCGTTTTTTATTATCTACAGCAATGGATTGCTTCTGTAATTTATATCAACTGTCACTTTTGTCAAATAACCCATTATCCGTGATTCACCAAACCGTCTGGCCTTAGATTATTTTATGGTGTAAGTTGATTGGTAAATATCATTCACTATCACACAATGTTGGCGAATGAGCTACGGCGTTTCGAAATATGAAGCGTCTGACGATAGAAGATAATTTCAAGCTACATTGACTCCAGTGAACATTCTCGGAGACTTACGCAATGCATATAAAGCAAGGACCTTCTCTTCAAATTGATACCAGGAGATTACATGTCAAACACACGAAAAGCTCTTATTTTTCTTAGATATAGGAAGTTTCAAGATTAAAATATATATTCTTATTTATTAATAACTAAATGTTTATCTGAGGTAAGGTAAGTAAAGTGTCGAATTAAATAAGTGCTGAAATTTATAAAGCAAAAGGAAGTAAAGAGTTCATAGAGAACAAATTATCAGGCTTAGGTTTTCCAAATTCAGAGACTGCTCTTTATATACAGGAAACGCCATTTAACAGTATTTGTGTATTTAAAGCCCATTATTTTGAGTTCCTTGTTATCATTGAAAATGATACTAATACATAAATCCACTGATTAAATATCAATAATAATAAATGGATAAATATAATTAGGATAATACGAAAACCAATGTGTACATAATATATTGTGTCTCCAACATAAATAAATAACTTCAGTTTGGTTAACCACTGACGGAAATTGGATAACAAGATTTAAGACAAAATTTGACGTTAATTGAAATGTGTCCAATTTCTGAAAGTTTTTTTTAGTATAAATGCAATGATTTTAATTAAAAATTAAATTATTTATTATAGCATTAATACAAACTCGACCCATAATAGATTATTTCAGTACTAACAGAAAGTTTTTTCTTTTAAAAATTTCCGATGTAAAACATGAAAATACTATGTTAAATGCATATAGAAGAAAACATTTATAGCATACCGTTTAACTTGCGAGTTCATATGACCGGCTAAAATAGTTCATATTTAACCAGCTATGTATAACAGTGTACGATAATAATATAGGTTTATTCCTTTAATGAGACAAATATTTATTTAAAAATAAATTTAACTCTAATAGTCTGAATAATTAGAATAATGAATGAGATTTTTTCTAATTTGATAAAAGAAAATATTATTTTCATAGCTTCATTACATTACAGGACATATTTGGATGGTTATAGATAAAAAAGGGAGTTTACTGAGCGACATTCAAGTTGCGTAGGTTCATAATGTATATCCAATGACTCCATGATTACGAACGCGTCAAGACATATAGGGCAATTCGTTTGTGATCTTTATATGAGCTAGACTAATATTGAAACAATGGTCTAATACGTAGGTTTGCATCTTGCTCATCCCATTGTTTTAAAAAATCTGATTACAAAGTGATGCGATTGGTTTTAAACAATGAAAGATGTCAAAAGAAAACGTGGCCTGTGATCTAAGTTTAGGTGTAACCCAAAATAAAGATTATATTTTATTCAAAATTTCTACGAGTTTTAAGTTTCAATACAGTCGTAATAATTAAAATTTATCTTTAAAATGTTAACATGTTTATTTATAATGTTGTTTACAGTCTATTTTATTTCATTTAGAGATAATATTCACGTGGCAATAACTTTAAAGTAGTTTCAAAATAATTTTTAACTCGTAATTATCATTATATCGTATTATTAGATTATGATTTAACAATTTAATTAATATAACTGGTAGTTCAATGGAAAATACAATTGTTAGGAAATATGGTATAGGAATATGGAAATCAATAAAGAAATCTTTCCAAATATGGAACGGGCGGTTACATTATTTCCTCTGCTGGCGTAACTAGAAGGGAGTAGGTCATCTTATCCACAATCCGTTCAGGTAACTCCATGCGCATTTAAGAGAGGAGCTCGACCTATCTGTAGTAGATGTGTGGAAATACTAACGATAAAGTAGATCCCGTATACCTGTCACCCTGACTCGGATAATGTACCCCGTAGTGTTTACCAGATCAGAGATGGAGAATTCGCCAACTCAGAAAGAGGCATAAAATTTCTATTTACGTTCCTGGAATATAACAAGTTATTAGAAAAGATATAAATGGTTATACAACTATAGTCTGTTGTCTTCTCGTCTTATATGTCCCTGAGTGCAAGGTCATCGTGTAGTCACTATTGCCTGTAATTGTTAATGGGAGTTAAATAAAATAAAAATGTGAATATTATACACTGTACGAAGCAAGAAATAAAGGGAAAGCTATTAGGGGAGAAATCTAACGGGAACATGACGAATAACCTGCAGAAAGACTAAATGTCACTATTTCCCAAACTCGTGGTGTGTGAGAAGATTTTAAAGACATTTCTTTAGACGTAAGTAGGGCAGCTGACATGACGGTCTCTCCGTCAGCAATGTACTTAGCACAACTTCAGAAAGAATTTGCATTGTCTTAAATAATGTGCCAACCTAACCTAATGTTGAATTATAGCATACAAAGCGAGAATTTGTTACAATATTTCAAGTGTAATAATTAAAGCTGCTGCCTAAAACAGTTTATATGTCAGAACTTCATAAGTTATATAGTTAGAAGCAAATTGCAGTTTTGTAATACGCCACATTATTTAGTTAATTAATTATAACATTTTATGACTGTGTTTTACACATTTCTACCGTGTAATGGGAAGGAGCTTTTCAGTCTCTTTGTTGCCTATCAAAAACCCGAAAGACACTTCAAACCAAATATGTTTTCTATGTTGCAGTCAAGTAGAAGTGCGCCATATCTGTGGAGGAGAGTATTCAAATTAAATTAACTTTAATAGCACTTGTTACTTCCACAGTCAAGTGACTTCAGGTCTATTGCAGATAAAATTGTAAGGGTCGTACTTCTAATAAATATGAAGAGTGTATGATCTGTATTGATATTGCATGACTGTAGCACGATACCCTCTAGATGCAAATTAGTACCACGATTACTGATTAGTGAGTATTGACTCGTCTCGTAGGACAGCGTGGCATGTCAACAATCAGAACCAGGTCTCCATGACCTCTACACGGTCGCCAATGTTTCGACTGAAATACATGCGAATGCAAATCATAAAGCTGTCCCGGAATAAATTATGGATCACAGGTAATCTGCACCCGAATGAATATGAATCACCACGATGAAATATTATTGCAGCAGCCGAAACAAGCAATACAATTATCAAACATCAGCGAATTAAGTAATTTTCAGTTTATGTGAAGCTTAGTATGCAACTAACACAGTTGTTCCAATTAACAGGTGATAATACTTAAACGGGAAATTAAGTAAATTAGATTAGATAAAATAATTCATTTCCTATTACGAAGTAAACTGCTATATATTTTCAACTTCATCGTGAAAAAGACGCTTTTAAGTAGGTTACTGAAATAATTAAGGAAGTTATTTCTGAGGTTAACACTTTATTATTTGGTCGCTGGCTTCATAAAACGAAAAGGATAATTTTTTATGTACACTGCTAGCACCCACAAACATCAAATTATTAATCTGGATTCAGAACTTGGCATTGCAGTGCTAATTTATTTAAATATGAATCAATTTTTATAACTTACACACAATAAAATTTCAATTTTTCTCGGAGACAATTTTATTTAAATCTGAATTGACAAAACCAAAAATAATTTCGGCATTATTATTTTCGAAATGGTTGTTGGCATAGCTGTCCCAAGTTTCACAGTTAATTTTTACTGATCCGCAATTTAGAGAAGACGATCAAGTTTTCCATAATATTTACTGCACAGTAAACGGTGGGGTATAAGTAAAAATTTTATTTGTCTTTTTAGATGGCGGATTAAAGTCATTTACTATTCAATTTCGCTTTAAATTGCTTTCATTTAACCCCATTTGAAATGGATTAAATAATATTACCGCATCTGGTAGGGTATTTTCTCCAGTTTTTTTAAATTAAATGATCCTATAAATTTATATTTTGATTAAATTTTCAAAGAAAACCGAATATAGATAACATTGTACGAAAAGTAAAAAGGGCTTGAAATAAACAAAGTTTCTACAGCTAAATTTAACTCAGATGAATAAAAATAGTCAAGACAAAAACATAATACATTTTCATGAGATTTCTTGGACTTCATTAATGTTAATCTGTTATGTAATGTCTTGCTGTCTCGTTGACGTAGTCTGTCCTGCATAACAATGGAAAAGAGACTTAAACATGGAGTTAGTTGGAAAAGTACGTTAAAATGTAAATGGATACACTGTCAAAAAGCTAAGTTGATAATTTTAAGTATAAACTTTATTGAATTTATAACTTACTAATGATTATACATAACGTTGTTTGAATGAAATTGAAAGAAATTTGATCCTGCATGAAACTTAGTTTCGGAAAACTGCTTTATGATGGAAGTGAAAGTTACTAACCTTTAACCCTGAAATTGTAGTTCGGTAAATGTTTATTAGTCTAGTTGCATTTATAGTGCAAGTTTATAATTAAAAGAAAAACTGTCGTGGGATAAAGTCATTGGGAAACACTAAAGAAAACAACGAACGAATGTTTTAGGTAAACAGTCAGTCACACAGTTAACTAAATGAAGAAAGGAAATCTTCGATTTATTTTAATGGATTCACATCACTGATTTTGCAAAATTAATCGAATGATTTTAATTTTTTAACGAATTATTAAAGCGTTCCGTGAGAAAAACACGTGGTAAAATAAAGATGTGCTAAATTAATTAATTATTTCCGGGCGAGTAAGCTTAAAAATCAAAATAATATGACTGAACACTATTATTTTTAATATTTTACATATGTGGATTCAAACGAGGAAATCTGTAAAATAAAATTGTTAAAACAATGAAAACAGCCTGTTTTTAATACTGTGCTTTTATTAGTCATATAATATACTTTCAAAAACGGTACGGCTGTACGTCGTGAATCTCATGTCGAAAATTGTAAAGATTTTGTCTTCTACATTGTCTTGATGCTCTGCGTTTATTTACATAAAAATGGGGTGTCGCTTTTCACAAATAGAAAGCGAAGCACATCACATAATATTTCGTTTTTGTTGGGAGAGGTTGGTGGTACCACGATCGCGGTGATTTTTATTGTTATTACTACGTAACTAATCGTCTCACGCAATCCTGCACCGTCCTGTGAACATTGAGTTATAATAAAGTAATGTTTAATAAATGTCTTATGTCTGTAGGCAACAGAAGTTCTCGCAGGTTCATTGATTATGCTATTAGAAAAGAGATCCGCATCTCCCCTTTTCAATTCCCTTCCTATGCTATTAAAGGGGAGCTGCCTGTTTCAGGATCACCCTCATGTAGCCTGTTAACCCCCCCCCCAAAAAAAGTTCGTATGCTTCATAAGTATGTTATATATTACAACTACATATTTAGTTCTTCCTAAGATCAAATAAAAATGGCAGTTATAATTGACTTCGATGAGTTTACAAAACGTTATTAATAAATTGTAGTAATTCAAGTTATTCAAAAAAGGTTACGCCAAAAAATAATAAATTGATATTGTAGCACTGCTTATTCCATTGTATTAAAATATTGGTTTATAAACTTTTTTCAAATATTTTATAGGCTACTGAAAATATGGATATATTTGAAAGAATTATAGACTAAGTAATTAAAAGGCATTTGAATATTTTATCTTGACTGTGTACTAAACCACATATAGAAAACATTAGGTATTCAGTAGTTATTAATTTAGATAGTTCGAATCATTTTTAGTATCCGGCTGACCGCATGGTAAGAGACGTTGTTTGTTCTATATCCGTGAGAACTGGGGGATAAAATCTGACCTGTGGGTGTGTTAGTCTTTTAGCACTATAAGTGCAAAATCTTCGATCACAAATATCTATGAAATTTTTCGTAGACCTGGAAGGACGTGCCCCGGTATCAATTGTTTCTCCCCGCCAAGGGACAAAATACGTGGGCAATAAAGGGCACGTTCTTTCCAAAATTAGAAACAGTGATTGATTATTCAAATGGGAACATAAAATGATTTGGTGACGAAAAGATGCTGAAAGAACGGTCGGAGTAAAGAAGCAGAGGAGCGAGCAGTTGTCTATAGAGAGTGGACGGTCTGTGTCTGTAGTCTCCAAATAGTTGGTGTAGAGAACACAGTGCGAGCAGACTAGCTGAGTCTCACTGCAGTCTGGACAGTCCTGAGCCTGCACCCATCGGAAAAAAAAAGAAGAACCGTGATGAGCGTAATACATACGCAGATGCTCTACGGGGCACCAGTATGGGCGGACGACCTCAAAAGCAGCAAGGCGAAGAGGAAACTGGAGGCAGTGCAGAGGAAAGGGTCTCTGCGAATCTCTTCCGCCTACAAGACGGTGTCCAATAGCGCAGCACTAGTCCTAGCCAGCGTGCCACCTATAGAGCTGCTGGCGAAGGAAAGACAAGAGGTGCACCGCGGGCTCAAAGAGCTGACCACAAAACCAACCGAGGCAGATCGCAAGCGGATAAGAGCCGAGGCGAGAGCAACGCTTCTGAAGCGCTGGCAAAACCTGTGGGATAATGAGAAGACGGGAAGGTGGACGCACCAACTTATCCCAAACCTCGAAGATTGGGTACAACGAGGGCATGGAGCCGTGACTTTCTATCTCACGCAAGCGCTAAGCGGGCACGGCTGCTTCAAGTCTTACCTGCACAGGTTCAAGAAAGCAGACAACAGCAATTGCGACTTGTGTGGGAACGAGGAGGACGACGCCGAGCACACCATCTTCCACTGCGACGCGTGGGCCGACGAGAGGGGAAGATTGGAGCTGAGCGTCAATCAGAAACTGTCTAAAGAGAATCTCGTCAAGCTACTGCTAGAAAAAGTAGAAAATTGGTGGCTGATTGAAAATTACATCAGTAATATACTCAAGAAAAAATCAGTCACCGAAGATGTAAATAAACAAGCCGATATCTAATGTAAATAAATATGTTTATAGATTTAAGATATAGTACATAGTTATAAGATGTAAATAATTAGATGTATAGGTCCAAGACGGAGAAAAATAATTAAGCTGACACCTCCCTGATGTAATGTGTATATAGTTCCGGGGAGGAACATGTCAGGAAAGACACAGTGGTTTAGTGGGTAAGAATCCCACACTGTCGAGGAGTGCGGACCCTCCTCTTCTCCTTTCGAAGATTCCACTTTTTATCCCTCGTAAAAAAAAGTCCAGAGCCTGCAAGCATTCTCCTGGACAGTAATACTTTGCTGTCCGAAGATTTGAGATGGAAGCCAGCAATCCACCTCTACTTCGGCAATTAGTTGCCTGTTTCGTCAGTCCGGGAACGCAGAGGACTACTGCACCGGGGTCCTAACTTCATCTCCTTCCTCCATCAACGCAGGACCATCCGAGACGGAGCAGGAAATAAAGATTCCATCCGCCCACCACCATTTTAATTAATATAAATACCAGGATCCCAACCTGCAGTCTCAATTATTTATTGCATAATCAGTCCGATTGTGTTCGTCTTTAATATTTAATATTTATACATTTATAGTAAATATATATATAATTTTGTCAGATTTATTATAAAAATTTGTCCGGCAAGAAATTAGTAACTATTTAAATTTTCAATTTTATTATAATATTAATATTATATATATATATATATATATATTGTAGCGGATTCCGCGTTCCTCCGTATTCAAGGATTTCTTATTCCTTTAGGGCGCCAGGTATTTTTCACAAAAAATACCAAAAGATGATTTTAATAGTTTTTAATTTCAATCAGAGCATGAGAAAAAATTATATCTGCAGGGCGTGGTCATTCTCGTCGTCCCGCCGACACAACCTACTCCTTCCACTACCCCATGACGACTCCTCAAACGATTCGCCAGACTACATTGTTGGCCCGAGTTGCGACAGTTCCTCAACAATTGCAACTCGCAAGCTGGCCTGTATTTTTAAGTGTAACTTTTCATGTTACAATATATATATATATATATATATATATATATATATTATACTCCTTTATTTCCGTAGAATACCGCTTACCGTTTAAACAGTGAGCATATATATATATATTATACTCCTTTATTTCCGTAGAATACCGCTTACCGTTTAAACAGTGAGCGGTTTGGTACAAAACAAGAATAAAAATTAATTCCATTGATTTCAGTAGAATATATAGAGTTTATAACCCTTGTACTGAACAAATTTGTTTATATTTTATTTTCGATACTTATAAGTTATGCACTAATTGTCGTTATTATCATTATTGTTCACGGTTAGTTTTTTGCAAGATTTCACAAATTTGTATAGTGCTGCCGCACAGGTTTCGTTTCGGGCGAATTCAATTAGGTTTCCGGCGATGTCATCAGACTCGAGGCTCTCTCGAAGTTCTTGTCGCTGCATCTCGAACTTGGGGCATTCCGCGATGAAGTGGACGGTGTCCGTCGTCTCTTGCGTTCATCCTGCAGTCGCATTCATCGCTGTTTGCGCCAAGATTGAATCTTGTTAGGTAGGCGTTGAAGACGCCGTGTCCTATGAGTAACTGCGTTATTTCATAGTCAATCTTCAAGTTATGTTGGAAACGCACGTCTGGGATGAATATACGTGTGCCCTCTACTTTTTCTCCTCGTGTCCACTCAATCTGCCACCGCTCCACAGTTACTTTGCGTAATGATCTCTTTAGGCCTACTGGGCTAAGCTTGATCGTCACGTGTTGCCTCTTTGGCCAACTCGTCAGCACGTTCGTTGCCAACGTTACCGGCATGGCCACGCACCCATTCCACTTTAATATTTCTGCCAGCATTATATACTCGTCTGTGCACGATGGGCAAGTGCGTTGGTGGTTCTAGAGTTATTTACCATTGTGACAGCGGCCATGTTGTCGCTTTGTATAGTAATGATGGCGTCGTCTCTTCTTTCCTTTGCCCATTCTAAACATTTGATTATTCCTAATTGCTCTGATTGGAGCACAGTACAGTGTCCAGCCAAAGGGAAATTTTCAAATCCTACTTCCCTTCTCTGGTAAAATGCTGTGAACGCACATCCGGTTCCGATGTTGTTCTGACTTCCATCAGTGGAGACTACAAGGCAATTATCAACTTGGCCGTCAAATGTCGGGACTTTCCAAGCTGGATGTTGTATTTTTGACGTCATTATTAAGAAAAGTGTACTTCTGAACGTTACATTTTAGGTTTTCTTTATATTTGAGGACTTTCAATATAAAGTATAAGCAATTACATGTTAAAACAAATTTATGGTTGTCCATAGCCTTAGTTTTGTACCTGATAATTTTTTACAAAATATAAATTAAAAAAGAACACCAATACCGAAATTATTAAATAATTTGTAATTATTGTTTGGTTGCAAATTAAGGTAAAAGTATTAAACACATTTTTTTAAATATTCTCTTTAAGTGGTAATTTGTTGTCAAAGTACTAGATATTATAAATATAATTTTGTCAGATTTATTATAAAAATTTGTCCGGCAAGAAATTAGTAACTATTTACATTTTCAATTTTATTATAATATATATATTGTATTATAATATAATATATGTATTATTATATTATATTATTTTCATATATATATATATATATATTAAATTATAATATAATATATATATTATATTATTATATTAGTAACTATTTATATTTTCAATTTTATTATAATATATATATTTATATATATTATATTTATATTTTCAATTTTATTCCCTTGCCCTACGAAGAGTGTCCAGATGGAGTGCCGTTACTAAAACGAAATTCAATCCGCAAATAACTTTTTATAATGTCAAATGTATGACCTAAAATATCCAGTAAAACCTATTTTTCGTTATTTACATACCATCTTTCAATTTTATGTCCGCCATTTCTTCTTCAAATTAGGTAACATATTCAAAATAATCTAACCGACAAACCACTTAATACAATATTTTATGTAAATTATATTCCTTTGTTCAATATTTTATTTTAGTCCACCATTTTTTTGTTAAAAGTATATAAAATTTAAAATCAGCAGTTTCTAAAACATACGTTTTCAATAGTTTCAATTGATTTGTAGAGTTTTGAACCAAATTTTTGTCGTTTTGGACCACTATATAAATATTATGCATGGAAATTATAGTAAGTTAATGTAAATACATTTAGCTCAATTACTTTTGAAGTCATTTGCACTGAATGGGAAAAGTATTCATTGATTACAATATATAGCTTAATTCACTAACAATAAATATATTTCTATACTACAATCGTAAATAGTTAAATTCATATATAACCTAAAGTAACGACGAGGATTCAGAACAGTTTTAATGTAACCATGAATTTTAAGCGTTTCAAATAAAATGCATAAGAGACCAATTATTTATTTAGTGAACACTGTTCAAAGAACTTAGATAACGAACGTTCGTAACAAAAACTTGTTTGTATTTGAAATGTTTTAGGCTAATGTTCTCTCCCAGAGAACTAATGAGAAACAAGGTAGGAGCCCTTTGCTTCCTCAGAGCTATGATAATAGAATATATAGGCGCGTTTGACAGCAGCGCTTCCTGTGTGAGCCCATTTCACGGGATTTAGGGATTCACTTGTCTTCGCAAATTACTAGGCTATGACATGAATACCCTGTATCAATGTACCGGAGCGAGGCAACGCATTACTTTATATATAAGAACCTCTACAAAATAATTTTCTATAGATTGTATTGAATCCATAATTATTAATTTACCTAAACTTTTTAATCAATTTATGTAATTTTCCCCTGGTATCGCATTATGAACTAGCAATGGAAACTGGAATTTCAACACGTATCCATCTTATTTTCATGCTTATTCATTTTCATTAGTCAAATTTTTCTAATTTTTAAGATTAAATCTGAGGACATTTTCTGAATAACTGTTAAACCTCCCCTGTATTTTCTACCAATTGTTTAAAGTTCTTTACAGACTATGTCTCTATTCATGATAAAATGATGACACACAAAATATGAATTTAAATTAATATAATAAATTTAAAACATTTTGGGGTCGGTATACCACTGCGATAAACAGTAGAGGATCACTTCCATTAAATTCGTAAGTTTCATTTAAATGTATTGTTAAATACTTTCTCTTTACGCACTACGTTTTGAATACAGTTAATATTTTTTTACTTATAAATACTTAACAACGTTATAACCATGGAAATGTGATCAGAATATTAGAATTCACATATCAAACATTTAAATTTGAAAATGTAGCTCACAATTTATTTTAGAAATTCAAATAGACGTAAAATAAGAATGAACATCCAATAACATCACAAAGGGGAGATAGGCTAGTAAAATTTTGCATTCAGCACAAATTAGTACCAACGAAAACCTGGTTTAGGAATCATGAAGGGAGACTCTACACGTGAAAGAAGCCGGGTACTAATTAGACTATATAATGGTAAGACAGAGATATAGGAATCAGGTGCTGGACTACAAAACGTACCCAGGAGCAGATATAAACTCCGACCATAATCTGCTGATTATGAAATGCAAACTGAAAATGATTAAACTTAAGAAAAAAATTAAAACAGAAAGATGTGAATTAGGAAAACTGAAACAACAGGAGGTGCTTTAGAGTTTCAAAGGAGATATCCAGAGCAGATTAATAGAGAAAATAGAAAGAAACAATATAGAAGAGAAATGAGCACTCTTATGGAAAGCAATGATTAGAGCAACCGAAGAAAAAAATAGGAAGAATAGCTCAGAACATTAGGAAAACATGGCTAACACAAGAAATAATAAAAATTATTGAGGAAAGTCGTAAATATATAAACGCGAGAGTTGGAAATAGTAGAAAGCATTACAGACATATGAACAATGAGATAGATAGGAAGTGCAAACCAGCTAAAGAGGTTTGGCGCCAAGAGAAACCCAAAGCGGTTGAAGATTTTACGGTGAAAGGGAAAATAGACGCAGGTTATAGGAGAATCAAATAAACTTTCGGAGAGAGGAAAAATATTAACGAGAACATCAGGATGGTCGATGGGAAGCCAATTCTGGATTAAATTGAAAATGCAGAAAGATGGAAAGAATATCTAGAAAATCTGTATCATGGTAGAAATCTAGATCAGTAAGCAATTTAAGAAGAAGACGAGATGGATGATGATGAAGAACTGAGGGACCAAACTTTATGGTCCGAGTTTGACAGGGCGCTGACGGATCTGAGCAATTGTAAAGCGCCAAGAATTGAAAACATTCCAGCGGAGTTGATAAGATCATCGGGCGAAGAAGCAGTATCATGGGTATTCACGATAGTTTGCGAAATCTATGAAACAGGAATAATACCAGAAGATTATAGTAAAAATATAATTATACCCATGCCGAAGAAGACTGGGGCTGATAGATGCGAACAGCACAGGACAATTAGTTTAGTATCTCATGCATGCAAAATATTAACTAAATAATATATAGGAGCATAAACGACAAGTAACATTAGTTTTAGGAGAAGATCAGTTCAGTGTTAGGAAAAATTTAGGGACAAGAGAAGCAATATTGACTCTGCGTCTCTTTATAAAAGGCCGGATAAAAAACAATCAGGCCTTTGTTTAAGGCATTTGTAGATTTATAAAAAGCCTTTGACAATGTGAAATTGAACACACTATTAAGGATTTTGAAGAGGAAAAGAATAAAATATCGAGAAAGAAGGCTGTCAGCAGTAGATAGAATTGTAGGGAAAGAAAGTTGAAACAAGTATGCAGGCTGTCGGCCATGCTGTTTAACTTATATATATATATATATATATATATATATAATGTTAATGGGTCTGAAAGGAAAATAAATAAAACCCTTCCGTTAGCCAATGATTTTGTAGTATTAGGGAAGTCAGAAGAAGACTTTGAAACAATAAATTGCATGAACGTGATCCTGAAGGAAGAGTAGAACATGGGGAATAATAGAGCGAAAACCAAGGTGATGGAGTATAGTATGGGAAACAGTGGAATAACAAAGGGTGTTAGATTGGGAAATGATATTTTGAAGGAGGTTATGGTATTCTGCTAATTGGGCAGCATAGGGATGGTAGAAGTATAGTAGATTGAAAGAGTAAGATAGCACAGATAAGGAAAGCTTTAAAAAAAGAAATTTACATACGTGTTATATAAGTTTGAATATTAGCAAATCATTGCTAAAAATAATCGTATGGATTGTGGCGTTATGGGTGTGAAAAGTGGAAGGTAGGGGTTTAAGACAGGAAACGAATAGAAGTCTTTGAAATATGGTGTTATAGAATTCTGAAAATCAGATGGAATTTCTAAGAAAAATAGGGGAAGAGCGAACAAGATGGAGGACGATGACTAAGAGAAGGAATAGATTAATGAACCACGGTTTAAGACAGAGTCTTGTAAAATAACCATACAGGGAAGCACGTTGGGTAAGAACAGAAGAAGGTAGGCCAAGGATGGAATACGCTAAGCAGTATGGGGAGTATGTGGGATGTGATAACTATGCGGAAATGAAAAGTCTTGCGCAATATAGGTAGCACGGAGGTCCTAAGACCAGTCTTAGGACTGAATACTACAACAACAAATTTATTTAACGTAAATTGAAATAATAAAAAGATATAATATGGTGGTATTCAAAAAATATCAAAGTACATCATAATGCAATTACTCAACTATGTAGTTGTCTGACTGTCAGTAAAAATTAGCTTTGTCTCATTACTCCTCAATAAATATTTATAATACATATCGTTTTCACAGACCTTCAATTTTAATTCGAAACCAAACTGCCATAAAATAATTTTAGTAATACTTAATTTAGCTTAATGCAGTCCCATGAATAAGAGAACGGTGTTTAATATTTTCTATATTGTGTATTGTAGAAAAAAAATTATTCTTAACGGTTGTTTTAATCAGCGTTATAGTCAATCAACACGTACAGAAACTGTCAACAGAGGGAACAAGCAACTGCAGTAAAGTGAAACGAGCAATAACAACAACATCAATGTACACATATTTCATACTGATTTCTACGAAAACATGAAATATTAAAAAGAACACACGAAGTCAATGTATTGAAATGAATGTTTAAGTATCTGCAAAAGTTTGCTTAAATATTGAAACAATATATACTTTGAAGATACATCCATGATAGTAGGTTATTATGCCATAAATTAAATCTGACTATATTTTGTTTAAATAATTGATTTCTTAACATAAAAGGTGAATAAATGGTCATAACATTATTTACAATTCCAAACTGTTATATTTTATTTATATTTTAATTTAAAAAAAAAATTATTTTTAGTCATATAAACCATAAGGTCATCATTGTACTGTTGTCTAAATATCCAATGAACAGTCATACAGAATAATATGGTCCTCGTAATTATCGTATAATATATTCGGGTTCAGACAATGATATCGTGGTAAATAGTATGACACGAAACAACAGTTGCAGATTACATTTGAACAGTGGCTACGAACCTCTAACTTCCTCGGTCAGCCAAACACTTATCAGGGGTAAACGCAATGTGCGTATGCGGACGCGGACATCTGCACGGCAGCAGATGTTACCGAACTTTCAGCATGCTCAGAGCTAAATGAGAAAAGTTACGCATTGAGAAATATGAGATCGTATGTAATACGAACCAGATGATGTCTCCCGCAGCTCTCCTATCTTATCCATATGAATAATCTGTGGAAAATTAATTTCAAACTGAATTGAAAATAGATTACAGACATTTCACGTAAAAGAAACATTCTAGTATCTCTTCCACTTTTAATAAAATTCTCAATTAATTGAAAAATTAGAGTTCGCTGTAAATGAGTGTTACTTTCAAACTGAAAATGTTGTTGAGCATATCATGATGAAAACGACTATGAATCATCAAGCCACAAAATATCGACATAAATAAATATACAAAACTGTTAAAAAAAATTCACTAATTCACTCTCTCCCGAATTTTTCCATGCTACGAATGATAACAATCACAATGATTCATTAAAAATAGTTAAAAATAAGATTAAGCTTCAATGTTGACTGCAAAAAGATTGCTCTCTACAAGTTTTTCATGTTTTGATTATTGTTCCTAATAAAATATTTACTAATTGCTATCAAAAATTCAATTACTCAGGAAGAAATCATAATTACATGTCCTACCACCATTACCCCATATAAAAAGGTACATAAGGTAGTCAAATTTTTCCATCAGCGCTATCATATTTTGAATGTTGACAAAATTGTTGATGTCCTTATTCTTAATTCTTATCCTTTACGTTTCATTTAAAGATATACTAAAATTAAGGTCATTAAGACAAAAATACGAAATTAATTAACCTACTAAATTAATCAGTAACAAATTTAAATTTGTTTCTCTCCATTTATGAAAACATTCATTAAAATGTTTTGACTCAAAATTGCGGTATCCATGTTATCTTTAAATGTTGTATTAATTTAAACTTTGTTATAAATATTACAAATGAAACGAATTATTTCGGTAAACAATGTTAGATACCGAATTATATAAACTCTAATTATGGGTACATATTACTTGTTGTTGTTGAAGTAGTCAGTCCTTAGACTGGTTCGATGCGAATCTCCATGCTAGCCTTTTCTACGCAAGCCTTTTCATGTATACAAAACCAGCACATCACCAATCCTCTACTTAACGTATTCCATTCTTGCCTCTGTAGGACGGGCTAGGGAATTAAATTAAAAGGTTAATTAAAAGATACTGGGACATCTATTAACAAAAATGGGTAAAACATTAATGATAGAAATATTGGCAAAATTAAGGGAAACATTAATTAAGTTCGGCGAAGCAATACGATCTACTATAGTCTCAGGATAAAATCAGTGGGTGATACCGTCTCTAAACGTCAAGGATTGGAAACCTGACAGCGTACCTTCTGCTGCGTTGGCTGTTGTTCTTCTCCATACCCGTCCAGAACCAAGTATCAGTCCGCCTCCTTCAAGTTCTGACAGCTGAATGATGCTATACACACCTCAGTGCTATGTCGAAAAACCTCTAAATTAATGTATTTCAATCCATCTGTGTTGAAACCATGAAACTCCATTGTCCGAGGCGACCACGTGGTTTTTCAAATATGGGAATTACGTCAGTCTCTTTTTTTCCCACGCTGGCTATTTGTGGTAATAACGCAGCTCATATTTGTATGGTAAAGAATAACCATGTGGGGATGCTAGTTCTCCATCGGACGTCTTCCCAGGCTGCGAAGTCGGGACTCCGACTCAGATAGGAATAGTACCGATTTTTCGGGGCGGAAAAAAAATCATGGACTTGAGGCACGAGGATAGTGATCCGGGAATGGATCAATGTTGGAGAAACACAAGCATGGCTAAAACAGCCTTTAATGGTTAAATTACTGTTGCACGGCTGAAAGCAAGAGGAAAATACAACCGTGTCTTTCATTTGCCGCGTTCATGCAACGCTCAATGCATAACAATATGACGGAAGCCTCTTGGGTAAAATATCCTGGAGGTAAAATAGTCCCCCATTCGGATCTCTGGGCGGGGACTACTCAGGAGGATGCCATCAGAAAGACAAATAGTGACGTTTTACGAATCAGAGCGTGGAATGTCAGGTTGGTAGATTAGAAAATCTAAAAAGGGAAATGTAAATGTTAAAGTTAGATATAGTAGGAATTAGTGATGTTGTTCTGATCAATATAGGGTGACTAGCATAAAAACGAATAGAGAAAATGGAGGGGTAACGAACAGAAGGCTGGGGCAACGCATAAGTTATTATAAACAATATAATGAAAGGCTAATGTTAGAAACAGACCCGCAGCCGACGACATTTATTCAACTTTATATGCCCACAAGTGCCACAGATGAAGAAGAAATTAAGAAAATATACGAAGAAATAATTAAGTACGTCAAGGGCAATGACAATTTGGTAGTAATGGGGGACTAGAACGTAGTAATAGGAAAGGGGAAATATATTGATGTGGTTCGGGACTATGAACTTGGGGAAAGGAATAAAAGTGGAGATGTTTAGTAGAGTTTTGCATTGAGCACAGATTATTTCTGACGAGTACATGGTTTAGGAATCATGAAAGAAGACTGTGCGCATGGAAGAAGCCGGGTGACACGGGCAGATTCTAATTAAAATATATAATGGTTAGATTGCCGCATAGAATCAGGTGCTAAACTGCAAGACGTACCCAAGAGCAGATAAAAAAGAACATAATTGAATGGTTATGAAATGCAGGCTGAAAAAGAAGAAACTCAAGAAAGGTAGTAAAACAAAAATATGGGAATTCTTAAAATTGCAACAAAGGAAGTGCTTCAGAGTTTCAAAGAAGATATCAAGATTAGATTAATATAGAAAGGATAGAGAAACAAAATAGAAGATAAATAGGTATTCTTGAAGGAAGAAAAGACTAGAATAGCAGATGAAACAGTAGGAAAAATAGCTCAAACCAATAGGAAATATGGATAACACCAGAAATACTAAAATTTATTGATAAAATGCGTATATATAAAAATGCGAGAGATGAAGCTGTATCGTGGTGGAAATCTAGGTCAGTCAGTAATAGAAGAAGAAAACGTATTATATTTGACGTTCTATCCTCCTATATACTATTTTCTTTAATATTCTGTATGTCTAAATGCTCATAATTTTTCATGAATATATAATACTTTATGCATAGTATGTAGTATTTTTTTAGTTTAAATACAACACCCGAAATTACAAATATAGGAACGAAACGTCGTATGCTAACTTAGAACAGTTTTCTTGCTCTTTTGTTTGATTGATTTATGTAATACCTGGAGCTACTTTGGAGAGCCAGATTCCTGGTTGCACAGCTCCAAGTAGTGAAAACTCCATTGTGTATGTTTGTGCATGTAGTGTTTCTAATGACTTTGACTCTATACTTTTTATGTAATTTATTTATTTGAAGACTATTTGTAATTAATTATGTACCTTCATTGTTTTTAAAATTATTTGTTATTTGTAATGTATGGCGTATTCTATTTCCTCAATAGAGGATTAATGGAAATAACAATAAATCTAAACTACTGTTTAATATAATCTTTTTTTAGAAGGTATACATTATTTGAGTAGTTTTCAAGAACTTTTTTATAATAACTCGTATACGTTTTTGAGTAATATAGTAATATGGAACATATTATCTAAGTAATGAAATAATACTAAATATTTCACTGACTCAATAAAATTATTAAATTTTAAAGACACTGGTATATGTTTCTTTCAACGATATTACTTTATATTACCAATTTAATTTATTAGCACATGTTCTTTTGTTAAACAATTCCCTCCATTGAATTTAAAATTCATAAATGAACATTGTTTACCTGAAGAAAGTTATTATTTCGGCTGCCAACATTAGGTGTTTCTGTAATGACCAAATATTTTTTAAGACAATGTAATTTTATTCATAAGTTGGAAATGAAGGTTTATCGAATTTTATTCAGTCTCTGGAACTGGTTTCTATTTATAGCCAGACTTATCTTCAATTCACTGCGTCCGGGTGGCGCGTTACATCAATTAAGTCTTCTGAGTTTAATGAGTTATTACATTGAGGCCATTAATTATCTTTGGGATTAATGACTCGGTTTATGTCCTAGGAGACTTGAGTCGCTGAAAATCCGATCGTAATTATTTTATTCGTCACTAATCTTAGATTACCATAAGATATTATGACAGAGAAAGTCTTTCATCACCAGTAAAGTCAGGGGACTAACTACGAAAAAGTAAAATTTAAGGTTCTATTTAAAAAAATGAATTCTTAACTTCTCGAAAATTGAAACACGTCTACTAATAGAAACAGCATGAAGTATTAACGTTACTGAAACATAGTCTTGAATTTATGTCGTCACTTCATGACTGTTATAAATTATAGCGTCGCGTGTAGAAAAAGGCCCTAGGGACCTCTTCAGACGAAAATCTGCAACGACCAGGTAATTAGGGCTTGGATAAAGGGTTTCAAAATTTGGCGGGGTTGGAGAACGTAGCAAAAATGCGACAGAAAAAAACTGTGGTGAGGCTTTTGTACTTATTTTGAATACGTTAGCATATTGTTTTTATTAAACGTATGATAACAGTTAACACATCACGGAGTATGGTGAAAGATAGGGACGAACGTTTATGCGCTGTAGCTCTTTCGGAGAAAGAATAGCCGCAACGAGCTTACAGGATTCTGTAATAAACAATCATAAAGTGGAGAAGGCTTTTTGCTGTTTCCTGTTTTGCGGTTATGGAAGCAATCATAGAAAATTATTTTTTCTGTATATTACCTTTAAATTTTAGTGCTTTTTTAGATGTTTCTAATACTGCAATTATATAAAGAGTTAACATTTTGTATTTCAAAACTATTGCTCGTTGTTTCAAAATTAAAGGAAATGTGTTTACATAAATTTCATTAAAATTTTTAATTGTAACTTGTAATAAATACGTTTTATATATATAATATAATAGAGATGGCGGCGACGTATTTTCCGTCCACTTCATCACGGAATGCCCCAAGTTCGAGATGCAGCGACAAGAACTTCGAGAGAGCCTGGAGTCTGATGACATCGCCGGAAACCTAATTGAATTCGCCCGAAGCGAAACCTGTGCGGCAGCACTATACAGATTTGTTAAATCTTGCAAAAACCTAACCGTGAAAAATAATGATAATAATGACAATTAGTGCATAACTTACAAGTATCAAAATTTAAAAAATAAACAAATTTGTACAGTACAAAGGTTATAAACTATATATTCTACTGAAATCAATCGAATTAATTTTTAATTCTTTTATTTTGTACCAAACCGCTCAATGTTTAAACGGTAAGCGGTGTATATGTATTCTACAGAAATAAAGGAGAAATATACTATATATTATAATAATATATTATATAATATGATAATATAAATCGATTTATTTTGTTCTTTTCTTATGTTTTATTATATGTATTTGTGATGATTAAGTGCTGTGCTAGGCTTTATCGCAGCGGACGGTGCGCCTTTGAAGGACCTGGGCACAAGGGGGCAAATTTAGCGTGTTCAAAATACGTGAACTTCCGGCTCCAGAAGCGCCCGGACCAGAAGTAGAGTCTCATTTGGGAATGAGAACACGCGCCCCCAAAGGAGCCAATGGTAAGCTCCCTTGAGAAGTGACCATCGATTGGTCGAAGAGACATTAAAAGGGGCCAGAGCAGCACAGCAGAAAAAGATGACTGGGAACTAGCAGGAGGATATCCTGATCAGAAATGAGTGAGAGCCAGGTGGAGGAAGACTTCCTCCTCCTTCCTGGTTTTCCTCTTTCCCTCCCCCCTTGGTCCTTGGTCAAGGTAATTAGTTTAAGAGTTTTGAAGGCTGAGACGACTTTGAGCAGTTTGCGAGGTGTATGTTCGGGGGTCAAAGACCTTCGGCATACGGTAAGAGTTGTCGGCTGATCCCATTGGACCAGTCGGTCAACTGCCTCTCAATACTGGTCAAGGCATGGAGGCGGGTTGGTTTCCTTCCCCCAGCAATCCAGTCTCCCGTCATCAGAAGGGCGCAGGAGTAGTATCCACTAGCCCGACCTACCTGATGCAGGTTTTCTATGGTTTTCCCTGCATCACCTTTAGGTGAAACACCGGGTAGGATCCTTACACTATAGCCTGGGGACCCTAAACAACCCTGGGCTACCTTGCTCTACCTTCCACATCCCCCCTTTTCTTGTCCGTTCCTATGCTATTAAATGGGAGTTGCCTGCTTCAGGATCACCCTCATGTAGCCTGTTACCCGCCAGAAAAAAACACAGCAGGAAAACAGTTGGAATAGGGTCGATCGTCAGTTAGCATCGAGTTGTCAAACAGCTGGTATCGGGTCGTCACAAGGTGAACTATCCATGCTTACGCACGGAGCGTTAGCGTCAACGGAGGTACGTTCAGGACATTAAACTGACCTGCGTAGAGGAGCCGTGTCTGAGCCTGCGAAGAATGTCTGCGCCGCAATCACGAGACTAACCGTCCGAGCCTGCGAAGCCGCTCGTATCTTCTTCACTCGTCGCTCTACGCTGCCGACCGCTAGCGTGACTTCACCCGCTGACATCAACCTATGCGTCCCCGAGAGCAACGCACTGCCGTGAACAAGAACGGGAAGATGACGACGTAACCACCCTGGTTCCTGTGCCAAGCCACGGCTGCCCGGGGTCCTACGCCAACCCATACCAGACGTGCATAACGAAGCTTGCGAACCAGACGCATTCCGTCGCCACCGAGAAATTGCTTCCAGTAACTCACCGGCCTGACAGCCGACGACCACGTGCTACTCAGCGCGTCCACGTGGTTAGCCCAACATCGAAGAGACTAATTAAGCGAACAATTTATTTGATTCAATTTCTATTTCCGAATTCAAGTTGAAAACATTATTTCTCATTATCGAGTGACTGCAAAAGTTTGACGAGTGTAATTAATTGTTTTAAGAATATAACTATTATTTCAAGTATAATAATAAATATAATTTCCTCAATAAAAATAATAATTATATTCTTAAAAAACACCTTTAAGTGTTTCCTGACCAACCCCTTTTCAATAACCTTCCTATGGTATTAAAGAGGACTTGCCTGTTTAGGGATAACCCTCATGTAACGTCTTAACCCCTTCCCCCTCCCAAACAATTTTGAACGTTAACCTTATTTAATTACGTTAAAATATCAACAAATTTCCGCCCACATTTTAACTTGCGTTATAGACAGGTCTGGATTTATTTATCGACCAAGATAAAATACGCGATACAAGTGTCCTTTTAGAAACGTAGTTAACCCTGGGAGTTATATTAAAAGTATAATTAATATTCAGGTAATTCTCATATAAATACTTTAGCTTCCGTATATATTTTCGTCATTCTTCAATCAATGTAGACACAGAGATAGCGACATACACGCCTGGAGGGAGACATATACAAACAAAGTGAAGACAGATATTTTCACCTCAAGGGTAAATAAATTCAATTTTCATACCTGAATATGTTAGTGAATCAATGTAATACTTAATAAATATCTTTTTTACCTAATGTTACCACGGAAAATCAGTTGTCATGTTGCGGCAGTAGTTTTCCTTAAATTACTATGTGAAATTAAAGAACATAAAGCAATCTATCGTAGAGAATAATATTTCATATAAATGATTAGGAAAATAAGAAATGTTAAGCTATATTTTGCATAATTAATTATAAGCAGAAGTATGTTTTTAAAATTTCCTCATCAGTAAAATATGTCGTATATATATATATATATGTGTGTGTGTGTAAATTGAGGATTAACAAACTCCGTAATATTTTTACAGGCATTTAACAGCGACAATGTTACTTCAATTCAAAGAAAACTCTTTACATTCAAGTTACATTCTCGTTGGCAAATGCTTTTCAGTAGACTACATTGCGGTATGAAAAACATCACATGACAAGCTTCATTTCTGTGTTGTACTTCTTTTATTTTGTGAGTTTCCAAAACTGACAGTGATTAAAGCTGCACATTTTATGCCCTGCCGTTCGGTCTATATCCTTCGTAGAAATCATTATTCAACTTTTAAGTTTTTCCTTCCCTGGTTTGTCATATACAGACCGTGGACGCAAGAGTAATGACTTCAAACTTCTTATCGAATACAGGTCCATAACTTTCCATATCCTAAGGGTATCGTTAAAGTGCAGTCTTCTTTAATAAAAATTGTATTATTTGAGCATGGTTTATAAACAGTTTTACTGCACTTAGTACATAAGCACTGACAGTTTATCTAAAGGAAGGGAAGAATGTGGGAAATTGGTTTCGGGGTTCACCTGACGGTGTCGCGAATACCTCTTACTTTCTGGTTTTTTCAAAGTTCTCACAAGCCGTATTGGGGTCGAAGACCTTGGGCATACGGTAAGAGTTGCTCACTGATCCCATTGGACTAGTCGGCCAACTGCCTCCTAGAACTGGTGGTGGAACAGGAAAGGGAATGCTGAAACCCCACAGCATCAGTTGCCTCCTGAAATTGGTGGAGACACGGAGAAGGGAATGCTGCGTCCCCACAGCAAACTCGTCTCCCGTCATTCGGAAGGGCGTGAGAATAGTACCCAATGCCCGACCTACCTGATGCAGGTTTTCTAGGGTTTTCCCTGTATCTCTTTAGGTGAAACACCGGGTAGGATCCTTAAACCATAGCCCGGGGGCCCTAGTTAACCCTTGGCTACCTTGCTCTACCTTCCGCATCCCCCCCTTTCAATTCTCTTCCTATGCTATTAAAGGAATGTTTCCTGTTCCAGGATCACCCTCACGTAGTCTGTCAACCAAAAAAAAAATACATTCAGTAAACTGCCACTCGCTTGCAGCAACAACACATCAGCTACAATCCAAAGTCCTTATGGTTAAAGACATTCGTACGCACACAATCACTAATATCATAAAATTATAACAAAACTAAAATTTAGGTGTATTTCATAATTAAATTCTTATAGATTGAATTATTACTGAACAACAGTTTAGTTGCATCAAGAATTAAATGTAATATCAGTACTGGGCAATTTTTACATATACTAGTTTAATTTACTATTTGCAAATTCATTACGATGTTGTGGATCCTGTTAAGAGCAGCGAACGGAGGATTAATCAAGTTACTAACCTCAGGGCTCTTTAATGATGCTATATCATCTAGATAAATAACAGGCAATGTGTGTAGCTCGCTTATGAGTTTATTTAACTGTTCAAACACACTGTGAATTATAATGATAATCCGTATGCGTTTCTACACCAGTAGTTCCCATTGCTGTGACTTTTTCTATTTAGCACTGATCACCCCAAGGAAGGTTTATGTCGATCTATTGAACTTGTCGGTTTCTTCCTCCCCCTTTTTCAGGACGAAAATGGCCCAATTCTAAAGACATAGAAATTGCAAATTCCAAATATCCTCTTACACAGTCTGCTAAAGCAAATAATTAAATTTATGTTTAACGTGCAGTTTAATCAACTCTTTAGTTAAACAATGATAGTCTTCAATTCGTTAATAATAGTGCAAAATATTTTATAAATTGCAATGCAAATGAATCAGAATTCCGACTCAGCCCGAGACGTATCTTTATGTAACTAAAAGTCACTTAGTACAAAATTTGCGTAAAACAATTATTACTTAAAAAAATGATATTTTAGGGTTAATAGATTAATATTAAGTATGATACTTTTAATTAGTGTATAACTATGAAAAGTATTTTATATGTCACAATACAGATGGATTACTATAAGACCAGGGCCATCCACATTCAGTTTTATTTTTCGTAGATATGTATATATGTATCTATACTTTAACGAACGCAGTGGATGTTTCCAAGAAGGATGAGTTGCGTAGTTTTTTACTTTCTATAGACCCCGCGCTGGGGACAAATGTAACGACAAAAAGGTTCCGCAGAGGAAGAGTTTCATAGTGTAATTTCTACGCAAGATACACACCCTCGCTCTTTGCTTCCAAAGTTTGTTATATGATCGTTGCCACTCACCTGCTGTTCATCGTGTGGATTTCCCAGCTCAGATAATCAGTAGAGGTAGCTTAAGGGATGGGATCGAACAGATAACGATACCGTTAATTACTGAGAAAATGTCAGAGTCGTAAACAATGGCAAAATTTGGTATCACACTGTACAAATAAATTAGGGCGCCTATAATTCCGTTGAACGCAAAGTTCCGAAGTAATTACACATTTTCTAAATTACGAATTCAATAGACGGAATGGCCGTAGTTCGATCTTAAGTATCGTATTGATAAAGCCTGGAAGTGATAACAGAAAGGAATATGACCGCGTAGCCGAAATATTCCACTAATTACTGTTCGTACACGTGGATCGAAACTAATTTCAGCTACACAAAACTATTACAAACTATGATGTGATGTACAGTTCTGTTATTCACCTTTTGAGCAATAAACTTTGTTAATGTGTTGATGCTCTCACCAAGGAGCAATGTCGCGTAACACAAATGTGATTACGGTCCGCGCACGCAATTGAAATGCGTTCTTCGAATGGCATGTTAATAAAAATAATTATTAGAACACCTTAACCTAGCTGCTTAACACTTTAGAAATAAAAACAACATTAAAAAGAAAACTAAACATGAGACAAATCAACTTTAAAGTGATACATGTTCATGAATTAATGATGATGGACATTACTAACAAACTTAAACATTAATGAACGAAAATTTATAATTCTACAGCTACCTGCGAGAGAGTTTTTCAGTTAAAAAGCAATGTACTATGGTTTTCCTGAATGTGATGGAATTAAAGGGATTTTTTTTCAGCTTCTTGGAGTCAACTGGAAAATCCTCCGTCTTAATCAGCTGTTGCGACGCGATGGTAGATCGGCTGCAGCAAACGAAGCGTCGACCGGCGTCTAAATGCCCCGAATAGTCGCACAGGATGGGACAGGTCTCTAAGCCAGGGCAGCAGGATAACCTGTGCCAACTCGTCGTACAGCAGAGTGAAGAGTCTCAGCTAAATTCGTCAAAATCCGGAGTAAGATTTATGAAACGAAATTTCCTCTAAGTCCTGAATATGCTTAGAACAGATGAAACGAAGTCCAGATTCGTGGCGATTCTTCTAAGTCCGAAGTGGAGCCTCAGATGGGTACAACAGAAATTTTCCAAGTCTGAAAGCTAGTTACACGAAAATTGTCAAAGTCCGAAATATGGGACACACGCAACTAGCAGTCGGAGTGCAGTTGATTAACGTCTTTCCAGCCCTTATATAAGAGATGAAATGATGAAATTCGTTTCTCCAACTGATCCCCTCCTAAATATTACTGTACTGGAATTAATATATGTTAGACAGGCTAAGTGAGGAAAAAAACATTACTTCAAGGTATTCAGACTAAAGAGAATACGTGTTATATTGCTTAAATTTAACTAACATTTTATTTAAGTAATGATACTTTAAATTAGTTAATGAATATAGCAAAATGCTGGGTCACAGGGTAGGTTATTGACGAACGTTAGTTAAAGACCAGGGTCACACATACTCAATTATATATGTACATTTTTTCATATTTTAGAATTAAATACTGTAACTGCCTAATATAACCAAATTCTTGGGCATCGCCGGGCATCCAGCTAGATTACTATAAAAGTCAACATCAATATAAGAAAAATATTTAACACACAAAACACATGTACAATAACTAACAACAATAACTGTTTTTCGTTACAGTAGACGTTTTGAGTGAAATGAATACGAGTCACCGAGATGCTAGGGGAGTCTTTTACACCCGAAAACCGTACAAAACTGAGTTATTGGTATAACGCCACGTGATTCAGCACGAACACACGACAGAACTCAGGAACATATCGGCTGAGCACCAACTTCACGCGTCACTAACGAGCAGTCTGATACACACACAACTTTCGGCTGATGACCAACTACGCGTGACACTAACGAGCAGATTTGACCGCAATACACAGGTACACAGGACTATATCAGGTGAGCTCGTACTCCACCTATCACTAATGGATACTTCGCAATACACCAAAGTACATCAGCACGAACTGTACTCATCTCTCCAGGGCAATGGATGACGTTCGTCGGTCTGAGTGGAGCTGTGTCGACGGATTCCTAATAGCACAGCATGATGGAAGGTACTATCAGACCAACAGCACTTAGCAGTGGATTTAGAGAGGGTTAAAATGCACAAAACTGCATGGCCAAGGCTCACTTCACATCAGAGAAACGAATATGACACTACTAGCATTATAGCAACCAATATTAATGAGGATCACGCCAAATCTATATACAAACTACGTCTTACAAAAAAAAGAGTTTTGCTAATCCATCAGTTTAATCCAAGATAAACAACGGGGGATGATACCTTTACAACATTAAAATGCCGAGTCAATGTGACATGAGCGGCAAGCAGATTTCAAACAGACTTGGAGAAAATTTATTTGATTTAATCAGAAATCGTTTTATAAGGTACGAGATATGAAACTTCCCCAAACTATATTCGGAAATATAGTCTTTTAGAAAACGGAAATACGTATATTTAATAACTAAAGTGAATGACTATCAACACACAAAATACTGAAGTGTCTAATATACTGGAATAGACATATCATATGCAGTTAATTTTGAATTTCATATCGATAAATAGTTACAATTTAGTGAAACTAATCGGCTGGTAAGTTATTATTTTCACGTTTTTAAATCAGACGCTAGTTTGAGCAGACATCAATGATGTATTTAGAATTAGGAGATAACCAGAGAGAATTGTTTGGATGCGCGAACGACAGTTTTTATTTACTTCAAAGATGCAGTGCCATCGACACCGAGGAAAGAGGAGAATGTTAAGGAACACTGAAGGAGAAACTCTGCTACCGTATGAGATACGACGCGGTTATCTGGAATCTTAGAAAAAATATTTTAAAAAATAAAAATGGACAATGAAATGTGTATGGTATGGTGTATAAGTATTTCAACAAAGAAACATTTGTGTTTGTTTTGTTATTGTTACATAATAGCACACACACTCTTATATATATATATATATATATATATATATATATATATATAAAGTGCTCCATATTATGTCTCATGTGTATTTTAAATAAATTCTTGTCAGTTTAGATTCATTTCTGTAAATTTTCATTTGTCTACCATTTCTCCCTTAGCAATGTGTCAGAGAAACTTCTTCACGACTGCGTATTACTTGTTAGCGTGAAATAGATGTCTTTGAAAGTTAAAGGTTAGTAATAAAAATTACAGTTTCCTTTTATAATTGTTTATGACGATTCAAACACCATTAATTGCCCTGTCTCAAGTCAGTCCAGCCACAGTTTAACGTTCTTTTCATACGGAATATCTCTGTCTAGAGACATTAAAGTTACTGGGAGTAGATGGTGAGATAATATCGGTTCTAGAGAGAGACGATGTAAGTCGGTAAATTGGTTGTATAGAAAAGAATAGTATTTTTGTTAAATAACCTGAAATATATTAAATGAAGTATTCAGTACTTCAGAGATTAACTTTTTTTTGGTTTAAGAGGTTACATGAGGCTTATTCTGAATCAGGCAACTCCCATTAAAGAGCATAGGAAGGGAATTGACAAGGGAGGTATGTCGCACGTAGAAGAAGATATCCAAGGATTGACTGAGTTCCCCGGGGTACAGTTTGAGGGTCCTACCCTGAGATTCACCAAAAAGAGTTGCAGGGGAAACCCTAGAAAAATATGCATTATGTAGGTTGGACAATTGGGTACTTGTCTCAGGCCCGTCCGAATTGCGGGATAGGAGTTTTCTGTAGGTTCGCTGTACTACCATTTCCGTGCTTCCATCACTTTTAGGAAGCATTTTACCGACTAATCCAATGGGATCAGGGGAGGACTCTAACCGTATGTCCAAGGTCTAAAACTGCACTACATACATCTCCTAAAAGACCTGAAACAAGAGAATTCACGAGAGAAGCTCAACTAACAAGGAGTGGAAGATGAGGAGGAAAATAAAAGCGAAGAAGAAGAAAGGTAAGAAACACTGGAAATGGAAGGACAAGAAGAAGTTGAGCCACCCACCTTAGGGAAATTAAGTGATACAATTAAAAAACTAAAGAATAATAAAGCTACTGGGGAAGATGGAATAGCAACTTAGTTGTTAAAATACGGTAGAGAGGTATAGAGAAAGCGGTAATAAATTAATTAACGAAGTAATGACAAGGGACTGGAGTGTAGGGATAATATGACCGCTCCATAAGAATGGAGATAAAACAATTCGTAATAACTAACGTGGAACCACTCTGTTGGGGTTGGGCGTAACATATGAAAATTTAGTTTCTTCAACTGGAATGTTGGTTATAGAAAATATTGTGTGATTACCAATCCGGATTGAGGAAGCAACGCTCTACAATAGATCAAATTATTTATTTTTGAGACAAGAATTCGAAACATTTTACGAATTTTACAAACAGCTACACCACCTATTTATAGATTAAAAGCAAGCTTACGTAAGTTTAGATGGAGAGGAGATCTACAAAATTCTGAAAGAATATAAAATACCTCCAAAGCTGCTACTGACAAAGATGACCATGTAAAGGACAATATGCAAGGTTGGAATAAAGCAAGAGATGTCAGAGGAATCTGCTGTAGAGAGGGGCTCAGTCGTGATTTCAACTCTTTAACTTGCCATCAGAAAAGTATTTCAACCGTATAAACAAAAATGCAGACGACGTGGTACTAAAATGAAGCGACAGAAAATCCTTAGAAGAGAGCTACAGTCAGTTGAAAGAAAAAACATGAAAACTGGTATTAGAAGTGAGCACAAACAAAACTAAGTATATGAATATGGGAAAAGCCAGCGAGAGGAGAAGAAAAATAAATAAAAACATTAAATTAGTGGGAAAGAATATCAAAGAGTAGAAAAATTTCAGTACCTGGGCTCAGTAATAATAGAAGATAATAGAATAGAGGCAGAAATAGTAATTCGATACTATTTATTACAAAGACCTTTATAATATTATATTACTATCAAAGTAGTTTCCTTAGTTCAACGTGTCTAAATAAATGAAGAATTATATTGATATATCCACTTATCCTACATGTGTAAATAAAGCATTTCTCACATTATTGAACAATCTCTTCCATCATCTTTGAGTTACATATCAAAGCTGAAATTTATACTGTAGTTTGATACTAAAGGCGTGTGTGCTACTAAAACATTGGAAAAAATTGAGCACTCCCATTTTTAAAGGATTGCAATTTGTAATAAGTACGTCATTTATCACTGATAATTTATGTGTAAGAGTATGAAAAATATTTAGGTTCACAAACTATTTAGTTTTGAAGAAATAAACCTACGAAAGTTGAATTTCCTTCATTTGGAATGGACAACATCTTGTTACACAGAGTAGATGAAAAAATAATATTAGGTAAGTTAATAGAAGTTTAATTTGTAGGTTTAAATGTACTAAACACGATGCAATTTATGTGAAAGTATACGTCTAAACAGTCCTGGATATTTTAGAAATTTTGAGCCATAGCGCAGATTCATGCCACTTATACTTCCTGCATGACGTCATTCTTGGTACAAGCCCAAGCTTTTGACTCTGGAAATGCGACATTTTGTTATAATTCTCGGACGTAACGATCTCATTTCTTTCATAGCACAAATATTTCAAGTCTTATACAATTATAAATTATTAATTTCATAGAGCATGAAAGTCTTGAGCAAGATAGCTTAGCATCGAGGGTTGCGTCAGAGAACTGAATACCACAACAACAGAGAATAAATACCATAAATAAAAATGGTAATATTTTATCAAAAAAGGAACGTTTTGTATTATATTTAAATTTATAAATTTTGATACTCAACTCGGTAATCTCTAAGAATGTGAATTCCATAACTTTCGTAAGGCTTGGTTTTCATATTCAACAGTTCTGTTCAATTTTTTCAATTGCTCTTGTAATTCCTCTTTCCCTAAAGAGCTCCCTATATTTTCCCCTGTGTATTTATTTCATCGTGTAATTGTTTTATTGTCAACTCTGAATCATAAAGATGGATCTTAATCCATATTGACCTTACACGAAGTTGATTTTTACAGTATCTGTAACATATTTACTCGATTCTGGTATCGGTTCGTCCACTAATTTGTGCCTGTTTCCTGCAGTAAGTCTAACTGACCGACCTGCATTTTTCTTTATAGAAATGCTAGGCAGCTTCTGGTTTTAAATGTCGAATACTCTCTGACGTGTAATTCAGTAGTTTTTGACGGAATTCTATTTCGACACTATCCTAATAAAAGTGCTCCGAACACATGCGGGCTGAAAATAGCAAATTTCTAATATACTTAATAATAATATAAGTATATTTCCACATGATTACCGTTATTTCCACTAATAGGATATTTTCTTTTTGTTCCACGTTCGGAATAAATTAGCATATTTCGGAAATGCCCGTTCCTTTAGTTTTTCTGTTACAAATTGGGCAACCAAAAACAGCGCAAAGCGGCAACGTCTGTCTTCCTTAAATACACATTCACACTGTATTTAACGTAAATCAGATCCCTTCCACCAACAGATAACTATTACAACCAAAAATATCAAAGGAAAATCTTTGGTGCATTGGACACAGCCACAACAGCAAGCAGCTTACGTACCGTGTGACGTCATATGCAGAAGACGTCTGTCTCACCTTTATATTTACACCATGATAGGTACCTGCAAACGCGATAAACGGCATGCACGCTACAAGAAAACCAGCGGCCATTTTTTAACCGGAAACAATACAAATGAAACAAAATTAGTTTCCGAACTCCCAAAACACGACAATGCGCCATCTTAATATTATTTTTTTCTGACATGGTGCGGCAACGAATTTCTCTTTTTTCTGGACCACTTGGATTGGATTGACCCAAAAAGAAAGGAAAATTTTAAGGACAGGTGGAAACTGTCAGAATAAAGACAAATATGGAATTGAGGTAAAATTTCAAACAATCAGATAATATTTTATGTAAATAAAAAAAACAAAAAACAACCAGAAATTGTTTTCATTGCCGCATAACTACCACAACCCACATCCTCCATAATCTGCTTAGCGTATTCCATCTTTTCCCCCTCCTTCTAATGCTAATTTTACTAGACCCTCGTGGCCTATTAATCTATCCCTTCTCTTAATCAACGTCCTCCATATTGTTCGCTTTTCCCCTATTCTGTTTAGAACTTCTCCGTCAGTGATTCTATCTACCCATATGATTTTCAGCATTTCCTACAGCACCACATTTCAAAAGCTTCTATTCTATTCCTTCCTGCAACTCCTATCGTCCGCGTTTTGCGCCCATATAACGCCACGCTCCATACGAACATTTTAGCAACAATTTCCTAATATTAAAACTTATATTACCCGTAAGAAAATTCCTCTTTTTTACGAAAGCCTTCCTTGCCTGTGCTATCCTATTCTTTAGTCTACTATACTTCAACCATCACTAGTTATTTTGCTGCCCAAGTAGCAGAATTCACTAACTTCCGTCAAAATATCCCTTCCCAATCTACCACCATTTGTTATTCCACTGTTTCCCATACTCCTCTCCATCGCCTTAGTTTTCCCTCTATTAATCCTCATGTACTCCTCTTCCAGGACCACGTTCATTCCATTTATTATATTTTACAAGTATTCTTCTGACTCCCACAGTACTACAATACCATCGGCAAACCTTTCAATAAGATTCATTTTCCATATTCCGTTTTAACGTTCTTCTAAGCTAGTTGTATAAATAAGTTACAACGTATTGGCAACAGACTGCATCCTTGGCTTACTATTTTCTTGATTTCTGAATTTCTTTTCTTATCCTTCAGTTCTAATTACTACTGACTACCTTCTGTAGACGTTATAGGTTAGCCTTCTTTCTCGATATTTTTTTTCCGTCCTCCTCAAAATCCTTAACTGTGTGTTTCTGTTCTCATTATCAAAGACTTAATAACAATATGTATTTAAAAACCATTATTATTACTTATAATTATAAAATATTAATAATAAAATTATTCTCTAACAGCACAGTTCCCAACCAACTACAGGCTGTTTCTGACTGGATGGATTCTCGTGGGTTGCTAAGTGTTTTCTCAACCTCGTTATAGGATATTATAAAACACCAAAATAATAAATGAAACGTCGCACTGGATAGTGTTGTAGTTCTGTCAGCAGAAAGCATTTGACAAATATGTTTTCATACTACCAGCGCCAATCTCTTTGAGTTTGAAATTAACGACCTGTCTTAGTATAAGTTTGAAATGCTTGTTGACATCTTATATGATATTTCTCGTATTATGTTTGAATAGTTCTATGAATCAGTATAAAAATTCTGTTTAATGTTATTGTAATCGAATTCTACATTTGTTGTATAAATGACAAAATGGAGTAATGAAGATGCTTGCATACACAACTAAGAAGAATTAAAGTAAATATTTGCAAGGGAAGCTGTAGTCAAAGAAAATGCATGTATCTGGTCCAGTGAAAGTATATGTAGGGCCTATGTCTTTAATTAGTCTGACAGTAGAGAAACAGTTCAGTCAGCATAGTTCTGAGGCAATTTCGACAAGCATGCTTCCGATGTGTCCTGTACAAATTGAAAGCGCAACCATTAAAATGTAAAGGCGGGGGCTTTAAGCCGAGCCTACGTGCCGCAGAGTAACGAGGCAACTTGTTGCACAGCTGTTGGGCACGATTTGCGGTTTACGACGCGTTCTCCAGCGCCGCCTCAGACTTTATGACGGCGTCCGATTGAAAGCCGGATAAACACTCGTTTCCTGTGTTACTCCCAAACAGAAACACAAGTTCATATCCCTACAATACAAATCAATCAGCTATCGGAATATTATTAAATAAATACTTAGCAACGTCTCACGGTTACAAAAATCATGAATAGGTTACATTATCGAAATTTGGTTTCATCATTTAATATAATTCACAGAGTCTAAAACCTAATTAATTGTACTATTATACTTGATCATGTGTATATTTAGGAAATGGCCCCATTGAAGGGGAGAGAACAGCAGCCAACGGATAAACAGGGTCTATAGGTTATATTTTAAGGATTCTTCCCAGTATTCATCTAAAACGGATTCAGGGTTAGTAAACTGTATCAGGTAGGACGGGCTTTTGGTACCTGTCCCACATCGTTCGTATGACGTGTTGGGTTACGCTAATACACAGCAGCATTCTCCTGGCCATGTCTCAGACGGTTTAAGAAACATCTGGGTGAATGTTCCAATAGAATAGTCAGCATTCAAATAATTTTATTAGATTAAGTCTATTATTTAACAGTAACTTTCGGGGGAACCATACCATATTCGATCTTAAGGAACATGCCAAATTAGTATGACGTTACAGCATTATTGGTTTCATATATATATTGTAATGAAAGAACGCGGATTTTGGTTGTATTGTGGCATCGTGGGGCGCAGTTCGGCTTACAACGAAAGAAGTTTTGTGCACGACAAGCGAGGCCAACAACAATGTCAAATTGGCTGAAAGCGGGTGAACCCCCGATGGGGATCCTCGCGAGAAACTCCCTCGGGGCCTGTGTAAAAAATGGTGGTGTGTGAAAAATATCGATGGCAGGGAACCCCGGAATTTTATGAAATAAACGCGTTGGCGGGGATCCCGGAATTTTGTGAAGAACCGATGGCGGGGGACCCCGGAATTGTGTGAAAAAACCGATGGCGGTGAACTTCCCGGGCCGTGAACTTAAAAGGAGCCGTTGGGAGGCTCGTAAAGGCAAATAAGTTGGGCAGAGGACGGACGACGGATCTGTCAGATGAGTCTGAAAGGCAGATGAGTTTCGGAGAGGACGGATCAGTCAGTGAAGGGAGCAGTTGTGGAGAGACAGGAGAGAGCAAATGACGAGTTAGACTTGGTTCATACTACTTTCATCGGTGTAACAAACCTGCAAGACGCGGAAAAATTCGTGAAGTTGAAAGTTTGTAGGCCCAGTAATTGTGGGTAAGTTCTTAAAAGCTGTGAAACGTGCTCATTGTGCTGATTGAATAAATGTAAATGATTTCTTTTCTATTTTCAGTAACTGCATACTCCACTTCTCGAGAGACCAAAAATCCCCTGAGAAATTGGTTCAAGTAATCACTGTAAATTGATTAAAATAAAATTTTCAAATTGATTAAAATTTGTTCAATTAATAAATCAATGTCTTATCCCCTGAAAAGGATATTACAATATATATATATATATATATATATATATATATATATACGAAAATCACGGGGTCGTGGATATTACACGCCGAGAATAAATCATAGGTGACTAACAACAGGTACGAGAGAGAGTTTCATTGAAAAGTTTGGGTGCCAGCGAACCACTAATTGAGACTAGCAAAATTATTAATTATTGCAATGCAAAAATATGTTTCCTTGCTATTTTTTGGGGGGGTAACAGGCTACATGAGGGTGATCCGCTTTAATAGCATAGGAAGGGAATTGAAAAAGGGGGATGCGGAATGTAGAGCAAGGTAGCCAAGGGTTAACTAGGGCCCCCGGGCTATGGTTTAAGGATCCTACCCAGTGTTTCACCTAAAGAGATGCATGGAAAACCCTAAAAAACCTGCATCAGGTAGGTCGGGCATTGGGTACTATTCTCACGCCCTTCCGAATGACGGGAGACGAGTCTGCTGTGGGGTCGCAGCATTCCCTTCTCCGTGTCTCCACCAATTTCAGGAGGCACTTGGCCGACTGATCCAATGGGATCAGCGGACAACTCTTGCCATATGCCCAAGGTCTTTGACCCCAGTACATATACCTCCTAAAATAGGTGAAGATGTCTCGGCATATGAGAACTTTGATAAAAAGTACCCAGAGAGAGTGCGAGGCATTCCCGACATGATCAGGTGAGCCCCGCAGTCACTCTGGGCTGAAGCGCCGAATTTTTTCTTTGCTATCGGTTAGGAAACACGTAAATATGCACACATTACAGCTCGGCTGCGAGAAAATAGTTGATTATGGAAACTAAATAACGAATTTATTAACACTGAATTAAATAAAAATAAATTTACGAGAGAGACCTTTTCTTGATGTAAGCGTTTGCGCAGTGCAAAATTACTGACAGAAACACTTTATGTCTGATAATCTGAATTTACTCTCTATCAAAACACAAATAGTTTGAAATTAATTGATATTTACACAAAATCAAAGTCTTTAGTGAGAGAGGAATTAAAGTAGTAGAATTTTACTTGATAATACTCGCCTGTCTCGCACTTGAAATAATAATAGCGAAATGCGATCTTAATCACAATTAATCTAAATGGCAATAATTAATTGGTGCTATTTACGCACCCCAATGTTCGATAGCAAATAAATACAAATTATCGTCTCCGGCTGATAGCTAGGAATACGTGTGACCACGGTCAACTTGAACAAAAAATATACAATTGACAGCAAATTTCAAGCTAATAGAATGTTCAGGAATGATTACCCTGGATAGCGGTGCGCCATCCCAAGAAATCTCTTGAGTCGTCCCAAGCGTGGTCATCAAAGTCAGGTCACGTAAACGTGGTGCTGGATTCCAGACAGACTAGAGATGAGTCGGAAAGGGCACCTAATCCAGAAAAATCTCGGAGGGTGCAAGGTATGGACCACGCGTTTTGTCCCTGACTGAGGTGTGGCACTATCGCGAACGCACGGTGGGTGGCGTGTGCTGGACGTCGGGTGCTTAACGTTTAATTCGTCTAGCAAACTTGACGCGTGAATCTCCTTCGGACGATGTGTAGACTTAAAAAAGTTTTACAAGTCCAGCTCGGAATACTCAGAGGCGAATTTCTGAAGTGCTACAACTAACGTGTTGTCTCTCTGACGCATCGCGCTCATGTATCATTTTCAGTCCAAGGAATGAGCTCCTCAGAATAAAAACGGTGGTGATAAATGGTAGTGTGGACGATTAAATGTCTATAAAACGCAAATTCCAATTAAATAGAAAAATTCAAAGAAAGTTAATTAGATAGTAAATTATAAGAATAGATTTCTACGTCGGCTGGTATTAGAAAGTTATTTAGATAATTAAAACAACATTAACGAAAAAATGAATTGAGGGCTCTGTAGTCAAAACTGGGCGGAGCTTATGTTGGAAGACTCTGGAAAGATCTAAATAATTACAGATAAACTGCGTAGAAAACTAATCAGAATTCATTCTTGGGATGGAGCAATTGACAACGTGAAAGAAAATAAAGATGCAGTAATCAAGTTATCTGTAACTCTAACCATCTGTTTATCGGGACAATTATATATAGTGAAAGAGATAATTCGAATAAAAAGGAGGAGAGATATTCGAGGCAAAATAAATTAAATGGACATGGAATGAAAGCATCGGAAAAAATTGGAAAAAATTTCTATCTTCTTAAAAAATAATTCGGAAAAGAAATATTGAATACAGAGGGTAAATATTGAAAATTAGAGATAGAAATTCAATTATTGGTGAATCAATTTCTATTCCTAACTGACGTTGACATGAAACGACTGACTAATGTATAATATAGATTTCTATGACGTAGAGTGGATTAAGAATAGGCGTAATTATTTTAAACTGTGATATCTGCCAGTGCTTCAGTTGCGAGAGTAATCACGAGGTGGGAAACACGACCATGTTGAGAATGTTACCAACGTCGACATTATAACTACATAAAAAACGTTATATATATATATATATATATATTGTCGCAGATTCGTCGTTCCTCCGTATTCGAGGATTTATTAATTCCTTTAGGGCGCCAGGTATATTTCATAAAAAAATTTGATTTTAATACTTTTGATTTCAATCAGAGCATGAAAAAAAATTATATTTGCAGGGCGTGGTCATTCTCTCGTCGTCCCGCCGACACAACCTGCTGCTCCCATCACCCCATGACGACTCGCTAGACCACATAGTTGGCCCGAGTTGCGTCAGTTCCTCAACAATTGCAACTCGCAAGCTGGCCTGCATTGTTCAATGTAACTTTTCATGTTACTATATATATATATATATATATATATATATATATATATATATATATATTCGTTTGCCGGCCGCTCAGCTCTACGTCGCTATTGGATTTAGTCCTTGGATAAGGAATATTATAGGGCGCCAGGTAGTTTTACACAGAAACATTCCAAAATTTTAACACAAGATTTAATATAAATCAGAGCATGAATTGGGTAATCTAAAGCAACCTTTGTATTACTCGTCCTTTATCTCAATTACACAACCAACTATTACCCGCTACTAATCTCAATGTAAATTAAGCCTAGTGTCACTTACTCCGTGGTTGTTTTGCTAGCCTTCTTTAAACATGTGGTCACGACGCTGCGCGTCCCACAAAAACACTTCATGCTACCACCATATTCTGCCGGAAAATCTCATAAACTCTCAAAATTCGTCGAAATAAACTAATCAAAACCCTTAACGAGAACTTTCCCTTCTTATCGGCGTATCACCACCTGAATCTCTGGTTGATTCGATAGCCGTTTATCGCATGTGTCAAGTGGATTCGCGGGCTACATCACATGCATCTAAGAGCATATTCCTGGATCGTCTGAAAAGTAAGTTCTTTCCTGGCTTACGCCATGTTGCTCAAGTATGGTCACCTTACTAATCTACCAATCACATTCGTGCAAACTTCCGCGTTGGGTCAGCCGTTTGCAGTGCCTGATCACACGGACACGACGTGCTCAGCCTATAATTCCCGCGTACTCATACGTCAGAGTCGTACCTGCTTGCATTTATTTTGGCTGGGGCTGTAACTTTATATGTTACAATATATATATATATCGTTCAAGGCTGTTGGTCCAAGGGGCCAGACTCGAGGGTGAGAGAGATCCTCTATTGTTCGAAAAAGGGTACGCGTGTCCAACCGGGCCATCTGCAGAAGTTTGTTGTTGACATGATTTATTCACCGTAATAATTGGGACTGCCCCGAAAATGTTAAAATAATATGAAAGGCAGAGCATCGAAGTCTTCGGCCCATGAGACAGGCGCCTTACAATACTCGCCGAGGATATACAATTAAATTCCATTCATGTTCTCTTAAACATCTTATGATTACGCACAAAAACTAAATTTGTTTCTCCTGGGCTATGTTTATCGCACGTCAACCCGAAACCAAAGAGTATAACAAATTGATTCATTTGATCATTCCGGCCTAATTATATTAAAGTAAATAGTTATTTATATTGTCACGTTTCGTAGGGATCGTGAGATTCAATAACACACACACGTAGAGGTTATAGGCGTTTAATCAACGGCGAAGTGCTGTACAAAGCTCGTACTGCTACAGACTGACTCCGATTTGGAATCCAGTCCTATTTATACATACATGGAATATTCTAGAAACAGAACATTCTAGAAACAGAAAATACTAGAAACTAAAGGCAAACAATGTAAATAAATTAAACAAATAAAAATGGTTGCGTCGGCTGGGACTCGAACCCGAGTCTGCAAATCTGCAGTCCGGCTCTCTACCGCTCTGCCATCACTGCAGGTCTTCAGATGTGGCATTGCTCCCTCCTTTGAAAAAACAGCGTCTCGCTGTTAGTTCTGAGCTGCCTTGAGTCCTCTGGATCTCGTCGTTGGCCCGACGTAAGTAGGTCCAGTCCTTCCTGTTCTTGGGCTGGCAGTCGTCATTCCTACGTCTTCGTCCCGCGTCGTCGTCGGGTCGTGTTTGGTCTTCAACCTCCCTTTGAGCGTCGGGTTCATGGTATGGCTTCATCCTCAGTACGTGGACGGTGTCGCGACTCTTTCTGCGTCTCGAATTAGGATCATAATCCTCGACCTCATATGTGACGTCGGATAAACGTTTTAGCACACGGTACGGACCAAAGTACCGTTTGAGGAGCTTCTCTGAGAGGCCGACTTTGCGAATGGGAGTAAAGATCCAGACTAGATCCCCTGGCTGGTACAAAACTGGACGATGTCTTGCGTCGTATCGTTGTCGGTCCTTCTCTTGAGCTTGGAGCGTACGTATTCGGGCTAGTTGTCGGGATTCTTCGGCCCTCGTTACTAAGTGACCAATGTAAGGGTCATTCACATCGTCGGGATTGAAAGGTAATATCGTGTCCATTGTCGTTTCTGCCTCGCGACCGTGAACCAGGAAAAATGGTGTGAATCCCGTTGTTTCTTGCTTAGCGGTGTTGTAGGCGAACGTCACGAATGGAAGTACGGCGTCCCAGTTCTTCTGATCGACGTCGGTGTACATGGACAACATGTCGGCCAATGTTTTGTTTAACCTCTCGGTAAGCCCGTTTGTTTGAGGATGGTAAGCAGTCGTCATTCGGTGCGTTATTTCACACAGTCTATTGACGTCATGTATTAGTCTAGACTGAAATACCGTCCCCCGGTCCGTGATTATGGTTCTTGGAGCTCCATGCCTAAGTATTATTTCTTCGACGACGAAGGTGGCGATCTCGGAAGCTTCCGCCGATGCTACGGCTTTTGTGACGGCAAACCGAGTTAAGTAATCGGTGCAGACAATAATCCACTTGTTTCCCCGGGATGATGTTGGAAATCTTCCGAGCAGGTCAATTCCGATGCGTTGAAATGGTGCGTCGGCCGGAGGAATAGGCAGTAGTCGCCCAGGTGGTCGTTGGGGAATCGTTTTTCTTCTCTGACACTCTCTGCAGTGGCTTACATAGTGTCTGACGTCCTTAAGTTGTCGCGGCCAATAAAATCGCCGACGGATTCTGTCATACGTCCTGACGACTCCTAGATGACCAGCGGTGGGTGCGTCGTGGAACTCCCGCAGAATTTCTAGACGCAGTTGCTTGGGGATGACTACCAACCATCTTCTTCCCAAGGAGTCGTAATTCTTCTTGTGTAGTACGTCATTAATTATTTCGTAGTCCCCTTTCACACCTTGGGAAGAGTTCAAAGCTTGTATAATCTCATTCAGCTTCGGATCCTTTCTCTGTTCCACCGAAATATCAGTCAAAGAGTTAAGACAATCCAGGATCTCACTCTTCGGTTCTTCGTCGTCGACAGGGTTTCGGGAGAGACAGTCTGCATCCTGATGCTTTCGTCCACTCTTGTACTTTATCGTGACGTCGTATTCCTGAAGTCGTAAAGCCCACCTAGCGAGTCGTCCAGAAGGATCCTTGAGTCCGGTTAGCCAGCAGAGGGAATGGTGGTCCGTCACAACCGTGAACGGTTTGCCAAAGAGATACGGCCGGAATTTATTTATGGCCCAAACAACAGCAAGGCATTCTCTCTCTGTCGTCGAATAATTCCTCTCTGCTTTGCTAAGTGTTCTCGACGCATAGGCTATGACCTTCTCTTTTTTGCCGAACATCTGAACGAGTACAGCACCAAGTCCGTGGCCGCTGGCGTCAGTATGCAATTCAGTCGGTGCATTTTGGTCGAACAACCCCAGAACGGGGTCGGAAACAAGGGCTCGTCGCAGCGTGTCGAAAGACTCCTGTTGTTCTCTGCTCCAGATAAATTTGGCGTCTCCTTGCAACAATTTGTGTAGTGGCCGTGCCTTTCCACTAAAGTCTCGGACAAAACGCCTATAATAAGAGCAGAGCCCAAGAAAACTCTTAACGTCGTGTAGATTTCTTGGCCGGGGAAAGTTTGTTATTGACCTGACTTTCTCCGGGTCTGGTCGTACGCCTTCCCGTGAGACTAGATGGCCAAGGATCTTTATTTCCTTTGCACCGAATAGGCACTTCTTTGGATTCAGTCTCAGCCCTGCTGTTCTCAGACACTCGAGAACAGTTCGCAGTCTATGCAGATGTTCGCTGAACGTTTCCGAGAAAACTATTATGTCGTCCAAATAGCAGAGGCACATAGTCCATTTCAAGTGGCGCAGCAAGTTGTCCATCATTCGTTCGAATGTTGCTGGTGCATTACACAACCCAAACGGCATAACTTTGAATTCGTAGAGTCCGTCTGGTGTAATGAAAGCGGTTTTCTCTCGGTCGGCTTCGTCCACTTCTATCTGCCAGTACCCCGAGTGCAAGTCCATGATGGAGAAAAACTTTGCCCCATTTAGACAATCCAGAGTATCGTCAATTCTTGGTAGTGGATAAACGTCCTTCTTCGTGATCTTGTTAAGTCTCCTATAATCGACGCAGAATCGCCAGGTTCCATCCTTCTTTGTGACTAGTACGACGGGTGATGACCACGGGCTCTGTGATGGTTGGACGATTCCTCGGCCAAGCATCTTATCCACTTCTTCTTTAATAATGCGTCGTTCTGCTGGTGATACTCTGTATGCCCTCTGACTGATAGGTGAGTAGCTTCCTGTGTTAATCTTATGTTTCACCTTCACAGACGTTGATTTTTCCCTGATTACTACGTCGAAGCACGCAGAATATTTCTGAAGCAATTCAAGAAATTTCGTCTGCTGATCGATGGTTAACTGCGGCGCCAGTAACTTATGAAGCTCGAATTCGTTGTTTTTCGACACTGTAGGAATTCTGCGGCTGGGTGGATTTTCTTCCATAACTGTCAGATGTTGTTGTGTTATTAGCTCAGCCCTTGCTAAGCACATATGTCTCGGAAGAAACTGAGGTTCGTTCTGCCCATTAACTACCCATAAATCTCCAGTGCCATTCTTGAAAGATATGACCGACGCAGGAATAATGACTGGTGATAATTTCTTCTTCGCTTCAATTATAAGATCTACGTGGCCATTTAACTTAGGGCACGTGACTTTAACCTTGGTAGCGCTCGACGCAGGAATGGTAACATCGTCGAGAACAAATAACCGCCACGAATCCTTATTTCCTATTTCTTCGGAAGCTTGTAATTCGTCTAACAGAATTTCAGAACGTCCACAGTCAATTACGGCTTGCGAGCTCTTCAAAAAGTCCCATCCGAGGATAACGTCGTGGCTACATTGCGGCAGGACGATGAATTCGAACGGCTGAATTCTATTATTAATTTTAAGCCTGATGGTGCATCTTCCGGCTGGTTGCACATATTTGCCATCCGCGACCCTTAAAATAGTATTCCTGTTATCAGCGATCTTGGTCTTCTTCAACTGTCGTCGAAACGTCTCGGAGATAACAGAAAAAGATGCGCCGGAATCTATTAGGGCTCGTACCGACTTGTGGTCCAACATTACGTCTATATAATTTCCAGACATCTTGGCGACGGTCGTCGACGGAGGATTTTCTTCTTCCGCGGCCTCACCTCCAGGGAAGGTCGCGTCATCTAGTTTTCCAGGTTACGTCGGCTAGGGGAGCGACCGAATGGCGACGGAGATCTGGAGCGACGTGACGGAGAGCGTCCTCTCCTTGCGGCGGGATGCGGCGACGACGACCTGTATCTTCCTCGAAACAACTCTGTCTGTTCGGCATCGTCATATTGGCGTCCATGGTCATATGCATCCTGTTCTCGCCTAGTTCTTGCTTCAGCGAATACACGTCTCCTGTCCTTGCAGTATCTAACCACATGTCCAGGACGGCCACAATGGAAACACACAGGTCGATTATCCCGTGTCCTCCAGACGTCTGTCTTCCTTGGGGCGTAGGTTGCCTCTTCCTCCCGTGCAACTACTTTCGCATAGGTCGGCTTCCGCTTCGGAACGACCTTTCGCCAGGAGGACGTCGGGGTGGAGATTGGCGCCAAAACGCTTTCCACTTCCTCCCGGATGGTGTCTTGGATGGCCTCTGGTTCTGCCACGTCGTTTCTAAGGGATAGAGCACGCTGAATCTCCTCCCTTACTATCTGTCGAACGAGAGACGACAAATCATTCGCCTCTCCTACTGAGGCAATCGGCACAACGTTGGGAAGCCTCTCGAACCTTCGTCGAATTCTTTTTTGGTTCATCTCTTCGATGAACTGACAGTGCTTTACGAACTCGTCTGTCGATTTTACGTCCTTTAGTAGGAGGGCCTGATATAAGTCCTCCGCGACACCTTTCATCAGATGTGCCAGCTTTTCATCTTCCCCCATGGTTGGGTTTACTGTTCGGCACAATGCGAGAACGTTCTGTATGTAAGACTGGGCGTTCTCGCCACTTTTCTGAGCCCTGTATTTTAACTCTTCGGTGGCCTGCCGAACATGACGCTCAGAATCGCCGAATGCATTTTGTATCTCGACCTTGAAAGTTTCCCAGCTGGTCAACTTTTCTTCGACATTTTCGAACCACTGTCTTGCGGTTCCGTCCAAATAAAAGTATGCATTTGCTAGGCAAATCGTGTCGTCCCACTTATTGAATTTGGCGACCCTTTGGTAGCCCTTGAGCCATCTGCCTGGGTCTTGTCCGGCGTCTCCTGTGAAGATGGCAGGGTTCCTTATCTGCTGCTGAACAGCAGCATAGGCCGGTGAGCTCCTTTCTTGGCGATCCATCACAGTGCTTGTTGGTTTTGTGTATGGTACGTACTCCGGATTCAAGCCTTGGAGTCTCCTGCTTTGTCGAAGTCTAATGGGAGCCACTGTGTGTTACGTTTAGATGTACCCGGCGCCTCCACCAAAAATGTCACGTTTCGTAGGGATCGTGAGATTCAATAACACACACACGTAGAGGTTATAGGCGTTTAATCAACGGCGAAGTGCTGTACAAAGCTCGTACTGCTACAGACTGACTCCGATTTGGAATCCAGTCCTATTTATACATACATGGAATATTCTAGAAACAGAACATTCTAGAAACAGAAAATACTAGAAACTAAAGGCAAACAATGTAAATAAATTAAACAAATAAAAATGGTTGCGTCGGCTGGGACTCGAACCCGAGTCTGCAAATCTGCAGTCCGGCTCGCTACCGCTCTGCCATCACTGCAGGTCTTCAGATGTGGCAATATAAAATATTGTGAATTATTTAAACTCGATCCCTTACAAGTTATATTGATAAAAATTGCATTATACATAAATGCTTAATAAAGATTTTCTCACTTATCATACGTAAAACAGAGTTGAGTTGCGGTTAAAGGAATGAAGAGGCACTTAAATAAAAGTGAGTCAACTTTTAGCATTTAAAAGTACTAATAGAAAACCAAAATTACTAAATTTCGGGAAACGTCGAACTTCATATTCACAGCGGGACACTATATTTTATGGTAGTGGATTTCAGTCACTCCCTACTACTAAATTTTATCATAAATTAAATAGTTAAATGTTAAACTGATAAACTATATTTACTAACATTTTGTGTTAGAGCAATGTGTCCACGATTGTATGTAGTTATCGGGAGGGTGTAACAGCTGGCTGGACCTGTGCATATCTTCGTATATAAAAGTATTTCAGTATATAATAAAGTTTTTTAATTGATTTATTTATATTACAGTATGCTGTCAAACATTATACGGTCCCTAAATTCCTATTACTATCTCTTCAATTTATTAAATGATCCAGCATACAATTAATGCTGTACGCTATAATCTAGATATCTTCCTGGAAATTGTTTAACGCATTATTTCTCAGAAAGATAAATATGGCCCATTGGTCAAGCTGTGTTGCGGTGAACCAAAATAACATAATTGAATATTCATGGGGCTACTAATTACTATCGATTTTCCTGGACCTGAGTCGGGACTTTGATTAACACACGGCGAATTCACGGTAACCGTTTGTGCGCGGCAGCATAGTAACAAGGGGGCAACAAGATAATGGAAAGTTTGATAAGATGACATGTCAACACGCTGCGGGTTACATCGAATCAGCAGAGCAGAAAATCTGTAGTGGAGAATTTGAGTACTTTCAATAACTTATTGACAACTTTATGAAAATAATGGCACTGTACATCTCGAGTGATGAAATCGTTCGGTGAAGAACAGATAAAGATGTACGAAGTTGAGAAACCATGAAAATTGTTATTTGGTAGTAGGAGATTATTAATCCGGAAACATAATAAGAGACATGATCTACAAATGTATTATGCTCAGGTCTCTGAGAATAACGTTACTGTAGAAGAATGTCAGAGGCATTACATACGTAAATATTCGTTAAACGAAAATTAATTTCTATTTTCTAGGGGCGAAGATACGAGAATTTCTTGATAGAGACAACCGTTAAGTATATGTATTTTTAAAGAAAATTATAATTACATATTTGCTTTATGATCCTTTAATGAGGACTTTAAATTGTGTTTCTTTAAAACGAGTTTCTGAGTTTAAAGTCATTTTCACGTCGTTTTTCCATTCAGCGAACAGTGACGTACACGTACTGTTGTGGCATACTCTCTTAATTTGTTGGGCGCCAGAGTGGATGTCCTTTTTGCCATTTTGTATAAGGGAGGGGAGCTAAATAATTCTTATTAGTGCGCAAAGAAAATAGTAATTTATTTTATAACAAATTTTGGCGGACCGATCCTACTCAATACATTTTGTTCTACCACTGGCTACTCAGCAATGAAATCTTAAAATCTCGGGTTGACCGTGGGATAAATTTGGTCTATAAATATGACGGATTTACGATGTCTGCGTAATCACGAGAATGTTAAGGACTACCATGAGTGGAACTTATCTGGTATTTCCCCTTTGCGTCGTCGTGTAGTCAGCTTGTCTGGTTTCTCATGGTCCCTGGCGGCTTCTGTGGTTTGCCATCGAATGATAGCGACTCCTCTCAGTAGTGTCATCGACCGTCGTGTTCGAAGTTTTTGCCAGCGACTGCCCCTCATCTCCGCTTTCATGCCCTTTAAATAATTTTTGAAAGTTGCGCTTCTTAAAGGCACAAAAACTCCACAACTTTATATCGCCAGAGCATCTGTTTTGTTCTCCATCAGGGGTGTGTCACATTATTCACATTGGTCACCCTCGTGTGTCCGAAGATTCTGAAGAGGTCCGGCGCCATATTCTGTAGGTCTGTCATTCACTTCCTCTAGATGTTCAACCCCCGGGGTACGGACGTTCCTTACATTCCACATGGCAATAACTCATCATTACTCACGCGATTCACTGTCTAAATCTCAGTTTAAATTAAATGCGCCTATACTTAATAATGCGCTACATAGTCCTATAATAAAACAACAGGTGGTAAATTGCACGGCGTTAAATTATATCCCCTTTGTTTAATTAAACGTTTCAAAAGGTTAGGCAATTATAAATTGTTAATGTTCCAAATACAAGATGGTAGAAATAATCAGTACTTCACATGCCAAAACAGCACCACATTATTAACGTTCAGTCTTGCAACAATTTAATAATATCTGTGCGAGGAAAAATCTTGTCATACCAAGTGTTTTATGAACATTTGTGAAAAATAATATAAATTTATTTATTTTATGTACACTACATAATTATGTTGCTGAGTTCTAAACAAAACATCTATTTGGATGCAGTGAGAAATTTGTTCAACATGAAAAGCTTATACCGATTCAGGGAACTGTTGGTTAGTGAAATATTTTATAAAAAGAGAACAGCCTACCTATTATGATTAAAATAGAAAATAACAGTCATGTGCGTACTTCTGAGTGTGAATGCAATGATTGTTGGGCACGTCCTCAGAATCAAATTCCACAGTAAGGTTCCAAAGGCCAATAGAAGTCTCCTATAGGTAACGCCGTCATATATTATCCTTTTAAACATGCCTGACGTCACTTCCAAACAGTCTGTTTAAAGATTTGTTAATTTCAAATGCAAGCTGCGTTAAATAACTGGAAAGAAGTAGCACTGTCGTGGTGATTTTCGGTTTTAATAAATGATTCTGTATTCGTTATTCCACTAGCCATCAAATAGATAACGTTAACAGATTTTTTCTAGTAAAATTAACTATAAACTTCAGTAAACTAAGCACACAAACTTATTTCTACTACAGTAAGAATATACTGATTGACTAGTATTCTTTCAAGTCAGTTTTATATTTTAGAAGTAAAATATACTGAAGATGCGCGGATTGGTATTGTGGGGATGAAGACCATTTTATATTTATTAGTCATTTCTGGACTTTTCTTGAGTATTGTGTCAAAACTAAATGCTGTATTATCGAATAGTTCTTCGTTTAAGGTTGTTATATGAAAAATTATATTTATTCCGTAGGGCGTTATATTTGAACTTAGTAGTAAAAAAAGGAAATGTATCCGTTTGTGAAAAATTATTCCTCAGTTTGGTACTTTACATGTTTCTATATACAATTTAATTTCAACGCCAAAATTAATCTCACGATAAGGAACGTTATGAAATTTCTCCATTAAACATCAACGTCTCAGTACATTTTGAGCATGTTGCTTTCGATTATTATGTCAATAGTTTTGCTCCGCTGGCTTATATGCTCTCACTGTCGCAATTATTATTGAAACTACACTTTCAGACCATATGTAGCAGGGTTTACCAAACTTTTTCTTCAATGGAACATTTCGTAAAATCTGACATTCTAACGGAACACGGCTTATTTTTTTAGGATGGGTGATTCCTAGCCGTAAAAAGTAAAACAAGATTTAATTTAGTAATTATTTTTAAATATAGACCTGTAATATAATATAAATATATAAATAAATAAAGTACTTAGTGACTTTGATGATTTTAGATTCTTGAATTGCATATCTTATTGATATCAGGCACAATATTTGTAAATTGAATTCTAATATCTGGTGTGGTGGCGTCGGGCGTGTTTCTGCACTTTGACTTCATTATAGTGTAATAAGAAAAATACAGCTTCGCATAAATATGTTGTAGGAAAGGGAAGTAAAACAATAATAGCATGTTTTTAAATATTGGGGTGCTCTTTTGAACTAATCCAGTAATAACATAAGACTGATGATTGTATTTTATTTAACTGATTAAATCAATTAGATTTTCATAGTCACTTGCACTTAACTGTCACAGAAAAAGGATTCTGAACCCAGGAATCGTCCTTACTAGTTTTCGGAAAATATTGCAAAAGAGTTTATTAGTTATGCAGATGTTCTAGTAAAATTTTGGAAACTTCATCATCTATTTTAAAACTTAATTCATTCAAAAATTCATGAATGACAGGAAACCGATTAAGAACGTTAGATTCAAATCATGAAATCCAATATTGTATTTTTTTACGAAAAGATCCAATTTTATCTCTTGTATTAAAATTTATAATACTTTCTTCTAGTAATGATAAGTTCATTGCAATTTGTAAAAATATCTACTAGATGTGCGAGTTGAATCAACCATGAAGGATTTTATAAAGCTTCAACAAAATGTCGTCCTGAATTATTTTGTACCTTCAAGAGGACCAACGACTCATTTCGAAGTTCAAAAAGTCATAATAGTGCTTTTTTCTGGATATCCATCTCACTTCAGTATGTAATAAAAGTGTTTTGTGTTCACTTGCCATATTATCGCAGAAAATTTTTAATAATTTGGGTTGAAGTGGCCGCTAAAATTTTCCTTCTGACCTCCCGTTAGGAACCGCTGCACTAGATGGCCCTGAGAGACTGTAATTATGTGTGCTATTGAATCAAATTCCACAAACGAATGTGTACAAGGTTGGCTCATTTTTTGGTCATAGCTGCTCATTGTCAAGCTAAATAAAATATTAACTGTAAAATTGTGGGCTATTGCTCACTCGTACAGGATTCTAATTTGCTGAACACATCCAAACTTGATCATTGTTACCCAAGCTTCTTATTGTAGTGGAAAACTCGGAATAGGGTTTCTTTGTTTCGCAACGTTGTGATTCGATTTTCTCCTGTTCGATGCAAACGGAGTTTTCGTCATACGGACTGCTTAAGTGGTATTATGACATGATATTATAATCCATAGTACAGAGAGCATTACTCCAAATGTTTCCGGAACACCTATTCAGTCCCCGCGAAACACTAGTGTTCCGGGTAACACAGTTTGGGAAACCCGGATCAATAGTGTAATAATTCTGAGATTTTTCCTCGCTTCAACACCGCACACATTCTGACAAATACTTGATTTTACATATTTTACTTGTGCCAGTACTTTCTGAACTCCATTCGAAACTTGTAAACATACAAATATAACTTTCCACGATCTTGTTTACTCTCAAACCAGTTTATCTGCAGATCCCATGAAAAATTGTTTAGTTATTATTCTTTAAATGGATTAGAGTCAAGGTTTTTTTCCATAAATATATCGTCATGTATAAATGTGAATATCAGTTTCTTATTGCAAAGTAGTGACTGAATTATGAATACGTACTAAATAAATTTGAAAAGCTAGAAATAATGCAAAGTTTGAAAGATATCCTGTCCGGTCAAAATTTTTCATCCTGATACTTGTATGATGTTTGTACACAAATTTTATTCTTTCAATTATAATGACAACATTTAAATGAAATAATTTTACGACCAGTGTTTTTCAGAATGTTTTATCTTCAATTAAACGACGTTTTGGTGCATATACGCACCTTCTTCAGGTTTTTCATCGATCTGATTATTGTTACATTCAATCAATTGTTAAAATTATTAATAAATTTGTTTAAGAGAGTTACGAAGCAACACTGAAACACTTATTCTGCTACAGATGACACAAATCGTCGTTTAATGATAAAACTGGTCGTATTTAATTTTATATATTATACTTGTGCCAGTACTGAAAAAACAGGCGTCATTTAACCCTCTTCGGGCGCACCTCTGAACAGAACACAATTAGACGCACCCGGCCTGAGAGGCCATCCACATATTTTTGCCCTTCGTTTCCCGCCTAATTAATTTTTATTAAGAAAACGGTAGGGCAGTTTTTGCTTGGGTAAAAGGAAAGCAAATAAAACAAATTCAATGGAAAAGGATCAATTTATTAAAGTAGATCATAGAAAAATGCTAAATTGATACAACGACGTTTGTTAAAATAAGACGAATTAAACATTGTAAAATTTAAAAACTGATAAATTAAGTTAATGTGCAGTCTGTACTGATATGGGACCATCAATCTTTGCCACAGTAGTTGCCAGAAACGTATGCTGGGTATTCCAAACCAGCTGCAGAACAACGGTTTTACATGTTTAGCCAAATCGGTTCGTAACAATTCTTACATTCGTAATTTGTCATTATTCTAAATCTTATTTCAGATATGCATATCCCACACTTACGCCTTATGGAGATATTGAGGGAGAAGTTTCACTTTTTTCTTTTGGTAAAATCCTTTACAAGCGCAATTGTACCTGAGTCAGCATTCCACTTGTGTTTAAACATAACAATCAATTCCAAAATATATGTACTGAACAAATATTCCCTGTATTGCAAAATAGATTTAGCATTAATCGCATCACCTTTTACACCTGGACACTGTCTAAAAACGTTATGACGTTGTTTACGACGAGCAGCAGGAAGAGATTACTTCTTCGTCAACTTTGTCTAACTTTTCCAAAAAAACATTTTCCGAATGTCGTCTTCTTCTTATAAATATTCCTCAAAAGCACCTTCTTTCTCCTGTTTAGTTGCTGAATCCTCTTCACATTCTTCTAACTCGACCGAAAAATTGATGTCGCTTTCTTCGCCCAAATCTTCAACCAAAGGTGGATCGTCAGCAGCATCATCCTCGAGAAAGCTCCGTATAGAGGAATCATAGGTTTTCTGGCTCTTTCAGAAGGAAAATTGTAACTCAAGACAGGAAACATAAATTAGCTATGGATATAATGTAACAAGGCGCACTCAGCCTAAGAGGCCAGCGGCAAATAAACCTTATTTCTCATGATATCGAAGAAACACGACACAGAATAGGTTTATTTAGAGTATATTAATCGTTCCGATAAAAATATCTCGAAAAAATTCACCTTCCAATTTGTAACACAATCGCGGCCTCACAAGCCGCATGGTGTCCAGACGAGCCGGGTGAATGTCGAATGCAAAAGGAATATGGGGATTCTATGCAATGCCACAATCCACGAAATTATTAAGAAATAAAAATACCTGGAGGCACAGGTATAAAAGTGGTTTCCAAAAAAAGTGTTTTGCGGGTCTCTGAGGCCGGCTGGGTTAAATATTTTAATATCAGACGTTAATTGATTTAATATAACGAGAACATTGTTTAAGCTCCTTTTCAAGACGGTTAATATTTCAATTTTAATGTACGCAAGTAATAAAATGAAGTGATCAATGAATTTATGTAGGTATCACAGAGTCTTTTTCTTTTTAAATGGGCCAAAGTCCCAAGGGCGGTGCCCCCTGAAGGCACGCACCGCCCGCATGGGGGTCTACCATATTCTACACCCCCTCTGCACGTGCTGTTAGTACACTAACTTGAACATAAGGATCGGGATTTTGTGTTTGATCCACACCTGAGGGCATAATACCCTTTAATACGGTCGTTCACGGAGATAGATTGTAAGAGAAACAGAATGAAGAACGTAGGGCTGAGGGAAAAAGGGCCGATAATTTGACCAGAAGGGTCTCCTTACCGGGAAAAAAACCTCAGCGATAGTAAGAAGGGTTGAAGGGCCCAAGGAACTAGAATACTGCTCTTGTGCGACAGCAACATGCGTTTGGTAATTTTTGGTAGGATATTGTTAGTAGTTGGGCTTGGGTGTCATACGCGTCGATCCACTTCTTCTCCGTCACGTCCCGATCGCCGAGCAGTCCGTTGGCAAGCGTGGTCAGTAAATTTCGTAGAGGCAATCATTAGGTGTTGGGTTCGACGAGGAGGTGTTTGGGGCGTTTGTACCTGGTGTCGGGGGTGTGATCATAGTTGCCCAGAGGCTTTATGATTGTGTTGTGTGAGAATTGTGTCTTGCTGTACAGACGTACTGCATGTTCTCTGATAACGTCCATTAGTGGCAGAATATTCAATTCCCGATGGACGTCTTTAGTGCCTGCCCTCCAAGGTGCCTTGGCGATGATTTTAAGGACCTTGTTTTGTACAAACTGGAGGTTCTTCTCGTGGTTCTACATCAGGACCTAGGCATACCTTTCATCCAGGATGTTATACAAGAGAAAGCCAAGAAACATCACAATAAACTGGAAAACCATACCATCCCTCTAATAAAACCACTGCTGCAATACAGAAACCACAGAAGATTAAAACGATGCTGGCCAATTGACTTCAAAGTTGAGGTAACAAGGATCTGATCACTGGAGAGGACCCCATCAGGACACTTCGAAGACATCCAAAATAGCTTATAGAACCAATTATTCTGATTGCTATTTGAATAAATCAATTCTAAAATTCTAAAAAAGTAGCTAACGTGGCGCGGGGGCCGCGAAACACTGCCATCTATAAAGTTGTTATCAGTGACAAAGTAAAAAGTGCGGCGAAATATGCCTATTAATGTGAATAAAATTCCTTCAAAATAAAGAACGCTTGATTGGTACAATTCACAAAGCACTTAATTAATTTAATTATTGATAATTTGTTGCACCATTATTAAAGGTGAAGTACGTGAGTAACTGAAAATAAAATATAAAATCATTATTTTTCCGAGGTGCTACCAATTATGAATTAAAGTTAACAATTCAGGAGTTCGCAGGTTCGTCCCTAGGAACTCTTACTAAGCGACGTTCTGCCACTATCCCTGTTCGATGACACCTTTCCTCGTAATGGCCTGGTTCTGCATACGCACCTTTCGGATGAATATTTGTCAACGATCGTAGACCAGCTTCCAGGCTTCTACCACTGATCTTCGCAAACTCTCCGGTTTCTCTTTTACTCCCCCGACTCTACTTCTAGCACTTTTCGCAATGTCACGTTACTGTGACAACCAATATAATTTGGCTATCTACGGAATTTTCTCACATTTTCCAGGGTTGCTAGAAGTTGCTTGAGGTCGAAGACCTTCCCATACATAATCAAATCAACTGACTAATCTGATTCAGGCCAAAATTGTCACGTCTCTCCAATGGAATTCAGCCTTCTAAAACCCTACAAATTCTACCGTTTACCCTTCAATTCCTATTTAGTATATGTCTTACGAAAATGACGAACACGTACAAAAGAAAACAATTTAATATGATGATTATTTTCCCTTATTTATATCAGTCACTTCATAAAACCAAATAGTTTTTTCGAAATACATGAAGGTATGTATAATATTTTTAAACATTATATCATATAACCATAAATTTAAACGAAGTTCTACATTTATGTACATATATATTTTTTTAAATTGTAATGTTTCAAATATTGTAATTTTTTGTAGATGAATATGGCAATTGCCGAAAGCTCTTTTAGAATAAAGATTGGAAATCAAAATTGAAATATATTTGATTATATGAAGTAACTGATATAAAAAAGGGAAAATAATCATCATAATAAATTATTTATCAGTCTTTAAACAAAAATTTAATAAATTCGTTGAAGAAAACAATTTAAGATTTCAATGGTAGAACGCAATTAATTTATTATAAATTGAACTCAATTATTATTTACATATAGTGAGAATTTTCAGTAAGAGAGAATTTATCGTAATAATTGTTATTAAGAAATGCACTCTTATCTCGCATGTGAAATACTAAATAGTGAAGTGCGACCTTATTTACAATAATATTCAAAATATTCTAATGAGAAAAGCAATAATTAAAACAGTCTTACTATTCACACACTTCACGGTCAAACAGCTGATCCCTGCCAATTCTCGTGTCTCGGTATACGCGTTGACCACGGCTGACTTTAACAAAAATGTAAATAATTGTCAGAAAATTCAAAGTTCATAAAATATTCAGGAAATCGTTCACCTGATTATTAATGAATCAATTCAATTCTTGGGTCAACAAAGGATAGGAAAAATTGCCAAAAATATGGCACGCAGTGGGTTTCACTGGTTCCCCACCAAAAGAATTTATTGATTTTTTTTCGAGCACTTGAGACATACGATTACCCATATATATTGTAACATGCAAGTCACATCCTGTTCCAGGGTTGTGGCGTGGGTTGTTTTCAAACGGCCAGACAGCATTGTGAATTAATGGCTGACTTACGTGTAGCGCGGGAAAGGGCTGTGCACGTCGCATACACGTGACATTTTTCGTTTGCTCAAACAGACTGCAAGAGACAGCGCAAACTACAGTGGGAAAACTTATACACGTGATTTGTTGCTGAGGTCGAAGGACCTTACACTTGCAAGATAGCGTAAGCCACGATCGCAAGTGAACTGAGTAGTCGCGGCAGGATGTGGTGGTAGACGGATGTGTGAAGTGGACCCCGAATACTCGCGCTCCACGTGGCTCATAAAAATTCTAACTATGAAACACAAAGACACGTGGTGTTAGACCGAATAAACACTGAAGTAGTTAAAGTTAACTTGTGAAATTTTGTGTTTTGAGTGCTTGACGAGTTATTGGAAATGTAGACAGTAATGACCACTGTCTCAGTTAATCGTACTCATGACTCTCAAAATTAAATATTTGTTAACTGAGTTAAGTGTTCGCGTCGTAGAGCTGAGTTGTCGTGGAAGAAACGAGATTTAGTTTCAATATATTATAAAACACACGGGGAGGGGTAATGAATTAAATTACACACTGTTCAAATTTAAGAAAAATAACAATATAATAAAAATATTACAAATTAAAATTATACAAGTGACTAATAATCTCAGGGGGTTTTGGGTCTCACAAAAATGACGAATTAAAAAACATATGTTATGAACTTACCCCAAATTATTGGGCTGCATCACTGCGTACGCATCCACGCTGCAAATCTATACACAAGATGTCCCCGTCCACGTGTCGCTGAATCAACGCCTTTCTTCCTATACAGATATCAGCAGTCTGCCAATGTGCCCGACTTTGTATTTCGACGTCCCAACCACACTTCCTGAAACACAATTTATTTTGCGCCCTCGACCGGTCACCTCTCTCAATATGAACGCCTGTCTTCCTCTGCGTACACCACACTTCAAAACTGTATCCCTGTTCTCCACAAAGATCGTCACCCTGCTCTCAAAAAGTACGTCCTCACTTCTCCATGTCCTTCGCCGCTCTTCTATCTTCAACAAAAATTCAGCCCTCGGCCATCTTAAAACATATAGGTCACATTAACAAACCAACCATTCAGTACTGGTCGATCACATTGCCATCTCTTGTTTGAGATACTGAACTTTCTGATAATAAAGTTCTGGAAACACTTTTCTGGACTGTTTCAACTTGCATTCCACGTGGCCACTGCCACGTGCCACGCGATTTACGTGGGACGACGCATTCACCCAACAATCAAGACCTTTCCTTTGTCGAGTCCCCATTATCGCCGAACAAAAATCCTTTGTCCGAAGCACGGATACACTCCACATAAAAATAAAAATGTCACCAATTCCTCATTTTGAAGAATTATTCCGGAGTGTCCATTTTCACGTTTTAATATCAAATAAACAATATACGCTATTTACAATAAAATCATATTAAAAACACTAAACCAATTCAATTAAAAAACTCAGTTCAAAGAAACAAAAATAAATTAATTTCGTTTAGCAGACCTACTTGAATATAAAAACGGGGTTTCAGGATTTAGTACTACAATATATATATATATATATATATATATATATATATACACTACAATATAGGTTTAAAATTATTTAAAGTACAAATTTTAAACGGTATGACAATTTTATATTTATCAATTTTATCTTTACAGTGTCTACATAAAGCAATATCTCAGGAGATTTTGGTCTCTCGAGAAATGAAGTAAGGAGTTACTGTAAATAGAAAAAAAAATCCTTTAAATTTATATCATCAGCAAAATGAGTAAGTTTCAAAGCTTTGTTGAATTTACCCAAAATTACTGGCCCTACAAACATTCAACCTCACGAATGTTTCCGCGTCTCTCCGTCTTTAGGTACGCCTTGCAGCTGTTTTACATCTAGGAATGTCGAGTGATCCTGGCTCAACTCCTCTCACATCACCTTCTCGTCTGATATCTCAGGTCAGTCTCTCCTCGTCAGCTCACGTCTGATCTCCTCTCCTCGTCTCCTCCATCTGCCTTCACCGTCATCTTTGGCCGTCTCTCGTCGTCTGATCGCTCTCCCCGACTGATCTCATCTCCCCCCGCCCCAACGTCTCCTTTTCAAATTCTCGCCCCGGGAGTTCCCCGCCACCAGGTTTTCACACAAAATCCCGGGGGTTCACCCACTTTTAGCCAATTTAAGTCTTCATTGTTGTTGGCCTCTATTGTCCTCGCACATAATTTTCTTCATTGCAGGTCCAACTGCACTTCAAAATGACAGTTTTACCGAGAATTGCTCAGAAATCCCCTTCACATTACAACATTAAATTAATCATCCCCATATCATTTGCACCTTAAAACTAAACTATGTAACCAAAATCAGCAGGCACCTGTGTTTTTACAATACAATATATATATATATATATTGTGATAAAAAAGGGGATTTTAGTAAGGTTGTGGCGTTATGAGGCGCAGTTCGGCCAACAACAATGCCTAGTCGGCCGAAATATGTTTTTCCCCGCGGGGAAGGCCCGCTTTGCCTGTATAAAAAATGACGATGGTGAACCCCCGCGAAAAAAATGAGGGCGGGGAACCCCGAAATGTTAGGAAATAGGGGAAGTCCCGTCAGAAGCTTTATAAGGGAAGCCGATGGGTGGCTCGAGGGCAGCAGACGGCAGTAGAGACCCGAGAAGGGAGGCGAGTGCATCAGATCGTGGTAGAGACCTCAGAGTGGCAGACCAGACGAGAGCAGACCCGAGAAGGGAGGCGACCAGACCAGATCAGACCCGAGAGGACGTGGCTCGACCCCAGAAGGCAGGCGAGTGATCAGACCGCAGAAGGGAGGCGAGTGCATCAGACCCCAGAAGGGAGGCGTGTGGAGCAGAGAGCAGATATCCAGAGACGCACAAAAATTCGAGAGGTGGATGTTTGTTGGGCCAGTAATTGTGGGTAAGCGATCTAAAATTTGTGAAACTTGCTCATTGCTCTGAATAAAATTAACATTCAATTATTTTCTTTCTATTTTCAGCTGATGCATACTCCATCTCTTGAGAGACCCAAAATCCCCTGGGATTAAGCCCGTGTCTTCACGTAAATTAATAAACAAAATTATTAAAATTGATCAAATATTTGTAATTTAAATTAATAAATGTTTTATACACAAAAAAGTATATTACATTTTGGCGCCCAACGTGGGGCTTACGATCTCTCTCAAGGGTGAAGTACTGCAGAAGCTATTTTTGTAAAAGGTAATCTTTCCAATATTTAGAGTTATAGTTTTTTTTGTTTTGCTTTCTTTCGTGTTCCTCTCGGTTAAAATTTAAATTCTGGGTTTTGCAATTTTACTGTGCAATTTCCACAAGTACGCAATCTTTTGCTTACAAAAATTAATACATGTTTTTTTTAATTAATATTTTGGGGTTTTCTTTTGTTTGATATATGCTTCTTAGAAGTAAAAAACGTGTGATTAATATGGAAAACTCACAGGAACCAGAATTTCAGTGTTCGCAGGGTGAGAATTTGGAATCCGAGGAAGTGATCGGTTGAAACGAAATGTTTGATGAAAGTGAAAAAGGGCAAGCATCAATGACAGAAAATATAGACGTCAGCAATAGGGATATTACGAATGCCGTAAGGGAAAAGAGTGATAAGCAAAGAAGTGATAGTACTAGGGTGGATATTGGGATGCTAATAAAAAATTTGGGTAATAAATTGGATGAGATGAAATTAGAAAGGAATAATAAATTTGATGAGATGAAATTAGAAAGGAATAATAAATTTGATGAGATGAAATTAGAAAGGAATAATAAATTTGATGAGATGAAATTAGAAAGGAATAGGTTGATAGAAAGAATGGATAAGAGTATGGCAGAAATGAGAATAGAGTGTAGGGAAAATGTAGAGAAAATGGCTGAGAAGATGGAGAATAATTGGAAACAGTTTATTGTAGAATTTAAAGGGGAAGTAAATAAGAATGTGGAGGAGATAGAGGCAGTAGTGGAGGAAGAAATTATTCAGAACGAGGTATCTGAGAAAATATGTGATGATAAACATATTGATTTTAATGTGCAAGTAGAAGAAATAGATAAGGTAGAAGTAATATGTAATTTAGTTGTTGATAATAGTCAAAGGGAAATGGTTCTTGAACAGTCAGGGAAAATAGTTGAGAGAGGAGAGAATCCTGTGGCTATTGATAATGAGATGCAGGTAAATGTTAGGAAACAGCTGAAAATAGAGATAGCTGAAGTGTTAGAGACAGGAAAGTTGTATAGTTACAATTTGGAGAAGAAAATGCTGAACTTAGCAGGGTTAAAAGGGGAAGCTCTACGGGGGAATAGGGGAAAAAGACACAGTTTGGGTCATATTAGTGTAAGAATAGATATAAAGTTTATTAAATTTAAACAGAATAGGTTCGATCATTATGCAGATGAAATGTATGAGGGAATTTTGGGAAAGCAGTGTAGAGGGAGAACGCAGGATCATTTCGCTATGGAGTATGGAAAACGCATGGCAACAATGATAAGTAGTTTAAATTATGTAGCGACCTGGTCAATTAAAGGATTGAGGATTCATTCAATTGGTGAGGTAATTAAATGGTTTGGGAAAATTTTGTTTATATGTCAATGGGATTTTAGGCTGCATAAAGAATATGGGCATCCATTGTTGGGGTTAGAGGAAAATAATAGCACTGGATTATATGGGGTACATGAAAATTGTGATGATGGCAGGGGTCTATTGCCATATCAAGTGATATGTTAGATTAGGGCAAAGAAACTCTAGGAGAATCATTACCCTTTAATGATTTCATAATTGGCGATTATGGGGACTCCAGCTATAAAGCATTTTCTTCCATTTCTGATGCTTTATCTCTTCTATCCATCTTCTATGCTATCTTCTAGTTAGGTGATATTTTATTTTGTAATAGACTTTTGGGTGATGATTTTAGATTAGTTTTAGGAATCAGCTATTTTGGTATTGTCATGTTCTGTCATTTTGTTTCTGCACAAGAAGTATTTTTTCGATTTTGTGGGTTTATGTGGTTGTTGGGCTGTGGAAAGTAGATGATTGAAGTGGATTTTATTGTGGGGAGAAATAATGAGAATTCTGTCTGTTTGGAAGAAATTAGAGTTGAATTAGTGTGAGCTTATGAAAGGAATGTGGTTTGAAGTAAAATTGGGAAATGTCAGCTGTGATTTGGAAAGTGTTTTGATTTATGGTACTGGAATTTGGTGGAAAATAGCAGTGGGACCTCATAGTGTTATTGGAGGATGTAAGGGATTAAATGAATCAGTCGTCGTATTATAATGATAAGTTGAAATCGTCGTATAGTGAAGTGAAGGAATCGTCGTATTATAAGGAAGTATAATAAGTTGAAAGTCGTCGTATATTAAAGTGGAGTGAAGGATTCGTCGAATAATAAGTAAAGAATAGTATGTGAAGTCGTCGTATTAGGTGTGGCATAAATAAGTCCACGAGATTAATTTAGTTGGTGATTAGCCCAAATAGAAAGGGGATCACAACAGTGTAGTAAAATCGTCGGTTAAATAAAAATGTTAGATGAGAATGTGTCACTGAAATAGACCAGCTGGTACCTTGGATTTTAAAGATTGTGAATTGTCAGAGCTGATAGAGAAAGAATATGGGGGGAATCTTGAAGGAATTTTATGAGCAAAGTGGTGACTCAACGATTATTATGATAAAGAGGCAGGATTTGAGTTAATGGGGAGATAAGAATAGTTACTGGGTGGAAATTGAAGACTTATTTGTTGGGAAGTCATAGAATGAGAAACTATTGTGCAGAAATAGGGTGTTATCTTTTTTTTTAATTCTGTTCTATCAGGAGTTTGTTTATTTTGATTAATTGTACTGCTGGATAATTAAATATGGTATGGGGGCTACCAAGCTATTTTAGTTTTTATTGTTGGATAAGTTGGATAATTTTCAGGAATAAAAAATTTAGCTTCTGAAAATTCTATATTTGGGGTTTGATAAAATGTCACAGGAAGGAAAACATGGAGCCACATTGAGGATTGTTTTTGTTTGAGGGATGATGATAGAGGGCAGTTCAGCCATATAATGTTGTTGTAAACGTATATGATGGCATGTGAATACTGAACTGTGATGCCAAGTTTCTCAATCCTGGCAAGCTGAAAGTTTCGTTCCTGTGAGCGGGTAAATTTAAATAATTTATAATTCAGAACAGGATTTTATTTTATCAATGGGGGGCACCAGGCAAACGTGTAAGTTTATGTAAGCCACGTGTTAATTTGTAATTTTATTCAATTTTAAGTATAAATCAATAGGAAAGATTATTTTAAAATTAAGTTGAAAAGAGTGCTCAATCAATTTGATTAATTTGTAATTTCTCCGAGCACAAAAATGATTGTAAAGAATGAGCAAGGGGGTTAAAGATAAAATATGGAGATAAATTTCTCAAAAATTTTTTGTAAAATTTTATTAAAATTGATCGGGGGCAATGTGATAAAAAGGGGGATTTTAGTAAGGTTGTGGCGTTATGAGGCGCAGTTCGGCCAACAACAATGCCTAGTCGGCCGAAAGATGTTTTTCCCCGCGGGGAAGGCCCGCTTTGCCTGTATAAAAAATGACGATGGTGAACCCCCGCGAAAAAAATGAGGGCGGGGAACCCCGAAATGTTAGGAAATAGGGGAAGTCCCGTCAGAAGCTTTATAAGGGAAGCCGATGGGTGGCTCGAGGGCAGCAGACGGCAGTAGAGACCCGAGAAGGGAGGCGAGTGCATCAGATCGTGGTAGAGACCTCAGAGTGGCAGACCAGACGAGAGCAGACCCGAGAAGGGAGGCGACCAGACCAGATCAGACCCGAGAGGACGTGGCTCGACCCCAGAAGGCAGGCGAGTGATCAGACCGCAGAAGGGAGGCGAGTGCATCAGACCCCAGAAGGGAGGCGTGTGGAGCAGAGAGCAGATATCCAGAGACGCACAAAAATTCGAGAGGTGGATGTTTGTTGGGCCAGTAATTGTGGGTAAGCGATCTAAAATTTGTGAAACTTGCTCATTGCTCTGAATAAAATTAACATTCAATTATTTTCTTTCTATTTTCAGCTGATGCATACTCCATCTCTTGAGAGACCCAAAATCCCCTGGGATTAAGCCCGTGTCTTCACGTAAATTAATAAACAAAATTATTAAAATTGATCAAATATTTGTAATTTAAATTAATAAATGTTTTATACACAAAAAAGTATATTACAATATATATAATTAAGCAATTGTTAACAATAACTCTTATATTTTAATAAAGAAACAACTACATAATAGCAAATCAAATATTAGAGATAATTCACTGTACGCACATAGTGATTACTGATCCAAATGAAGAATTTTCAAATCCGTATTACGAAATCTGAACACATACTTTGTTCACCTAACGGCGGTGTGCTCTGTGCCTTTCTGTTGTCAGTTGTTTCGCTTTATCCCTTTGAGCACGTCCATGTGCAGATTGCCTTAGAGGTTTCCTACCTCTTATGACGCAAACCGCTCAACGTGAAGGTTTATTCAACTTCTTTCCATCTTGGATCACTACTTACTTTGGAGGCTACAGACAGTGTCCATGTGATAAAATCAATTGTTACAATAACGTGTTTTTATTGAATATTGTAAACCCTAGATAGCATGCATGAGGAAGATTTGGTACGTGACATATTTTCCCAGATGTCTTTAGTATTATTTTTGCATCCTGACCTACCATGAAACTTTGAAATAATCCTCGCCTCTTCTATTTCATTTAAATGAATAATAATTAATGTTTCAATGTTGTTACCTAGGAAGGGTCACAGTTTCTAGCTTTTACGACCAAACCACAAGTCGTTCAGCTTACGTTAGGATGACCACACGAACTCATCTCAGGGTCGTCCTGAAATTTAATGAACTATTTCAACTTTCGCGGAATGACGGTCAAGTGATTTCGTACTGTAATTTTTGACTAACCTGTTTACGTTGTTTGACGGTTACATATACTTATGACTGTCGATTTACTTCGTATGACACTATGAATATTTGCGCTGTCCGAAAGGCGAAATAACACACTTGTAAAGAAAAGAAGCTATATAGTTCAACGAATCGTGGAACAATATAAAAAAAACTCATAACATTCATTTAATTAAAATCCTATTCTTACGTAAATTCGCCGCTTACTCTAATGTTCGTAACCCCCCTTCCTCCGGCCCCAATTTCCCCCACAAGGTCTATGACACCACCCTTTACACTCTCTGGACATGATTCTCTTCTTATTCTTCACAAACCCGTTGTAGTAGTTATTGCACTATATTCTCAGAAAATAACGGAATAAAAATTATTAACGACATAAACAAATTTTCAGTAGCCTTTCATTGATTAATTTCTTTAATATTACCTATTATGTATATTCAAACATTACTATGGACATTTTGTATCAATATTACCGAATAAAAAATTTATGGTACGGAAAAATTTATAATTAATGCTCTTTTAAAGGTAACAGGAATGATATTTTATATATCACATAAATCAACGAGAGCGCTGATGTGCAACTAAACATGGAATAAATAACCTTTGTTTGTGGCATCAATATTTGCTCCTCACGGAAAGTTTGTTTTAGTAATTTACAACTGCAAACTTTTCGGTCACGTAAGAGTAAAGAACGACATAAACGCCAACCATACCAGCAATGTCCACTGGGTGTAGATCTAAAGCCGCGTAAATCTTTCTCCCTCGGCTCATATTTCATTGGTCGGAACGTTCTCCGGGTAGTAGTTTCCCTTTTATTGGAGCTTTATAGCAGAATTATGGGTAAACATTTTCAAATTAATAAAAAACGTCATAATAGCTTGGATATTAATACAAAATATTTTATTTTAACTAAACAACACTAAAATCAGCATTATATATAACAGTAGCGATTCTAGACATGTGTTGAAAATTTTACACTCAGTTACTAAAATAACTAATTAATCCTACTTGTAACATTTAATTATTTGACATTGACTTGTAATATTTAATTATTTTTCCCTACTGGTGGACGATAATACAAACTCTAAGTATACTGGACACCAGGGCATGAAACTCCTGCTCAGGGGTCAGTAATGGTACACAATAAGTGGTCACTCGTGACAGAATAAATTCAAGCATTTACGGATGTCTTATTCAAATTCCTTTATTTTTGAACAATTTGCAACCATGGAGTGATAACGTTAATCTCAATCAGGAAAAATATTCGTGTGTGTATCATACAAACATATTTAGTGGGAGAACCAAGTTTTTTAAGTCTGTTAACCTTTAAGATATATATATATATATATATATATATATATATATATATATATATTGTAACCACCCGTTCCAAATTTGAAAAGATTTCTTTATTGATTTCCATATTCCTAACTATTGTTGTATGTTCCAATTACCTTCCAGTCAGTTTAAATAGATCACATTCTTAATAAAATCTTAATATAATAAAACGATATAATAATCACGAAGTAAAAGTATTAACAATTATTTCATAATCATTTACAATTATTCCCAAATTAATACCATTTATAAATAAACTAAAAAACCATTAACATCATTCTAATTATACATTTTAAATTTTAAAGAGAATTCTTAATTATTACTTTATTATTACGTATAAATTTAAACTAAAAACTCATATAACTTTTGAAGAAAACATAATCTTTCAACTTGGTTTACAACTCAATTTAGATCACCATTTAAGTTGTCTTTCGACATATCTCACTGTTTTTAACTCCGCTGCATTACATTTCAACCAAATTTATTGTCCAAACAATAGGATAAGCAGGAGGCAAATATTGTATATCAGATGCAATTGTTGCGTAATATAGATGAGTTATAGCTATTATCCACAGCTATGTCAAATCTCGGTATTAATAATCTAAATCATAACAGAATTACACAATTTGAAGCATAAATAATTTTAGGTATCACTTTTGCATACGATAGCCATCTACAATTTTCCGCATACCTTTTCTACTATTCAAAATATGCATTTTTTCCTTACGCCAATATAGATTGCAGCACATCGTAGTACATTTGACAACTACTCCTTCCCTTGACGTTCTTGGAGATCTTATTAGAAAAACGAAATTCGAATACTTCGTTCGGCTTATTAGACGTGAACAGACGTACATCTTGCTATTCCGGATTAAACTGGGACTTCGAAAATTTCTCTGCAAGGAATAACATGAGAAACTCTGGAGCTTTTATGAGTGAAATGTACGTTAAAACATGGACATTTTGTTCCGAATTCTTCTACATTACAACGAGACAACCTCAATCTGTGTCTGTGTGTGCATTCATTCATTCCGTGGAGTGCGGACCAACAGCTGGTGATTTCTGCTTGCCGCGACAGCGACGTCTACGGGGCCATCCCATGGTTTGGACCTGGCCTGCGGATCTACCGGGGAAGTCGTGGCTGACATAGCAAGCCTCTGCCCTGCCACTACGTTTTGATCTCGCGGACCAGCCGTTGCCTTCTTAGTGACTTCATGGACACACATGCATAAACAAGGTGAAGCCGTGTCTATGTTTCATTATTTAGACACTAGAATATTGTGAAATGAAATTGTAAATTGTTACGCTAATTGAACTAAATTCAATTTTAATACATACCTGAAATTTCAGAATAAAGACGCTCATGATAAAACAATATTTTATTTTATAAGCGTGCCTATTTTTGCCGCGTTTAATGATGAACTAGCTCTTATGTAATCATTGGGAGACCAAAGTTAATGTAAATATAGTGTCATTGTAAATTCGTGTTTAAGAAAAGTGGTAAAACGAAGGAGGATTTATGATATATTATTGATATCATTACTGTGGACTTAACTCAAACAAGTGTTTTCAGATTAACGAACTTATTGTCTTACATGTAACATATGAGAAAGGGGACCCATAGTGGAGACCCTATCCGCGAATATATATTTAATACTCTGAGAATTTGGTGAATTTGTTTATATTAGTGGACAAAGAAATTTTATTTGTGTGTTGTTCTTCATTTTAAATTCATTAATCGCATAATTCTTAGTAAATTATATTCATATAGTTATGATGTTCATGTTTGAATTACGCTTAGTAAATATTGTATAATTGATGATTATTGTATTCCTTATATTGCGTTTTCTAAGTTCGAAGCTCCTTCCATAGCAATTTTCGACCGTAAGAAGCTCGAAACCAGAAGAGCTCTACCGACTGAACGAATATATATATTGTCACCCCCTCTTCTTACACTCGCATATGTGAAACTGCGGAAGTGACTATCCTTATGTTCCGTTACTAGCTTCGATTGGTGTAGCGAAATAATTAGGGATATTGCACAAGCTAATTCGCCGGTTCGAGCGTGTAGATTGACGGTAAAGTTCAAAGTGATAAAAAATTAACAAAAAAATTAAATATATTTGTTCTGGCAATTTCTAATATTGATGAAAATTGATCCTACCGGTAGGGCGCCACCAATTCGTTGAGTGGAATTAAATTCAAACAGATAAAAAATAAAAAATCTAATAAAAACTTAACGGAAAATAAAAGAAATTTTACAATTTTTTCGATAAGGTCTTTGGCCGCAACTAATGTGTTGACAAACAGAAAGTTTTCATTTATCAATATTTCGTTCCAATACCAGCCGCTACAAATCGATCACAAATGAAGATAAGTTCTTTTTTTTAATCTTACAATGATTATCCGCTAGCCAATCTTCCGTTCAAGCCGTTTACGACGTAAATTTTTAGCCAGCAGCGATGAAACGCCAATATAGTTCAGGATACATGGAAAGAAAATCACCTAAGTGCGAATTAATATTCTAACCTGAACGTTTAGGAAACAGCGATCTACAGTCCTTTCAAATCAAATTATATGGTCGTTTGTGTTACACTGCACTCAAATAGGTCTCCCTTCCACGGTATCTCTGTCCTAAACCCGTTTTTCAATTTTTCTCAAAGCACAAAAGAAAATTCCTTCGATTAATATTCTTTAAACTAATTTAATGGAATAAATACCTTTTGTATATCATAATATAATATTTTTGTGATAAGGAACAAATATGAATGAAATAAGTAATATTATCTTTATTTATTTAACTCAATTTTTTCGCGAACAATAAACTGATAACATAGCTCATCACCAACAATCATCTTACGTAACGTAAGATGACAATCGAAATATGTAGCGGCTGCGAGAAACATTACAATAAAATTTCAAGAAACAAAATGTGTATACAAAAGTTTACCCGTTCCTTTTGGTAAACATGTTTGTTTTTTGTAATTTTGTCGAAATGTTTCTCGCAGCCAATCCACATTTATAATGACGTCTTACGTTACGTAAGGTGATTGTTGGGATGAGGCTATGGTATCAGTTATTGTTACCGTAAAATTTTGAGTTAAATTAAATAGAATAAAAATTATCATTTCTTTCATATTCGTTCCTTCGCGCAGGGATATTATTTGCGGATTTCTAAATTCCTTAACGAACATTAATTTTTTTCCTTGTTATTTTCAATGATTTTTTATCGCAGAATGCTTTTGATGCTTTGGAAAAAATTGAGGAACGGTGGGTGGAAAAGTGATATGATCTATTGATTATTGGACGGATATAGACCGAGGAGGAGCGAGTTTTGATTGCAATGTGGCTGGACGACAGTAATATTAATTCAATACTTGAGGGCTTTTATTTGCATATGCCGAACGAGATTGGCTTTGCGTGACAACTGGCCTACGTTGGAATGGTCCGGACGTAGGAGTGCGGAGTATCCTCGTCTCATGGTCCCGGAGTCGTCCAGCGGATTGGCCAACAGACAAGTATTGTGAAAAGAAAAATAAATATCATCTCCATCTGTCATTGTAAAAAAGTTTCTGTCGGTCGATATATTTGTTGTAGCCAAAAATTTCAGTAAAAAATTAATTATATTTGTTATTATCAGTTTATTTTATTTATTATACGTGTGTATTTAATTCCGCTCACAGAAGCGGTGGCGCCGTATCAGAAGCATCAATTATCTAAACATAGGAAATTGCAAGAGCAAGAATTTTGGTTGTTGATTGTTATTTATTTATTCCCCACTTTCTTTCATCACTTTAACTTTACCGGAGACCCCCACGCTCAAACAGGCGAATTAGCCTGGGCAAGATCCTGATTATTCTTCGCTACACAATTTAGGCTGATGGCGAAGTGTAGGGATAGTCACCTCCGGTATTTACAGTTGGTTAAATATGCTTGGAAGATAAAGGGAAGGTGACAATATATATTATATATATATATATTTCGTCGTTTATTTAGTTCAAACCTCTCGGATTGCTACGTGGTCGGAGGAATAAGCGAAAACCAAAACCACAACACAAAAATTAACAAACGTTTATTCACGTGTATAAAAATGAAAATAATCCTTTAAAGTTAATAAAAAATAGTATAGAGTTGGTATACAATTTCAGATTCGTACCGCTGTTCCCTTTCGAAGGCTTCCCTGGACCCATGCTTCGCCACACGCTCGCTCCACTCCACCTTTCCTTCTACGCCTCGGGGCGTATCTGTTTTCTAGCCGCCAGAACGCTGCACCCTTTGTAATATCGTGGGGACGGAAAAGAGTATCAGAGGCCCGTAGGAAGGAATAAAACGGTGGAAAATGAGGACCTAGTGGATGTGCGACGCGAGTGTAACGTCACATCATATTAACAAAATTAAATAAATTATGGGTCACTTTCCATTTTCTCATGAAAATTACATATGGGGAGTGATAATGTCTCAAACATTCTGTAACTTTAATAAAACCATTTACTCGTTTCACATTGTATTAGGTACGTACTCAAGCCTCAAAACATCAAGTTGACGATAACACATAAATACATTTACTGTCGGAATGCATGCATTACCCACATTTTTGAGATTTGGGATTTTAACACGACTCCTCCAAAACGACTTCAACCTCTCCCTGGCTTTTTCTTTCTGCCTCTCTGGTTCACAGCCCCTACAGTTAAAATTTAAATGCTAACGTCATGTGGGCGGGTTATTACAAACTCTAAATCATTTTAGTCTATTTTATTCTATATGTTACTTTGTATTATAGTTGAAGTATATAATAATGGTCTGGAATAAAGATTTAACATTAGTTAGTATTACCTAATTACAATCATCGCATTTCAATAATTTGTTTATCTAAACTTAAGATTTGTTGACACAGTTCAGTTTATGTCTCTTTTTAATCTAGTAGTTATAATTGTAATATTCTGTGATTTACCATTTAGAAAAATCGTTCGATTATACATAATGTACAATAACTAAACTTCTCAATCGTTCTTTAAGCATTCTTCTTCGCAACCACGTTTAAATAAATCGTAGAGTTGAAACGGTCTTTCAGCGCTTGAAATTGTAAACGGAAATATTCTGAAAATCTCTAAAAGGTATTAAACTGTTGGGTAAATGTTTTTGTCGCAGGGTTTGAGAGTCTCTAAAGCACAGTTACATGTTTTTGAAATATAGTAGATTGCATTTCTCTTTCCGAAGATCGATTTCGCTATTTAATTATCCATATCAGCTTCATTTCGGAGTCACCAATTAAGTTCACGTTATGAATATTTAATAATGATGCGAGATGAACCACTAACAAAAATAAAACTTTATTATCTTCAACCCAGCTTTGACCGCGATGCTGTCTCGGAAGCTACTAGTGTTTATTTTCCATTACCATAGTAACGGAACTTCTATGTTTCATTGCGTGTTCTGTTTCCTCGTTTTCCATTCCGGCGCATAATTCCTTTCCTCGGACCAAAACATAAAATAAATTACTCAAAAAACTTGGCATAAGTTCACTGGTGGCCATCAGGCCCTCCCGGTAATAATCATTAGATAGTATAGGGTGAACTAAAATTTGACGCAAATCTGAGGACTATGTAAAAATATTTTTATTGCCTTTAACTTGAATTTGATAGTAAACTCTCTACGTTTCCTTAAATTAAGTTACACCATTTTTAAAATCGCTTTTCAAATATAATGATTTTCTCGTTCTTGTAACTAAAAATAATTATTTTCTCATTATTTACTAGAATGTTACTATTTATGATTATTTAACTTCACTTTTATTAAATTTGTCAGCCTACTTATCACAATAAAGTGATATAGCAATTTTAATTAATCAAAGAGTTTCGAATATGTCATTAGATGATAAATAATTGTGAAAATAAATAGGTTAATACATATTAGTAATATTATTGGTGTGACTGCTAAGCTCTTTAGTATCCTCTAAGAAACACTTCATTACACTTGTCCTATTTCTACTTATAAAATTAATCTGTTAAAAAAATTTGTACGACCAATATCTATTGGAATCTTAAATATAAACTGAACGAAATCCTATATTAATTTGAAAAAATTCTATGTAACCGTCAATTGTTATACAAAAATAATTTGTACATTAAATTAACTATACAATGTGAAAAGAACTAATAATTAGGTACTATTTACACAGTCACGTGCTTATGCCTGCCGTTGTATAATTAAAATATAACGTTCACAGGTAAGCAATCCTTATGGAATAAAATTCATTTGAGAAAATTTCAGTTAGGGTTGCCCTATCTGCCTGGAATGTCGTCGGGACACTGAGATGTGAAATAAAAATTTATTTAACATAATTCCTTTTAATTTAGATCACAATTACTTGGAACTTCAGGTGAAATCTTCACGGCTTTTAAAAACACACAACGTTTCTGCTGACAGTTTCTGCCGCCGTCATCAGGCTATATATGGGATTTATATTTATATAGACTGATGACGATAGCATAATATATCTGCAGAAACGTGTTTTTAAAAGCCTGACCCGGCTGGTTAACCGTGAAGATTTCATCCGAATTATTCACTGGGAAAGTTTACGTAGCTAGTACACCTTTTTTTCGTAATAATTCACCTTTTTAAGCAACTATTTCTCCTTTTTACGTATTCTTTAGTGCAATCATCCGAAAAGTGACACTTCCTCTTTTCATCCTTAGGAACTTTCGTAAGCTATGATAAGTTTATTTAACGGTAAACCGTTGATAATATCGCATTAGTACACGACACTATACACTTCACGCCCTACATACAGGCAGTAAGCATTTTAAACGTTACTAACTTGCACTAGTTGTTCGTATTACGTATATAATTGTCTTATCAGATCCCTGTTCTTCTAGGAACGGCCCGATTCTTTAGATGCAGCAGCGGTGACAACTGGCTGGAAGACCTGCATCCTCTTTTAGTGGTCGGCGTTCGTTCCTCGTGGAAAAACTGTTGCGTAAATGCCTATTCACATATTCCTCCTTGGCTAAATCTATGGGATTTTTGAAAGGGCGAAAGTTACCTTCAATGGCGTTTGCAAGCGCTTCCGTACCTTTTACTTCTGTCAGATGTGAAATCCTAGTCCTCTTATTGACGTAGCTTCTCGTCGCCTGCTAGAGGTTACCGTCAGTAACGTCACTAAGACTCATCAGCCGCGCTTCCCAGAGAGCATCTGTATGCTTCTGAGTCACAGCTTTGATATCTCGAACCTGCCGGTTCTTGTCAGCTTTGACCGACTTGTCCCACATGTCCTCCAGCACTTTCAGGATCGGTTCTTCTCCCGTATCGGGTCCAGGATGCTCGTGGGAAGGTCGTTCGTCCTCTGCCCGGCGGGCAGTTTAGGCCCGGACGTCTTGTTGGCGCAGTGGACGGTCATCTCTGTGACGAATTCTTCCAGATCGGGGGACTGGTATTAGAGATGGGCGAAACCGTTCTTTTCAGTGATCGGATCGGAACCACTCGCTCAGTAGAAAGTAGAAAATCTTTTTTTATGATTCACCGCTCATTATTACCAATATGACTCTTACCTTGTTTCCATTACTGTACACATGACTTTCTAGTGAATATATGAGTTTATAATATTTAGACAAAAATTATATACACTTTTCGTAATTTATTAATAAACAAAAAAAAATTGTTATAAAATTAAATAGGACATCTAGGAAGTCTGTTTTAATAATTGTGGTATTTGGACGGTCCCTAACGGATTTGGATTTTTTTAAAGAGGAACGAAATTACTGGCAATATTCATATACATATTGTAATTGTTATGTCACTAAATAAAAAATATTACGCAACTCTACAGCAACCAGGAAGATAAAACAAAAGTATTTTTCCATTAAAAAAGTTGAATTTTTGATTTTTATTTACTAATCTTTTACACACGTCCTTTCTCTTAATATTAAGATGAATTTAACGTAATTAAGGACTTGATTCAAATTCCACTTCGATATTATAAAAAATGAAGTTAATTATTAATAATGTTAGCATAAGCATAATATAGTGTAAAGAGATCTTGAGAGGCTGAAGTGAAAAGTAGCCAGTAAAGGTATTATATTTGCATAGTAAGATAAGAGAATTTAACATTAACGTGGGGTTGCAATAATTTTCGCATATGCCACTTAATTTAATTTTACCCCACGATAACGTATCCAGAAAGAAAAAGATTCTGATTTGCGCGATCTGATTCCTGAGTGAGTGATTCAAACACCGGGAACGCAGGCTCAGTGATCTGATTCCTGAGTGAGTGATTCAAACACCGGGATCTCAGGGTCAGTGATCTGATCCGTGAGTGAGTGATTCAAACAGCAGGTTGCTCTCGGATTTCTGGAGCGGAGTGAGTCAAAAGAGCTACCGCTCTTTTTTACCATTCAATGATCACTCACTCCGCAGAAGGAGCTAGTTCTTTGAATCAGATCTCGATCGAATCGCCCATCTCTAGAGGGAGTTGGCTAGTCCCTTCTTTAATTTCGCCCGGCCGACGTTCTTTTATTTTCTCGGCGATTCGATAAGGTCTAGATATGCTTTCGTTCTGTAAATAACAGGATTTTGATCAGACGACAGACCCTGAAGCGTAAAGCAATCCCAACTATCTCTAACTCCCTTTGTTACGGTAATGTCAAAGACATCTGAGACTCCTCGTCCGCCGAGTGGAAGTAAGTCGGCTCCTCGGGGCAAAAGACATGCACAGGATCTTTTCGACGTCGTCCGCGGTGCTTCCATGCGAAGGCGGATGATATTCGCTGATTGCGAAGATCTCACCGTCGAGGGATCGGAAATAGTTTGCGACTCCAACTGCTCCCGCAGGCTTCAAGTGTGTTTCGACATTTTCATTAGTAAGGAACTGTCTGAATTCGCTAGATTTTCTCAAGATGCCATTGGCAGAAACATTACTTATGGATATTAAAACTACCCGATCCTTTCGCGTGGTGCTGCCGCGTACTACTAGAGAAGTATGGCATCTTCTCGAATGATGGCGCTAGATCTGCAAGGTTTTTGCATCGTCGATACAGGATACGCAACATGCAACGCCATTCATGAGACATAAATACAAACTTCTTGACATAAAGGAATTTACCTGAGGCTGCATTTACATGCTGAACTAACACATGAAGTTACTTCAATGCGTGAGCCAAGCTCGTAACAGTGTTCGGTAGAATCTGGATAAAATTGGATCTTTCCGAGATAAGGAAGGCCCATAAAGATGGCGGTTCCGATTTATCGGGACGGATGGCAACCCTAGTTTCAGTGGGTTCGATGGGCATGAATTTTCTGAGGCAGTGTTACAATTACAGCACTACCGGTTACACACGAATGCTGATGCTTTATCCCATATATCAGGTAAGGGGAGGTAGACTGACTCTGTCCACTCAAAATGTCAACCACAAATATCCATTCATGACTTGTAATGAACGACTCCAGAACTTTGGAGCATCCGTTCTCCATAACAATTCAGGCCCGGCTGACTCCAACTTTCGTTATATAACCGCACCTGTAGCGTTGTTTCTCTCGAGAAACAAAGTTTTATTGTTGAGACGTCCGACAAAGGTTTCTAATACTTATAAAATAAAAATTTTGTATGCATATTTTAGACCCTTGAGTTTTCGAAAAACGATCGCACGAAAGGTTTCTATCCAATAAAACAACAAAATTTGTATAAAACATTTTATTTTTGGCAGTTTTCAAGAAGACTCAACTAACTTCCTATTCAGTTAAAAATTATATCAGCTCGTTTCATTAGAACATTAATATCTGTGGTTTATTTCAATGCTAAAATAAGGATGTTATATGTATGAATCAGTGCGTTATTTTTATATCTTCTGCAATACAAAGAGCATCAATTTTGTTCTTTCATAGTAAAATATTTAATTTTGCCAAAAAATATATTGAATTAACTTATCATTAGTAACTGTGCATTCATTAATTTCCTCTCGCTCCAACGCGATGGCGTATTCCAATTTGTGATTTAATGTGCATGAATTGTTAAAAAAAGAAAGTGTATTTCTGCGTGTGTTTATGTTTAGTTAGTAGCATTTCCCTTGCAATATTTAGTGTTAACGTCAAAATAACCAAGGGTTTGTAGTGGTATTCCCGTTGCGCCAGTAATTGTTCCGAATCGAAAGACTGTGCTTAGGAAAAATTAAGGCGAGTCAGTTAATCCTATTGGAGGTTCCAGATCTCCTTAAATGTTTTGGCTTATGACACTAGCTCGGGCAGTGTGATTCAGACATGTCACGAACGACAGAGTAACTCTCAATTTACAATTTATATTTTTTATTGAAAGTTCAATAACTTAGTTATTAGAGTTATATTCAAATATACTTCACCTGTAAACTTCCACACCTTGGCAGAACGTTTTCAGGTGTTACCGATTATAGTTCACAGCACTTGTGAGGCGCCTGCTGAAGCTCCCAGAAACGTCTTTCTAGTCGCAGATCCCTTAAATCCGTTGCACATATCACACGTGACAGAGATATTCCAGGAGTTCACGGAATGTTCGTGCTGTAAACATTTTGTTTCCATCATGATCTGGAGCGGAAGAACTCCAACAAAGCTCCGTTCACGGTGGAGGAAGACCTTATTCCTTATCCTGACAAATTCAGTTTGTCCCATTGCTTAATTCGTGCATTTGAACCTGAAAACATCTAAAGATGGCGATTGTTATTAATTACTATAGAGCACACAACAGTGTTATAGCTTATACAATACTTAAAAAAAGAGAAATATTGATTGATTTAATTGCATTGCAATGGGCATAAACGGTGGCAATGTTTAAAATACGTAAAACTAAGAAAGACAGAAACTTAATAACAAAATTTATATAACTATGTGACGTGATTTTATATAATCTATAAATATATGATAAATTTTTCCTTTCCTCCTTGGCTCTACAGCACATTGAGGGCCTGGGCCTACCGAGTCGTCTGCGGACTGCCATCTTGCATGACACATTCCGAATTTGGAGTGACACGTGATCAGCGTATCGATCCTCCAACAGCCTTCATCCTGGTCTTCGTGACCATATTATAAATTTTTAGTGTATATTTAAATGGGTGAGCTCCAATAAATCTCAACTTTGGCATTTAAAACAGTTTTGTTATTAACAAATATAAAAGATTCAACAAAATACAATAATTATAAATAAAGGAATTTTATCTGCCCACCTGAGCCCAAACCAAAGAAATAATATAGCAAGAGGGGTTATTAAATTTAATCTACTTTATTTATGGCTGTATGACTTGTTTACACACATAGCAGAGCGTGAGATTATCGCCTTTTGTTTCTTACTTTGCAATTAGTATCCCCTAGTTTCCTGCTTGAAAGGTACCTTCCTGGTGGAATGAGAAACGGCAGGCTTCTCTCATGTGTTTCCTGGTTTCCAGTTTTATTTCCTCGTGACACTGGACCCTGATCGTCTCACTTCTCTGACTCATTGAAGCCAGCCAGTCCGATTTTCCGTTTCGCTATTTCCTCTATGACCTCTCACCTCAAGCCCTTTCCTGAATCACTTTTCGAGATCCTCTCCACCTCAAACTAACATCTCCTAAAAATTCATTAGTCTGCCCGCATTTTCTATCATCCCCAGGTCCTCCAATGGGGTTGTCGTCCGTACCCTTTATCTCAAAAAATTCTTTTTGGTCAACCACCTCGATGACCTTGTCTTTTCATCGAGCCGCAAAATCACAAAGAACTGCGCCTGTCAGGCTTCAAGTTTTATAACTATGTTTGTCTTGCCGGGTTTACGTCGTAAGGGTGCCTTCCGAATATCTCAGGATCTGTACTCTATGGAAACTTTGTAAAGAATACTTAATATTGTAAATTAATTTAGATAAATAAAATAAAATATACGGCGAAAATTCATTCACGTCACAACTAAGAGAAGAGGGGAAAAATTAACGTAAAATAAACAAGAAGTAAACCGCTCCAATGTACCAATTAAACCATATGTATTATAACTAATAATGGTGTCATACTATTATCTACACCTTATTCCTTGCACTTTGCTTCACTGTAATGACTAAAACATCACATTTAATGTATAAAAGTTCTTACCCTTTTAAAAGTAATACTACATTTTCCATTTCACTTCACTCAATTTATTATTATTATTATTATATTATATAAATATTATACAAGATATTAATTACATAATTTTTTTTTCAATTATTTCAAATCTTTGGGCAGGCCGCTAGGAGATGGACTATTCTGGTCCCGAATTTGTCTACTTATCAATGCAACATTATATGGAAACTTGAGACCTCGAAGGAAGCTTACATATAAATTTTAAGAACGTGCATACTGTTGTTATTTCAATATTCAAAATGAAAGTTAATACAATTTTCAAAACTATCGTATATATGTCAGATTACTGTTAATAGATCCCATTATATAAATATTTTTGGTCATTGTTGGACATTCTGAGTGTGTTTCTCGAATAACATATATTCAAATAAAATAAATTAACGACGAACTTATGATAGACCATATAAACGGAATATCATGGCTTAATCCTATGTATCACTACGTAAAGCACGAATTCTAGATCCAGTTGCAAACCTTTCTTCAAACGTTTGAAAATACTTACTTTACCAAACGCGTATATTTATGAAATATTAAAGTTTGTAAATCGGAACATTAATTTGTTTCAAACAAATGGCGAGTTTCATGAATACGCGACCAGAAATCGTTCAGCTCTAAGGTCGGACAAGCATCGCCTTGCTCTACACCAGAAAAGTATTCACAATACCGGGATAATTTTATACAACAGCCTTCCTCCAGAAGTTAAAAACAGTACCTACAAAAGCTTCGTGAAGCAGAGTAAAACTATTTTAAATGGCGCGTTTTACTAGGTTCGGGATTTTCTTAATCGTCCCTGTAGTATTTAAAATCAAAGTTACTGCAAAAAATGTTGAATGAGTTGCCTTGTAAAGTAACGCATCACATATCTTTAAAATTTCTATTGAGCTTTTTCTGCTCTTTTGTTTGTTTCATGTATTGCCTGGTGCTACGATAGAGGGGAAGGACAGTTTCCTGGTAGCAGAGCTCCAAGTAGTTCAAAACTCCTTTGCGTGTTTCTCAGTGTGTACGTGTTTGTGTTTCCCAGTGTGTGTGTCTGTGTGATGTCGTGTGTCGGTGTTGTGTTTATATTGACTTTTGTCTATATACATTATTAATTTATTTTAAGATTATTTGTCTTTAATTATGTACAGGATTTTGTTCATTTGTAATGTATGACGTATCCTATTTCCTCATTCGAGGACTAATGGAAACAACAATAAATCTAAATCTATAATTCCAAATTATATCAAAGTCGGCCACGTGGTGTTTAATTGCTTAGATTTCCCTTTGCCGTCTAAATGACTGATATCACGGAGATTTAAAGAATAATTTTAATACACGGTGCGATTTAGTGTATGCTTGCAGAACTTTTGATTGATTTTGTCGTGACGATTTTTAATGGAATTGAGCCTGAAACGATGGAGAAGCGCTACTTCTGAGGCGGTCCTAGAAAGCTCCCTCCCCCGCTGCCTCACAATCCAATTACGGCGGTCAGACTTTGTATCAAGCCTCCGGGACTCAGGCAAGGAGTTGACAGCCATCTACTCGCGCGCTATAAACACTGGCATAAATTTCTGGTAAACAATTTACCAGGCCAATGGTCCGAAAGAACTCATTTATTACTGGCTTACTGACGGACGTTTGAAAAGCTGTACATAAACCTTTTCCGGTAGCTCTCCTCTAACACAACCATATTTCTTCAACCATATACTTGATAAATATTTTGCTATTTTAAGCGAAATGTTGCCGCTAAAATTTACTACACAGGAAAATAAAAATCTAGTTTAGGAATAAATACTGTCCAGATAACTAGTTTTTAATAAATAATAATGAATATAGGTTCTTGAATTATTATAGTGCAGTATAATTGGCAAAGGATTCGCTTTTTGGTACCACGAAGTTAACGTTCGGTGTCCGAAGGAAAAATTATTTTCAAGTGAAACATGTCGCTGATCACAATTGTATCAAGAAGTGATTACAGTTGTACCTAGTGTTATACATTTGCGACCAATTTTACTCAGTTCTATAACTTTTTTTGTGGAATGGTGTAATATTTGTGCTACACATTCAATTCTCGAAGTAACCACTCTACGGTCATTTCCAAGTAAATGTGTTGCTTGACGAAGCCATCGAAGAAATAGGGATTCAGCAGGTGTTCCGCTGTCATCCCTGCTCATCCATGTATTCTGACAAGTACAACACTGGTTGGACGAAAAGATTCAATTTTTAAATCTTTCTTTATGTTGTGTCGCTTTGTCGTTGTTGGAATGCCCAAGACTTTCCGTTTCGTCTTTGCTTCATCAGTTAATGCAGGGTAAAGGAACTTTCCCGCCCACAATGTAAATGAAGTATCAACCCAGTTGACCAATGGAGTTATATATTTTGAAGCTGAAATACCACCACACGTTTTTCATTCCTAAAAATCCTGTAGCTCGTATTCTTAAAACATACGAAGAAAGGTTACGGAAACTTTATCAAGCTTTTAGCTTATCATGCGATTGCCAATGAACACGTTGTTGCGTTTCACATGATTGCCTGATGCAATAGTTATTATTGCGATTTTCACTATCGTTCAGTCGCCCTCTAAATTACACGTAAGTCCAAGGATATTTAATAACAAATATTTTACCTTAATCTTGATACAGAAGCCATTTATAGCACTATACTATATTTCTTTACAATTACATTACCTCTGTAGTCAATTCATTCTAAATATTATTATGACATGAACTTATAAAATGAAATATTTAAGCTGGGGCGTTTAATATTTCATATAGTATAATACACTTAAATATGGCAACAGCATTTGAGGATCACAATTTTAAATATGCAAAACAAATTAAGCATACCAAATCGTAATATTTACCTTATTCAAGCAAAACGTTATATACGGTTATTTTGTATTCCTCTGTAATTAAACAGTTATAAAAATAATTACAATCTAATTCCTGCAATATTGCTACTGTGGCTACAGAGTGAAAACATACCCTTGCTTTCACTTTCATGTATCAATTCTTTTGTCGAAAAGTGTGATATAGAGTATTGAATAGAATATGACTTTTCTCTTTTCAGTCCGTAAACTAAAACCTAATAAAAACACATATTCATTTACCACCCCATGGATCCGCCGTCTGGTTTACGAGAAGCCTTCAGCATTTATGTGCGAATGTTAATTTTGACATAAGGACATGTTCTTTCTTCTTGGTGGAGCAATTTTATCACATATGCGGCGTAATTCACTACCACATCCCAGTTCTATTCCAACTTTGATGACCGGTATTTCAGGAGTCAACAGGGTGTTAACTAAAGTATAGAATATTTTGACACGAGGAATTAACCATGACAAGAATAAAAAATTAAAGTAAACATGGATCCAGAAACGCATGTTTTCATATATTTACCACTTGTCCATAGTGGCTGAAGGCGTTTGGTTGTGAATATGACTTACGGACCCAGGTTCTCTAGCACTTCACGAGGTGACCAGTGGAAGGCTTTGGTCTGTCCACAGGTCTCAGATGGAGGAGAATGTGCTACGAAGACCTGGATCCAGGGTGCGTGATTGGCAGCAGCATAGGATGTGAGTAATCCGCTTCTGAGTGGTACTACAGGAATAATTGGTGTATCCATATCACCTTTAGCGCGTCCGGTCTCTAATTCTATGTAATGCACGTTTTCAATTGCAGTTTAGTTCATTCCATATTATGTAGCTTTCCAATAAAATCAGTCAATGTTATATAAAACACTACATTTGTCTAGTTTTTCAATTTTATCTTTTTAAACTTCAACAAATTTCAAATTATTTTGGTTTCAATAAAATTTTTAATAATATTTTTTTTTGAATAGCTCAATTCATTTATGATGCAAAAGATATGTAAGGAAAAACTATGAAAATTGAGATTTCAAGTTCGTTAATTTCAGTTGTGAGACTCATGACGCAATAATAACCAGAAACCAAAAGGACAATCACTGGATACGTGAAATGGTTATCACTGAAAGACAGAATGGGCTAAATAAAAAAGTAACTTATAAATATTTACATATTACATAAATAAGTGTAATTATGAGATACAAAGGAAAATTGGTTAAAGTAAATGAAACAACATCAAACTTATTCATAAGGTAAATGATTCAAATTTTGACGCCGTAAATCATATTTTTATCTTTGAAAAATATTCATATTTTTTCCGTTTTATCACTGTTACTTTTTAAGCGTTATTTTCCTCGAGATACAACACTCTTTAATTTGAAACCTTACTTTTTATGTTTGTAACATACACGCCATTCCATTTTCATCACAACAAGAATCCCATTAAAAGAACGTGAATGCAAGTATTTTTCCCCCCTGTCAGCTTTATCAGTTTTGTTGCCGACTGAGTGTCGTTAAGCTTTGCTGGTGCGGTCGCGTGAATATGGTCCGTGAACGCGTTGCAGGCGCAATAAAACGGTGACAACGAAGGCACACACAGACACACACACACAGACACACAGACAAAAAAAGAAAACGAGGCGACACAGCAACGCTCTGGAGAAAGAGCCACGTTTCACGATACTGCGGAATGGTAAATACCATTGAGCGGTGTGTTTGGATACAGTCGTTGAGACAAATTGGTATCTACGCTTGCAGGCTTACTACGTAATATTCTCTCGCCTTTGAAAAAACAGTTGAGTACTGAACCTTTGTCTGAGAATATAATACCTCTTAAAATCATGAACATAACATTTTTCTTCAAACTTTTCTATTCTAAAAATAAAATAATGAATCCTTAGTTTCACGAACCAATTAAATATATTCTTTAATTGTGTCAATTAATATAATCACTTCAATATTAATCAAACATCTACTAATCGTGTGGAGTTTTATTTCTTAAACGTTAACACATTTAAAAATTCATAGTAAACATAATTTTTCTTTACTAAAAAATATTGGTGTTGAAGTCAGCTGTCCACATCTCGTTATCTGGATGCAGGGATTCCATAAAATATGATTACAGGAAACCGCCAATTGGAAACTGCATGCTTCAAACGTTTGTTCTTTGCAGTTTAAAAATTTATTTAAAACTGGCTGCCTGCCCCTCTTTGCCAGGCAATACATTTATATTTGCACTCTGCAGTATTTAATTCATCTATAATATCTTTTTCAACGCATGATCATCAGATAGATGGTTACATTTTTTGAAAATTTACCTTCCCATAACCACGCCATCTGTATCACCAATCACAGTGTGTAATTTGGAAGGAAACTCACCACCACGTGCCTAGAAAATTACTAAATTTTCGAAATGATATTGCAAATGAACATTGACAATAAAAAAATCGAAATTTTCCGAAACCAGTATTGTGATGGAAAAGTTTTGACATTTGTTATTCTATATTGTTATTAATCACTTTTTCAGTCACTTATCTAATGTTCATGACAGGGGCCTCCTCTTCTGTACCTCATCGCCTGTGCATTATTGCTTCACAGTTAACATTTACATAAGGCGATCCTTGTACCGAAACAACCTCAAATTCGAACACGTCTCGAACTTCGAGCGCTGTTTCAAAATTCTTGGGAATAATCAATGTATTAACGAGCATGCCGATTTCTTCTAGTATTCTCAAAAGCGGCTATATGCCAAAGTCTTCATTCATATTGTGGTGGAAATAATCTTTTACTTTTTCAATGCATTTATTTTGGTAGCTTTAAATCTATTTACCGTAACCACACCATTTCTTGATTCCATCTGGATCACCAATCACAGTGTGTAATTTGGAAGGAAACTCACCACCATGTGCCTAGAAACTTACTAAATTTTCGCCATTTTGTTCCTTTCCGGGGGGAAATAGTGTATGTTCGAGCACGCACTTACAGACCTTCGAATCTTCTCATCTCTTTTTAGTTTAATATTTCACAATTATGTTGTTAAAATGGGGTTTTCCCAAATTTTGACTCGGGTCAAACCATTTTTTCCAACGATCCCACGTTTACTTGCCCTCCAGGTGACAATGGAACAAAAGACGCATATTTCCATGCATCCAATCAGATACTAAATCTAACTATCCTTGAAATATACACTTATTCTATATTAATATCTAGCACATGACACATCTAGTTTATATAATATGGATGTATTACCCGAAAATTCTGAAGATATCCCATCAGTATCTCGTTTATTGCACATTTTCATTCGGTTACATGATACGGCATCGCAAATTGGGGCAATAGTTCCAGGAGCATAGCAATATCATAAAATAATTCACATTATGTAAAACAGCAGTTCATAATCTCTATGTTTTGAAAAGAAGGAGCAGGCTAACAAATTTATAAACGTTATTGATAATATAAAACGCAACATTCTACATAATATTCTTGAAACTCTCATTAAATACTTTTATATTATTATCATTTTAAATACCTTCCCACTATACTTAAAACCTGATTTATAAAGAACGAGACGAAAAATACGGTTATGCTATTTTATGAGACTAGCGAACCCCGAAGTTATATTGAAGGTATTTGCTAATTATAAAAATACACTTTCAATATGTTTAATACGTGTCAGTATTTCTATATTGTCGCTGTTGAAAATCAGTGTTAAACTACAATTAATTCTCAATAATTATTTGAAATTCCCGTTTAACTTTAGTCTTTCTAGAAAATTCATCACGTTTCGAAGTTCGGTATTCAGACCCCAAGTTTATTTCATTATAAATGTTGCCATTCTCAAAGTTAACTTGGCGCCAAAACCATCAAACGTATCAGATTATATAGTATTAGTTGTTTCCGAATTATTTTGTGAGATGTTTAAATCAGTGAAATGAACCATCAAATATGACCTTAAGCAGCAAATATCATGAAACCGTCTGTCGGCATTCAACCGTTCTATTTATGACAACAATGCAATGCAGTAATAAAACGTTATTCGAGAGTTAATTAAGGCAAAACTACATCATTTCATTCATAATAATTGCGCTAAATTTGTTTAAAGTAAGAATAAGACAAATAGAAAGGACAACAAATGCATGAAGAAAAATACAATCCAAAGTTGGAGTTTTCGTAACAGCTTCATATAAATATAATTAGTTATCGAGTTTTTCGAGTTATAATTTAAAATTTACCTTCCAATGAATATTATGTCAACCTTTTTAGACAAACTTTATGTTTTATTCTTAACCTGAACCAAAAATGTAATTGTTACAAGTGGATTGAGATCATTATTTAATATATTAAATTCAGTCTACATATGAAGCATTCTTTCTTTACGTTTTTTATTCCCTTAGAGACATTACAGCCCTCATGTCACGTAATTTAAATTCACGCCCAACTCTGCATAGTTGGAAATCATGCTAATCGTTAGCGATGTAGCTATTACCACTTTCGCAACTTTAAAATTTGAAATAGCCCCAGGATTTTATATCAACGGAATATTCATGACGATATTCCTCTTTGAATGGCTGTCCACATCGCCCTCCAACCTGAATTTCATTTTCGCTGCAAAATTCCTTTTAGCGACCCCTCTCCCTTTTAATGGAACTGGGTTATTACTTTTAATAGTTTATTTCTGATTTTGTTGCCGGAGCTACCTCAAGTCGAATTTAGTGTCTATCATAGTTAACAGCACTTGATGCTGCAAAAATATTTTAAATTATTACTACATATAGACTGTCACAACCGCAAAGTCATTTTCTCAACTCAGTCAAAACTATAATTCATATTGGAGATTTGTAGTTCTACAGGACAAATCTATGTAAGTCTAGAGAAAATAAATGGTAGAACGTAAAAAACTAACCAAAACAGTATTAAAAACATTAATATATTTACTTATAATAATTATACGTGAAAGTCAGTGATTAAGGTATAAACCATTTCGTATATACTAATTTCCTACATAGTTAGACACTGGAATCTGCAAGTATTGAATTTAACAGTTCTAATAATCAGAAAACCACTTTAAAGTACCTATAAATTTATTATTTAATATAAAAAATTTTCTGAAAATATTTTAAATAAAATAAGTTTTAAAATTTCAAATGCTAGCAAACTCGTATAACAATTTCGCTGTTTTATGTTACTCGTAAGGATTACTGCTAACTATTTGTAATTTAATGTTACAAATAATAACCACTTTTGAAGTCAAAGAAATATTCTTTCTGAAATAAAAAGAAACTGCACGTTTATGCAACCTGAAATACGGCAAGGGATATCGGTCAGTCTGTATTTCAGGTATCTGCAATAAAAATAAAAATACAATGAGATAAAACGAATATCACACTGACCTAAAAGAAAATATTTGTTTGATAATTTTAAATCATTAATCTTTATTGCTCGTGTCATTTTGATAAATGTTTGGAATGTTAAAAGTATTCAATCATAAGATTGGTTTTATGCAACCTGCATTGCGCAAGCCTTTTCATTTATCATAACAAGCACATTCCACATCCTTCCTAATCAGCTTAGCGTATTTCATCCTTGGCCTCCCTCATCTGTTCCACCCCACAAACTTCCCACTAATGCTAACTTTACAAGACCCTCTGGCCTATTAATTTATCCCTTCTCTTGGTCAACGTCCTTCATATTGTTCGCTCTTCCCCTATTCTAGTTATGAGCTTCCTCGTTAGTGATTCTATCCATCCATCTGATTTTCAGAATTATCTTATAGTACCACTTTTTCAATAACTTCTATACGTTTCCTTCCGCAACTCCTATCGTCCATGATTCACATCTATATAACGCCACACTCCATACGAACATTTCTAGTAACTGTTCCTCATACTCACACTTATATTACCCGTAAGGAAATTCCCTTTTTTTCACAAAAGCCTTCCTTTCCTGTGCTATCCGAATCTTATGTCTACTATACTTCTACCATCCCTAGTTATTACGCTTCACAAGTTGCAGAATTCCTTAACTTCCGTCCAAAAATCCCTTCCCAATCTGACACTCTTTGTTATTCCACTGTTTCCCATACTACACTACATTACCTTGGTTTCCCCCCTAATAATCCTCATATTGAACTCATTTTCCAAGAACCCGTTCATGCCATTTATTATGGTTCCCAAGTCTTCTTCTAACTCCCCTAATACTACAATACCATAAGCAAAGCGTAGGATTAGGTGAATACTATAGATTATTACTATTATTATTATTCTACTATATCCTTCTCTTACTTTCACCCCTATTGTAGACTAATATTTTGTTCCATCTTCCTCATCTCTCAATATACATATTAAGGTAGCAGGAAATTTGATAAACTAAAATGTATGTCATATTGTGAACATTTGGCAAAAATCTTGTAAGACGATTCAGAGGAATCTTTTGAATCTAACTGTTGTCTTTGGAATAATAATTTCGGTATTTTTTTTCCTACTCCTAGACCATTTTTACTTTTAGTGACGCATTTTAAATATTATATATACATTTATTACCAAATTTATTCGTCTTTAACTATTTCGTAGTAATATAAAAGAAAAAACCTTGAACGAATGAATCTCATATTGTAAGAACTAATGAGATTAATTTTAATGCACGGTATTTTTTATAAAACTCGTTTACTAATTTACTAATTAATTAAACATTGCAATGAATAACCTAAGTCTTAGGACCAAAGGATTTCTACAAAATTCAGTATTAAACGAGTGGAAGAAGTAAAAATAGTAATAATAAATAATTTCTACAAGGTAATTGAAACAAATAAAATATTATTTTCAATGTTGTGGTTATCAGTTCCAAGACTGGTCTGATGCAACAAACCATGCTAAAATCCTACCTAATATGTTGAGCGTATTCCACACTCCTCTACAGCTCATTTTAAAATACCCTCGTGTGTCAAAACGTGTCCTATTAATCTATCCCTTCTGTTGGTCAACGCCCTCCATATTTTTCGCTTTTCCCCTATTCTGCTTAAAACTTCCTGGTTATTAACCTCATCCACCCATCTGATTCTCAACATTTTCCTATAGTATCACATTTCGATAGCATCCATTATTTTTCTGTATGCAACTCCTATCATTCACATTTCGTACCCATATAACGCCACACTCCATACGGACATTTTTAATAATGATTTTAAAAAGTATCAGTGAAATCAGACGCATTACTTGAAATCAATTCGTCTGACATCTTATGTACAATTCAATGTGTAACATTTCAGGTATAATTAAAAGGAACTTGCTGTATTGTTGATATAATTAACCTTAAACCATTGTAATATTAGCGAATCGCACAATACTAACATTATTTTAGGAATATTTTATTGAACATACATAAAACAGAATACTTTATTTAAATTACAATAAAATACCTTATTATGTATTATGAAAGGAAAACAGGATCAACAAGACTGCGTAATTTGCAACAAAGCTATCAGTTTCGTGATGAAGGCTCCGACCATAAAACCTACAGTTTCCATTGATTTTCGCTTAATATCTGTAGCGACATGCCATGGGATTTGAAATTTAGCGCGCCAGGTCAGAGAGATGATACGAGCGATATCGCTTATATATATCCATAGTAACGGCGAGAAATAAATATCGTTGTACGTATTATACAATGCTTAACTAAACAATTTTAAACACGATTTTATACCTATTTTATATCGCGACAGCCTATTTGACTAATGCCTATATATAAGTTCTCAAGAGCACACTCTGAATCTAAAAAATCTTGCATGCTAATAATTTTAATGCTCTACATTCTTCTCAAAGTGATTAATTTGGTTACTTTAGTCTTCACTCCACTCATCAATCAGCAGTTTTCCTCATTCACATTCGGAAACGGCATTTTTTTCTCTGAATTTAGATGAAATATCAACTAAAACATATTTCTGTCAAATAATAGTAGCCCTTCGCCAAGGTGAAGGTATTTTTTTTTCGATAACAGGCTACATGAGGGTGATCCTGAAACAGGCAACTCCCCTTTAATAGCATAGGAAGGGAATTGAAAAGGGGGGATGCGGAAGGTAGAGCAAGGTAGCCAAGGGTTGACTAGGGCCCCCGGGCTATGGTTTAAGGATCCTACCCGGTGTTTCACCTAAATAGATGCAGGGAAAACCCTAGAAAACCTGCATCAGGTAGGTCGGGCATTGGGTACTATTCTCACGCCCTTCCGAATGACGGAAGACGAGTTTGCTGTGGGGACGCAGCATTCCCTTCTCCGTGTCTCCACCAATTTCAGGAGGCAATTGGCCGACTGATCCAATGGGATCAACGGACAACTCTTGCCATATGCCCAAGGTCTATGACCCCAGTACATATACCTCCTAAAATAGGTGAAGGTGTCTCGGCATATGAGAACTTTCATAAAAAGTACCCAGAGAGAGTGCGAGGCATTCCCGACATGATCAGGTGAGCCCCACAGTCACTCTGGGCTGAAGCGCCTGCGAGAAAACTCCCGCAGCGCCCTTCTTATCATGAGCAAGGTTTTTTTTTTGGTTAACAGGCTACATGAGGGTTTTTTTTTGGTTAACAGGCTACATGTGGGTGATCCTGAAACAGGCAACTCCCCTTTAATAGCATAGGAAGGGAATTGAAAAGGGGGATGCGGAAGGTAGAGCAAGGTGAGCAGTCCAGTACGTTGTATTTATATACAAACAGTTCTGTATACGTTTTAAGTACTTAGAGTTTATTTTTACAGCAATAGAACGTTCATTAAATTTACACGTCATTTCGCGCTAATCAGACTAAATATGTGGATCAATGCTTTTATTCTTTCAATGAAATTCATTGTTTAAGTGCCAAGAAAGTGCTAGATTCGTATGTATGTTCCCAATACAAATCTAAACTCGTAAAGTAATTTTGATCAGAGTTTGTACACGTGTTTTACTGAACCGGAAACGTGCACTGCTAAGGGTAAAAAACGGAAGCCACCCTTAGAGACGGGCTTGGAGAGGCCGAAATATTAGTAGAATAGAAAATAGATTCAGGGTCAACTACTTTGATAGTGTTCTCCCCAACAAAAATTAGTTATAATCTCATCCCCTCTTCGTATGTGAAAGGAAAATTCATAGGGGTTCAAAATCACAGGCGTCAAATGAATACAACCAGAAAAATATTGAGTTGGGTGTCGAAAACCATGTGATTCGCTGAATATAATTTTAACAAACAATAGGCTAATTTACTTACAATTCAACCTTTAAGAGGGATATGGAATGGTGTAAACAAATTTCAAGGTTCAATGTTATAAGGGTGGGGAAATTTTGACCAAATTTTATATTAGTGTTCTTTGCAACCATGAAACAAACAATGTTGAGGTTAGAATCGATTACCAGGGTTGGATGAGAAGTTGACGTGAATGTTTCCCATAGTGAAGGGTGGGCAAACCAGTAACATAAATTTAAATTATACAGTTTTATGGATTATTGAAGTTGCTGCGTTTAATTATAACGTTAAACATGAAACTTAACCTGCACTTAAAGAGTGTGTTGAGGCCAGAGGTGTGGGAGTAGGAAGAGGTTCATGGCAATGATACAAAATAATCCAAGGTTCCCGATTAATTCGGGGTTGTATACGCCGAATATAAGTAAATACCCGGGCAACGTTGGACGCCCAGCTAGTTTCTATTGCAATACTTAGCTTAATTAAAACAATCCTTTAAATGGTTGAAACTAGTCTCATTATAATTTACTTATTTGTGGAATATTTTATTTTCATAATAATTTAATTCTCTTTATGTGCTGTTTCAGTTACTGGCAACCTTTTGAATAACAAAAGTGCTGTAGTGATAGTGAATACTTCAAGGAGATTTCAGAGGCAGTTAACGTAGTCTCACAGTACATTTCTTTCACAAAATCGAGACTAACTTTTAATTTTTTAGTTTCTGGAATGATTATTTTACTCGTGCATTATTATATTAACACTGTTATTAATAGCATCGAGGCTTCTCTAACGTGATTGTAAGTAGCCTCATTTGACACAATTCGCGTGGAGTGCTATCTCGCTGAACTCATTAGCAAGTATGTGGCAGCCCACTAATTATCGTCGCTCGGCACCCTGTGGGGTGTGGGATGTGGGTTGCATAGAAGGGGAGGCGTGCATCAGCGCCAGGAACGTTAACCGCCGCAAGGTCCCCGTAGTTTCCTTTGGGCAACATACTTTATATGCAGCGCGAACAAATGAAATATCATATCAATTGCTTCAAATACAAAGCAACCGCAGTTCTTTAAATCACATACAGAATGTTGGTTTGATTGAACTCATTCTAACAATTGAACTAAAAGTATAATTTCAAATTTGATTGTATTGTAACTAGTTATAAGGTTGCGCCATTTCTATGCGTGTTTTGTTGACTTTGTGAAATGAGTTTCTATCTCTGAATCTTTGTGCCGGGTTTCAATCATTAACTTGTTAATTTATTTACAATTTATAGGGATCCATTCAAATATATTTTTCATTTTATAGCTTCGTTACACGTACTTTTACTCATCCGCATACCAAAATTCCGTTTTACAGGTACCTGAATAATCACAACTTTTCTCGAGCGCTTTATAGTAAATATTAAAAATGTCGATTTAAAATTCGCTCCACTATGTCTAAATATCGTTCTGCACGTAATATTATACTCGTAATTAAGATTACCATTTTTACTTAATTAGCTTATTCTCACATAGAATTTAGTTCTATAGGATATTAGATGTTGACTCATCCTCCGATGAGGCAGTTGAACTCATGAATTATTCAATTATATATAAATTCTGATCGGAGAAATTGGCGTCACCAGATAAAAAGATAGCTATTATCTTCCCTGAGCTCTTTGGACAAGTCAGTTGTGAATCCACCACAGTGCAGGATAGCACCAGATTATTACCACTTAGTTTCCTTTTTAAATTCGTAGTTGCACTTCATCAGCTCTTAATTGACTGAAGTGATAATCTTAATGAAGTTTCCCTCTGACCTCGTCTTCTGGATTATTTTGTAACGCGATTGTTGATATTTCATGAATTCGTAACATAAAGTTAGCGAGAATTGGGAACTGGACATGGCGTCAGAAAGTCCAGCCCTATGACGTCACTAATCCCCAGGGATGTTATTTCGGCACATAGGAATAAGACGTGTTGAATTTCCGTAGCCACGCTACGTGTAAATTGAGAAACAGGAAAACACGAAATATGTGTATACCACGTGATTGCCTCCAGCAATGGCGTTTCGTGGTTTAAGAATATCGATTTTTCGATGCTTCTGCACACCGCGGAGAGGCTGTGTGAAATCACATTCTTCTCATATAAGTACCCTGTAGGTTTATTCACAACACACCCCATCCTACAATTTGTTTATTACATATCTTTTATCGAATGTGAAGAAAACATCAACTGTTGATTCAGGGTCTAAGGTCCTGACTACTCCTGAAGATTCCTACTTCACAAGTGCTCATAAACTATAACATCTTCCAAACATGGCTTGAGCCAAATCGGTGCAAATTGCAACACAATCTTTCCACTGCAAGTTTCTTTGACAATAGCATCGTTTGATTTTCTCAATAACTCATTAGCAGATGCTCTTTCTTCTATCGGTTTGAAAAAGATCAAGTGTTCAGTTATTGTAGCAAACCTGATAAAATCTAATAATTCAAATAAAAATTGGAATCAATACTGCCCTCTGTCACCTCATCAAGTTGAATGGCAAATATTATTCCAACTGAATCAGTTTCAAGCTGCTGTTGAATATCTACAGATAAAGCGTTCATTCTTCGGAATATTGTGTCGTTTGACTGAGGACAAGTTGTTTACCATAGCTTTCTTAATGTATATTGCAGTCAGAATAAGTTGCAAGGTAATTCCATGCAGTTTTTTAACATTTGCCTATTTTAAAACCCTATTTGTACGATTCCAAATAAAGCTCTTTCATTTACTGTGTGACCTTTGTGGAAATTTGGTTTCTGTTTCTCGAAAGAAAAAGAGGCCTGCCGATAACGCTAAATATTTTTTCGCGGAATATATATGGGATTCAAGTCATTTTCCCTGTAGTCATACGAAAATATATCGCCAACCCTCAAAATTAAAATGATGTAAAATTACTAACACTTGTTGTTGTGGTAATCAGATGCATTTCCCTATGATAACGAACCCTGCGTAAGTCTTTTCATTCTCCCTAATCTATTTCATGTATTCCATCTTTTGTCTTCCTTGTCTGTTCTTAACCTACATACTTCCCTCTAATGCTGATTTTACAAGACCCTAATCTCTCAGAACGTGGCCTATTAATCTATTCATTCTCTTTGCCAAAGTCCTCCAAATTTATCTTACTTCCTCTGCTTATAACGTCCAGACTCTATCCACTCATCTGTTTTTCAGAATTCTAGTATAGCACCTCATTTCGAAAGCTTCTATTATTTTCCTGTCTGCAACTCCTATCGTCCATGTTTTGCATTCATATAATGCCACACTCCATATGAACATTTATAGAAATTATTTTGTAATATTCATACTTATATTAGTTGCTAGAAAATTTCTTTTTTTTGAGGAAGATTTTCTTGTTTGTGCTATCCCATTCTTCAAGGACTTACTAAACTTTTGCCATTATTATGCTGTCCAAATAGAATAATTTAATTTAATAAATTTTTATCATTTTAAAATCTCAAAGTATACTTTCATTATAACATTTTCAAGCATTCGGTACATCGATACCACCATAGAATTAATTATGTTTACTTTTTAACATTATAAGACAACTGCTATATATCTTAATGGGAGCGGAACCCTGTTCCTAACTAAAACATTTTTTTCCGATTTACTCATAGTTGTTTCAGATTGACAATACCGTTTTACTTATGTGCATTCTGGTTTTAATGGTAAAGAAGCTGGTTGTAATACATTAAAAAATTCTTTACTTTGGAAAAGTTTGATACTTCAAACTTTGGGAGTACCATATCTGCAGTCCTTCACTGAAATTTTTGGGCTGACGAATTTTTTACTCACTCTATTCAGTGACGGGTAAGAAGTTTTTTGTCGGATCGCAGCATTCCCTTCACTACTTTTAGGAGGCAGTTGGCCGACTGATCCAATGAGATCAGCGAACAACTCTTACCGTATACCCAAAGTATTCGACCCCAGTACATACACCTCCCAAAAGCGATGAAGGTGCATGTGAGAACCTTAAGAAAAGGAGATAGAGGATGAGACCGAAGGCTATCCCTATAACCACACTGGGGAGGAATATCTGCAAGAGAAAATTATTATTATTGGCAAGAAGATATTTAGAACGTGACTTTAATATTTTTGTAAAGAAATGGAGAGTATACCATAGCCCAATAGGTTTGAGTGTTGATTTAACAGCTGACATTGTGAAATCATGTCGTGTGCTTTACAATTTCCCAGAGATCGAGAGTGATTTTCGTTGGAGGATACTCCTCTTCTTAAAGGTACTGTGATTCGAAGTTTAAGAAGACAGGGAAAATGTTTCTAAATATTCATACGTGCAAGAAAATCGATATTCGCTTGCAAATTACTTGGCAAGAAAGCGTGTATCTATAAATGTATTCTTTTTTCTAAAAATACTTTGTTTTATATTATATACGAAATATTACATGTATCGTTTAATCAGTATGGAATGTTGTATGTAGTTATGTATAGTGGTTATCATCTTTTGTTCGAGGGATATTATTTCCTGTCGGAAATCAATCGTGCAAATCAAAGTAGGAAAACTTGGTTTTAAAAAAACATAGTAACTTAATAAACAACGTAAAATGTTCAAGTAATGAGTGCTGATGTAGAATAATAAATTTCCTAATTAAAAAAATTTGTAGTTAGCAATCACGAGTAGTTTATCTTTTGCCTTCTCCTACAAACGTTTAAGCACTGCACAGAAAAATTGGGGCCATCCTTATTCTTCACTGCTTGTATGCCATAATTTAGGTCACCTCCCCATTGACAAAATCATTGTTTTAGATAGAGAAATAAATTCTTGAAAGAGACACGTTTCACAAAATCTTGAAGTGACGTCTGTTCAAACCCACTGCTGTGTGACAACTGACACCTGTCATGAGCACAGACACTCTTCACCAAGGGAAGCACAGACCTATTTTCGTCACGTTCGTGAGGTTTCGCCATTCGAACGTACGGGCCTGTGTGGCTGGTCAAAGGCATTCCCATGTTTCCACCCCGTCCGTTCAAATCCGCGTACGTTAAATCACATTAGCCTGATATTCCCGCCAGAGAGAGATCCCGGCCGTGCGTTTCCGTTGTTGCTCCCCGTCCTCAATAATTTGGGATAGGTATTCTGCGTTATTACCCTTCTTTTTTCACTCTGGCTTGATATCCTGGGGATATTATCGTTGGAATTCGTACCTATGAAGTGCCGTGCATTTTCAGTCGTTAACAGCTGTTAACTATTTTTATTTATCCAGCTTCTAACCTATGTAATTACTGAGATCAGGCGGAGACTAGGTGCAATATCCTGAGATCCTTCCCAGATACAGTATGTCAACGTCGGCCGATGTTGTTTGAGCTACGACTCCCAGGCTAGAATGTTATCTAGCTATATTGTGTCCTCTCGTTTGAGATTTTTTCAAAGTTTTCACGTGCCGAGATACCTTAACCTGCTTTGGGAGGTTTATGTACTGCGGTCGAAGACCTTGGGCATAAGGAAAGAGTTGTCCGCTGATGCCATTGGATCTGTCAGCCAACTGCCTCCTAAAACGGATGGAAAGAAACGGAATACTGCGACCCCAAAGCAAACTCGTCTCCCGTCATTTGGAAGGGCATGAGAATAGTACTCAATGCCCGACCTACCTGATGCAGGTTTTCCAGTGTTTTCCCTGAATCTCTAAGTGAAACACCGGGTAGGATCCTTAAACTATAGCCCGGGGGCCTTAGTCAAACCTTGGCTACCTTGCTTACCTTCCGCATTTCCCCTTTTCAATTTGCCTGTTTCAGGATCACCCTCATGTAGCCTGTTTATCCAAAAAAAGTGAGAATTCTTAGGGAGAGATGTTCTTGGTACTTTTCTCTCGCAGACATTTGAACCCTGATTGACTGCGAATTGGCTTCATTGGAAATGCCTCGTAATCTCTCTGGATTTCTTCAAAATTATCACATTCCAAGACACCTTCACCAATTTGGTGAGGTGTATGTAGTGGGGTCCAATATTTTGGGCATACGATCCCATTGGATCAGTCGGCGAACTGCCTTCTAAAACTGACGGAGACTCGTATAAGGGTATGCGGCGATCCCACAGCAAACTCGTCTCCCGTCATTCGGATGTGTTTGAAAATAGTACCCAATAGCCCGAACTACCTGATAAAGGTTTTATAGGGTTTTCCCTGCATCTATTTAGGAAAAACACGAAGTAGGATCGTTAAATTATTGCCCGGGCGCTATTAAACCCTTGGCCACGTTGCTCTACCTTCAAAATACCCCCTTTTCAATTAATTTCCCATGCTATTAAATGGGAGTTGCCTTGGTTATGATCACCCTCACGTAGCTTGTTAACTATAAAAAGGTGAGAATTCTCTTGGTACTGTATTGTATGATAAGCTTATTTCTTCATACAGATTATGCATACGCCTCAGTGGGTTTCTGCAGGAATATATTGATCCTTACTGAATTTATTCTGTTATTTATGTGAACCATTCTCTAAGTAAGACAATGCATAGTTGCTTCACCTTGTTTACGTACACACTTGAGTATATTTTTGGTTTTTATATTCACTGATTGTTTAATTTTATGATTAACTTCTTATTTCTCTGCGGCTACGCAAAAGCCCGAGTGTCTGTCTCGGGTCGTATATTGTGTCTCCCGATTCTACAATTCCCTGGCGAGCCTCTAGCGAACAGCCTTAGTGGGAGGACAGGCAGGGTATGTTTACTTAGTGGACAGCGTTTCAACAGCCCTATACATATACGGGCCGCGAACACTATGGAAGTTATTATGTTGCATATTTATACAGTGTTCATCTTGAAGTGTATTTTCAGTGCATTACTTAAGTAATGTCTTCCCCTATCAAGTGTAATTAACAATTATTGATATAGAAGAAGCCAACAAATAGTCTTAAGCCAAAAGTAATCTAAGCAGAACACCAGAGGAATCACAGGCAATTCTTCTAGAAGCATTCCAGGATGTGCCAATCGTGAGTACTTAACAGCACTAGCTAATTATAGCGTTTGAAGCATTTGATTTAGTAGATCATAATATTCTACTCAAAAAATTAGACTTCTACGGAATCAGAGGAGTTCCCCATTCTTTATTGGCATCGTACTTGCAAAACAGACGCCAAAAAGTTTCTATTCAAAACACGGATGGAAATGAGTATCTATCAGAATGGGAAACAATTACCTGCGGTGTCCCTCAGGGCTCAAATTTGGGACCTTTACTTTTCATCATTTACATTAACGATTTACCTAATTATTTAGATCCCTTAAAATCAGTCGTCTACGCTGATGACACAAATTTGGTAATCACGGACAGCGACTCGCAAACCTTATGCGAGAAAGTTGATACTGCGATGTGCCGTCTCAATCTTTGGTTCACTGCAAACAAATTTTCTCTTAACCTAGAGAAAACCAAAATCGTTAACTTCACAGCAAACACAAACAGTATGTCTCTTAAGTTGGAAAATATTTCAGATCACGCGCTTTTTCTTGGTCTGCTGATTGACAATAATTTGAAATGGAATCACCACATTAAAAAATTATCGGGAAAACTCAGCAAAATTTGCTTTTCATTACGAGTGTTAGCTCGGGAAGCCGACATAGCCACATCAAAAATGATGTACCATGCATATTTTCATTGTCATGTGTTACGGTATTGCAAACTGGGGTCATTCGCATCACGCGATTCACATTTTTAAACTACAAAAGCGGGCCTTACGAATAGTATCTGTATCTGGTGCGGAGTGGAAGACCACTTGCAAACCTTTGTTTCGCAAACTTGGAATTTTAACCTCGCCATGTACGTATGTTCCAGAAATTTTAAAATTTGTATAAGGCAACATCAATCTATATGATCTAAACGGTTCAAGCCATTCATACAACACAAGAAATCGCTCTCAGCTCCGTGTTGAAAAACATCGTCTAAGTCTTTTTGAAACAAGCATTCATTATTCCGGTATAACTCTATACAATACTCTCCCGGTAGAAATAAAAGCTTTAAAGGTTCAAAAATTATTTATAAAGAGTTGTAAATCTCTGTTAATGAATGGAGCGTATTATTTACTCAAAGAGTTCGTAGATAGGAAGGACTAAAACAGTTTTCTGGTGTCCTATCAAATTCTCCTATTATTTTAGAACTATACTTTACTAGAATTTAACTGCTGACTTAATTTCTTTTTCATGTTCGACGGGAACCTACGCACGATCTTCCGCTGCCTTCTCTGTCGACTGAAAATTGAAGATTGAATTTTATCTTCCCTTTCTTGTCAATTCTTAGTTGTAAAATTTTGTATATTTCTTGTTATATTATATTTGACGTATCCTATTTCCTCAACCGAGGACTAATGGATTGAATAATAATAATTAACCCCAAAAAAGAATCTCTAATGGACGTATATGCGTCTATTTACACAGAAACAAGACCTAGATTATCTAATCTCAAAGCACAAGTCAATATTAATTAAAAACGAAACTAGCTTTCTACGTAATTTAATAGCTAAGCAATCCAAAACATTATCTAATGCTACCCCGATAATTACAATAAATTAAAACAAAAGAAACTGTAAAAATTGTTTTAAGGCCCACAATGTTGGCTGCGACATTGTTGATGCTGGACGAGATTAGATAACAGTTGGTGCAGGGAGGCTGCCTGAGACAGTTGGTGCAGAGAGGCTGCAGGAGAGAGACGCTAGGGAGAGCGAGGGAGTTGTTGCAGAGAGGCTGACGGAGAGAGACGCTAGGGAGAGACTGAGCAGTGGCAGAACAAGGCGACATGTATAAAATTTAGTTTCTGCACATTTAAGAAAGGAGATTCATTTGGTGGGAGTACAGAAAATAAAAAGACAACATTTGATCTGAAGGAGAGGCGCTAGAGAATCTTAATATGAAGAAGAAGTGTCCCAGCAAAGGAACAACCGGCATACGAACAAAAACGAAGAACGACGTCATCTGGTAACGGCATTTACTCGGCTTTTCCACACAAACCATTCTCGTCTGATTCGCGATTTTAATTTTCAACTATATCGTTCGTCACCCGCGTTCCCTGGAGCAGCAATTTAAGAAGCTGCGCAGATTATTACTTTTGCTTTTACCCACTGAGCTAATGATTAAATTGATATTGCAAATTTATATGTTTTCCATTATAACTTAATTTGAGTTATATTTCTATTCAAATTAAATTCATTATTATTATTATTGTTTGTTTGATTGTATCAACAATATATTTTTGATTGTGTAAACAACGAACACCACAAAATGGCGCCCAACTTGTTGGCTCGAGTTGAATTGAAAAAACAAATAACTCAAATTAAATTGTAATTTTGACGAGATTGATATCGTAAATTTATATGTTTTCCATTATAATTTAATTTGAGTTATATTTCTATTCAAATTAAATTCATTTTTATTATTATTGTTTGTTTGATTGTACAACAATATTTTTGATGGTGTAAACAACGAACACCACAGGACCTAATAGAAATATGGAAAAATTCTCTTTATTATCCATGCCTACGAAACCTTGAACGCCATTTACATTTCGGCTATGGAAGTAATTAACGCTGCGAGCAAGATTTTTCTTATTACAAAAATAAAACTAAAATTTCAGATGCTCATTTAGAGGTACAAAGCTTGGTCCAATTGTTCAATTAGTTTCAAGCAAGAAACAAATTAAAATGTCCCACTAACTTAAATTTTCTATCGGATTTAAAACTATTTTTAGTTTTGTTGCTCAGGTGTTTAGTATTGTATTTATTTCTAATAGAATAAATCAAAAATCAAAAATAATCAACTAAATTTAAAACATTCATACATGCTTATGATAAAGCTGATTCATAAGAATAACAAGATGAACGTATATAAAACATAACTTTATTCTCCATAATGGACAAAATTCTTATTACTTCAGTTATGAAGATGTGTTTATGCCTTTGATGAACACACGTTGACTCGTAAAGCCATTCGTGAGAACGTCATAGCCGCATCCCCGTATCTCCACGCTCCAGCGACTCGATAAACGGCCTACTGACTCGCTACGAAAAGGTCGTAAACTCTCAGACATCTACCATTTCTTTCATCTACAATAGCCATTCTCCATTCTCATGCTTTCAAACCTTAGCCATAAAGATTTCGAGTTACTGTTTCCCGAAGTTAATGGAACAGATTTATAAATTTTGTGTTGCTGAGGAAATTATTTCATAAAATATTTTTTATATTTTCTACTTATCACTAGTTTCTTAAATATTTAATTTATTATACTTCAATTAAATACAACAACAGAATAAAATGTTTCTAACAATGCTCATCGCTAATTCTATGAAACGTGTTAAACCGACTAGGGTAGGAAATAATCCCTAAGATGTCAAGAATCAAACTAATCACATCCACAAATTAACCAATAGCAATTAATAATTATTATTTATTGCATATTGATCACACGTATATTGATTCAGTTTAATAATAAATGCTCCAAATCAAAATTTCGGACATTTATGCTGTAATAATTAAATTAAATTTATTATGATTAATTAAGCCCAACAGTTCGACGACAATTTGTAATTAAAATGATATTAATTTACTTATTATTGTTATGATTCCCGTTGATGGAAGGAATTTGTAATAATTAGGATTTACAAATTATATTATTATTTTATTGCTGATCAAATGGGAATAAATCTATGTAGGATTCAAAAGAGGAAAGAAAAATATTAATAATTGATTTCGAATTTATTCTCTAAAAATTTATGATTTAATATGCAAACAACAATAGAACTGAATGAAATGAATTAAAAATGAAAAACGGTAGAGTATTCATAAATTTACATTGAAACTTTTTAATATAAGTCACCTGTGTGGTGAACCGAAATAAAAAAAGGTTTGTCGCAAAATAGAACTGGTAATGTGTACATTTGAAATGTTAAGTCAACGATACCGACAGATACTGCAGCTGTATATTTGGTGTAGGCGGTGACGGTCTGCTTCTGGTAAAAAATCACAGAAGAGTCACCTGTTATTACGATCTGCTTCTGGTTGAATCTGCGTCGATATTAACTGACTGCATAGATTCAACCTTGAGCCGAAATAGTCGAGACATCTACAAAATATTACAAATCTCAAATCTGCTCTCGTAGCCCGAAATTTCATGACTGTCTTACCAAAACCTTGTCTATCTCGCCACTTATCGTTCCGAATTCTCCTAGTTTTTTTTAATATCTAATCAGCCTCAATTTTAAATTGCATTAATTCATTCGAATATACAATATTACAGGCAATAGGAGATTTTTAGCCGCCGGATGCGAGAAAAGGTCTTTGCACTTTTTTACGTTTGTTACGAAGTAGGTGTTTCCAATTAGCTACGTGTATTTTCCAAATTGAAAAAGCTCGTTTTTCTGCACTTTGACGCGGATGTGCCATTGTATACGAAAAAGCATCTTTCGCTTACTGGGTGAAAAAGGGTCCGCTAGTATTGTCCAAAGTAGGGTCTAGCTTTGATCGTCATAAAATATACAAAAGCACCACAAAAATATATGCAGCCCTTAATCCATTCACGTAATTTTAATATTACATTGTTTTAAGCTGCTATTTCTTTGAAATCTTTGTAGTTTTTCCTTTTTTATAAAGAATATTCACTCTATTGTGAAAATCAACTTCAGTTCGTGAACAATTTAATCAAGTCAAATGCAGGTTCAGGTCTAATCAGCGGACAGAGGAAGATTTTTTTTGACTGGGAGTCGAATAGAATAGTTAAAACATTGGCGAGCCGCTGTTCCCGGATATTGTTATTGTGGGGCTAAATTCATGGTCCGATTGAGATATAATTATCCAAATAAGAAATTATAAGTAATATCTAATTTGGATTAAATTATCATTATTATTCTAAGTTTACCAACAGGAGTTTTTGATATAAATTCATATGGAGTTTCAATACCTTACTGGACTGAATCGTAATGAAATTCAGTAATATTACGATATTATTTTACATATTTCCTGTCGTCATGGTAAAAAATTAGTAGTCTTTAGGGCTGGAGAGTTGGTTGTGTTGAGTTTTAAGTATTTTCCTCCCAACGCGCAGTCAGAAAACTAAAAATGAAATCACAGTTTGGGACGGCCAACAAATTTCGGAAGAACGACCAGTGGAAGAACAAAAAATGGAGAAGAGCCTCTTCTCTGTCTTATAAACCTAAAAGATTTGATTTATTCTTGCACCTTGATTTGAATAATATTGTTTATTAATCAGTTTGCGGATAGCAAAGACGTTATATTGTTGTTGTGGTATTCAGTTCTAACACTTCTCATGCAACCTTCCATGCTAACCAAACTTGCGCATTGCTACCACATCCCACATCCTCCCTAATATGTTTATCGTATTCCATATATGGCCTCCCTCTTCTGTTGTAACCCCACACACTTCTCCCTAATGCTAATTTTTCAAGATCCTAATGTATCAAAACGTGTCCTATTAAGCTATATCGTCCGCCATATTGTTTGCTCTTCCCGTATTCTGCTTAGAACTTCCTGGTTTTAAGCATTCTTCTGTAGCACAACTTTTCAAAAGGTTCTGTTCTTTTCCTGTCTGCAACTCCTATCGTTCTAGTTTCGCATCCATGTCCATCCAACTGATTTTCAGAATTCTCCTATATCTCCACATTTCGAAGGCTTGTAATTTTCTCCTTTCTGAAACTTCCACCGTCCACGTTTCACCCTTATAGCGTCACACTCCATACGAACATTTAAGTAATGATTTCCTAATATTCATACTTATATTATGAATGAAAATAGCCTATGTTGTCCCATTCAGGGACAAGTAGGGGTAGCTTTTAGTAGTCTCACGTGGTGAGATAATCCGCGTAAGATGTCTTATTAATACATTACACTACACTATCACTTAGTTGTAGTTCTAGTTCTTTCCACTTATTTCTGTCCTCCTGCTTGTTTTTTGAATAGGTCCGTCCACTTGCGTCTTGGTCTTCGTGGGAGTCTCTAGCCTGTTTAGGTGTCCCATGTGGTAGCTTGTAACGTCCATCTTTCGCCTCGTAGCCTCAGAGCGTGTCCTCCCCATTTCCATTTGGTCTTTGTAGCCTGTTGAGCAACGTCTATTCTTATATTAGCCTTAAATAAATTTCTCTTCTTGCGAAAGTCTTTCTTGTTTATATTATCCTATTCTTTATGCCTGTTATATTTTTATTATCCCTAGTTATTATGCTGATTGATGCACTGACCACGTATCGCCTCAAATTCGGAATGTGCCACGCCAGATGACAGTCCGCAGCCGCTTGGGTAGACCTAGGCCCTCAAGAGGGCTGTTGAGCCATTGGAAGGAGTTATTATGCTGCCCAACTAGCTTCCTTCAAAATATTCTTTCCGAATCTAACACCCTATGTTATTCCACTATTTCCCATACTACGCTCCATTACCTTGCTAACTACTTATTATTCCACACGTTGTACTGTTCCTCCAGGATCACGTTCAAGCTATTTATTGTTTTCCAAGTCTTCTTCTGTCTACCCTAATACATCAATATTGTAAACATTAGTTTTTTATTCTCCTTGCATATTGATTCCCTTTCCATATTCATTTCAAACTTTCTTCGTTGCCTCTTCTATATATAAGTTAAGGATCATGGGCAACAGGATGCATCCTTGTCTTACTCCTTTCTGGATTTCTGCTTTATTTCCTTACCATTCAATTATAATTACTGCTGACTGCCGTCTGTTAAAAGTAGACCAAAAATTGGAGGTCTTTAGGTCAATTCACCCTCTGGTCTATAGTTTCCTGTCCTGATTTTTCTGATTTCCTTATTGCATCGGGTTTATATTATGGTATTATTCTCTTCTTCGCTTCGATTATAAATAATTATTTTAAAGATTATTTATTTAAATTTCAATATTATCATAATTAAAATATTAGATTGATTACATGTTAATTGATTTATATATTTTTCTTTGCAGATTTTGAACTTAATTTAAATTTATACATACATTTCAAACATAAATTCATACTCGTATCCCAACCTCACCCATTTAAGACAAAATAATAGAATCCAAATGGACACTATAGGAAACGAGATGGATCAATGGAATTCAGATTCCAAAGAACCGAGTAACTAATTGCTTTAACGAGATGTGTGATGAATTACGGAGAACGTTAAAAAATTCGTTTTACCATGCTTTTTAGGGAAACTTCTACTTTCGTTGCTTCAGGTCGTCGAGAAATTCTTACGAAACCGAATCTCGCAAAATATTCTCAGTTGATTTCAACATCTTTCGTCGTTACCACGCGCTTGTCCCCAAAGTAACCTTTTCAATCTTGTATGTAAGATCATCATCTGTTACACTAGTTTTATTATTATATTATTTTCGTGGAGAGACTGAAGGAGAGAATTCTTAATTTCTTTGTCTCCTCATCCTTTCCACCTTTATACATTTTTTTTGTGGAACAACTCCGGTTTTCCGGTTACGACCCACGTTTCCGGATCTCCATGACGCGTTGGTCGAGTAGTTGTAGGTTCAAACTTTTTTACAAATTTTATACTCTAATTATTTATGACTGTATTTGTATTAGCAGAGTTATGTAATTTGTTTAAGATAATTACTTGAATAATCTTACTATTACTATAATATATATTCTATTTTATGTTATGATGTCCATATTTTGGTTCTTATACTCATCAGGTTCCTGGATTTGAAAGTCCGGTCCGATGATGAGTATATTAAGTCTTATGATGTAATATTTAAGATTCTATATTTTTAGTCCTGTATTTTGTCAGTTCTAAAGCGGATATCATGTTTGTCAAATTTTCTAGAGCCGCGGTGAGTGGTGGGTTTCTTATTATTTCCCATAGTCTTTCTTTTCTTAAGGTTTCTCTTATTGTCTTGTCTACCTCATAATTGGGGCATTCCAGTATGGCGTGTTCCGGTGTTCCTATCTCTCCACAGGCACAAAGATTGTCTGGTCTGCTATTTATTGTTCCCAGATATTGTCCGTATGGACCATGACCAGTAAGAAAATGTATAAGACCCTTGGTTGGGTTGAGGTGTCTAAGCTGTAATCTTTCTCTTATGTTAGGTAGAATGTCGTACACCCTTCTCCCTTTATTCGATGAATTCCATCTTTCCTTCCAAATGTTTAATATTTCTTCTTTAATTTCTATTTTGGTATTTGCTTCCTTGCCTATAATTTCTATGGCTTTGCACTGGTTCTCTTTTTTGAGCCAGTACTGCGCGCTCCTTTTCCTGATTTTTAGATCCAACGGGACAACAGCTAGGAGAACTGTTGGTGCTTCTGAAGGGGTTGTACTGAAGGCACCTGATATTCTTAACAAGGTTTTCCGCTGAATTTGTTGGATTTTTAGCATTGGTTTAACTAGTCTCAATCTATGCGCCCATGTGCTCGCTGCGTAAACTGTGATTGCTGCTAATATTGAGTTGTGGTATAACTTGAAAATATTTAAAGGTATTTGGAAATTAATTGTTGCCACTCTTGTAATTTGATTCATTACTTTTATGCTTTTGGTTTTTATTGTATCTATATGCTCCGAAAATGTATTTTTGTCGTCCAGCCAAATTCCAAGATACCTTAAGCTTTTTTGTCTTTTTATAGTGGTCACATTTTTTGACCACTGGGTTGCGGGATAAATTTCCTTTTATCAACAGGTAACTAGTTTTATTATAAGCTATGCTCATTTTATTTTTGTTGCACCATTTGCGTACTACTTGTAGGGCTGTTTTCGCGTTGGCCTCGAGTTCTGACCTGGAGGTTCCTTCTACTGCTATCATAATGTCATCGGCATATGCTACAATATCCCCAACAGAAGTTGACTGAGTCATGTGGTCCAGAAGGGGTTCCATACATAAATTCCAGAAAACTGGACCAATACCATTATAAGAAATATACTTACCAAAACATTCAGATAATAAATTTTAGAAATAATGATTGGACGGATATATTTGAGAAGACCGGTTTCAAGGCCGGCGAGCGAGTCACGAAATCTCTGCAGATACTCCATAATTATACTCTATCAATTAAATAATTTTGACATCTTCCGTTCTCTTCTGACATTAAAAATTATTTTTAAGGAAGGCAAATTCATTTTTTATGAAACGTATTTAAAAAACTATAATCAACCACTTTCTGTGTATAATTATCAACAATATATCACATCTATAATAAAATGTTCGCAACTGAGTTGGTCGAAAGTATGTCTATATTTCTCGCAAATAACAATACTGATTACATGTACCCATTTTTAATATTGATGAATAATAATGTCACTGGAGTTTGGCAGTCATTTCCTCAAGAAAACAATATTTCCTGAATAATGTCCCAACACTATTATAACATACTTTGATGAGGAGTAGGCATAATACCACTGCATGTCGCACCTTATCTGGGAACGTATCAGGTGCATAAGTATAACAATTTTAGTCATATGAATTTTACAAGTCCAATTACCTAAAACCTTTAAAAAGGAGCTATATCTTCTCTAACATAACGTTTATCCATATATTATGAGAATTTAAATGTGAGATTTCCACTCAGAGTGCAGCCAAAGTGAGTATTGTAGACCATATGTTATTGAGCGTAACTTAAATATTAAATAAAATTACCAAAAGGAAAGTTTGTTGAAATAAATCATAATAATTACTACCTTATATTTTATTTAATTTATGTTTGCCATTAATATCCAAATTACTATATATTCAGAGTAATATGTTACTTAACAGTCTTGAATAATATTCACCTTCTTTACCTATAATGTTTGAACATTTCCAATTAAAATTACGGTTAATGAACGTAGACTTTCCCGGTGAATAATTCGGATGAAATCTTCACGGTTAACCAACCGGGTCAGGTATTTAAAAGAACACAAGGTTTTTTTTGTACGAAATCCGAGGAATTTCTTACATGATGTTCACATTTCCCAACACGTGATCCTAGTTTCTTGGCTAAGAACTTGGCCAAATGGTAAGTTGGAGACCCAATCGTACTTACAATCAAACGCAGAGGGACACCATCTTTGTGTATTTTGGGCCAGAAGACTTACTAGTTAGCTTTGATGTTATCTCCCTGTTTACCAAGGTACCGATTCTTGATACACTACGATTACTAAGAAATATATTCCCTGCAGATATCACTTTACTGTTCGAACATGTGCTTACCACTACTTACTTTCAATATTCAGGACAGTTTTTTGAACAGACCGATGGCGTCGCCATGGGCTCTCCACTTTCACCAGTAGTGGCCAATTTTTATATGGAATTTTTCGAGGAGCAAGCCTTAACAACAGCCAAACTAAAGCCCAAATGCTTTTTTAGATATGTGGACGATACGTTTGTTATATGGAGCCATGGTATTACTGCGTTATCGGAATTCTTACATCATCTAAATAGTATACACCATAACATCCAATTTACAATGGAAATTGAAAAAGGAGGCGCACTACCGTTTTTAGACATCCTCATTTACAAGAAACCTGGCGGAAAATTAGGGCATTCAGTGTACAGGAAACCTACACATACGGATTTATATTTGAATGCCAATAGTTTTCACCATCCTGTACATAAGAAAGCGGTATTGCATACATTGATACATAGAGCTCGTACTATTGCAGATGAACAAAATCTGGCCTCTGAAATTGCACATCTGCGACAAACATTCATCAATAATGGTTATTCGAAAACAGAAATTAACAGGGCTCTGAACAGAAAGAAAACTGTAAGAAAACATGAATTACCACATTTAGCCCTGGCATTTCTTCCGTATGCAGGAAAAATATCATCAAAAATCAGCAGAATATTGGCCAAACATAACGTAGGAACAGTTTTTCGTCCACAAAACAAAATAGAACAGCTTCTGGGCTCCGTTAAAGATGACATTGGTTTAAAAACTGCTGGAGTGTACCAAATTCCTTGTGACTGCGGCCGACTGTATATTGGTCAAACCCTGAGGACAATAGAGCAACGTTGCACTGAACACGAAAGGTACGTTCGCTTGAAACAACTTGACAAATCTGCTGTTGCTGAGCATGTTTTGACAACGGGACATAAAATGCATTTTTCGGAGACAACTAAATTAAAACATGCTCATAAATGGCGTGATAGCGTGATATTGGAAGCCATAGAAATTAAGACACATAATAATCTCATTAACAGAGACTCTGGCTACCATATCAGTAATGCATGGGATCCCATTATTACGACAATACGTGATATACAAGCTCAGTTGACAGACAGGCCTTCCACAGGTGACGCACAAGGACCAATCAGATCGCTGCATGGATCAGGTGACTCCGAAGGTATAAATACGGCGCATTCAACGCATGACGACATATAGCCTGAAGACGGCGGCAGAAGATGGCCGCAGAAACGTTGTGTTCTTTTAAATACCTGACCCGGTTGGTTAACCGTGAAGATTTCATCCGAAAATTACGGTTATTTAAAAAAATGTAAAAAATTTTGAATACATTGTTTTATGTTTATTAATTTGAGTTTTTAAAGACCGTTTCAAATGGCCAATTTAATATGCATCGCAATCTAAGCAATAGTCGTAATTTAAGAAAATATCACTGAATATTTATATAACATTGATGGACCAAATTTCATATTTTCATTTAAATTACGTTAATGACAGTCAGGCAATAAACAAGGCATCGCGGCGGAATACCAATGGAAATACTATTAAATGGTTCAACCAACTGTTTTCACATTTGGGCAAGAAACAATTTCTCCGCTTGGGTATAGATTTGTTCATAGTACAGAAACAACAGCTAAATCCATTTAGTACAAATTATTGACGATTTTGGGCAATATTTGTCATACAGCATTTATACATGATAAAGCTTTAAAGTAAGTTATTCAATTTACTTTTCTATTTATGAGAAATGTTATTAACAGATATAGATATTCTTTCCTGTCAAAAAGGAAGAAGTCAGTAGTAGAGTAACCAAACGGTATTAACCGTTTTGTTACGAAGTTAAATTGAAATGCCACCTCAAATTCATAAAAAATGGAAGGTTTTACATAAAACTGAAGAAAATCACATAAAGTGGCATTTCATAACTTTAGTTTAACGTCCCACATGGCAGAAATTTAATTCTTTCAGGGGTAAACTCAACTCTTTTAGAAATTAAAAACCAACCGCCTACTTGCATTACACATAACTAATATAATCTGTCTGATAAGATCATCTGGCGAAGAAGTAATATCATAGCTGTTCAGAATAGTTTGCGGAATCTACGTAACAGGAAGTACACCACAAAATTTTAGAAAAACCATAATTATCCCCATACCGAAAAGGACTGGGGCTGAAAGATGCGAACAGCACAGGAAAATTACTTTAGTATTCCATGCGTGCAAAATATTAACGAAAATAGTAAATAGAAGGATGGAACGTCTAATATAATGCGAGTTAGGAGATCAGTTTGGTTTTAGGAAGAATGTAGGGACAAGAAAAGCAATTTTGACTTTGAGACTAATACTAGAAGACAGAATCAGAAAAAAAGGCCTACGTTAATGACATTTGTATATTTGTAAGAAGGCTTTGATAATGTAAACCGGACCACACTATTACGAATTTTGAAGTGAACGTGAATAAAATATCGAGAAAGAAGACTTATCCATAACCTCTACAAAAAGGCGAACAGCTTTAATTACAATTGAAGATCAAGAAAAGAAAGCATAAATCAAGAAAGGTGCAGTCTGTCGCCATGCTGTTTAACTTATATATGAAACATGCGATAAATAAAGTTAAAACGGAATATAGATGAGAAATCATACTGCAAGGGGAAGTAATAAAAACCGAACGGTTTGCCGATGATATTGTAGTATTAGAGGAATCAGAAGAAGACCTGTATACCATAATAAATGACATGAACGTGGTCCTGAAGAAAGATTTGAATATGATGATTAATAGAGGAAAACCAAGGTAATAGATTGCAGAATGGGAAACAGTAGAAAAACAAACTGTGTTAGATTGGGAAGGAATATTTTGAAGGAAGTTAAGGAATTCTGCAACTTGGACAGCGCAATAACTAGGGATTGTAGAAGTATAGCAGACATAAAGTGTGGGATAGCACAGGCATGGCAAGCTTTCATAAGAAAAAAGAGGAAGTTAGATACAGGTAATATAAGTGTGAATATTAGGAAATCATCGCTAAAAATGTTCGCATGTAGTGTGGCGTTATAAGGATGTGAATTGGACGGTAGAAGTTGTAGAGCGGATAACAATAAAAGCTTCTGAAATGTGGTGCTGTAGGAGAATTCTGAAATCAAGTGGTTGGATGGAATTTATAACGAGGAAGTTCTAAGGATAATAGGGAAAGAGCGAACAATATGGGGGACGTTGACCAAGAGAAGGGATAGATTAATAGACCAAGTTTTGAGACATAATGGTTTTGGAAAATTAGCATTAGAAGGAAGTGTGTGTAGTAAGAACAGAATAGACCAAGGATTGAAGTCGTGAATTAGATAAGGGACGATATGGGATGTCTTATTTATGCGGAAATGTAACCTTGCGCAATATTGGTGGGCATAGAGAAATGCGTCAGTCCAGTCATAGGACTAAATACCAGAACATAGGACTAAAATACCAGAACAACGACATAACCTGTGTGTATCAAGCACAAGGATCTGCCTGTGTTTAGTGCACTAATCCAGAAGTAACCTTATATTGAATGTTACAATTACTAAAAGTTAAATGAAAATTACATAAGATTAAAATGTACATATAATTATTAGTTGTCTATTATACGTTTTAAATTTAACTTACTGTTAATTCTTATTAATTTCCTTGTGATTTTTTCTTAGAACCTAGGCTTTTGTCTTCAAAAAGTTCTTGTTAGGATTCATTTAGAGAATTATTAAATTTTGAATATAAAGAAAATGTCAAGAGGCGTCAGGAAGCTTGTCGGAGCATGGTAAATAAATGGAAAACACAGACAGAAGAAAGAGATACGAAACTTCAGTTAAAGACAGCATGGATTAGTCAAAGCTATACATATACCCTATCTATTGAAAAGGAAATGAACTGTCGGTTCTTGGAAACCGCCTTTCCAACATCGGGTCTGATAGAATCGTGGCAGTGTAAGGGTTAAGTAAAGGAAAATCTTGATATATTGATTTTGATGGTCCAGCATACATCTGAAACACGCGGAAAGATGTTAATTACGTAAGAGACACATGTGAAATATGTCCAACTTAATTTAACGAAATTTAAAAACAATGAAAAACGACAGTCGTAATTTAGAGTTAAGGGGATTTAAACATATTGTGGTTAATACATACACTGCCTGTGCGAGTGACTGCGGGGCTCACTTGATTATGTCGGGGATGCCTCGTACTCTCTCTGGTTTTTTTGATCAAAGTTCTCACATGCCGAGACAGCTTCACCTATTTTAAGAGGTAGATGTACTGGGGTCGAAGACCTTAGGAATATGACAAGAATTGACCGCTGGATCAGTCAGCCAACTACCTCCTAAAACTTGTGGAGACACGGAGAAAGGAATGCAGTGACCGCACAACAAACTCGTCTCCAGTCATTCGGAAGGGCGTGATAATAGTACGCAATGCCCGACCTACCTGATGCAGTTTTTCTAGGATTTTCCTTGTATCTCTTTAGGTGGAACACCGGGTAGGATCCTTAAAACACAGCCCGGGGGCCCTAGTAAACCCTTGGCTACCTTGCTCTACCTTCCGCATCCCCCCTTTTCAATTCCCTTCCTATGCTATTAAAGGAGAGTTGTCTGTTTATGGATCACCCTCATGTAGCCTATTAACCCCCCAATAAAAACATAAATGATGTAATATAAGAGTATGTGATAAAGTTCTTCAGTTATATTCAGAATTTTAAAAACTGACTTTCATTAATTAAAACATAAAACTATATTTGAAGCAATTTAAAAAAGTACACAGTAATATTCCTCTAATATCCATTCTGATTGAAATTCTTTCGAGGAGGGTTCGATGGCAATGCTAATGTAAAGAATTGTAATGTAAATAAAAATTACAATTTGAATACAAATTCCTTCCGGCAGGATAAGTATATAAATTTGCGTATCCACGAATGAGTTATTCTTTAAAATCTGCGCTCTAGTGCTATTTTCGACACAGATTTGAGCTCCTGTTATTCTGAGTGCACACGAGTTAGTTAACTCTGACAGTTCCTCAACTAGAAGGACAAGCGAGTCGTTAAAACATCGCTGCTTTCAACAAGTTCCTTTGCGTGTCTCTGTTTGAATTTTAATGCCAGATGCTTTGACATTCGAGTTTGAATTTGTTTTTCATGCTTGAATACTTACATTTGAACCGCGATTGTTTTGGACAGGAACAGGATAGACAAAGAATTTCCGGATGTGGATAATCCTTAGCAGTTTTTACGTGTAATATAAAGGAATATTACGTTAATTCTGCTGGAAATATATCCATAATTTTAACCACGAATAATGTCAAAATACTGTATGAGAAGAATATTGAAAGAATGTCAACCATCCTTAAGGGAAACTTTCTGAAGAGAACTATTTAGATTGCAGGAATTTTCCTGTATAAATACTTAAGATTAGATCAAAATATTAAAGGTTAGTTACACAAGTCATACTAATTCATTTAATAAAGAAGAATAGACATAATATGTGTAATATAAATTATTGTAATGCTTAAATTCGTAATAGTAAAGTATTATGGATTGTAACAAAAGTGTTGGGTAATATGTGTGATAGAAATTATTGAAATGTTTAATTTCGTAATACTATAGTATTATGGATTGTAACAAAAGAGTTGGGTAAATGACATTGGCAAAATTTTTTAGACTATATGTTATATCTTAATTAAAACTGGAATATAATTTTTTACTTAATTATCTGGGTTCACGGCGTTGCCAAAGTATTATTTTAACTACCCAGGTACATAAAATAGACTTTAATTTTGGTGTATTTCCTCTTATTGAAATTCACACACACGACCCCACTTCTGCTCTCCCGATGTTCTTGCTAATATTTTACCTCTCGCCAAATGTTTCTTTGATTTTCCCATAAGTTGCGTCTATTTTCCCTTTCACCATGAAATCTTCAACCACTTTGCATTTCTCGTGACTGATTTGTACTTCCTATTTCACTCTTCAAGCGTCTGTACTTCGTTTTACCATTTTCATATCTCGCGATTTTATATTTAAGATTTCATCAATAATTTTTATTATTTCTGGTGTTATCCATGATTTTCTATTGATCTGAGCTATTCCTATTTTTTCTTCTGCTGCTCTAGTATTTTCTTCTTAAAGAGTGCCCATTTCGCTTCTATATTGTTTCTTTCTCCTGTCTCTTTTAATCTACCCTTGATAGCTCCTTTGAAACTCTGAAGAATCACCTTTTGTTACAGTTTTTCTAATTCCCATCTTGTTTTAATTCGTTTCTTGTTTTTATTAATTTTCAGCCTGAATTTCAAAACTAGCAGATTATGGGTGCGTCTTGCATTTTATTACCTGATTTCTATATTACTGTCTAACCATTATATAATCTAATTGATACCTGCCCGTGTCCCCGGCTTCTTCCATGTACAATCTTCTTTCATGATTCCTAAACCAGGTATTCGTCATGACTAATCTGTGCTCAATACAAAATTCTACTAGCCTATATCCCCTTATAATCCTTTCCCTAAGTTTAAACTCCCCAATTACATCACTTTCTCTTCCCTTTCCTACTGTTGCGTTCCAGCCACCCATTACTACAAAATTCTAGTTTCCATTTACACTCTTCATTATTTATTCAACTTCTTCGTCGATTTTCTCAATTTCTTCTTCCTCTGAGGCACTTGTGTTCATATAAAATCGAATTATTGTCGTCGGCTGCTGTTTTATGTCTTACGTTGTTTAATACCTTCTGCGTTTCCCCAGGCTTCCTTTCATTACTAGAACCTGCCCCTGCATTTTCTCTATTCGCTTTTGTAACCTTTCCATTTACCTTTTTAGATTTTGTAATCTACCAGCACAATTTAAACTTCTGACATTCCATGCTCCGATTCGTATAACATCAGTCTTTGTCTTCCTGATGATATCCTCCCGAGTAGTCCCCGCCAGGAGATCCGAATGGGGGATTATTTCACCTTCGGAATATTTTACCCGAGAGGCTGTCGTTGTATTGTTATGGATTGAGCGCTGCATGTACGCTAGAAATGAATGAGACAGCTGTAGTTTCCCCTTGATTTCAGCCGAAGGCCTCGGGTACGATATAAGCGGCAAGCGGTAAGCGGTGGGACTCCGAGCGGCAGAGTAGTGAGCGATGCCGGCTAGGATAAAGAACCCTTGAGCGGCATCGCCCTCTGTTTAGTACAGGACGCACTCCTCGTCATGGAGTCGTCGTGTGAAGTAGCAAAGCTTCTCTTGCTCAGTGATAATAGTAGTCTTTTATGGAAACGAATTTTAACGAAAGGCAAGACAAAGTTAAGAGTTAATCCCATAAATAAAAGTACGAAGTTTTCGGAGAATATCACCATCTTTTTAGAAGTTTAAGAGATGACAATAATAGGTTTTTCGAATATACGAGAATGTGTATGCGAACATTCGATTACGTGCTAATAAACACTAAACCATTTTAATGAGGTACTTATAATTAAATTTACATCTACAGTTTTAATTTCAGTTAATAAAATTATCAATTAATTCATAATAATTGAAAATATTGTATAATATTAAAAGTATATTACGCGTACCTGTCACATAAGTTTTATTTCATTTCCAATTTTTTTATATCAGTACTTACGCTTTATAAAATTTTATGTCTTAGAAAGCAATTTAATAAAATAAAAATGTATATTAATAAATGCTCTCATCATTTTATTTTATCTGATAAAAAGAAAAGAAACTATACGTTTCGGAAGAAAGAAACATGTTTAGTCTTGAAAAAATAATTACTTATTTCGTCGGATACTTTGGATCCTCTATGTCATTTTAAATCTGAATTAAATGTACAAATTATATTAGTTTTTAGCCTAATTGTGATGTTTTTAAAGTTGCAAGTCACGGGCGACAAGAAATTGTATGTAATAAGTACATTTAATTGAGGTTTAAAATGGTCAAGTAGGCCGAAACCTCCCAAAAAATTAAATCATTATTTTTTGAAGATTTGTTCATTGCCTTCAAAATATATCCTACAACAGTCTTCACTAAGCAAATCAATATGATTGATTATCGATGCAAATGATGGTAAAATTTTGAAAACTATGTGCCTTCCGAAATATTAAACCAAAATTAAAGTTCTTAAAAAATAATCATTAACATTTAATAAACAAATTAAATGATTTTTTACTAACGGAAATTACAGTGGCCTCGTCCTGTTTTTTTGTGCATTCAGTTGGGCTCGAGAGTTTTTTTATAGTCCCTGCCGCTCAGCAAAGGCAAAAAATTAATGTCTGGGGTGAGCGGTGAGCGGCAAGCTGAGCGGCGGAATTTGAACCGCTCGGCCGCTTACCCTTGTCGTAGCCAGTGGAACCGCGGACCCATTGAATTACATTGGAACATTAAAGTGAGCGGTTCCGATCTAACTACCTGCTCCCTGCCTCTCGCCGCTTTTACCGTACCCGAGGCCGAGCGCACGCTCCCGACTAGGGAGCGATGACTCTTTTCAAACGCTCTCGTTCAAAGGAGCGGAGCAGGTAGAAAGCGCCTCTTTCCAACGCTCCGCTGTGAGCGCCTACTCGTTTCGACTCACTCGGGAGTAAACAACCCCTGACGGCTCCGCTCCCCCACAGAATCGTAGCGAGAGCTTCCTGCTCTGTGACTCGCTCTTTTGTGAGGGAAGGAGCTGTCTTTCGCACTCTCAGTAGCTGGAGACATGTGATTGTGTCGGACAGATGAGTCATAAACATTAATATAATTAACTTTAAACAAATTTATACAAGTATAATTGGATCTGATAAAATAAAGCATGCATAACTTAAACTTACCTGAAAAAATAAATTGAATCCTTACTCCAACCAATCCATGTCGCAGTCCAAGGAAATAATATGTCCTGACTAATGTATTCAACAGTTATTTAGAAATGTCTATTTACATATGCACAAAAATAAATAACTATTCACTCATATTTGAGTTCAGGAACAAAATTTGCGACACACGCTTGCCTGTCAGTCGGCTTCTTTCGTCTGTAATTATCTGGCCTGACTTCGAAAAATCCTTTCACATGGCGTTGAAGTAGCTTCTTCGCCAATTAACTTAAGCGAGGGTAAACGAGTGTTATATTCAACCACCATAAAAGTGGATTTTCTTGTCTCGGCAAAGGTATTTCTCAACCTGAGTAATGGCAGCAAAACGGTCATTTGTAATAGTGATAAAATTTGATACTTTCTTGTCAAAAACACACCATATAATTGAATCTCGCAGCACAGAAGTAATTGCTTTGTACGAAGGCGGTTCATTTGATTCAATAAGTTGGAAAAAATGGATTATGCCTAGTTTGCACTTCTCGAAATTATATTGGTCATTTTAAATCGTGGATCTAGCACGTATTCCATTCATGCATGTTTATGAAATATTGAAGATGTTTTTTGTGGAAATCAACGCAACAACCATTAAAATAATCAAATAATGAATGCAGTATTAAAATAAAAAAGTAACTTTCCCAAGCATTTCATCCATCAGTCGCAAAGAGCGGCTCCGACCCATCTCTAACACAACCATTAAGGTTGTTCCAGCCATGCTTGTGTTTGTCCAACATTGAACCATTCTCGGATCACTATCCCCGTATATCACTGTGGAAACGAGATATCAGGTATAGAAGAAGAAGAGAAAGTGGATGATGAACAGTTGGGGAACAACATTTTAAGGTCGGCGTTTGACAGGACGCTGACAGACCTGAGCAATTGTATGGGTACACCCAGTTTCGGCACTTTTTGTTCCATTCCTTTAGTGTGTGTTCGAGGTAGATTTTGAACAATGAGGGGATAGGCAGCAGCCTTGTTTTAATTCTTTGTTTGTTGTGAATCCTTCTGTGACCATGTTGCCTATCTTAATTTTTATCTTTGATTGTTTATACAGGGTCTTTACCGTTTTTATTAGTTCGATGTTTATGTTAGTTTCTTCAAGGTCTTCCCAGAAAGGACGTTTTCTTTTCAATAATTTGAGTCATAGAGAATATATGATCAATTATCGATCTACCTGCTCTAAATCCAGCTTGATCTTCTGCTTCCATTTGTTGGTATTCATTTTCTATTCATTGTTTTATTATTTTTCCTTATAATCTGCTGATTGTATTTGTTACGGCTATTCCCCTTGTGGCGTACTTTCTTAATTTGTTGGGCGCCAGAGTGGATGTCCTTTTTGCCATTTTGTATAAGGGAGGGGAGTTAAATAATTCTTATTTAAGGCGTAAATAATATCGAAATTTATTATTAACAAATTTTTGGCGGAGCGATCCTACTCAATACATTTGTTCTGCCACTGGCTACTCAGCTATGAAATCCCAAAATTTCGGGTTGACCGTGGGATAAATTTGGTCGGAAAAATGACGAATTTACGATGTCTGCGTAATCATGAGAATGTTAAGGACTACCATGAGTGGAACTTATCTGGTATTTCCCCTTTGCGATGTCGTGTAGTCAGCTTCTGTCGTTTGCCATCGAATGATGGCGACTTCTCTCAGTAGTGCCTTCTTCAAAGTTTTGACAGCGACTCCCTCCAGTAGTTTCATCGTCTGTCACCTTCCGAATTTTGCTCTCGAATATCCTCTTCTATCTCCTCTATCATGCCCTTTAAATAGTTTTGGGCAGTCGCGCTTCTTAACGGCACAAAAACTCCACAACTTTCCATCGCCAGGGCATCTGTTTTGTTCTCCATCAGGGGTAAGTGTCACATTATGCACATTCGTCACCCGCGTGTGTCCGAAGATTTTGAAGAGGCCCGGCGCCATATGGGGTCCGCTCCTTTACCCTTGCCTGTCATTCACTTCCTCCAGATGTTCAACCCCGGGGGTCTGGACGTTCCTTACATTCCACATGGTAGTACCCAACAACTCATCATTACTCACGCGATTCACTGTCTAAATCGCAGTTTGAATTAATTGCGCCTATACTTAATAACGCTACACCCTATAATTCCCACATATACTCCTGTCGCCTTTTTTTAAATGCAGGTGATAGAAATGATTCTTTCCATTCCGCCGGTATCTCTTGTGCGTTTATACATTGTTGAAAGTTCCTTTGCAAATGTTCAAAAAACTTTTTGCATCCATTTTTTATTAGGTCTCCATATATATTTCCCCGGCTCCTGGTGCTTTTCGATTTTTAAGAGCTTTGCTTTTCCACTTCTTCAAACGTTAATATTATCGATGATTCTATTACTTTTATGTTACATAATTTTATTATTACCTCTACGTTCTTCTGTTAATAATTTTTGAAAATATTGTTCCCATTTCTCAGGTTTTATTGGTGATATAATCTCTTTTCTCCTATCTGTTCCCTATATCGCTAGTTAAATGTGAGAATTATATCTTATAATTAATATTTAGACACTAATCTCGAAAGGTTTCTGCATATTTTCTTGTGCCGCCCCTTCATCGCCCCTTTCCTTATCGTTGCTCCTCTGCTTTTCTGAGAGAGTTTGATACGCTTTTTGATGCATGTTAAATGTCATAATTGAACTCATCTACGTCCATAACCTTGGAATTCACGCCAATCTCTTGTGTTATGATTATATTGACAGTCACTCCTTTCCAGGTTCCCATCTCACTCCCCTGTAGAAGTATTTTAAGCTGCACCTTGAACATTAGAAATCAGCTCAACGATTTTCACAACCTCTAAAACGACATGAATGGAGGAATCAATATCAAACGAAAAGTATTCTGGACTTACCTCGGCTGTTTTTGCGTATTTAAAAATTTTCACTACCTCCATCCTTCAGTCAGCAGGTGAACTGTAATTTAAGTAAACAAATTGAACGGTAGAATTAAACTCAGCGACTTCTATAACCTCGAATTCGACACCAATGTCAGCTGTCTTACTGTATTTTTATGTAACGCCCTCCTCTTTCGCCCGCATAGGCGAACTCCGCCTATTTCAACGGGGTGCTGAAATTATATAGCGATAACATCTAGGGAAATACTGGAAAGTAATCGAATACGAAAAATACTTATTCGACTCAAATGTCGAACGTTTAGGAATATTTTTTGATCAAAATAGCTCGATGCGTTTAATATTATGTTGGCAGAAAATTGTTTTACCCTCTTTTACCCCTCTAATGGGCTACATTGTAACTTAGGTAACATGATAATGTCAGAATCAAACCCAGCGACTCACATTATACCGGTTTCGACACTATCTCCATTGTTTTATTATTATTTTTATGTCCCCCATCCACTCCTATCCCTATTAATATTATCCACCAAACTTAAAGGGGTCGAAATGATACATGTAGAATGTGCTGGGGAAACGCTATCAAATTAACAGACCCAGTAAAATATTTATCTTTGCCGACTTTTCGTATTTAAAAATGTCGACACCCTCCATCTCTGACCCTGATGATGGTAGCCACGTCTTATCTGAACAGGGCTGATTTCCGAGTCGCATAGATAACGTGTACAGACTTAAATGGAAATTGTATCACGCGCTTAGATTTGTACGTGGAACGAACATATACAAACACTTAATTTTGTTATATAGAAAAAATAATTACCACCAACTGTAATCTGAATTTTATTTAATAAATTCATTACTTTAAGTAATATATAAATAAAACCGAAGAATTTACTGTGTATATGTTTCATAAACACCCCAAATTCGGAATGTGTCGCGCCAGATGACCGCAGCCGCCTCGGTAGGCCTAGGCCCCCAAGAGGCTTGTTGAGCCATTGGAAGAAGAAGAATATGTTTCATAATAATTTCAGGAAATCGACTTTTAAACTACCCATTACGTTTGGCTCTCAATGCGGATCATTATTTCTTCCATCACTCTTCCGCTTTGTTGTATAGTAACTTATGGAAGCGATTTTATCAAAAGGCTTTTTTCTGTGAATGTTTTTAATAAATTTGAACACTCCTACCACCTTAAAATGATCGCGTTAAAATATCTAAATTTTGACAGGTTCCTAATTCCTACAATCCTACTAATCTTCATTGACTCACATATAGACACTTATCTTTTCTTACAGTTTATTTAAGTTATATGGTTGAAGTTATTACCATTAATTTGTTAATAATTATGTCGTATTAATATAATTCCATTTTATAAATATTTAGTGAGATTTTTGCAGTACAATGTCATGATTCACTGTACGCTTAATTTCGTATGAGGTACTAATTACACCATAAAATAATTTTAAAACGTTTGTTTTCTAGCCTTCACTTTGAAGATTTGCTCTTTTTTTGTCAATCTCGAATTACTTACAATTTCGATTAATTGTAAATAAGAAATGAAAATATTTTCTATATGAATTTAGATAAAATATGCTATCTTGGTTTTTAACCTCAACCTTTGATCTTCATAAATTCCTAAGTATACTTATGTCAGAAATATTAGGGTCCACCCCTGTCACTACAACCCATAGCTTACGTTTCTTACGTTGATTGTATATGACCAACGCCAAGTTTAAATTCTGTCATATCGGATTAAAGTTTCGTTATTTGTTATTAATTGGCGGATTCTTCGTTAATTCAAACCATCACCTTCATATCTAGTAATGTACTGATGCATACTTTACAGGAGAGTAGTAATGATTTCCCAACGCGTTAACTTTACCTAATGTTAATGTAAGAAAATCAGTAGATATATTGAAACATTACGCATATCTCTAGTTCAATTATTCGTAACATACATTGATTTTAGGAACAATCGAATGTAATTACACGGAGATCTCCAATATTGTTCATTATAAAATAACTTTCACGTATCCCTTGCGTATTACATAATAATTAAGTATTTTATTTAAAAAGACAAATATAAATTACGATAAAAGCTAACTGATTGAACTGAATCAATAAACCAAGCGTGAAAATATAATAGGCGCTGCCTGTAAGAATAAAACTTGTTTCCTGTATATCATCCTGTAACGATGAGCATTTCTTCACGGATTTGTAATAAGTTTAATGGTATAGAAGAATTTAATAAGGCCTGCCACAAGATGCCCCAAGAGAACCATTCGGGAAAAGATTGAGGAAATGCTTTTAAAGGTTTTATATAAAATCTTCCATACTGAATTGTCAATAATAACCTATGTTTTGCAATGGATTTCTAATGTCACAAATTTAAAATTTAAAGTACAGTGAAAGTGAACTTAACTCTGGAAATTATAAATTATTACTACGATACATAAAATAATTACTATAAATTTAGAATTCACAATAAAAGCTCGATATTTAACACATCGCAGGGCATGCTTATTATGAAATTAAGTGTGTTTCAATAAATACCTATGTTTTATATATTTATTCCGATATACCGCTTTGTAAAGTTAATTTTCTCCTGTCATTCTCCCTCAATTCTCCATAAATATAAAAATATGTTCACTAATCCGTGTCAATTTAAGATATTATAGATAATTTTAAATGAATATATATTGCCTTATCTGCTATATAATTATTTATTCCATTAGATTTTGAATAAAGTAATAGGATACATCTTGAAATAAAAAGGTCAAAGTGATTCTTACATATTACAATCAATAAGAATTATACATTTATGTGGACATAAATAAAAATCGGGACCCAGGTACAAGAACATACTAATATTAAAAGAACTTTAACATTACTAAAGTTATATTTCCCCTGTGTATAAAGACTAAACACGAGCTACATTAAATAATTATTTAGTCAGTTAAATATCACGAAATTTGATTATGTCATTACGTTTTATTTGTTCCGTAAAAAATAAATATTTCCAACTTACAACATTTTTATATTTTTCTTGACCGGCACATATTGGCAAGACTGCTTTCAAAGGTTGCGCACTCAATCGTAGGATGCGTCAGTGGGGATTCTCCACAATATGTCAAAATGGTTGACATCCCCCATGTTAGTGCTTTTATTTGTATTTAAAGCACTTGTCTGTCAGGAAAGCTTTTCTCATGACAAATCTACACAAGTGTGCTTTCTCTTGTTGTTATTGTCTGTTCGGAATTCAATTTGACGAAAAGGAACTACTATTGTAAAAGACAAATACTGAATTTTTGTTCACTTTTCTTATTTATTTTTACCTTATGTACTGTTGTTTCAGTAGTAACAATTTATCCTCAATATTATCTAACAAGACAATATTATTGACGTTAGAAACATTTTCTATGTATTTGCTAAAGGGTGATAGCTGATTGGAAAAGAACCATGTTTCTGGAAGCCTCCAATCAGGGTCTAGTTGAACCGCAGGAATCCGATGCAAAATTATATATTGTAGAGCATAGAAATATTCCCCATTTTAATTCGTCGTTTAATACATAATATTAACAAAATTAGACAATAATATTCAGAAATACAACGTTTCATCCAACAATGTGGGTGTATTTTTATTTATTTAATATTGAACTTAATCTCAGAAAGTGGTGATTGTATTCCTGTTTTTCTTTATCTGACTACGAATTAATTTTCATTGATTAATTATTAATAATTAAAAATCCACAAGAAACATATTCTCGAAAATATGCAAATATACTATTAAAATAATTATTTATTGCTTTAATCCGTGTTTTGCATTAGTAGTAATTAAATTCATAAAAATAATTATTCACCAATGAATAGCTCTGTAATGAGAGAAATGGAAAATATTTCCCATCCTTCCCTTGATGTTCGCCCCTTTTCTGCATAATAGATATGTTTATTATATTGAGTGTATTGTTCATTCGTCAAAAGTTGTGGATGTTTTCAACTTCTACCACAGTAAATTACAGGTTACTTATGAACTGATTTAGTGGCACTCTTCCTTTACTTGATCCCATCTTTTATGTTATTCGTTACTTTTCTAATCAACCTTTTAATCAAAATAGGGTTGTACTTAAATAAACTAGTTGAACGAGCTATTATATTAAGTGACACTAATTTTTTTCCTTGCCTTTGAAGTTGTTTGTAATATTTTAATCCTCAATACTTAACCTTTTACATTTAATTCTAGCTTTCAGGATTAAAACTAAAATTCTCGATATTATCTGCAAGTAAATTTTTATACATAAAGACAAATATAATACTTTTCAGTACATGACAGTACTTCATTGAAGTCATTTTAAGTTTATAATTACTTTGAACAGTTTTATTTAACTTCTTTTTACACCAATATTACTTTTTGTCTTGATGAAATGACTGCTGTTCATTTCAACAATATTACACACGTAGCTGTACGGATATGTAGAAAAAACGTTGTGTGTTCCAAAATTAAGTTTTATTTTGTGTCTTCTTATATTATAAGCTACATACAACTTTTGGTATTTATTAAAATATGAAAATACAAATTTAAATGTTAAATTGAAATGTTAAAATGAAATTGAAATACCTGAGACAAGTATACAAGCCAATAAATATTTCATCCGCAGAATCGGAGCCAGAATCGATTGCATTCGCCTGGTCCCGAATGATTTTTATCAAGTCGCTTGTGTTCGTCCTAATTGAGTCTCTGGATTAACTCGAACAAAAAGGCCAGGTAACAAGTGCGCGCTGATTCTGTCGTCGTTTCACGCGCTCCCTCGGCTGTGCACAGGTATTCGGGCTTCGCATCAGCAATTTTCGCTTCGATTTATGGGGTATACAAATATGAAATTTATGCAGCATCATGTCAGACGAAGCTTCTATTTACTTGTATTGTTTTAACAACTTTACTACAGTATTTTTCAGTTTTTATCGGTTCATGAAAGGTATTAATTTACTGGACCAATGAACATCAAATTATTATTAGTTGGCTTACGATATGCCCTGAGAGTGACATGTTTTATGCTATTGCATAAAAATTTATATTTTTTGCATAAAACCATCTCATCATTTCTAGAATATGTAACCACAATTTTGTATTATATTTGATAAATATGAATTCAGAAATAAATGTTGAATAAATAAAAAGAAAGCCAATAAGTGAGCATATAAATTTATAACTATTTCATTAAACACGACGTTTCGTCTCTCTTTTAAGACTTCGTCACGCATACTACAAATATAATACTACAAGAAAATATGTATTGGTTCTATATTACAATTTTTTAATATAAAAAGTGTTTAAAAAATTGAAAAATAGAATCCGTATTTAATTTCTAGCAATATTATGTTTATAATAAATTTGTATTTATTTATTACTTGTAAATTTAAAGTCATAAAACTGTGTTGTAATAAATCTTGAATATTTACTAATCTTCAAACACGCTTGTTTAACCGAAACCCTACAATAGTAAATGAATATGAACATATAAGAGATTATATAACTCTTTATTACAAGTCATTTAATTAGTTCAATATGTGTTACAATTTGGCTCAATACAAAGCCAGCCTATAAAATAAAAAAAACATTTTTACTCAAATAAATAGTTTTTGTTACGATCCGTATAATTAGAAAATATGTTTACTAGTACAAATGTGTTTGTTTGTGTATTATTTACGCAAATTTGAACTCTTCCCATACATTATTAAAAAATTGAATAAAAAAACTATTAATTTCATTCTGTTTCTGTCACATTTGAACAATTATGTTCTGAAATTATATTTGCAGAAATACAATAGAAACGTATTTAAATACGTTTGTTTGTATTTTTCGATTTTATTTCAAACCAACTTTTAACAAAGAAAAAACGGCTGGCAATTCTTTTTTCATACTTGACTTTTGGAAATTTTAAGGGGTGATTACAAGCAATATGTAAGAGTTTTTATAGGTTGTTGTCAATTGCAAAGACTGACGACATGGAATTTCTTGAGAATCTTAGCTTATCTGTGTTTCTTGAATTTTGTGTTTTTAATAATAGTGAAGTACGAAAAAATATCTCATTATGATTTAGTAGATTTGAGGATGTGTAAAGACTGGTGAAACATTTTAAATATATAATTGAAATAAACACGATGCTGTGTATAAAATTTAGTGTTTGGACTACAAAGGTTGTTATTTTGGTCAGACTAAGCATAAGTTTCAAACAAGAATTAAAGAACAAATCGCAAACTTAAAATGATTAATAGATAATCTGTGCTAACTAAACATATATATATATTAAAAAATTTATAGTAATCTTGTTAAAATTTTAAGTGTAGAAAATATTTCATTTTCAAGAATGATGAACAAAAATTTTCACATAAAATCAAATATCAATTCTGTAAATGTAAAAACAAATACACAAAATTTGAATTCAATATATCAATCATTATTATTATGGTTTAATTGTGTATTCTATAATCTTTGAAAAGTAAATCATTTAGTTTAAAAATATTCTCTTACAACAATGTGTTACAATGTGAGCCTTCCGATTTGTTTCCTTCTATTGTTTTCACTCTTTCCGGCCCCTTAAGTTGCAAAAGCAAAATGAAATTTAAACATAATTTTTCTGACATTAAGTTTATTTATAAACAAAAATACGACAAAATTCAATTATTACATAAAAAATAGTAACACAAAAATTTTGAAATTATTTTTACATAAAGTAGACGTTTCGTCCATCCATTGTAGTTATTGTTACATTTCATCCAGCGGTGGGGACTTCTTCAGATAAATTTTAAATGGATAGCTTAATTGGATTGTAATTTGGTGTCGCGAACTTCGTCCAGCGACGGTCATGGCTCAAATGATGAATGAAATTGTGTAATATTTTAATTATACCTAAAACATACAAAGTTTATTTACCTATTTGAATTCAACTGCGTATATTTTATGATAATTGAATGGTACGGGAACGCCTAACAGGACTTTTGGCTTTCCGCCGCCTTTTGCAGAGAAAATCAATAGATTTATTGTATTAACATCTTCTGAACTGTACAAGATATCAAAATGAAATATACACGAAAATTTAAGTTGAAATTCCAGTTTCAATCCCTCAAATTTTTATTGAAATCTGTTAAGCTTTTCTGAGCATAAAAAATTAACAGTATAGGCAACCTTCATTAACAATTTTGGAGATTTTAACGCGCGATTGTAAGAAACCTTTCCGTGGAATGTTTTATATTTATATTATATTAATAGCTTCTGCTATGTATCTAAATTAAACACACACGAATACTTAAGTTAAATCTCCTGTGTATAAACCTGTAATTTTCATTGAAATCCGTTGAGCCGTTTCGGAGCCTATTCGAGACAAACATACGGACAGACAGACACACTCCAATTTTATTTATTGGTATAGATTACAAAGAAATTATTCATATCTGAGTTAACAGTTAATTTCTCAACTTTCGTACTAACTTTACAGCGTTTTATAATATAATTCTATATAGCTGGTGTGTTTGAGGAAACTTCGCCATTTATCATTTGTTCTCCCCACCCCCTCTCTCTCTCTCTCTCTCTCTCTCTACAGTGCTAAAAGAAGAACAGCATTCAGGACTGTAGTTGGATGGAGAATATCGTAAACTTACATCATACTATTGAATTAACATTTTCTAGTTTACAATTTCCTGACCTTGATGTTAACATTCTTGTGTCCCAAAATTATCTCCGATATGATTAATTTGTAAATAAATAACATGCCAATATGTAAAAAAATTAATATCAATACTACCCTCATTCCATAAATAATAACATTTGGAAAGAAAATAAGATGAATTTAAATCGTTCATTCCACATTATTCATTTTTACATCACGTTTTACAATGTGCTCTGGTAACTCGACCACAATTATTCTGAATTACTGGAACTCGAACTCTAACAGTCTTTATTCCAGTAATTAAATATCTACTTTGAAACCAAAATAAATTACTCTGATAATATCCTGTTGTTTTAGTTAAATGAAAAATAGGTATGATGAATTAATTACAACAAAGTTCTTTGTTGGTATGTATGGGGTGGAAAAATAAACATAATTTTCTCCTTTATGTAACCTAAGTAGAATTCAATAGAATATTATACAGAAATATATAGCAATCAGTACATGAAAACTGTCAACTATTCGTTATTACAATATAGTTTTCTAACTTTAAAATTTACAATATATATAAAATAGATCGAAGGATTTCCCGGTGTACATTCTGAATAAACAATTCTTGGGTTTCCACCCGGGTTGAATTGAGTTTAAGCCACGACGTTTCGATGGCGTGCTCTGCAATCGTTCTCAAGTGAAAGCTTTGAGAACGATGTCGGAGTACGCCACCGAAACGTCGTGGTTTAAACTCCATTTAACCCGGGTGGAAACTCAAGACTTTTTTATTCAACCTAAAAATAGATTGAATAAAATCAGGTATTCCGACAGTAATTTATATGCTAAAAAGATTAATGAAGGAAAAATGAATTTTATAATTTTACCTTATATAGATAACATACCATATAAACTAATTGACTTTGTTCATAATTATGGTGTAAGTGTTGTTTTTAAATCAATAAATAACTTAAATTTCGTTCCAAATATTATAGACAAAATTAACTTTAGGGAAGAAGTTATGTCCAAACACATACTTGTTAATAATCACAATTTCTATTAGCAAAATGTGGTAATGTTAGACGAAGAAAATAATAACTTCTCGTGAATTACGAGTGAAATGTTGTATATCAGGTGCAACACTGATGCAATCAATGTTAAAAATGAAACTAATAATTTGAACAAAAAGTACGATACTCTTTTGTTTTAGTTGTTTAATGTTTTAATATTCTTCTCCGTTGTTAAAATTTAAGTGCCAAAAGCATTTATTGTTACTACATCTGTTCGGCAGTAACCGTCGCCGGAGATTGTCCATAATTCATAATCTTTTCGTCTGGGGGAGTCAAGGAGTAAATATGATGTATTGCTAAATTTTGAACCATGTTCTGTTAAAAATATGCATTAAAGAAATGTTACATTGATCCCATATTTAATTTATTGTAATATTATGTTTGTAGTACGCCTGAGGAAGTCTCAAAATGGGAACGCAAAGTCGCTTTTGTGTATAAATAGCTATATATTTATATTCTCACTTGTGGCCGTCTATTTATTTATTCGTTATTACGTTATTGATCGTGGTAAAACATTTACAGAAAACAAAATCGTATGGTTCCAGTAAAATTTAATTAAGAATTTTGTAAAGCAGTTCTCCTACGTCGTTCATTGCTTCTGTTGTTCCGATCAGAATTCTTTCCTTTCAGCCAGGTTGTCCATTTAATTATAGTCTTTGAAATCTTTGTCTTCTACCTTGCGTTTTGTGAGCAGTGACGGACTGAAGTAATTGATTCCCTCTTTCTTGTACTCTCACTCAGCTTAGGGACTAATATGTAAGACCTACAGTTCACCCTGTGTTGTGGATTGCGAAACTGAAATACCGAAATGAATTAATTGCGGATATAAAGTTTGTTTTAAAGTAATTTAAAGATTTACAATAGCTTTGTATTTTACCTTGCTACTCTATAACATGTTTAAAATAATTACCTAATCAAATTCATAGTAAAACGGATGATGGGATAGTTGAGAAACATTTTCAGCGTATGCCTCAGTCAGCAATGGATTTTAGTAATGTGAAAATCGTCCGTGCTTCTTTCAAGTCGCCCGACTTACCAATTCGCTTTAAGCCACTGTCGTAAGTACATATTTCTTCTGGACTTCTTTTACTGCATAAAAGTGAAATTTTACTGTTCTATTTAAGACATGTTTGTTGCAAAATTCGTTAGAAGGCAGATAAAGTGAAGACACGCGGTAAATTGCTCCACGTTGTTGACGCCGAAAAGTGTAACACAAAAAATCGGTGTCTATGCACACTACGTCAAATTTAAAATGACACCTTATACTCGATCTTTAACGACGTTTCCGAAAAATGTAAGGGAAACTGTTTAATGTAAACAAAAATAGCTCTTACACTGAAATGAATACAAAGGGTTTTGAAGTTTTAAATATAGAATTATTAAGTAATAATGGAATGCATTAAATTTAGTTATTTATTAATTTACAATGTACAAACATTGGATCACGTTTACGATTCAAAGCAAGCTATTTTTTAATGATTAACAATATATATCACAACGTAATAGACTGCGTATAGTTTATCAGGTAAAGGAAAAACAAACTTGTAAATACTTAAATTAAGTAAAAATCATTATTTCAAGAATTTTGTTCAATTCAATAAATATATGTTACACACCTTTTAAAAAGTTGAATATTGGTATTGACGAGCAGTAGTCAAAAGTTAAAACAATGAAGTAAAACTTGTCATACTTGTTTTACCTAAATTGACAATCATCGTTTCATGTGTAAATGATCCCGCCACACTGACAATTTAAGTGTTTTCGTAAACGTTACGCCATCGATGAGTCGACAAGACACAATGATCGATGGTTTATAAACGTTATAATATAACAGAAATGTCTAGGTTTTACAGTAATAGTGTGCTAGCTTATTTATTATGGCAAAATAATTCGCCCGTATTTTTGCTCCTTTATTTTTGTAATTAATTCATTTATTTTTTTCTATTTATATTCATATGCATTGCTTCGACAAGTTTAAGATTTGTTATGTCTATTTCAATGTAGAAACTTTGGTTTCATCAAATTTAAATATATGATTAAATGTTTTGAAGTGGGTGGATAGTGTGGCGTTATTTTTAAATTTTGGGTTGAGGCGGAGTCTTTAGTCCAAAATGGAAAACCGCCCACCTTGTCCTAATCAGCAAAGCAAAGGGGCAAGGAAACGTACCTCTATGTATGGTAGATACAGCGGGAAAGGTCTTCGAAAAGCTGTTCCAGCCCAGGCTACACGCAGCGATCGAGGAAGCAGGTCTGTCGGCTAAACAGCACGGGTTTCAGAAAGGGAATTCAACTATTCACGCCGTGGAAAAAACGGTGGGGAAGGCAATGAGGGCGAAAGGGGGAAACCACAACAGTAGGCCAATCGCGCTGCTAGTTACCCTGGACGTGCAAAATGCCTGCAATTCTGTGAGGTGGAACTCGATAATTAGCTCTCTCAAAGATAAATTCAGGCTCCCGGAGTACCTAATGCGCATTACGGAGGACTATCTAAAGGACCGTACCTTGCTGTACGACACAGAAGAGGGTAGGCAAAGCAGGAGACTGACGGCAGGAGCTGCCCAGGGATCGATCCTTGGACCAGACCTGTGGAATGTTTCTTACGACGACCTCCTCCAACTATAAATGCCCCACGACGTCACATTGGTCGGATACGCGGATGACGTGGCACTTCTAATCATTGCCAGAGAAACCGAAGACGCCCAGCGAAAACTCAACCAGGCTATGAGGCGCATCAAGACGTGGATGACGATGCACGGCCTTGAACTTGCTGAGGCTAAAACGCAAATCGTCCGCATAACAACGAAGCAAATGACAAGCGAGGTACCTATGGTAGTCGGAGTCACAGATGTCACAACCGTACCCTACACTTGGGAATCATTGTGGACAGTAAATTGTCATACTGGCCTCATATTGAGAAGGCGGCTAACAAAGCAGCGAAGATGACTACGGCACTAAGTAAACTGATGGCCAATACGAACGGGCCGAAGCCGAGCAAGAGACGCTTGCTGATATCGACCACAAATTCGGTACTCCTCTACGGCGCGGAGATATGAGCGCAGGCCCTGAAAAAGAAGATGTACCGGAAGCGGATGGCTGCCGTACAACGTAGAGGAGCTTGAGGATTACGTGTGCCTACCGCACAGTGTCGCAGGCAGCCGTACTCGTTATTGCGGGAGTTGCGCCCATAGATCTTAATATGGAGTACCCAGGCAGACCTTGGAAAAGACCAGGCGAAGGAAGCGGCCAGGAGTAGAAAGATGTCAAAATGGCAGCAGCGATGGGACGAAGACTCCCTAGGGAGGTGGGCTGCGAGACTAATACCACGCCTGGACCCTTGGAGAGGTTCATACTATATGACACAGTTACTGACCGGACACGGCTGCTGCAGGGCATATCTCCATAAAATTGGAGGGATGGAGAAATCCAACTGTATTTATTGCGACGGGGTCGACAACCTCAACCACACCTTCCTGTGTGATCGGTTGGCACAATTAAGGGGAAATATTGAAGCACAGTACGGACTGCTGACGCCAGATACTGTAGTTGGGATAATGCTCTCAAGCAATGAGTCTTGGATCGCAGTGTCAAAATTCGCTGAAAGTATCCTCATAAGAAAAGTGAACGTTTTTAAACTTTTGGACAGCGATAGAGAAAGCCTAATATACATGACATTTAAATAGGTAATTCTTATATATATATATATATAGCAAAAAAATAAGTGGGGAGGAAACTATATTTTATAGCGTGTGATTAAATGTGTAGATAAATAAAGAAATAGTATAGGATAGATAAACAAAAGTTAGGGCTACGAAATATAGCAAGATGGAACAGAGAGGTGCCGAAGAGGCTACAAAACTGCCAGACCGCGAAGTAATGCGAAAGCGGTTCCGCGGTGGACATAAGCCAAGGAGAAAGAGTTTTGAGGTTTAATGAGTAGAATCCTCACACTACCTGAGGGGTGTGGACCCCTCGGGTGTTCATGATGGATTCCACAATTTCCCTCGTTACAAAAATATTTTTATAGGTATAACCGTTAATGAGGGTAATGATGACATATGATTTATTCTGAATAATGTTAAGAGTTGTTAGGGGTGATATTGTTTCAGGTGTTTATAGTATCATCACGAGTTTCAGAGGATTGATTTGTAGGTTTAAAGAATTGTAAATTTAATAATGTTTTCCTTATTTTTAGAGTAATTTAATTAATACTTTATGGGAATGTCGACAATTTCCCATATAGAGAGAAGTACTTTTGTTTGGTTTAGATACATTAACTGCCCAGTTTCTGTGAATTAGGGTTATAAGAAACAGGCTGTCGTTTAAACTTGTGTAAGCTTTAAGTATCTGTAAGAAATATTTTATCTGTTAGAGAAATTCCTTTATATATGAAATTGTTAACCACATTCATAATCATGTGATAAGGGTGATAAGAATAATATCTATAAGTTTATATCTATAGAGATTGGCTTAGTTTACCAGTTTGAGTAAAGTTTGTAATTCTTGATCGATTAACAATATATATATATATAATGTAGCGGATTCCGCGTTCCTCCGTATTCGAGGATTTATAATTCTTTTAGGGCGCCAGGTATTTTTCACAAAAAACACCAAAAATGGATTTTAGTAATTTTAATTCCAATCAGAGCACGAGAAATAACTATATCTGCAGGGCGTGGTCATTCTCTCGTCGTCCCGCTGACACAACCTGCTCCTTCCGTTACCTCATGACGACTCTCAAAGTCTCGCCAGACCACATTGTTGGCCCAAGTTGCATCAGTTCCTCAACAATTGCAACTCGCAAGCTGGCCTGCATTGTTAAGTGTAACTTTTCATGTTACAATATATTTACAATATTTACACAAATTAGATAGATATATTATAAATTCAGAATGTGTCATGTAATATGACAGTCCGCAGTCGTCCTGGTAGGCCAAGGTCTTTAATGGACTGCGGAGTCAACGAAGAAGAAATCTTATAAACTAAGAACATGAGATCTATTCTAAGGGGCGTCTTAGCTGGAGTTCTCATAGAGCAGAATACATACAAAAATCCTACGTGGAATTGACAGTACTGGGAAATAGGCAAAAAATTACAAACTTCTTAATTATTTCTTCTCACCTTAGTCTGGAACTTGTCACTGGATTCAGAGGTGATGTACGGGTCCAGCCGCTCGGCCCAACCGAATTTTCTCGTTGCTATGTGAGCATCTTGCTCACTTACTTTTCTTCTTTGGTGCCCCGAACTAGAGCAAGCCTTCAGCCCGTTAAACAAATCTCCATGGCTAATTACATCCGCTAATATCTCAGTGATTTAATGACCACTACTTACTTATTACTGTCATTAGTTCAAAATGCTTAGCGCACTCGTGCTCAATCACTACTCTCAATGTCCTGATTCCTTATTTGCCTAATTCTCAATCACACAAAATCAATTTTTTCATGGGTTTTTAATAATTTGTCCCCACTTTATTATTTCATATCGTTCGGAGGCGTAGCCCGAACATGTTCAGTAAAAATTATTAACATTCTTCTCTATAAGGAGCCATTCACCCGACTCCATTGATGTTTTGGGGAAAACACCGTGTCCACTCACAACTCAATGTCGCCGAATCTCAAAGACTTTAGAAAAGATCAGGCCGCTCCAACTTGTGGAGATTTTATTATCCTTTCTGTAACATTTTTCAACTTGTCTCAAACCGCTTGCCTTTGGTTTGGTAAGGCGAAATTCCGCATAAGTTTCGTTTTACCATTACTATACAAAAATCAGTATTATTTTATGTCTCTTATAAATGAAATTAAGGAGAAATTACCGTTATTACGGACCATAAGCAATCACAAAACCTAAACATTTGTTAAAAAACATCTGTTATACAGAAAACACATACCAATGTAGTTAAACGAGTAATTGGCTTAGGGTAAAGTTGTAGTGGGATGAAGTTATTATAATTTAGATTTCATACGTAATATATTCCAAGCTGTTTCTTTATTTTAAGGAGCGTGTGAGCTTTTATATTAAAATTTAAAAAAATTGTCTCGGATTATTCAAGAAACCAAGGACAACAAAAACCGTCCATTTAATTTAAATTTAAAAGAAGTAAAATAAAAGGAAGGTCCCATAACTTCGGTAAAGTCCATATGTTCATCTTCAGGTTCACGGGCAACTTTCTCAGAAAATAGCGTTTCACATGTTCGAACTGCGACTGTCTTAAAGAGCTATGAAACAAAAAAATTCCTGGCTCAACTTCTCCTCGGAATGAAATGTCCAGTCACTCATTGATATATGACAACCGAAGTTATAACCAAATCGTGTCTTTACAAGTTGTCTTTTCCCGTTACAAATTTCGTCTTCCAGTATTGGAGAAATGCTATAATATCCTTTATGCAATCATTTGGCGAATTGATTTCCGCGTGAACGTAGGTTGTTTTTTGTCAAACTTTCCTGTGAGAATTCCCAACATCTGTTCTCCCCCAAACTGCAAGTCAAACAGCCTTTGTTCCGTGAACAAACGAGCCATATTTTAAAACTCTCTAAATTTACGATGGAGGGCACCTTTCATCAGATTTTAATAGCGCTCGGTGTCTGTTTCGGTAACGGTAAAGATCATTGAGGGAAAGAAAAGGGTTTCAAATAGTTTTTGGTAAGAAGATAAGTGGTGATTAGAAATTTGGCAAGTCCGTGCTTGCAATGTGTGAGACGTCAGTCTCAACTTCCTTCCGAAGGAATTCAAATGCCTAAAGTGAGTAAAACTCGTTATGAAAATATTATTTAGGTACCTACATGATTTTTTATCCTCTCAACACCAGATGTAGGTACTAAAACTCGGTGTTCTTCAGCATTGAAATTTATGTCTCAAAGGCCAATGCAGAGAACTTCACCGATACAGCCATCCAAAATGTGTCGACAGATTACGAGGAGAGAGTACTTGGAATTACAAAAGAATATAGAAAAACACCAGCTGAAATGTCTATAGCCTCCATTAGATATTAAAATCAGGAGGAAGTTAGTTGAAATATGTCTAAAGTGGAGGACGGACAGAGGAACGCAAATATTAAACTTATACAGACGGAAATTAAGTAACCAATGAAAAATCATTGGTGTATGGGTAAAGGACTAATGGAGGAAAGTTGAACAGGAAGTTCGAAGGGAAGGTGGCTATTTAGTGTAGTAACGACTATAGAGACTAGATACAGAATAGCAGAAGTACGTGGAAAATAATTAAGCAAGCTGGTCCATTAATTACTATTTAAAAGACACTGATAGAGGCAAAATGGTTTCCAGTACTAAGAAAATAATAGAAGGCACTGGCAAGAAACCGAGAAACCCATCATGTAGGGTTTTTCAACATTTAAAATTACAAATAACAAATTCATTTAATGAATTTAAGTTACTTAATTTTATTTTGAACTAACTTAATAGACAAAAGGCAATTACATAAACACTTGAAGTAAATAAAGTGTATTTTAGAAGGTAGAAATATTTTAATAACATACGAGTCTATTATAGTAGCTACATACATAGTACGTAATTATAGGTAAAGGTATTTGATACGAATGCTTTCATATAAAAATGTTTACCCCAGGTCAACTTTTTCTGCATTTCAGCTTAACCGAAATAATTGTTATCCGAAGCGGCTTTATCCCCTTTAGTTCCTTTAACCGGGGTTGTGATCATAATCTTTCATTAGTTTTCCAAAATTCATTTCGTGCTTTTATGAAAATAACAAAATGAAGTTTTTTCAGAGGACTACTGAGATTTCATATTACAAATAATACAGTAGACTACACTATATATTATTTAAGTTTTGTGAGGTTTAACATTATGTTTGTTATTTTAAATTTTGTAGGTCAATAAAATTAATTTACAAGAAATTATTAAGTTTAATTAAATTTAAATTCGCATTATTTATATAATTTATAATTTCTAGAATTGGATTACAATTATATTGTACAATAAAAACGATATATTTTTGCTGCATAGTATACATAATGTATGCGTAATATAGTATACAATAATATAAAATCACATAAATTATAAATTAATTATAAAATAAAGATAGCGTTTGAAAAACTAAATATGTTCCCTGAGAAAAATTGTTTTATTTTATGAAAACACAACAAAAAAATAATTTTTAAAACAAAATTATTTTTGTGAACCCTGAAAGAAACGTTCAAGGACAGAACGTTTCTATAGTGAGGTGAAAGACCCGCTTGGCAATACTTTCTGGAGGTACTAGGTAGGCTGCGCTGGCGGCTAATCAGGTCGACAAGAGAGAAAGCTAAAGCCTCCCTGGGGAACCTGCAGAGTATACGACCTTTATTCTATCAGGCTGAAGTATTAATTATTACATCAATCTTAAACAAGATAAAATATAATGTGAGCGACCCAACGCGTCGTAATTATATGGCGAAGCGTGTGTGCTGCATTCGAGAGAGAAACATTTTTGTATATTTTTCAAGTACTTAAAAGTTATTGTTACTCAAATAAAACGTTAATTAAATTTACAAGTTATTTCGTGCAAAACAGACAAAATAGATGGATGAACTACATTATTATTATTATAAATGAAATTAATAGTTAAAATGTAGAAAAAAGATCAAATTTCGTACGTGTGTTTGTATGTATGTTCCGCATAAAAATCTAAACGCGTGGAGCAATTAAACAAAAATTGTATTCAGATTCTTTTGCTTCTAGGAAATGACATACAAGTGAGGTTTAAGGGGGTGGAAATATTGAAATATGCAAAATCGACCGATATTTTCGTCGAATAAATATATTTCAGGGGTCAATTACTTTTACGTTGTTTCCCGTAACACTATTGACGTGTGACATATATAGAATACTACAGGATTAGTTGCAACCTCCTACTGTCTAGTGGCTAGAGTCGCTCCCTCACAACACAGAGGTCCTGGGTTCAAATCCAGGCATGAGCTTGGATGGTTGTGCCGTCATGGTCACGGAGAATGGGATCAAAACTGCTGGAGAATCGATACCCTGACCACGTATCACTTCAAATTCGAAATGTGTCATATAAGATGACAGTCCGCAGTCAACCCGGTAGGCCAAGGTTCTCAATGGTCTCTAGATCGAAGTAAGCTTCCGTGTATGCGTGCAGCGGCGGCGACGACGACGACGACGTTTGTAAGAAAGAAAAATCATCATAACGTATGTAAATTGTTAGTTATATTTAACTATTAATATCCCGGGAATTGCCGGGCACCCAGCACCCAGCAATTAAAATATAAAAGCAATAAGAAAAAATATTATTAGAAAGGGAATAATAAATATGTAAAACTAAAAAAAAATAACTAAGAAAATTGCCAGTGGTATCATGGTTCCTGCTGATCCATGAGTTGTCTGCTGGTTGGTGTCTCTACTGGCCCAAGTTGATTGTAGTCTATTTACTTCAGTGTGGTGAAGTGTAGAAGATAATTATCCTCGCCTAATCGTGGCCCTCTCCGCTATTCATTACGTTTAATAAACTTTAATAATTAAGAAATATATACGCTGGATAAAGTTAATATTTTAATCGCTGATATTTAAACTTGGAAATTTCTTTGTCACGGAGTTACCCCATATGACAGCACCGTAGCATACGTGCAGGTAAAAATAAGGGTTCTCGATCTTTAAAATTAAACTGCTACACGTGACTTTTCCGTGACGATGGTGAGAGGTATAATTAGACTTAGCATAATTTTTCATTTTCAAACCGGGACAAATTTGAAAATCTGTCAAAACTCATAACACGGGCGTCTGTACGATTTTTTTATGGGAAGGAGGCGTTAAATATAACGATGGTTGGGGAGGAGGGTGTTTTTGCTCCAAAATGTACATAAACCGAAGAAAAAGAACCAGGAAATTATTTATTTTCGAGTCAAATTATAAAACATATTTCGATATAATAGCAAATAGGAAGAAATAAAAAATAAAACCTATAATATACTATAAGAACTAATATACAATAGTTTACTTAAAAGACAGACAATAGTTACATAATTAAAATCATAATCATACATACGCATCATATTATACGTAAAAAACACTCGAGACATTTTTTGGAACATGTTAGCGCAAAACATATTGAGGTGCGAGTTATTTCAACTAAACATATAATTGTTAATATTTACCACTCATGTGAACTTGTTTAAAAAGTCCTTATTGTTTTTAATGGAGTCGAAAAACTCACTACCATTTAGTACGTTATTGGCTTTGTAGCGTAATAAAGCTTTTACGGTTACCGTTTTGCTCCTTTCTTCAGACAATTATTGAAAATATTCTTTTAACAGGTGCATATGTGCCAGGCAGGCAGAAAACATATCCTATAATTTAAGAAAGATTAAAATGACTAGATAGTTCAACCCATTTCTCTTCACAACTTAGTTTTTTCTAAATGGCATAGTTTGCCGATCAAAAAGACTTTACAAAACAACTTCATCGAATAGTTCATCTAAGTCGATTCGGTTATTTCTACGAATTTAATTAATTATCAAACTGGAAACTTTAATTTCAGGCCAAGTTAATTGGTTATTGTTATCCAAAAATTCTGCTCCACCCTAACGGGTTTCCCATAACTCTCGTAAAATTGTACATGATCTTAATGTATTGGATTGATAGTTAAACTTACTTTATCTTCCAGAATTAAAGATGTTGTTTTGGTTCTTGAGGTATAAATTTATTATCACGCCTCTCCTTAAGGTTTGGGTTTTAATTTTTCAAGCTCACTGAAAATGTGAGTTGCACAAGCTTTTGTACCTTCCATAATCATGATAGATTTGCAAAAACATTTTGAGTTGCCCTTGCACAAACCACAGATACATTTCACAACAATCACTTTCCGAGACTTGTTTTATCATTAGGGGACAGTTTTCTTGTGAAAGAAAATATGATTTCAATCGCTCATTGAAGTAACTAAAGAAATCGGGAGTTACCATGATGAACCTTTTTATACTCTACAGTTGAGTGACTCGAACTGTATAAATGTTGAACTATATATATATATATATATATATATATATATATATATCGTTGTAACTCGACTTTATACAATACGCAATAGTTAAATAACTGACGATATATCAGCACCAGTCTCAACTATCAGTAATGAAAACAAACTGTGTAGCACGTGATATTTTCATTTTTCCGCGGTATATATACGTGTATATTGCGTAATTTTCATCAAATGTTAAAATGGCAGGGACGCCGGGACCATCCCTTCAAACTGGCACTGTCCCAGTCAAAACGTGACGTCTGAGAATCCTAGGTATAATGCATATCAGCAATTCATTGCAATATGACTCAGCAAATGAGCCTTCTAAATTTATGAGTAAGAACTGAAGAACCTAGAGACTGGGAGAGTCCGACATTGTTCTGGAGCGATGACAGATTAGGGACTATGGAAAATTAATAACGCTACTGGTTGTCAAACACTACTTGCCAGCAATCACTCAATGTCTTTGACTGGGAGTGGGGTGAACACACGCATTCCTCAAGCCCTGGGGGAAGACAATCTTATACACAATTGAGTTTGCAGAATATTTGGAGTGTGTCGCAATTTTCATGTCGCAGTGATTAATAGAAGAGAGTCAGTAGGAATTAGAATTTAAGTAAAAGAAAAGAAAGCAGAAATCAAGGAAGGAATAAGACAAGGATGCAGTCAGTCGCCAATGCTGTTTAATTTATATATAGAACAGGCGATGAAGAAAGTTAAAAAAGAATATTAAAGACCTTAAGGAGAATTAGGAGAAGACTTGTAAACCATAACAAATGTCTTGAACGTGATCTTAGAGGAAGAGGATTAATAGAGGGCAAACCAAGATTGTGTGGCAAATAGTGGAATAACGAAGGGTGTTAGATTGTTGGTAAGGGATATTTTGATGGAAGTTAAGGAATTATGCAACTGAGGCAGTATAATAATTAGGGTTGATATAAATATGGTTAACAAAAAGTATAGGATAGGGCAAGGAAGGTTTTCGCAAAAAAGAGGAATTTACTTACTGCTAATATAAGTATGAATATTAGGAAATCATTACTAAAAATTTTTGTATGGAGTGTGGCGTTATACGGGTGCAAAACCTGGGCGGCGGGAGTTGCGTACAGGAAAATAATAGAAGCTTTTGAAATGTGATGCCATAAAAATGTCCAGGTTTCAACTCGTTCGCAACTAACTGATTTTATATAATTTTCTTGTTCGTGAATAACATAGAGAATAATTAAATTTATTTGTTAGCTGAATTTCTTGAATATATTTACTTAAATAAATATGAATTTTAATTAAATTTATTTACTTTGTTATTTTATCTACTTTTTTTCCTATTATGAAAGTAGGAAGCCTAATATGGGAGCACAGCAATTATTGGTATTATCTCCAAAATTATGTGAGGATAGATTCGATATTCAAATAAATTTAATATTCAATTAAGTAAGGTAATTAATCTGGACTAGATGACATTAAATATTGTCAAAAGCAAACCAACGTTCTGACCTATAGCAACGTTCACAAAATAGGAAGGTCACAAAACATGCAGGCTAATATTTACTGTATCTTAGATTAGATAAATTGGTAGTATGTGAGTATCTAACCATAGTTATAATGAGCATTAGAGACCTACAGCATTAGGTATCTACGTTGTTGATGTTAGTATTCTTTTCCTCGATCGGATCTACTTTACAAGGTTGAAATATTCGGTATAATTAAATTAATAGACAAACATATATTACTCAAATTATTTTAAAATTAGGTTGAATGTTATATGTTATTATTTTTCATAAAATACTTCATGTAAACTATTTTAAAGTTAGATTTTAATGAGTTCGTATTTATTATTTATTGAATTATAACTCGATAGTGTGGGGTATTTTTCAGTCACGAAAAAATTGAGTATTTTTTTTATTCAGTTTTATGTTACATTTCTTAATTGTAAAGACAAGTTTAGCTTATGAAAATTCGATAAATTGAAATAATTTTAATTGTGAGTAACATATAACATTCATTCATTTATTTCTGGCAACTATCAACATAAAATCTAATGTTATATTTACTTATTCCGCGTTTAGGGGATGAATACGTGAAAAAGGATTTCTAAGAATTACTGCTAAATCTGTATTCCTTGTACTCGCGAACGATAGCGAAATTGATAAATAATCAAGGATATAAAAACTATTAATGCGACTTGCATGTATAGAGTAAGTTGAAAACTTACAAAGCATTGTGAAATTAAATAGCCACTCCACTAAAGCAAATAATGACCACGTTTTTCCCAATAGATAGAGAGCACTAGGAGCGTGACGGTCATCCCCTCCACTATAGGTGTAACTCGCTCCTACGCACATAACAGCGCTTTTTCAGTCAGCTAAAATTTTTCATAAAGCAGCAAAAGACAAATTAAAGTGGATTATTTATTTACACCATATATTAGTATTTAAATATATAAGGTACAAATATTAATTCAAATGGAAATATTAAAAATATTAGCATGTTTCGAAATCAGTATTGCGAAATGGATGCGAAGTTATTTCAGCATATTTCTCATTTAAATATAAAATTATATAATTTTTCCATTCGAAAATATTGGAGCAGAATGTAAATTGTATTTCCTAGGATCTGAATTCGGAAAATAAGATTTTTTAAAAATATAATTTAGATAGGCCGACGTTTCGGTGTGACATTAGCATCTTTCGCAAATGGTTCATAAAGGAAATTTAAAGTTTTTAATTTGTTTACTTTGTTCCTTTAGCTTCTAGTGTTAAGTAAAGTAGTAAATCTTGTGTTATTAACGCCAGTGTCAAAAGCCAAACAATGCACTCTGAAATGTTGAAAAGTGAGACTTACGACCGCTCCGACATTAATTTGTCTTAGAAGGTAACTTGTTAAGAATTTGATTATATTTTTAGTGCACTATCTGGTTTCACAAAATTATCTCTTATTTCCGAAAATACACCTAAATTCGAATTAGAAAGCACGACAAATAGCCATACAATTAAAATTTATAATCCCTACTTTTTCAAATTAATTTTAATTTTTATTCTTAATTATTCTATTAAATTACAAATATATTAACCGCACATATTATCTCAGTCAGGTCCTTTTATTATTTTATGGTGCTGAATAGGTCGCGTGTACATAAATAGACGGAACAGAATCTTTTTCGTATGTATATTATTTGAAACACACACAAGTGTATATTATATATATATTATATATATATTGTTGTATTCAGTCCTAAGACTGGTCTGATGCAACCCCTTCCTGCGCAAGCCTTTTCATTTCCTCATAGCTAGAACAACCCACATCCTCCCTAATCTACGTAGCGTTATCTATCCTTGGCCTCACTGTTCTGTTATAACTCACACTTCCCTCTAATGCTTATTTTACAAGACCCTCCCCTCTTAAAACGGTGCTTATAAATCTTTCCCTTCTCTTAGTCAACGTCCTCCATATTGTTCGCTTTTCCCCTATTCTGTTTAGATCTTCCTCGTTTGTGATTCTATACACCCATCCGATTTTCAGCATTCGCCTATAGCACCACATTTCAAAGGCTTCTATTCTTTTCCTTTCCCCAACTCCTATTGTTCACGTTTCGCACCCATTAAAACGCCACACCTAATATTAACACTTATATTACCAGTACATAAATTCCCCTTTTTCGCGAAAATATTCCTTACGTCTACTATATTTTTACCGTTCCTAGTTATTACGCTTCCCAAGTAGCAGAATTCCTTAACATCCGTCAAAATATGCCTTTTCATTCTAACACCCTTTGTTATGCCACTGTTTCCCATACTACACTCCATTAGCTTGGTTTAGCCTCTATTAATCCTCATATTGAACTCTTTCTCCAGGACTACGTTTATGCCATTTATTATGGTTCCCAAGTCTTCTTCTGACTCCCCTAATACCACAATATCGTTGGCAAAGCGTAAGGATTTTATTTCTTCTCCTTGCAGTAGAATGTAATGTAAGGCCATCTTCAATAATAAAATACAATATTAGTATTATTAATGAAACAGAATCAGTAAAATTTTCTATATTATATGCTATAGTAACTCTAGTTGCGGTTGCTCCAACACTTGGTATTTCCGCATCGATATTACATTATTTTTCCTTGAAATGAGGGGTAATGACCGTAGATCGTAACTTATATTTCGCTCAGTGTAGAGTTTGTGTTAGTGACTTACGCACTGAAGCAGTCAAACGGTGATATATATATTTTTAATATTATAATTCGTACGAAGTTTGTGCCATTGTCAAAAATGATTTAATAGTCAGTAAGGATTTTTTCTATAAATGTGAATAAAACCTTAATATTTTCAAAACACACAAGTAAATAACTTAAAAGATTTTTAAAATTTATTTTCAATCAATCTTCTCGTGAAAAGTTTAAAAAACATATATTAATAATTTGAATTTTTATAAATAGCTTTTTATCAAAATGTTTAAATAACGTATTGTAATGTTTTATGATGAATTAAAAAACGTGATATTTAAATAATTTATTGAGATAGTGTTTCATTTTTAAAGTTCAAGTGGCCTAATCATATTGAAAACAACTTTTTATCAGAGTTTAGAGCTAAGAAAAAAAATTACAATCTCCTTCAGCGTTTGCGAATAGAAAATTGTATATTTTTAACATTCAATTCAGATATAAGCTGATATAAATTCTCATCCAACTCGCAATACTGATATCGAAAGATACTCCATATTATTAATATTTCCTTTTTAATTAATATTTGTACCTTATGTATTTAAAAAAAACTTAAGTATGATGTAAATAAATAATCCACTTTAATTTGTCTTTTGCTGCTGTAAGAGGGACTTTAGCGGACTCAAAAAATCGTTTTTTTTACATGGGCTCTTATGGGCCTACGAGTGAGTTACACCTACGGGAGTGGGGATGGCCGTCACTCTGCCGCCTATAGGCAAGGCCTGGTATTGCCTCTATCTATTTAAGATACTCTTTGGTTTTTCCCGTGGTGTATTTCCAGAGACTTTGAAAGACGCCAAAGTTATTACTGTACAGAGGAAAGGTTCCACAGCAGATGTTTATAATTATCGGCCCACTTCCCTTCTGTCTATGCTCTTAAATATATTTGGAAAATCCTTACATTCAATAATCACTAATTTCGAAACAAAATTTTAAATAATTACTCTATCCCAGCACGGCATTCTCAAAGAAATATCTTGCGACGCAGCTTTATATGATTTTATTCAAACTATCCATGAAGATCTGGAAAATAGATTCTAAATGAGGACCCATCTAAGGCATGTGATAATGATAACCTAACTTACTAAAATATAGAAATTTATTGGATTAAATAAACCGTCCACTCTTTAATGCGTTCATGCCTTCAAAGTAGAGGGGAAAATGTCACGATCGAAAATTCGGACGGTAAATGCATATGTCAAAATGGGTAACGCAAACCTGTGACCTTTCTCAAGGTTAAATTCTGGGGCAGTTAATTGTTTTTCTTAAATATAAATGACCTAACTACTCACTTAAAACCCCTAAAGTCAATCCTTCAATCAGACGATATGCCTTCACAAAACCTGCGTCAACGGCAGCGACGACAACGTTCGTGAAAACATAACATATATAAAATTTTAGTTATATTTGAGCATTACACCACGTTTGACAGGCTATGTCAGGGTAAACATATTACGTCAAGGTAATCAGACCGAAGATATGTTTCAAGAATCTTCTTCTTCTTCTAAATATTATTGATTGTGAATTTTTCTGTATCTGTGTGCTTATTTAAGGTATCGACTAAGATACTTAGTCATCACCGCAGCTATGATAAAATTATGCTGTCATAAAGTAAAGGAGTGGAAGGTAAATTTTTAAATAATACTACGCTCTTCCTGATGGTTTAGTCAATTGTTGATAAAGAGATTACTACCGAATTAAATAATGTAGCGATTAATGTAAGTAAATTACAATAATGGTGGGGTACTCGACTTCGATCGTAATGTTGTTAATGTTCTAGTGGAAGGAAGACATTGAATTATCTATAAGCTCCGGCTAGTAGCAAATTGAGATTTATATCATCAGGTATATTGTAAACAATGGTGGAAATGGGGGGACATCGAAATAAAATCACTCAGTCTATAACCAGGGGGGAGAAACGTAAACTTCAGTACTTTATCCAGGCTAGATTTGGTGCGGACGATGTCATGGCTAGTCAGGTCGAGTCACAGCAGGTGTCGTGAAGTGTTGGTCCACAGCGACGAAGCAGGAATGCGTATTTGCCACGATTGTAGGTCATGATGGTCCACAGTGACGAAAAGGATGTTTTAATTTGATATTGCATCAGTTTTTGCTTCGTCCACAGAATGTATTGTCTGTCAGTCTGTCCATCAACTTAGCGGCTCGTACCCAAATTTATTGCCGGTTTTGGAAGTGGTAGCTCCATTTAAGATTTCTCGCTTGCCTAAAGTTAAAATCATTTGACTTAACAATTATTAAAATTGGAATATTCTCAATTTGCTCTTAGTCGGAAGCAGACTATTTTTATTACACTAAACATATAAAACATTTATATATATAATATAAAAGATTCTGTTATTACACAAAAGGAAATGGCAGATGATCCCGCTTTCTTCAAAGAAATATTCAGCACATTCACCAAACATAAAACCTATATATATAAGTATAAGTATAACCACAAAAAACTATATAAAAATTTCTGTAATTGCACAGAAGCACATTACAATTCGTGTATGCTGTAACGACGTATTTGTTAGAATATCGCAGTGCTTAAATTAACCATTTGTATCCCTATACCGTATCCCAATAAGAAAAGATGAGTCCCAAAGGGCCACATTCCCTTAGAAAGCACATTACGTGACGCAGTTTACCCTGTGAACAAAGATAAGAGTAAATGTGAACTGCATTGCATGCAAATGTCGCAGATAGATGTAACTTTCGACAAATCATATCACACCGCCGTCGTTTGTGCACTTAAGTACATATATACAGCGTGTTAGATGATACTCGGCTTGCCTTAACGCTAGATTCATCCTCTGTAACGACGCTATAAAGACAGTCATTTGTCACGCCGAAAGATCTCGAGTGTCATGCAATTTCCCCTGCTTTCGCAAAAAGTTCAAAACTTTAGTTTATTTCAATCTGATATGAACAATCGTCTGGGCTCCGTTTCGTTTTCACGAAGGAAGCATCCATTTAAATGAATAGTGTTTCTGACCACAAATGTTGCATCTTAAACATTAATTTCGCCCCTCAAATAAAGTGTTATAAACTGATAAAAAAATCACAGTGGTCATATTCAAATTTAAACACTGACTAAAATATTATCCAACTTTGAGAAATATTGAGTAAATTGTAAAAGGCATTTTAAAACAAAATTCAATCAAAATATTTATTTCTGATAGAATGAAAATTTTTGTGTTATTTTGGCACTGCGGAGCTAAGACTTTAATGGAATATCGTCCTGGGAGCGTCCCATCCATCATTTCTGCTCTTCGGCGGAGGCAATGAAAATAAGATTCGATCCTGGATCTCATCGGACACAATTTAGTGGGTTTTATGCGCTGGAACCTCATGAAACCTATATATACTAAATAAATTAAAATATTTTGTGAAATGTATTTAAATTAAATTACTATATTTATAAATATTTTTTGAATTATCTATATTTTTTCAGCAGGTACAGTACATTCTAATATCGCTCTAATTTTAAAAATTGAGTAATCACAGTGGTTAAGCAAAGCTAGATTCGTTACTTTTGTTTGCTATCTTTTAAATGTTTGCAATTTTTGACTGAGACTTGGTTTAATATAATAATACTCAGCTCATGGACTTAATCAATATGGAGAGGGAGAGGGAGAGAGCGAGAGAGAGAGAGAGCAACTGTGTGTATTTACGTGCCTGGACGTTTTCTCTGCTACACGGCCCGCAATTTAACCCTGTAGATATCATGCTCTTTTAAATATGAACATTAACCTTTTAAAATAAACTTTAATTTACTAAGATCAAAGTGGCTTTATAAATTCGAGACCCAAAATATAATTTTACAACATTACTACCACATCCTCCCTAATCTGCGTAGCGTATTCCATTCTTGTCCTCAGTCTTCGGTTATTACCCACACACTTCTCTCTAATGCTAATTTTACAAGACCCTCGTGCCATAAAACATGGCCTATTAATCTTCCCATTACAAGAGATTTATTTGAAAAAGAATTCAAAATAAAACGAAAATATTATTTTGGTATAGTAAATAATTTTCTGTTACGTTTCATCTTTAATAATATTAATACTTTTAGTTATCAAGCAACAAATAAAGTGTATTTATAGAAACATGTTTCTACTACAAAAATGGCTCACTTAGTACAAACAAACAAAAAATATTCGTTGACGTCATTGTTACAGTATGTTATTTTCTGTAAAGTACACATGTTAACTGAATTATTAGAAAGTTTTCTTTATTTAATTTAAATTTTAGAAAATTGTGAAAATTAATATTTCTAGCTCCGGAATCCGTAAAGGTAAAAAATATGTTTTAAGAGACCGGCTGTGAAAGGTATTAGAAGCCGTTGGCCAGTTGAGTGTCGTAAATCCTTGGGTGCTTAAGCTTCAATCTCAACTTTTTGACACATCTGAAACTTTCAGACAGAAATGTAAGTGATCTGAAGCGTGAGGGTTCTCGACTTTGAAAAAAGGCATGGGAACACCATATTTGAAATTATTGAAATGTAAGACGAATTGCTATTGACTAAAGTCGTGGGTATTGGGTCTAGAGGGGCAAGGTTTCGTGGTTGGTGGAAAAGCCTGAGGAAAAGGAGTTGGGAAGCCGAATTCAGAGAGCAGTAGTTGACAAGTGGCGGACAACATTTCATAAATGGTGATGTTAGGAGAGACTTGAAGGACGCTCCGTTAACTGCAGGTATCAAAGGACACCGCAGGCCCAGATAAATGACTTCAAAGGTTTCCCGGACGTCAATGGCAGCGTACTATGAAACTATAAATCCTTCAAAGCCGTCAACTAAATGCCACCGTGGCCATCGTCACGGGTTCGAAAGATAAAGACCAAAGGTATTTGAGTCCACAATCCCCTTAAAGAAGTAATCCATTTGTATTTTATTATTTAATTTTAATTGTAAATTCATCATCAAAAATGTATATTTTTCAAAGATCAGGAAGATGAAATTTAAATTATTTTTGGTAAATATATTACAAAATGTTAACCCCCTTTTTATTTATTCTTATTGCTCTATTAATTTAAAGTAGAATTGAAAACCCCATTAAAACATTACAATACTTTTATGAAACCAGAAACGAGTATCTGTTATATTCCACAATCCCTACTGTGAAATATATATCATATGAATACAAACTTCATAATAAGGGAATATAGGGAGAGATGATCGGTATATTTCAATTTATGAAAATTATTTAAGTATCCGTCGTGAATGCAACGTATTATCTGGGTTCATTTCAGAAGTAATATATAATTAGTTGATTTATTTAGTGAATAAGTGAATAATACACTACCATAATACAATACGTTGAGCCAAAGAACATCAACATTTAAAAGATTATGAACATAAGTAACTAATATAGTTTTCCTTAGCCACTATGATCACTCAATTTTTAGAATTAGAACTATATTAGAATGAAAAAATATCCATGAAAATTTTATTACATTTATAACATATAATAATACTTTAAATTATATACATTTCACAAAATATTTAATTTTCAGTATATATAGGCTGCATGAATACCACAACAAAAACAATACAGTAGTACGAAACAAGAAATAATTGTTTCTAATTTAATTTAAATATAAAGACAGAAAAGAATAATTCTATTAAAATATATAACTACTATTCAGCAGTTTATGTTCACGATGTTCTGAAACCTTACAATTTCAATGATTGAACTAAGTTTTTCTTTTAGTACGGAAAATTTTATTTTTATTTATGTATATTGCATAAACGTTTTTCTAAGTTACATTGACACTAAAAAGGGCATTAAAATGTTTGTTTAGATGAACACTTGTCTATTTTTTTAGTTTCCACATTCGATATAAATTAATAATCAAAAGTATTAATTTAATCCCTCAACAATACACCCCTAATAAAACTCACGGTGAATGTGTTTTAAAGTTTTGGGTATACGAGTTTTAATTTTTTTTTCTATTCTGTACGATCTTTACCGTTAAAAATTGAAACAATTTCATTTCACTCTTCGCTCGAGAGGTGAGTTTATGACTTAAGCAGTTATCTTGTAAAGAAAATAGTGAACGGTTTGGTCCTGAAGCCCTTTAATAGTACAGGATAGCGGTGTGTGTGAAGGTAGGGCAAGGAATCCAAGGGTTGACTAGGGCCCCCGGCCTTAGTATATGGAAACCTATCCCTAGAAAACCTGCGTCAGGTAAGTCGGGCATTTGGTACTACTCCCACACCCATCCGATTGTTGTGGAAGAGAAACAAACACGCCTTGATCAAATTTGAGGAAAGTCGGACCGTCTGTTCCAATGGGATCAGCGAACAACTCTTGCCGTATGCTGAAGCTCTGTGACCACCATGCATATAGACCTCTAGCTCACCTCAGCTTGCGGGAGATTGAATGTAGAACCCTTTCTCAAGGTCCCTAGGGGCGTCGCTTTTATATTCCGCAGAGAGTGCGCAGTCGAAAGATAAACATTTTTGCATAGTTTCTAAAGTTCTTAAAATATATTGTTGGGGGATAAGAGACGCCTGTGGGAGTTTTCTCTCGTAGGCATTTCTTCCCCAGTTTGATTGCTGGGCTCATCTGACTCCATCGGGATTGCCTCGAACTCTCTCTCTCTCCCTCTGTTTTTTTTTCAAAGTTCTCACATGCAGAGGCAACATCACCTATTTATGAAGTGTATGTACGGGGGTCGAAGGCATGGGCGCACGGTTAGAGTTGTTCGCTGATCCCATTGCCTACTTAACTTCTGGAGACATGAAGAGGGGAAAGTTGCGACCACAAAGCAGACTCGACTCTTGTCATTCGGAAGGGCGTGGAACGAATACCCAATGCCCGACCTACTTGATGCAGGTTTTCTAGGGTTTTCCCTGCATCTCTTTAGGTGAAACACCGGGTAGGATTCTTAAATTATAGCTCGGGGGTCCTATTCAACTACTAGGCTTCTTTGCTCTACCCTCCACATCGCGCCTTTTGAATCCCTTTCCTATGCTATTAAAGGGGAGTTGCGTATTTCAGGATCATTCTGATGTAGCCTCATATAGTTACTAAAGATTTACAAGTTATTTCGGACTAAACAGTCCAAATAGAGGGATCAACTATCTTATTCTTATAAATGAAATTAATTGTTTGTGTAAAAAGAGCTCAAATTTCGTGCGTTTATGTTTTTGTGTGCATGTATGTTACGCATACAAATCTAAACGCATGGAGCAATTCCAAACAAATTTAGTACACGTTCTTTGCAACTCGAAGAGCAGCACCGTCGGAGTAAGACACGGTAACCACCCCTAGAGCGGAAGTGGAAATTTTTTAATTTAAAAAAAGGCCGATAAATCCTTCAAATGAATACTTTTCGGGATTAATTACTTTTGCGGTGTTTACCTCGTCACTATTTGATCCGTTTAATGACATATAGAGCAGGATACACTATGCACTTAGGTAGCTTGCGTGCGGCGACGATGACACCGTTCGCGAGAAATAAAAAGGTTCATAAAATGACCGTTCTATTTGAGCGTTAATATCCCGGTCATCAACGGGTATCCAGCTAGTTGCCAATAACATCAGTTGGAAAGGTTAAAACAAACGGCGTTACTTTTGAACCTTCCATACAAAATCTCTAAAATGTGAACATGATGAATGAAGAATAACTGAACTAAGGCTTTCCCAGTGTACTTGATGCAGAAATAGTTCTCTTCAACTAGATGACGACGGAACACGTCATCGTCGCGTTTTAATTGCAGCTGTACCCGAGTGGAAACCCGAGAACTATTTCTGCATGAATGAAGAATTCGCTAAACAATTCTCGGTTTAAAAACAGAGTCAAAATTTATACTGAACTACACACTCACATGATTATCATAACTGTCGTCAGTTAAGTAAAGCGCGGGTTTTTCACCTATTTAGGAGGTATATGTACTTAGGTCGAAGACATTGCGCATATGGCAAGAGTTTCCGCTGATCAACTTCTTCCTAAAACTGGTAGACATGGAGATGGGAATGCTGCGACCCCACAGAAAACTCGTCTCCCGTCATTGGGAAGGATGTGAGAATAGTAACCAATGCCAGACCAACCTGACGATGGTTTTGTAGAGTTTTCCCTGCAACTATTTAGGTGAAACACCGGGTAGGATCCATTAAACCATAGCCCGGGGGTCCTAGTTAACCTTTGGCTACCTTGCTCTACCTTCCGCATCCCCCCTTTTCTATTACCTTTCTGTGCTATTAAAGGTAAGTTGCCTTTTTCTGGATCACCCTCATGTAGCCTGTTAACCCCCCTCCCCCCAAAAAAACGTGGAAACGATGACAATGGTAATAGCGGAAAAGTTATGTTTATAGACCTAGAATTATTTATTAAGTCGATTCTCTGAGAAACCCTGCGTTCATTAACCAACGTAGAAGTTTATTTCATACCTCGCTCATTAAATATATTACAATAAAGAACACAATTGTATTTTGAATGTCGTGTATATGGCTTAAGGTAACTACCGTATAATAAATATTCATTAATGTGGATTTTCTGACAATGAACATTAATTTTTAACTTTCATAATATAACATAACTTAAATTAAGGTTGCTTCTGAAACCTCCCTCTGTGTACTCATTACCACCCTAAACTTCTATATTATTTATGACTCTGTATGCTGGTGAGAAAAGACTATTAAAAGCGGGGGTTCATGTGCGCGGAAAAAAATGGCAGTAAATGTATAACATTGTGTTTACAGTTTAGTGGAATACAACAGGGAATGCAACATAAATGTAACTTCCGGCCTGCATTTTGTGAAGAATTTAAGACCAATTATAAATATATATCCAAAGGAAAACTAAAAAAAATAAGTTAGTAATGCATATAAAATTATGAACAAGATGTTTGAAAATTCTTTGCCAAACTCATAGATACGGTGGGTAGAAAACAAATATAATTTGTTATATAGCCATGTGCCAGAAACTATTTGAAAGTACTTGGTATGCAATAGTTTATTGCGTGTAAATGGTAAATGCTTTTCTATTGTTCTAATCAATGTTATATTATATTTTATTACCAAAATGAGGCCCAAAGAAAGAAGTAAGACTCGAAGATCGTGCAAACAAATGTACAGAATTATCTCTTGGTTTTTTTATCAATTTTATTTTCACTCGCATAGACCAGAAGGTATTTAGGGGATATACTGTTTCGAAACATGAATAACAGAAAAATTAATGACCATTTAGTGGTTTGTTCATCAAATGAACATTACAGTGTCTTTCTTGTACGTTGTTGAAATGGTTATTTTTCTGACATCTTCTTGAACCTGCATCACATAATGGTGAGGGTGGGATGGTCACATATAAGATGTGGATATGTTTTATCTTTGTATGTTCCGTTCTAATCTTATGACGATTATCTGATCTCTTCTGTTCAATTTGTTGTTGGTTTTTAATGAGTAAAAGTCATTCATATCTTTATGCTTCCAGTTCTTTCAGCTTATATTCCACTTTTCCTGAATATCCTTACTTACTTAGGCCATAACTCATTACACGCATAGCTGCTACTAGGAACCGTATATTTTATTCGGTTATTTGTGAAAGATATATTCTCTGAGGCTCGGTTTGAAAATTATTACACTGTAACGTTTATCAAAGCAATTTTATTTTATTTTCAATCACACCCAATAAAGTCCTGTAGACTTAGCACTCCCATAATATAAGGATCCGAAACATGATGATTTAACAAAATATATTTCTCCTGGTTCCCACATCAAATCTATCACTTTGGGTACTGAATTCTTACACACCATCTACATTTATAATTACTAATACGAGAAAACCTACGTTATTAAAAAGTATTTTGATTCTTATATTTTACATTTCGTATTGAAAACAAATTAATTGTTACATTTTATATTCTCTAGGAAAAAATAATTAATTCAGGAAAAAGGGTACCATGAACAGAAAAAAGTTGTATAAACAAAATTCAGTTACATGAGGCTTAAAAAATTTCTAATTTCCCACTACGGCTTATGAATATAGAAGGAAGATTAATACTAAATGTAAGTTAAGAAACATGTATATATGATGAATGAGATTTTGTAATGTGACACTTTTTTAGTTATTTTTTACGTCCCATTAACTATTAACGCCATTAGGGACTTCCATACAATCACCTAGCACTCAGAGACATTTAAGAAGAGTAGCTAATAAACTATAGTTGTAGTTACAAGAGAATAAGAATAATTTATATATTTACTAATATCTTGTAATGGGCCAGGAATGTCGATAGGAAATTAATGTATCTTTCCGAGTTGGCGAGTTTTTCCTCTCTGATCTGGTGAGCACCTGGGAGTGCATTATCCGACTCATGCAATATACTTTTTAGTGTAAATATGTCCCCACATCTAACTAAAAATAGATCGTGCTTCCCTCTTAAATAAGTAGGCATGTTGTTACCCGAACTGATTCTGGATAAGATGACCTGCTCTAGTTAGGCAAGCAGGGAAAATAATCTGTGGGTCACCACCATTACTTGGATATTCCGCACCAATCTGACAATGGAAGAAGAACCGGGAAGTAATATTGACTGAAACAGTAGAAATAGGTAAAGAATTACACGCAATTAATCAGAAGCCTATAAACACAGTTTTACCGTCCTTCGACTATTATAATATTTTGAATAACACTAAATAATTTTAATAAGGCAAAAGAGCTTCAATGAGGCATAGAAAAAGCATTAGAAATATTTTTCAATACAATTAAATGGAAATAACTGTTTTATTCGTCCGAGATTTTAATTCTGAAGTAAACATTTTAAGAGAATTCTGTTAAATACCCATACTTCAATATGTATAAATTATTATTATACGTAGAGTCTCTCTTATGGTCATAATTTCTTAAAGTTAAGTCAAGGGAAACGATTCTCACTGAAGACTAAATGATTGCCCACGGGAAGAAACACCCGGCTCTGAGATTTGTTAAAGGGATTGGTTAGAAGCAGATGGCGATTTCCGTTGATGGGAACGTTTGGGAAGAACTTGCTAAGTGGACCGAGTAGGGACAAGATTCCGCACTTTAAGAAACGCGCCTAGAGAACGCAGGCGCTCGTACACTGACAGATCAAACACTCCGCTGTCACTTAGGCGCTAGTCGTAACACTAAAACGCAAAATTCATTACCTACAACAAAAAACTAATATGGAACTATTTAAATGCCAAAAGAGTGATACATTGTGAGAAACACGATAAAAAATCATAATATTTAAAAAATATATTTATCTTAACAACAATGTTCAATTCATTCAGAATGCAAAGTGCTCTTAAAGAAAAGTTTTGTAATAGAGAATGGAGCAGTTAAATTAATTGCTCGGAAGAATTAAAACTCAAAGTTTTAATTTAATTGTTTTTACAGTCTACAAAAAAATACAATTTCACTCAGTTCTTATAACTTTTATTACAATTCTTTATCAGACGTCCCTTCTAAAACTCTCTTTTGTTCCAAATGCCACGAAACCTCATTTTATTGACGCAATTTTAATTATCATAATTATTTCATATTTTTTGGAATTAATTTACAAGGTTTCTTGGTACAATTTGTTAAAAAACTTAAACGTAAAAAACTTGAGTTATCGGTTTAAGTTTTAAAAATTTATTCATAAAATTTAATTACCCTTCCAACCTTTGTTTTAAATGAAAAAATTAAAATAATACTGCCCTATGTGCAGTCCTTAAATAACCAATTATTTAGGATACATTCACGTTTCATGCTTTAGAAAACAAGCTGGTCTCGTCTGTATTAATATTAGTCATACTGATTCGTTATAAAACCTATTTGGATGAAACTATATAACAGCGTACCGACGCATAATATTATATTTAGCAGCCCAAACTTAGTTTTCTGCCATTAATTGGCAACAAATAACAATACGGTCAATAATTCATCATATAATTTTCTTTTTGTTGTTGTGGTAATCAATCTTTAGATTGGTCAGATGCAACCCTTCATGCTAACCTATCTTGCGCAAGACTTTTCATTTCCACAAAGTGCCACATCCCACAACCTTCATAATCTGCTTACCGCATTCCATCCTTTGGCTCCCTCTTCTATTGTTAAACCACAGACTTCCCTCTAATGCTTATTTTACAAGACTCTCATGTCTCAAAACGTGGTCTATTAATCTATCCCTTCTCTTGGTCATAGTCTTTCATATTGTTCGCTCTTCCCCTATTCCACTTAGAACTTCCTCGTTAATGATTCTATCCACTGATCTGATTTTCAGCATTATCCTATAGCACTACATTTCAAAGGCCACTATTCTTTTCCTTTCTGAAACTCCTATCGTCCACGTTTCACACACATGTAATGCCACGCTACATACGATCATTTTAAGCAACAATTTCTTAATATTCACACTTATATTACCAATAAGTAAATTCCTCTATTTCGCCGAAGCCTTTCTCAGCTGTGCTATCCTACTCTTTATGTCTGTAATACTTCTTTCAACCATACTTATTACGCTGCTTGATTAACAGAATTCCTTAACTTTCTTCAAAATGTCTTTCCCAATCTAACACTAGTTGTTATTCCACTTCTTCCCATACAACACTCCATCACCTTAGTTCTCTCTCTATTAATTCTCATGTTGTCCTCTTCCTCCAGGACCACGATCATGCCATTTGTCATGTTTTCAAAGTCTTTGTCTAACTCCCCTAATATTACAATATCGTCGGCAAAGTTGGGGCTTTTATTTCTTCTCCTTGCAGTATGATTGCTCTTCCATATTCCGTTTTTATTCTATGTATAGAATAAACAGCATTGGCGACAGACTGCATCCTTTGATTACTACTTTCTTGATTCCTGCTTTCTTTACATGATCTGCTGACTGCCTTTTGTACAGGTTATGTATAAGCCTTCTTTCTCGATATTTTATTCCTGTGCTCTTTATAAACCTTAATTGTGTGTTCCAGTTCACGTTAACAAACGCTTTTCTAAATCTACAAATGCCATGAATGTAGCCCGGCTTTTTCTTAGACTGTCTTCTAAAATTAGACGCAAATTCAATATTGTTCCTCTTTGTAACTGACAAACACATCAGCTTGGGCATTGGCAGCATGGAGTCAGAAATTGAGCCAGGAACCATAAAACCGAGACACTGCGACGCGGTTTCGGAATTTCCCAATCTTTGTGAGACTTTGACGACGTCGCGTTATGTATTTCCCCATTATCATAATATATGTTATTCGTGGATGTCCATCCCTGCCACCTTGGTGAAATAAACTAAAGAAGTGGGGAGGAAGTTCTATAAAGGTTGGCGGAGACTTTTGAAACGGATTGGTGGTGGAGATTTTACAGATTGTATATTGTTCGAGAGCGGTGAGAGGAAATCTGTTTCGCAGATTTTTGAAGGCGATTTTCTGAGATTGTTCGAGAGAAGTGAGACAGGAGAGTTGGCACATCTTTGGTGTGAAATTCCGCGTGGAGCTAGCCTACGCTAAACTTCTCACTCATGACTGTGGTTAGAATTGCGGCAAGGGGAGATTTTGAAATTTTTCTTGAAACGGGAAGAATAGGTGGTCGTGAAATTCTACCTGAAACGAGAAGAACAGGTGGTCGGCAGCTTTGATCTGGAGGGACGACGAATCAGGAAGAAGCTGAAACCTGCATTAAACCAACACGGTAATTACCCCCTGTGACTCTTTGCTAATTTTCTGTTTCTGCCATGGTCCGAGTAGATTTTTGTATTTAACGCTCTGCTCTATAAGAAGGCCCATAAATGCGACCCTGAGGTTAGAGTTAAAAGTATTAGTTTTTAGAATTTAATGTAAATCATTTTTGTAAATATATATGATTTTTTATTGACGAAAGAAGTGCCGGTATAAATATCTAAGCATTAAAAATGGCAATTCTTAATGTAAATATGTTTTTTTGTTAAAGTAAATTGTTTTATTGTTGTTATTACAAAATATTATCATTTATTTCATTATTAATTAATATCCCTCCAATCTTGTCCCTAAATTCTTCCTAAAACCAAACTGATCTTCTCCTAACTCGCATACTATTTGATGGTCCATCCTCCTATATACTATTTTCGTTAATATTTTGCACGCATGGGATACTAAACAAATTGTTCTGTGCTGTTCGCATCTATAAGCCCAAGTCTGCTTTGGTCTTCGTATTATTATGTTTTGACTAAATTTTGTGGTATTCCTCCTGTTTCGTAGATTCCGGAAACTATCCTCAACAGCCATGATATTGCTTATTCGCCCGGTGCTCTTATGCGCTTTACAATTGCTCAGGTCTGTCAGCGTCCTATCAAACTCCGGTCTTAAAATGTTGTCCCTTAACTCTTCATCATCCACCTCCTTTTTTTATTTTATTAGTGACTGATCTAGATTTCCACACTGATGCAGCTCTTGTAGATACTCCTCCCATCTTTCGACCTTTTCTTGTTTATCCAGAATTGACTTCCCATCCCCTCTCCTGATGTTATTGATAATATTTTTCGTCTCTCCGAATGTTTCTTTGTTTTTCTCTTTGGCTGTTTTACACTTCCTATCTATCTCATTCTTCAAGCGTCTGACTTTCCTTTACCATTTTTATCTCTCACTTTTAATATGTACGTCTTTCGTCAAACATTTTTATTATTTCTTGTGTTATCCATGCTTTCGTATTGGTCTGAGCTTTTCTTCCTATTTTTTTCGTCTGACAAATAGGTGAAACCGATGTGGGTAATTCTTATCAAGAGTAACCCTACAAAGTAGATACAACCTAAGAGTAAAAAACAAAAATTCTGAAAACTTGATACTAGTACAAGTTTTTGTCGTCATTCCTGGAAGAAGCGTACGCTACACAGAATGATTTCACTATATTCAGAAATTTCAACCGTCTTATTCATCCGCCCCGAAGATGAAACTCCAATCTTTAATAATCATTAATATTAGCTTAGATGTCAGGAAAAATTTAAAAACCAGGAACAGCTATCATAATTATTTTGAAAATTCTGTGTAATTTGTATTCATATTACAATTAATTGTGTAATTTATTAATAATCTAATCGGATGTAAGCTTGATATGTGTTCATTTATTTATTTCCTATTATTAAAAAAATAATAAGACCCTTTTGCATTTCTAAGAAGTTCTCCTATGATGTGTAATATCACAAACAATACAACTTTTATATTACATCAGTAATTTTATAATTAATTTTTTACTTGAAAAATAAGTGAAATTTAAATAAAATTTGTTACTCTCTGATTGATACGGGTAGTACGTTATTATCTTTGAGTTCTGACAACTATGGAATCGAGTAGTTCAAATAATCAACGCTACAAACCCACGCGGTCATAAAAATGTCTCATAAACGTTGAAAAATAATACGATTCAGTCATACTCATACATTTCAAAAGTCTCATTAGAAATCCGTTACACAAAACCTAATTAACGTGACCATAAATAAAATGAAATACTTTCACCTTCCAAACAGTCGCTCACGTGTATATTGTTATCTAAATGAATACAGGATATCAAAATTTTACCGTTAACCTTCAGAAGAGTTATATATTATTAGTGGAGTTTCTAATTATAATATATTATATTTAGCGACCAATGTACGTGTCAGTCAATGCTTTTACTATTACAAATAATCTATATGGAGACGATTGTGGAATAACTTTGTTACAAATGCTCATTTGTAAAATCTGTTAACGAATTTAATAAATTATTATTTATTGATGTGTTTTTTTAAATAATTGAGTCAAATTAAAACCCTAGGGGATCGAATGCGATAAATAGCAAAATTAAAAAATGGTTATAATTTATTGAAGAGTAATTCCCTAGATATTGTTAAAATTAGGATAACAAATAAATTCAACAAAGTTAATTAATAAACACTATTGTTTCTGAACTTGATATTCATTTGCGACATGGAAAATAGGGCAAATGCTCTGCAATTACAGTTCTGGATGTCACACAATAATTAATATAAAAATCTGCTTAACTAAGAATGAGCACTAACAGGTTACATGTGTCATATCAGAAAATAATTCTTGGAACATAAACATTTCTTCAAACTAGAAAAAATTATACCTAAGTCATTGATGTAAATTAAATGAACTTGCAAGAAAGTAAATTAGCTGTTTTGGTATATTATTTTTTAATTTTTTTTCTGTACATCACAAAATTAGATCTTAATTATTTTAGCTATCAGAAGATAGATATCGCTTAAATATGTAATGATAATATTGCATTATATTTCTTTAAACTACAGATCCACAGTCCATCGAGTTCACTTAAATTGGTTTTCGGTACTGTAATGATAATCGGGGGTTAATTATTTTAAATTATTTAACAAAACTATTTGTGCTTAAAATAATATAATATTAATTTTATCTGTATAAAAATTCATTTAGTGGACCCTGCGCACTATTAAAATTATACATATTAATTCAAGGGGAATATTGTTTTATTTTTAAAGGGTTTCTCAGGGTTAATTATTAATTAATTACGTCCAGCAGGGATTTCACGCTCGTGACGAATCTGGTTCATCTACTCAGAAATTCTGGAAGTTCTGTGTAGTAGTTTTACTTCTTCCACTCTCACACTTGTTGATTTGGCCTCTGTTGTCGGAAGACTCCGGAACTAATAGTGCCGGAGATTGAGGAAAACCCAGTATTACACCTTTTTTCCCTCCAACACATAGTTCAAGCAAGTCCCATGTTCTGGCCTTCCTTGCACGCTCTTCCTTATAACTCAAGAACAACACTGCTCACCTCCCTTTCAACTCACGATCAACACTGGCTTATTAATTGTTCATTTCTATCTTCTCTTCTACTTCCTCGGTTTCCTGTTCCCTTCCACTTCCGAGCAACACTTCTGCCTCTCTGCTTCCACACCCTTTCAACGTCTTGCTTCACTCTCATCCTCACCCTTTCAACGTCTTGTTCAACTCGATTTTCGTCTTCCCACCTCCCAGCTAAACTCTTATTTCCCCCTTCTCAAGGGAAAGCGCTACCTCTCAAGACATGTGTTTGCCAATTTTTATACAACTTCGTTTATTGCGGTAATTTTTTCTGGCGAAGATAATGGTATCCTTGGAAAATTTTAAAGGGTGAACGTTCCTTCAGCAGAAAAAGCCTAATCTTTTGAATCTGCAGACAGACACGTTTACAACCAGGCACCCTGGCGCCGGGAAATTCCAACCTCTTGCCTTACTATCTCCAAGTTAGAATATTCTCGTTGAGTTTCCGATCATTTAAAATCAAAACATGTCAATAAAATTAGGCAGGGATTCTACTACGCAACACCTGTTTTTAGAGAACTCGTCACGCTTTGATTTAAAAGGATTTGTATTTATAAATTTGCCTGCATTCCGCTCTCGCGATATTGTTACATTTGTTTAATATGCTTCAATTAAGCTTTACAAATATCCTTGCAGGATGAGCTGGCGAATTTGTAGACATATGAACAAATAAACCAGCAGTTTAACGGATTATTGAACAGTTGGGGATCGGTTCAGTTGGCAGGTTAATTAGTACAGGGGAAACTTCATTGTGTTTCTAATTATTCCCCGTTCGTTTCATGAGAATTATTGGAGTCAATATAACCGCGCCCTGCGAAGAACATTTCTTTCATATTGCACACCAATAATTAAAAACCTCCATACAAATAGTATAAGCCGCGTTTCGGTACAAAATTAATTAGTCGTGCGAATGAACTAAGTTTAATTAATTTCCTAATAGGCGTCCGATTAATGTCACTTCGAATGGTGTTAATAAACAATAGAACACTATATTGCCTTAAAATACGAACTCAACTCAACCTTCTTAAAAACAAGTACGTAATATGGTAATGATTGGTCACACAATAAAACAAACAAATATATTTACAGAATTATACACATACAAATCCAAAGTAAAACTTTATTATCGTTCTACATTAATCAAAATGAAAGTTATCGTATATAAAAAAATAGCGACAAATTTCTCCTGTTATAACTAATTATAATTATAATTCAAATACTGTTGAGAAGGTTTGAAAATTCAATTATACAATTATTCGGAATGACAGTTGAACAATAGTTGAAATTCTGGGGTAGGTCTTGTAATGAATAGAAGGCTGGGGCTACGCATAAGTTATTATAAAAAATATAATGAAAGGTTAATTACGATAACTCTAGAAACAAAACCGCAGCTGACGACAATTATTCAATTTTATATGCCCACAAGTGCCGCAGAGAAAGAAGAAATTGAGGAAATAATTGTGTCAAGGGAAACAAGAATTTTATAGTAATGGGTGACTGGAACGCTGTAATAGGACAGGGAAGAGAAAGTGTTGTAGTTGGGGACTAAGGACTTGGGGAAATTAATAAAAGGGGAGATAGACTAGTAGATTTTGCATTGAGCACAGAATAGTCGTGACGAATACCTGGTTTAGGAATAATGAAAGAATACTACACACATGGAAGAAGCCGGGGGACATGGGCAGGTTCCAATTACATTATGTGATGGTTAGATGGAGGCATATAAATCAGGTGCTAGACTGCAAGACGTACCCAGGAGCAGATATATACCCTCACAATAATCTGCTGGTAATGAAATTACGGCTGAAAATGAAGAAACTCAAGAAACGAATTAAATCAGCAAGATGAGAATTAGAAAAACTGAAACAACAGGAGGTGCTTCAGAGTTTCAAAGGAGATATCAAGAGTAGATTAATAGAGAAAGGAGAAAGAAACGAAATTATATTAAATAACTCCACGTTAATATAAAATAACAATTATTGTAATTACTACACTACAAGATCAGAACTGACAATTCAGGAATTCAACATATAAAATTGCCTAAGCTAGGGATCCTGCCTTAGTGTCATACTCTTCCTAATAGCGACAAATGATGTTGGCCATCTGAACAATCTGCAGATCGATACTCACATCTACGCTGATGATATTTTTCTTATGACGAGAGGATCTTTACCAGAGAAGCAATGCAGGGCAGGGAGTCAAGTTGGGTGGATAACACGGGTAACACTTTCAACCCAGCAAAGGTCAAATCCATATAAAAAGCGATAAAGAGACCTTTAAAGAAATACGACATGAAAATATAATTCGTGAATAGTATAAAGATTATGAAAATATTGTGAGACTACAGACTTACCTACAAACCTACAAACCAAACCAAAAGAAAGGCTAGCGATCCTCAAGCTTTTGGCAGCAAAAAACTTTCGGAGCAGAAAGAACAGTATTAAGCGCTGAATAGAAGACTTTCATCAAAGCGAAGATTGATTATGGCGCTCACCTATATTGCAGAGCTAGGAAAGGAATGCTAAAAACCTAAAATCGTCCAGAATCAGGTTACGAGATTAATAAATGGTTGCTTGCGAACTACACCAATCCCTTAACTAACAATTGATGCGCAGATTCCCCCTCTAGCGCGCAGAAGAAAAGTAAACATCATTAGTCACGCGTTTCGAGCCAGGGAGGGGACGAATCTTGTTACCAGAGATCTAACTATCTGTCCGCGCTTTATGCCTAAAGGGGTCCCTACACGATCAATTAAGACTGTGAGCCTGATCGATGTATCAGAGTGACAGTCCAGGGGTGAATCAGGTAGCAACAACCTACACGGTCAACCAGACTGACAGTCTTCTGGTGCCTGCCGTAAACCAACGGGAGCAGTTGTTCATTTATAAGATAATGAATCGTTAAAACTCGCGAGAAGTATTAGAAGTATTTATTTGCTGTGTAAATTTCAGCGACAAATTCATACTTCATAACAAGCGGGGATTCAAGATATTTCTCGAAATGGTTGAAGTGTATCTGTGTAAATAAAGGTTAGTAGATTAAAATAATGGGTCCATATTGGTGTAATATGATTCTGCATTTATTTGGAAAGATCCATTGATGGGAAGAAACTTAATTAGTGTAATAAACAGGTTGATAGATGTTCTAAATTTTTACTTCGCCTATCGTATGTCTTAGTTACTCCCAGCGAAATACTTATTTTTAAGGAGGCAATTATTAACATTTATAACCAGTATTATAACTATTCAATATGAAAAAGCTCCTACTACATAAAATTACTGCCACTAATAAAAAATTATTAAACACTTTTTCAAAACTACTCTGGCCATGAGAATTTTCTCGTTTTATTGTAACTGACATTCTTTTTGTCTAGCGGATATTATTGTACCCCTTATCCTACATTCTATTAAACTCCAAGCACTGCAGCAATAGTCTAGGCGTGGTTATTGGCGCTTTGACATCAAAATATCTAGATATCGGTGATTCACGGGTTGATTTAATCATTCACACTCGATAATACTGGCAGTTTCTGCTGACCGTCAGATTGGCCGTGTACTCAGAGACCTGACTCCACACAACACTAAAGAACGTGTTAGTGAAAGAACAAATTCGGTTTCCGAAGATTGACTTTAACACCGAATCTTGTATACCACCATGGAAATACAAGTTACTCCCAATTTATCTAAGTCATCCCAAAAGAAGGTTCATGGAATGAGACAATAGATAAGCTCCTACAGAATTACAATCACCCCAGCGGTATCTACACAGAGTTTAGATACCAGCTCATAGAAACATTTTGGGTCATGCCAGAGCGGATCACCTGGCTAGGGTGCACATCAATCTCTCGCATAACCCAGCTTGTACCAGTTGGGACTGAAAGAACGGTTTCGTGAGGAATATAGAGGAAAGGTGGGCTAGAGTGAAACATTCGGATAAATGCTGCGAAATCCTCAGACGTGTCAGCAATAGCAAGGACATGGTCTACCCTAAAGGGATATTCAGAAGACAGCAAGTGTTAGTCGCCACAATTAGGACTTTGCATGCCAGTTTAACACATCCGCTATCAGAAGAGCACTATATATAGATATATTAGCCTGAAGCAGCGTTGGGTTCGATATTAATCTCACATACAATTTACTAATCACATTCATCACAACCTAATTACGCACTTAATTAAAATGTAAGTTTAAAATCCACTAAATTTTAGTCTACCGTACTATAAAGCGCTTAAAATACTGTTAGTACCATTATAGACAAACATATTCCACGTACCTTTAGAGTGACACAAAAAATTCTTGAAATGGAGTCAGAAATAATCAAAGTACCCTAATAAAGTAAAACAAAACCCAGCCACCCTAAGATTGTCAATAATACTACTGTTTCGTTAAGGTAGACGACATTACTTCTTGTTCTCTAATAGAGTCAAAAATCCTCCTGGCAAAAACGTCAAAAACACTCGCCGGTACACTAACAGAAGGACCAAATTTCTCAATCATAGAAAATAGGCCTAAGCTAGTAAGAGGCTGGAGTACGACATTATTTGCATGTTGGATATCACAATCTCAGCGATTTGCGATAACTCAATAGTAGACACTAATCTTGGTTGATTTCGTAATCTCGGTTATTGTGTGTTATTGACTTTCACCACTTTCTACCACCCTTCCCCCTCCCACACTCTGGACCTGAAGTACGACTCAAGTCGCATGATGAATATCACAATTAAAATCAGCGATTACTATAACCCGGAATAAACACCAATAACTTTTGTTTTCACGTTACTTTTATAAATCGTCCTTCCTCTCCCATCCATGAGGGACTTCCCGTCATAGTTCGGAAAGGGTTTTAAATATACACAATCAATATTGGGAGAAACATTATTACTATCACTTACCTCAAGACTAATTAACGCAAATATCGCCTTTTTAAAGTTTCCACATACGCTTCTATGAATGATAGTCGTTTCTTACTATTAAGTGGTTCTTTTAGGATCTAAAAGAATATGAGCAAATAATTTAGTCAAAATTGCTTGACGCGTTTTATATTGTACCCAAAATATTGTTTCACCTGGTTGCACCCTTCTCCCCCAACTAGGAAGTAAAATACAACTTAAACGGTTTTTTGTTTGTAAGAATTAAATTCAGTGAATTTTAAATCACTAATTTCGTCTCCACGTGTGTACAGAATTTGGTTGAAATTATTCCGTGTGATTAAAGCACAATTATGGGCGTTTGAAGTACGGTTAACGGGTGGATAATAGAATTTCTCAGCTCATTATATAAAATTACAAGCTGTTTTCTTAATAGCATATGAAGGGAATTGAAAAGGTTGTATGTGGAAGATATAGAAAGGTAGCAAAGGGTTGACTAGGGTCCTTGGGCGAAAGTTTTATTGACCCTACCCGATGTTTCACCTAAAAGAGATGCAGGGAAAACCCTAGAAAACCTGCATGTGGTAGGTCGGGGTCTTGGGTTCTATTCTCACATCCTTCCGAATGACGGGAGATGATTCGCTGGGAGGTCTCTGCATTCCCTTCCCCGTGTCTTCACTAATTTTAGGAGGCAGTTGGAGGACTGATCCAATGGGAACATAGGACAACTTTTACCGTATAACAAAGGTCTTTGACCCCAGTATATAGGTCTTCTAAAATATATAAGTGAGAACTATGATAATTACCATAGACAGTATGAGGCATCTTCAAAAGTTAGCTCTGAAATAAATTTTGGGAGAAATACCTGCGAGATAAAACTTCTACAGGCACCTACCAGCTGGGTGGTGGTGTATTTATTTATATCAGCTTGATACTGTATTGACATGGAGAGGGTCTCAATATGGACCTCGCTACCATTAATTTCATCACAATCTGTGAGATGACATATTACCAAAATCGAGTCACACATACGTTTACTGGTAAACTATATTAAGCACGGTAACACAGTCTAATAAACCAGTTCGTTTAATTTAGTATTACGATAATAGAAGCTAAAATATTATTAGTATTTCGAGAGTCAAAAATACTCTCTGTACAACAACAGAATTAAAAATATTACCGGTACTCTGATTAAGTAAAATATGCTCCCAACAATTTATAAGAGCACAAATATACTCCCAGAACATTAAATAAATAAAAATTATCTCTAGTCCTTCAGTTTGTCAAAAAAAAATTCGGTAACAACACAGTAAGAAACACTCACGGTTCCTGAAGTAAGACAAAATTATATCATTTATTTTAAGAAGGTAAGAACTGGCTCTGGTTCCCTAAGACAGTAAAAGATGATTCCGAATTACACCCCTCTAGTTGCTAAGGATTGTTTTACACGTACATTACTTAAACTGGGTCATGATTTACGTACTAAGTTCAACAAAAATTGCTCCAATTGTAATGATAACTTGTATCACCCTTTACTAATAGCTGAAATTCAGCTTGACCTGCATTTGGAATGCCAGAATGAATTACCCCGCGAAACACAACTCTTAGGTTGGTTCCGGTATATTGAATTTCACCCGCATCCATCCTACAGCACCCACAGGGGTGTACAATTTAAGTTTTATGTTCATTCTCAGAAGCGAATTCAACGACTTGCATACACCGAAATACTTAGGAATTTAGTTTGACATCGACCACCCACTACGCGGCAGAAGTACGATTTAAGTTGCATGCTGAATGCCAGACTTAAACTCAATGACTTTCATAACCCTTTCTTCGACAGTTGTCATTTTAATATTATGTCCCGTCACCCCTAACCCTTTTAATACTCCCCTCTCATTCTGAGAGGCGTTTATATTATACGCAAATAGTGTCAAGGAAAGCACAATCAAAGTAAATAATATGTATTGATATTGTACAAAAAATTAATAAACATTATTTTAAATAAAAATTTCTTCAGTGCTTATATTGAACTGATCTGTATTAAATTTGATTATTAAATATTATTCTTGTAATTCTAATGACATCATTTCACCAAACGATATCTAATACCAACATGTTCTAAAAATTAGTAAATGCAGAATTTTCGGGTGTCAACCCAGCTATATCTTTTTGAGGACAAAAATTCGGTCTTAATTTTAGACTCTACGGTTTAAATAAATATCCCTACACATCATACTTGGAATACAGATAATATTAGTAAAGTGCAGTGTTATATTATGGTGCATTATATTTTATAATTATTTAATTTGTAGAAAGACATAGGCCAGCACAAAGCCAAGAGTTGGAACTTTTCAGACAAAGGACGACGCTGGAAAATACCGAAAGGGTACAAATAGATCTATTTTTGGCTCCTCCTCAGAACAAGCTAAGGAGGGGGTGATGGGTTTAGCCATAGGCTGACCAATAAGAGCATTGAAAAAGTAGAGAGGAAGGAAGGAAAGTTTACCGTGGTCTCAGAGATTTTTCTGGGACAGAGACTTCTGGTAAAGACGGCGAGAGATATGGTCCTGTTAGCGCCACAGAACAAGCAACGTCCAATAGTTCCTGGATGTTCCAGCTTTTGGTAAGTGTTGGCCATGCATCACGTGACCACGTGTTTGTAACTAAACACCACAACGCTTATCCTTGGGAAAAAGTGTCTAATTTGTTAGCCCTTCGGAATTAATCAGATTAATAAAATGTTCAAGTGTTATTTATTTTTCGCTTTGTTTATAATAAACTCATTTTACTTTACATGATTTGTTTTATTTTATTTATTCCTGCGTAAAGAACGAACGCTCGTGGCGCCCAATTCCTAACCACATGGAATATCCAGAAGCATACCACAATATAACAAAATAATGATTTATTATTATCAACAGCGATGAAATTTATTATTAAACAGTATATGAAACGTTTTTAGATCTAGCGCTGACTCTAGCCATCAAGCTTCTAGTCGTTTACGAGTATTCCGGTGACTGCAGTAAGATGCCATTTTAAAGTAAAATCATTTAATTCGAGAAGCGCTCATAAAGATCTTGAAAATTTTCAGCATTAATTTAAGAGCGGAATCCGATTGTCTTCCATTGGAAACAAATATTCAGTTCATTCTTTACATTACTGATGAATCGCGTTGGCGCTCTGCTTGAAAATTATGGATTTTATTATAATAATTTAGCATATATTTGAATTGTAATATTATTTCTGAATTAAAATAAATTTACCAGCAATTTTAGTTTACGTTTAATACTAAATACAATTTACAAATAGATCAGAATTATGATAAACTTGGAATTTAAACGCCGAATGACATTTTTCCATAAATTTATTCCATGGTTCCGCTTAACAGAAGTCGCGGTTTATGCATTATGCATGATGGCACGTTGCAGAGAAGAGTGGTTTTAGAAGGGATTGCCTGCCGTCACTGCTGTGGTAGAGTCTTCTTCACTCTTACAAAGTAATTACCTTCACCATACTAACAATGAATTTAGACTAACTAAGGCATAATCTGTGTAACAAACTTTACAACTTCGTGATGATACCTTCACTGATAACACATTCCCGTGCATTACAACTTCTAAATTAACAAATTAGATTTCACGCATAGGATGATTTGGTACAAGAATATTCGCATAAATTTGCCCATTTATTTTCATTAGCAGTAGAAATAAAATTTGCATCTATTGGTTTGTTTATGACGTTTTCTGATATCTTTTCTTTCCCATATTCCCTAAATCTATTACTCAACGTCAGATTCCTCGTCGTGCAGACCAAGAAGTGACATTTCCATTGTTTATGCGACGTTTGTGCTTGAGTGTGAACTTGTGCTTTTTGTGTGCGTGTCGTATTATCAGATATTTTATTCCGTATCCTGTTTACGCTAGTTACGTATTTAAAAATTGAGTGAGTTAACTATACCTAATTTTATTTTGGTCTCTTAATTTATTTTAGTTGATGTAATGTACTACGTAGCCTATTTTTTCATCCGAGGACTAGTGGAAAGATAAATAAATCCTTTGATTCCATCTCTGATTTAATTAATGCGCAAACTCTATCTTCCTTATCATTGCCAAACGATTCCCATCCTAATTTCTCCACCTTAGAACTTCCCTGACATCGTTCCCCGTATTACGAATTTTACCGATCCGCTCTGACTTTTCCTGGATTTTATATGCGTTGATTTATATAAATACCCCCAACAACCTGCATCATCGTCGACTGTGGGACAAACCACAGTTTAAAAGTTACTTTTTTTTTGGATTTGACGCACTACTTTCGTAAAATTCTCATTAAGAAATAAAAGGAATTTCACGCTTTTCTTTCCGCAGAATTTACCTATTTTCATATTTGAGCTCAAAATGATCCCCAGGTATTAGGAGCTGTTTTCTTGAGATTATTTGTCCTCCTCTATGATATACCCCACGTTATTTATTAATTGTTATTAACTTCCGTTTCTCCTTACTTATCCTTATGTTACTTGTTTCAGACAGATTATTTAGTTAATTTCTAAGTTGTTAAGTAATTTCTATTCATCTGAAACCTTTCTAATTTTTATATAGAATGTACAATCGTCAGAAAAAGTCTAATTTTATATTTTATTTTAAATATAAGGTCATTAATATGTTCCGGAGGAATAATAAAGGCCGCATTACTGACTCTTGTGTTACTCCCGATACTACATTTTGTACTACTGTTAGTTGGCTACCAATTTTCTTCCTATGACTTTGCGCGTTAACAAATACCTTGATCCAAAGCACAACCCACCAGTCAGTACCTGTCTTGTCTATTTTTATATTTTTATTTTTGTATATAGTCTTACCCACTGCTACGGTCATTAGACTTTAGACCATTACGGGACTTATATCTATGTTAGGACACCACAGTAAGGCTATTAAAACACAAGAAGTCGATGCTAGAATTTAAACACGAGACTTCTGTGGTTGCGAGGCAGCGACGCTAGCCACTACATCACAGGAGGTAAGCTGTCAAGACTACTTTCCCCATCAACATGTGATTTGGAACGACGTCAAATGCTAAAGCGAAATTAATGATGACAACTTCTATTTTGTCACCATTGTCTATTTCGTCGATTAGTACCTGTAATAAAATGACCACATGTCTCTCACTCGAGAAACCTTGCGTAAAACCGTGTTGCCCTGAGAACAATTATTCCTTCAACAATTATCGTCCTCTGAGGATACTGATCGATATAATTATTTCATAACATTACTAATCTACCCATTAAGCGCCAGTGATACGTTTTATTTAGGTTTTTATACTGAAACTGATTAATTTTCCCCAACACCAGTTTCATACTACAGAATTCAATGCCTATCTCCATGAGTACAATTAATAAAATATTGCTCCTCTGCCTTCCAACGCTTAAAAATTATCACACTGTCCCCGAGAGCTCTCAGCCTTGCTATGTAATATTCACAATAAAATTGCTTTTCCACTTAAGGAACTGCTTCATAATACTAGTGGAGACTCGTAGAACGGACTCCACAGCAAATCCGTCTCCCATCATTCGGAAGGGCGTGAGAATAGCACCCAATAGCCCGACGTACCTGATGCAGGTTTTCTAGGGCTATCCCTGCATCTCTTTAGGTAAAACACCTTGTAGGAACCTTCCACTATAGCCCGGGGGCCCTAATCAAGTCTTGGTTATCTTCCTCTACCTTCCACGTTCTCCTCTTCACAGTTCCCTTCCTATGCTGTTAAAGGGGAGTTGCCTATTTCAGGATCGCACTCATTGAATCTGTTACCAAAAAAATAAAGTGAATATGAGATGTTAGTGGGAGTTTCTGTCGCAGGCATTTCTCGTCAGGTTGATAGCGGGGATCACTTGACTACGGTGGGAATACTTCGTAGTTTCTCTGGTATTTTCAAACTTCTCACATGCCGAGACACTTTCATCTATTTCAGAATGTGTATGTACTAGGGTACTTGGGCTAAGCCTATTGGATCAGTGGACCAGCTGCCTCTTAAAACTGACAGAGATACGGAAAATGGAATTCTGCGACCCTACATCAAACTCCTCTCCCGTCATTCGTAAGGACGTGAGAATAGAACACAAATACCCGTCCTACCATATGCTGGTTTTATAGGATTTTACCTGCATTTCAGGTGAATCACCGAGTATTATCATTAAGCTGTGACTCACGGGCCACTTTCCGCATCCGCCCTTTTCAATTCCCTTCCTATGCTATTAAAGGGGAGTTGCCTGTTTCAGGATCACCCTCATGTAGTCTGTTAACCCCACAAAAGAACCTAGTCAAACCTTTCAACTATGTAGGTGTTTCCCCCAGAGTGATAATGGGCCTTTCTTTATGAAATGTTTCATTCTCTCTCTACTTTATAAGGTTCTCACATGCCTTGCCACCTCAAGTTCATTTAGGGGAATGTGTATTTGGGGTATGCAGACATTAGGCATGCCATAAGAGTTGTCCGCTGATTCTATTGGACTAGTCGCCTATCTGAAACTGGTCGAGTTACGGATAGGAGAATTATGTGACCCCATAGCAAACTCCTCTTCCGTCATTCGGAATAGCGTGAGACACGTAACCAAAAGCCAATAGGTTTTCTAGGATTTTCCTTGCATCTCTTAAACTATAACACGGGGGCCCTAGTCAACTCTTGGCAGTCATCATGTAGCTTCCGTAACCCCCTTTTTCAATTCCCTTCCAATGCTAGTTTCTAGATCACACTTATGCAGCCTCTTACCCAAGCAAGTTTATATTCTTGATTGAAAGTTATTAATGCATATTAAAAGAATAATAGTACATTAAAAATGAAATATAATTCAAGAATATGAAGGTAGAAAAGAGTAATTTTAAAATGAAATAAATTAAAGACCAGATATGAAAAAGTTATTATTTAGGGAATCGACGTTTTATCACTATATTTGTGACTTCCTCGTGTTACGTTTATTTTAAAAAATTGATGACAAAGATATCAAATGTATAAAAATCCAAACTTGACTGCCTACAAGGACCGCTACATCCAAAATTTTGGCATCTTCCTTCAACCTAAATTTCATTACTTAATATTATCTGAGAAAATCTTAAGTATGGTGATGAAACGTCGATTCAACGAGATTAAAACTTTTTCTGTATTTGGTAATTATTTTATTGCAATTTATTATTAGAAAGTAATTATTAAAGTTATTTGAGAGAGTAATATAATTTTAAAAAAAGGAATCTCTTCTACGGCATCAACTACAACGAAAATTCCAAATTTGAAATTTAATATGATATGTTTACACATTGGTATCCTACTTGACCTTTTTAAATGTGTGTAATCATTGTGTATTATAATGGAATAATACCTAACGCGCTTAGTTGAGAATCGTTTTGGCTTTTCATTCATTCATTTCTTTATATGAATATTTCCCTTTGTATAATGAATTATTCTTTTCTATCAGTAAAAGATAAACTTTTACACAATTATAACATTAAGAATATCTGAGAAACGGATACGTTGTACAGTATATGAAAATTAAATTTCGTATCAAAGTGATTGTCAATTAAATTCATTTCTAAATACATTATATATATATATGTATATATATATATATATATATTGTAACATGAAAAGTTACACTTAACAATGCAGGCAAGCTTGCGAGTTGCAATTGTTGAGGAACTGTCGCAACTCGGGCCAACAATGTAGTCTGGCGAGAGTTTGGGGAATCGTCATGGAGTAGTGGAAGGAGCAGGTTGTGTCGGCGGGACAACGAGAGAATGACCACGCCCTGCCGATATACTTATTTTTCATGCTCCGATAGGAATTAAAACTATTAAAATCATCTTTTGCTATTTTTTGTGAAAAATACCTGGCGCCCAAAAGGAATTGAAAAATCCTCGAATACGGAGGAACGCGGGATCCGCTACATTTGACGCCGCAACGTTGGGGCTCAGAACATCGAACTTTTTTGAGGATACGACGACTGAAAGGTGGAGGACGAGAATTATTCGAGAGAAGTGGAGGCGCTGCAGAAGGAACGCTGTGGGAAGAGAGCTGATCTACGCATAGCTGAGGGGTCAAGTGTTCCAGTGACCGCTGCGTGGATATCTTCGAGAGGTGTGTGTGTCCGTGTAAAAAAGCAGAGCACGGTGTCTGGTGAGAAGTGATGTACGAGTAAGAAGACAGGTTCCACAAGTTGGTAGCAAATAAATGAATTTTGCGTAATATTTTGGTTGCGGTTTCTGTGTTTTGTGGTGTTTTAAAAATTGAAGAAGTGCAGGAGAGTATTGAGAAGGCAGAGGTCTCTATGCTCAGGAAATTGTCTCTGGTACTTAATAAGATATTTGATGAGCGGATGGAAGATTTCAACAATAGTTTTAAGAAAATGCATGTAGAGTTGAGGGCTGATTTAGACGGAATGGCTCAGTTTCAAGGTCGGAAGTGTGAGGAATTGGAGAGTAGGTTAAGTGGAGAATGTAATGAGAGGTATGTGCAACAAGAAGAAAGATTAGAGGAAAATCTGCAACAAGTTACAAATATAATATTTGATGAGTTAAAATCTTCTGAAAGGTGTGTACAGGAAAATGTGGAGGAGAAGGTGGTAAATAAGAGAGTTTAGAAGGTAGAAGAGAAGGCAGAAAATTTATCTGACAGGATATGTAAATTAGAAATAGATAGGGTAGAAGTAGAGCGGTGTGTAGATATGAATTGTGATATCATAGAAAGGAATAGGATAGTAATTTTAGAAAAATCGTTAGAAAACTTACATAACCAGTGGAAGGCAATTTCAGTAAATAATATGAATGTGACCCCAAAGGGAGGAAATTTAAAGCGAAAAAATGGCGAATTGTCAAACGCGGGTGTAAAGTTAAGAAAGTTGAAGTGGAGGTTATCATAATGTTGAGAGGGACATAAGATTGTTAAAATTAATTGATGAATTTGCAAATAAGTGTAAGAAAAAATTTAAATGTGTAGAGCATCAGATGTAAGCTGATAAGTGTGAAGGTAATGCGAACGCATTGAACAAGCAGGTTAAAGGACAGCTGATCATGTTTGTAAACAAAGACGAGTATGATAAAAACAGAGTAGGAAGAAATTTGTATGTATTAAATAGTTGTGATGATTGTGGATTTCCTTGGAACCCAGGTGGAAAAACCCAATGTGGTATTTTGGTAAATGCAAAAAAAAGTGTTACATTAAATGCAAAAAATAGCTGTTCTGCCAGATGTCAAATGACTTTGTAGTAGATGTAAGAAACAGCTGATGGCAGATAAAAAAATTATGTAGCTGTAAAAACCATGTGGTCAGTTGACTGTTTTCGACGTACATCAAAGAGCTGAATGTCAAACTAATAAATGTCATATGATACATTAAAAACATCTGAGAATGAGTAAAATGTTATGTAAACAAATTGTAAAGAAACAGATGTTCTGTCAAAAACAGCTGACGGACAGAAATCTGCTGTTATTCCCAAAGATTCAGCCAACTGTCAATAGATGTAAATGTCAAGTGTTTAAATTGATTTACATTTACTTTAAGAAAGTCTCCCAAACAACACATCAGAGAAAATGTGTGGGAAGAAAATAAATGTCAATGGAAAAATTGTTTGGAAAAATAAAATGTGTAATTAGAATTAAAGTTGGTTAATTGAGTGATTTGTAAATTTATTCAATGTTTGCTCTTATGAAAGAATATGTCAAAGAAAATTGTAATTAGTTCTAAGTGAATTTTTGTAAATATTTTGTAATTTTGATTAAGGGCGTTGGTCATTCAGATTGTTTACGACTGTGGTTCAGTGAGTGTCATAGTAACAAATTGTACAATTTTTTAAATTCATTGGGGGCGGGGAAAATGTAACATGAAAAGTTACACTTAACAATGCAGGCCAGCTTGCGAGTTGCAATTGTTGAAGAACTGTCGCAACTCGGGCCAACAATGTAGTCTGGCGAGAGTTTGGGGAGTGGAAGGAGCAGGTTGTGTCGGCGGGACGACGAGAGAATGACCACGCCCTGCAGATATAATTATTTTTCATGCTCTGATAGGAATTAAAACTATTAAAATCATCTTTTGCTATTTTTTGTGAAAAATACCTTGCGCCCAAAAGGAATTGAAAAATCCTCGAATACGGAGGAACGCGGGATACGCTACTATATATATATAGGACTGCGTATTAATCGTATTTTATATTGCGACCATCATTCTATGAGAGTATTAAAAGAGGATAATATCATGCTAAGAAATCGTGTATTTAAAAATGAAATATGATAAATTTGTCTACAGTAATGGAAATATTAATTAATTAATGTGCGCCTGTTCCAGACTTGTTTTCTACCCAGCCTTCTAAGGCTTAATATTATCATTAAATAAGATAAGGAAGACAACACAGTCTTGTGTGATACTTTAGATTTAATTGTCGTGTCTCCATCGAGAAACTTCTCAGTTTAACGAAGTCACACCGTAAATCACGTTACTGGAATCATGTTACAGCTACAACTGAGAAACAACTTAAACAGGCTATGCTTTGCGTAAGATCCAGCAGAAAGTGTCACATAAAAGACGTTATAGATATTCGAAATCTAAAATCTAGTAATTTATATTATAAAACATTGTATTTGTAACAGTTGATTGTCTGGCTGTTAAACTTTGGTACAGGCTACCGTCAGTGAATGTAATTCAAAAAACTTTCTCTGTCATGAGTAAATTTAAAGGCTTTCCGAATACTAATTAAATTCTGGAGAAATATTATATTCACTTTAAGTCGATTCGGCCCAAGAATCATGATAGATTAAGAATAAATATCTGATTAATTCATCTATATATAAATAAGAATTTCTTATCAAATTTTGTCTAGTAGAAACAATCTAGAGTTATCTTTGTGGTGACACGTGTGTTACATGAGGAAATCCCAATTATTCCAGTAGCTTAAAATTAATATCTTCTGTCAGCAGACTCTCTATTCCACAAGAATCAATATTACCCTGTTGGGAGTAATTCTATGCTTATTCCTAGTAAAGCCACTCAGTTATCTAGAGTTCACACATGAGCAGTGAGTGCCAATTCTCTGCCAATTACCGAATCAATTCTCGTGTTCATGAAATCCCGTTCATGAGGGTAGAAACTCACATGATTGACAGGTAAATTCATAAGTTGCTCTTTCGACAACATGAAATGTGTGGGATATAGGAAAGGCGTACAGAAAAAAATTCTGTGTAATTCACAAACAATTTATTATGGAACAGAAATAAGTCACTGTTCATCATATAAATTGAAAATACTTATTATGTAAAAGCCTATCATGTTACGAATAATATTTCATAACCGTAAAGAATGTTTATATGTTTCTTTAATGTAATCTATTTAAGTGATAAACAACTGATTAAACAGAATATATAATTAATCTTTGAACCTTTAAGGAAAAATATAAATAAAAATACAGAAAGAAATGCAAGTTATAAAGTCGTATATATTATTTAATTCATCGTCACTTTTCTTAACGTGTATCAATTTACTGATAGTTATACAGAAAAGATATATAAAAGCACAAAAGTTCTGTAAATAAAATATAATGTATGATGGTAACTGTTTTATATTTGTAACAGTAAGCGGTGCTTGTATTTTTCTGACTAATAAAGAAATCATTTAAAATAACAGAAAAATAATGTAACTAGTAGAAATTCATTTCTTTTCTGTTATAGTGTTGTGTACGGATATTGTGGAATATAAGCTATGTTAAGGCATTTTTTCAATTTTTCTATCGGAAGACATTCATTTCATTCAACGATAATTCTCATCAACTTATTTTCTACGTCCATTAGGGCTGCGAATTAGAGTTGAGGCGCTGCGAGAGTCATAACATGTTTTTATCTAGAATCTGTCTTAAAATGTACATTTCCAAGTCCTAAGCTAAAAGGAACGTATTTTTTCTTCAACGACGTAAATAAGAATTTTACGTAGCCCCTTATTTTTTTAGTAGCCTCAACTTAACCGGCCCCAGACTTTCCGGATTCTCCGTCAAATTACGACTTCCGTAATTATCTCTTAAACCTCTACATTTTCACTACTCCTCCTCCCCTTGAAGACTTAGTTACATTTTGTCTGTTTCTCTCCAATGTAGTGCGAGTCCTTTGTAAAATTTCATTTTCTCCCCATCGAGCATATTCTAAAATTACATCGATTGTGAAAAGACCACTAGACATTCAAATATTAGCGGCACACTAAACATCTACAGTCGTAAATAGGTTTAATTCTGAGCATCCTTGTTTCAAAATACTTAGCGCTGTGTACAGGTAAAACACAACTAAATATGGAATTGGGCGGTACAAAGTCAAAGGCAGGTGGCATGAGAGAAGCTGAAGAAGGTTACAAACTTGGCAATAAAACCTAGACAATTCGGCTCCGACTTGGGTTTTCTGAACTCAGTGAGATTCTGGGAACCTGGAATCTGGAGAGACATGGTGTTTCCCCCAAAATATCGATGTATATATGGAAGATATACTTCTTATTGAAGAAGTTCGGATCCCCGCACCGAAGGAAATGAAATAACTAGGTGTTAAATATTACTGAATTATTGATTTTCGGGATTAAACAATGAACATTAAAGATGATGGATGAAGGAGTAAACATAACACAAACGATTAACAGAGAGCATGAAGGAGTCGACATTAAAAAATAATAAAAAAGTTAGAAATTAAGAGATTGGAGTAAACATTTAGATAATGGGGTGAATACTTGCTCCTTTCCATGGTGGCAAAGAAGAAAACTAAATGAGTGAGGTACTCATTGTTAAACAAGAACGTTAAATGATTTGGTTGGGACCGGCATAACATCTGTAGATTCCGAGTAGGGTTGTGGATGTATTTTTGTCATTATGAAAAGGCCCGTAAAGACGTCCCCAGTGTAGATCTCATGTTTCTAGTTTATAAGATATTTCATTTTGGTAAATAATATATTAAAAATTTAGTATTAATTATAAAAAATAGCCGACTTTGTAAATTAAAATGTATTCAATTATAATTGTATTTAAATTAATGAATGTTAAGTAAATGTATTTTTCATTTATATAATTATTTATTTTAAATTGTAAATACTCCTTATACACATTTCAAATGATTTCAGACGTATTTCACAATTCTAATAACTATTTACTCAATTCTCTAGTGTATAAAAAATACACTTAGATTTTGCAATCTCAATCTAGAGCAAATGAAGAAAGATAGCTGTAAGAAATTAAATATTATTAAAATTTTTACCTCAACCAGTACAACGCGTGTTCACATAGCACCGAATGCCAGTGGCTTTAGCCGTATGGTAATCGTTTTCCGCTTCTCTCCCTTGAAGTGGCTGTCAGAAAGAGTCTAATCCGTTTGGAATCCAATAACGCTGTGAAGGATCACAGCTGTGGTAATTGGACAGCGCATTGTACGGGATATAGGTAGATAGGGAGACAGGTATCCACTGCCAAAAAGTCATTTCCGCTCTTTGGTCCGCTTCAAACAGCACCATTATCCATGCCTTTGAGGCATTCGGCTATTGTACCTAATTAGAGGAACGGCTGTTAACGCGAGTGACTGATGAATATCCGGAACGCGCCGTTAATACGTTTATCCAGAGCTTTACGCTACAATATCCGAGCTGTAACGAGGGTCAAACACTAACAAGTAAGGGTATTTAATAAAATTCTGTTTTGCAGATGTGACTTATCTGCTACTAACAGTGAAATTACATAATTGGTACTTTGTTCTATCGAAATTGTTGAACTCTCACGTTATGCTATTATCATAACCATTGCTTTAATCAAAACTACAAAGACTAGTTACAATAAATTCATAACCATAAATATCCGAAATATGGTTAGATTTATAAAGTTAATTATGTTGCTTTTTATGCCTTATTAATAGGCCTGTAATAAATTACCTGTCATTACTCGGATGGCTATACTTTGAAAGAAAATTGACATGTCCAAAAAGATTTTATTCGGCCTAGTATCACGAACTATTTGAGCCCCTCGTTGCTTCAACCGGTATTAAATTTTAGAGTCTTAAACAAAAAAAGAAGGTTTAATCTGTTCCGCTATCAAACATTGACTGTGCAATGATTTTAGAAGACCGGATAGGAAATCGCAGGCCTACGTTCATGACATTGTAGATTTAGAAAAAAACCTTTTATAATGTGAATTGGAACACACTATTCAGGAATTTAAAGACACACGAATAAAATATCTAGAAAGAAGGCTTATAAATAACGACTACATAAGGCAGTCAGCAGTAATTAGAATTGAAGATCAAGTAAACACAGCAGAAATCAAGAAAGGAGTAAGACAAGGATGCATTTTAACTTGCTATTTAACTTATACGCAAAAAAAAGCGATGAAGAAAGTTAAAACGGATATGGAAAAGGAATCATACTGCAAGGGAAATAAATAACAGCCTTGTGCTTTTCCGATAATATTATAGTAGTAGGGCAGTCAGAAGAAGCCCATAATTAACGACATGAACGTGATCCTGGAGAAACAGTTCAATATGAGGATTAATAAAGGGAAAACCTCGGTAATGGAGTGTAGTATGGAAAAACAGTGGAATAACAAAGGGCGTTAGGTTGGGAAGGGATTTTTTTTAAATAAATTGAGGAATTCTGTTCCTTGGGCAGCATTATAACTAGGAATGGTAGAAGTATAGTAGACATAAAGAGTAGAATAGCACACGGAAGTCTTTCGCAATAAAGAGGAATTTATTTACGGGTAGTGTAAGTGTGAATATTGGGAAATCGTTGCTAAAATGTTCGTATGGAGTGTGGCGTTATATCGGCGTGAAACGTGGACGGTAGGAGTTGCAGAAAGGAAAAGAATAGAAGCATTTGGAATGTGGATGCGTTAGGAGAATTCTGAAAATCAGATGGGCGGATAGAATAATTATCGAGAAAATTCTAAAGAAAATAGGGGAAGAGTGAACGTGGAGGACGTTGACTAAGACATAAGGGTCTTGTAAAATTAGCACTAGAGGGAAGTGTGTGTGGTAAGAACAGAAGAGGGAGGCCAAGGATGGAACAAACTAAGCAGATCAGGAATGATGTGGGATGTGGTAATTATGTCAAAAGTAAAGGCTTGCGCAAGATATGTTGCATCAGGACTGAATACCAAAACAACAACCAAAAATTCAAATGGTTCAGGACGGCTACAGTGTTTTTGGTTCACACTGCCAATTACGCTTAAGGAAAATTTGAAACGCGTTACCGTAATTTGTAAACTATGTGGAATTTGTACGAATTTAGTTACATTCCTATCGGAATTTTGATCGAAACGCAGGTTTGAAGAAAAATGTTAGGCATGGTATTTTCAGATTTCTAATATAAGAAGATTTTTTATCTTCTGGACGACGTTATCATATTTTCACCGACTATTCAAAATTATCTGAATCATCTTCACGAATGTTGTTGGCGTTTGTCTTAATGGGACCTTACTTGGCCAATTTGACGGTCAGTATTAGCAGAAACTGCCAGTATTATTGAGTTTTAATGGTGGACTGACACAGACATCTATACATTTTGATTTCGTAGCGTCAATCTTGGGGTATTTAGCCCCACCCAAACCCCGCCTCCAAAGTAGTGGGGCCAGGACAAAGAATTCTACCTGCTCCCAAGGGTTTGCCGTTGCTCAGGGGTTAATGACCACATAGCGGCCCAGAAGAAGAGGCTTTCTCAATAGATGCAAAATTTTATACAATTCCTTTTCAGTCTTCTCGCAAAGCAGATCCCACAAATAAAGAGATTCGGACAAATTGTTCAGAAAGGGAAGAATATCCAACACAAACTACGTCACGTGCTACACATTCATAGTCAATTTATTCTGCATTCACGGAAAAAACAGGTGTGGTTGAGCCGTAATATTGTTCCAGTGCTTCGAGTTTAAAAGAAATGTACAATAAGCGGTACAATAATATCCGATAGGCAAAACGAATGTCAGTTACAATAAAGCGAGAAAATTCTCATGACCAGAGTATTTTTGAAAAGGCGTTTCGTTATAATTATTAGCGGCAGTAATTTTATGTAGTAGGAACTTATTTATATTTCATATTTAAGAGTTAAAATACTTGTAAATTGCCTGCTTATTTTCTTTTCTTGCCCTAATATTAAGTATTTCGCTGGGACTAACTAAAACATACAATAGACGATATAACATCTATCATCCAATTTATTACACTAATCAACTTTCACCCCATTAACAAATCTCTCCAAATAAATGCAGAATCATATTATACCAATTTGGCATAATGCATTTGTCGCTGAAATTTACACAGTAAATAAATAGGTATACTTTTCTCTAGTTTTAACGATTCTTTCGCGCAACGTAAACGATCCGCTGATCTTTTAGTGACAATTGTCATTATTATAATAATAGATACAATATTATAGGCATTATATCTTTTATTCCCGATTGTTTCAAATTTTGACAGTTTACTTTCTAAGAGTTATTTATAATAAGATACAAAGTCAACTTCGAAACGTCGGAATAGTTAAATTTGTTAATTGTTTCTGTTTATTTTATAAGGCTTGCCTATTAATATAAGGTCGTATCTTTTTATATTGGCATAAAAGTCGTTAATTTTTACATTATTGCCATTATTATAGCCAAAGCGCTTGATCTCTTTCAAATGCACAACTGCTCCCTCTGGCTTACGGCAGGCAACTGAAGACTGTCAGTCTGCTTCACCGTGTAGGGTGCTACCTGATTCACCCCTGAACTGTCGTCACTCTGATTCATCGTTTTCACTCACAGTCTTGATTGGCCTTGTAAGGACCACTTAATGCAGTATTGGCCGTGATTCTCGATAAGATTAAGTTGGCTTGTTCCTGGATCATATTATGGGTTCGATTTCTGTATGTATAAATCCTTCTAGGACGGTCGCTATTACTAATTCTGCGATATCAGACATCTTTTTAATGTTAAGAAGATCTATACAAACACATTTCATGGGCATATGATTGTATACGTCTCCTGACATTTTAACCAGTCACTTTTATGCTATTTAATGAAAGTAATGCCTTTAAAAAAGAAACATTAATTTATCTCCGTACTTTTAAAACATATATGGTACTAAATAATTTACGACTGATAATGGGGTACACCAGTTTACTTTAGCCACGGAAAAGGAACTTTATTTTATCAAGAGACCTTCGAACGTTTAATGAGTTTTTTATTGATTAAAAATACGAAACGTGTCCTTATTCCTTTATGACTCTTGTAATCTAGCTACTTGAATTATATCAGTCAGGAGCCTTTATTAACTGGAAAAAAACATACAATTACATATCACAACGATATAAATTCAGTTGTTTTAAAACTATGTAATCAATTCCAGATAGTCTCGTTTTACTTAATTTTCCATTTTTGTGCCGCCTGTTGAAACACGAATTGAGCATTATTTTTGTTATTATCCATCAAACATTTTATGCTTATTTTAAATATTCTTAAGTCAACTTTGTTTGAATTCGCATAGTGTTTAGTAAAGAAATGTTACTCACTACTACAGTACTCAATTCTTTACTGTTTACATTCATAAACTTAGGTTTTTAAATAAAATATTCATCACACGGGTTCCTATCATACTTATAAGCTAAATAATTATTAAAATATGACATTAACAATTTACTGATACATATATAAAAATATCATAGTATGAAACTTTAAAAAATCACTGAAACAGCCATTTTATTTCTCTTAATGACTTTAAATATTTTATTCTGATTTACCATAATTCTTAATGCTTAGCTTTACAACTTGTTAAGCCTGTCAACAAACTTATTAGATGTCCCTTACAACATAAAACAACAATAATTTAAAATCAGAAGTAAATAATGTGGTCAAACTGTGAGGAGTTAACTATTAAAGTCTGCGACGCATTTTTGTGTGTGTCCGTGGCAGCACTTACGCCCTCTCGGACAACGGAAATGAACCTTTCTTTATATTAATGGAAGGCTGCTTTTACGGAAAATGATGTTAGCCGTACCTAATTCGGAAATGATTTTGCCTTCGTCAAGTCGAAAGTTTGCGAGAAAAATTATGAATGGCTTTTTGGTACGGAACTAATAGTAAACATCTGCGATGGCACACTTCTTCGTCCTGAAACTAAATTTTTATTATTTCCTGCAATTTTTAAAATGCAAGGCAATGCGTACTATGGGAAATTGCGGCCGATTTGTTGCTGGAATGAAGTAGGAGAATTTTGGAAACCTTCCGAGGTTACGAGGGAACAGATTTTGAGGCGGAGAGTCAGAAAATGGTGAGCCACCAAAGAGATGATTTAAAAGAGAATTTGCGAGTAGCTGGGAATGCATCATCAAATTGAGAGCCGCCCTGATACCTCAGAAGATTCATGACTTCTTAGTAGGAGTCTCAGTCTCTTGGCCCAAACTGTCCGCCACACAACGAAGTTCCCTTCATCCCAAATCATGCCAGAGCAAAACACCGCCATACAATGCAGCAGCAGCCTTCATCGGTATCGTTGATTTTATTTTTATAGTGATCACATTTACAGACCTATTTGACATAAATTACGTTGCTTCCTCTTGGTCCACCCCACAGGTGACCCTGGTTTCTAAGGAGTCTCATGTAAATTATAACTTTATCACTGAATTACCTTTTATGTAAATTCATTTTATTATCTTTCTTTTCTTCTGAATTTAATTTATTAAAATAAATGTCCACTTGCTTTAAATTCATTTTTCATTATTTCTATAATTACATTCTTATGTAAATTATAAGTTCCCAATGTTAAATAGTAGCTTAATTAGTTACTTAAATCATAGCTCAATAAACAAACCTCAATACCAACATTTTCTTTACTATTTTCTTCTACCAACATGGGGCATATTATATTAATTAATAAAATTAGCCTCCCTCTCATATATTTTTCTTTACAAATCTAATAGAGTTAAATATTATAGTTTGTCGTGCTCGAAATTCCATGTTTTGATTGCTTCCACACCTCAAAAATAAATTACTTCATTTCTTATTTATTATTCATTCTTGATTTTTTTATATTGACTATATATTTTTCCCTGCATATTTTCTTACTCTCGACCTACTTCTAATGACCTTCCTTTGAGTAGTTTCTGCGATTAATGTACGTACACCTTTTTCCTAGCCGGTAATGACAAAATTTCCTGACTGGTATAATTTATGTTTATTGTATGAGTTAAAGTAGGAAGAAGACAGGGTTGGTAATTTTAATTGATGAAATATAAGTTCTTTAATTACAGTTATTTTCTGTTAAAAGCGTTAAAATTGCATAAGAAAGCCTTAGGCACGCAGACTAATATCGAGCGTATAAAGAGAATTGTACCGAAGCAGTGAGGGAATACTTTGCAAACATAACTCAAATTTCACAAATGATACCGTAATAGCAGTAGAGCCTGACCACCGCAACTTCAAAAGTTTGGCGCCTGTAATTGATGTTGAGTGAAGCTTGAATAATTTATATTACTACTGGCTTCCTCAGAGAGCTGTAATCTGCCCTGCGAGCTTTCACTTTCGAAGAGTTCTGGCTGAGTTTCAACAGGTAATACCTAAACTGCAAGTTCAGTCGGTAGATAAATTTAGTTATCTCCTCCCCTGCTGTAATTTTGAACTTTGTGGACTAGAACAAAAACAAGGTAATGAATGTTAGTCAGCACTTCAGCTTTCATTACGCCGCATTACAGAACTTAAAGTAAACAATATAAATAGGAACATGGAAAAAATTAAATTAGTGGCATGCACACAAACTAGAAGAATTAAACGTGAAATTTATTCTCCCCTTAAACTTTTAACATATGGTAAATAGATAAGATACAGCTACGTCTTTTCCATATCACTCGTAAAAATCTCTGTAAAACACGCACAAATTGAACATACAGAAATTAAATGAGTGACACAAAAAATAAATCCATTATAAGTGATTTTATAATGACTTAAATAAAAATTAATATTTTAATTCTCCAATTGACTTAGAGTAAAATACAATGTTATACGACCCTGAAAAAATGTCACAAAGCCAAATAATTGAACGGCCATTTCGGCTGGAGATGGTCCACGACACCAAATTCTTCACATGTAAATTCAATAATCTTTTCGACTGAGGGAGTTAAGGAGAAATATGATGTACTGCTAAATTTTTAGCCTGATGAAGTCTCAAAAAATGGAGATGAAATGTCGCTTTTGTTAATAAATAATTATAATTTTAATGTCTACTGCTTTGGCCATTTTTTATTTATTGTAAATATTTAAGTCAGAAAACTATGATTTATTTTTAAATACGTCACAACACATTTTAGAAGGAATAAAACATAGAATTACCCGGATTATAATGTATATTATGTTATATTTTACTTTTATGTGTATATATGTATATATCGTATTAATCTGAAGTAGTGGGCTAGGTTACTTACCGAGCCAACCTCAGAGCAATAATGAACGCGATTGGTTAATTTCAACATCCAATTAAGATAAAACATGTAGCCAGACAAGAAACAAATCCTTTACCATTACTACCATTGGCTAAAATAGTTTGAAGACAAAATTAACAGGCCTAAAAGTTGAGTTTGACATTTGTGAATTAGAGGTGTAAATCAAGAGCAACGGCACGTTTTACTCCAAAAACACCAAAAACGTTATCTTTTCGACAATAGATCCTGCTAGCCATCCTTTTCCCGTCCAGAGACTCCGGGACGCTTTTGTCTGAAAAGGCCACAACCTAGGCTGCTTACCTGCATCTCCGCGCAAGGACACACATTCAAACCCTACCAGAGAGACGAAGCTGGAGCGAAGTTTATAAAATAAGGAATTGCGGAGATGCAGAGCAATTTTTTCGCGACATTCATGGAGAGATACATTCATACTTTTCGGACATAAATTCATTCATACATTAATTTCGTTGTTATCATATCGAATTTGCAGCATTTCTAGTTTCCGTACAAGTGCTTCACGACTTTTATTCTTTAAAATGGAGTCATCCTTGCTGATGATTCCGCAATTGGAGGATTTTCTTCATCTAAAGGTGGCCAATTGTGGACGTTGGAGACCGATGATCGCAGCTGACCGACGATCCATGAGCTGCACAAATATCCAGAGCCAACTGATTTCCTCAGAAGTTCAAAAATATTAAAAAATATATGTTGCTCTCAAACTAGTTTTCTTAGTTTGGGATTGACCCCATTGTTATAATAATGGTAGCTGTACTATCAAAGTCAAATATGTTTGTGTTGTTTTTACAGATATTTATAAGGGGTAAATATAATTAGTTTTCTAAAAATAATTCGTTTTATTATGTAATACAGAAAAAGAACGATACAATCGCATTCCAAGAGACAAGATAAGAATTGAAATATTTGTGTTATGAAAGAAATGAGAGATTCGCGTCCGGAAATTATTTATATCGGAATGTCGCAGTTTTCGGAGGAAAGGCTTGTGCTAGCATCCAGGATGACGTCAAACACAAAGGAGACGTGGCATATTCCTGCGCTGTTCCATACCTTGATACGTATACCATGATTTTATGTATATTCATGAAGGAACGTAAGACACAGTAACATACACACCTAGAGGTTATGGACGTTTATTTAACACGAAGTGCTGTACAGAGGCTCGTACTGCAAAAGACTGCCACCACTTCGAGATCCAGTGCAATTTATACATTCGTGGAATATTCCACAACAGACCATTCTCGAAACAGAAAATAATAGAAACTAAATTATGGCGAAGTTAATAAAGTAAACAAAAAATGATTCGTTGAGTGGGTCTTGAACCCGACTTTTCTTCAATGCATTTCTCAACCACTGTGCTATGGCTGCGAGTTCTGATCATGTTTTTTTGGCAATTTTAGCTGTCCTTTCTTGACCCAAGAATAGAATTTCTTCATTAACAATCTAATTCAATCTCTAATTTTCTGAAATTACTCTCTGTTTTCAATATTTCTTTCTCAAACTCTTTTCTAAACAGATACAAAAATTATCCTAATTTTTCCCAATTTTTTGTTTGTCGTATTTTTAATTAGATTACATTTAGATTTATTGTTGTTTCCATTAGTTCTCGATTGAGGATATAGGATACGTCATACATTACAAATGAACTAAATACTGAACATAATTAAAAACAAATAATCTTACAAATAAATTAATAAAAGAAAATGTATATAGACAAAAGTCAATATAAACACAACACGGACACACGGTGTCACACACACACATACACACTGGGAAACACAAACACGCACACACTGAGAAACACGCAAAGGAGTTATGAACTACTTGCGACCAGGAAGCTGTCCTTCCGTCGTGGCTCCAGGTAATACATGAAACAAACAAACAAAATAGCAGAAAAAACTGAATAGAAATTTTAAAGAAAGATATGTGATGTGTTATTTTACAAGGCAGCTCATTCAACACTTTTACAGTAACCTTGATTTTAAATACTAGAAGGACGGTTAAGAAAATCCCGAATCGAGTAAAACGCGCCATTTAAAATAGTTTTACTCTGCTTCACGAAGCTTTTGTAGGTACTGCTTTTAACCTCTGGAGGAAGGCTGTTGTATAAAACTATCCCGGTATTGTGAATACTTTTCTGGTGTAGAGCAAGGCGATGCTTGTCCGACCTCAGAGCTGAACGATTTCTGGTCGCGTATTCATGAAACTCGCCATTTGTTTGAAACAAATTAGTATTCCGCTTTACGAACTTTAATTTTTCATAAATATGGTAAAGTAAGTATTTTCAAACGTTTGAAGAAAGGTTTGCAACTCGATCTAGAATTCGTACTAGAAAATATTCTAATGGCACGCTTTTGCAACTTAAATATTTAATTACTCCTGGGAGCATGCCATAGCTCATAATTGAATGAAAATACGCGAAGTAAACCATTTTGTCGTACTTTTTGTCAACGTGTTGCATTAGTGTTCTCAGAGAATAACAAGCTGCACTTAGTTTTCCGGCAAGCAGATCTATATTCAAACACTTCTCTTACTTTTCATTTCGGTATAATCCAATTGTCAGGATAAAAAGATGGCCAGACTTATAAATAACAACATGGCATCTTTATATTTTTCACATTGTCGATTTCTCTATCTCAAGAATAATTATGATTTGTTTTCTATGCAGTTGATATGTAATTATTAATATCTTTTCAGAATTTACCAAGATAGGCTCCACCAAATATCGATTGCAGCGCCCTAAATTTATATTTTCTTAACGTTATTTTAATTATTCAACCATATTTTATACCGATCGACGTCGAAAACTATTTCATAATTTACTATTTCTTTGAATTCGTGCTATTTTCTTGTAATTTTCATTTTTAGACGTTTAATCATCCCCGCTACTCCCTCAATTTTTTCATCCGAGGAGCTCACTTCTCTCACGAGAAGTAACACCAAGTCTCGAAGCACCGGAGAGGAGAGATGTTGATCATTACGCTCCAAGAATTTGAGTTGAGTAGTCTGAATTGGACTTTGAAAAATTTCACGTACTCTGCATTTAGTCCGAGGGCGGTCCACAAGTCGGTTTTCGTTACCTAAGTTAGCACTAAGCATCCGACACCTCAGCCCGCGCCAGAACCGTCTGCGATAGCGCCATATCAGAACCACAGTCAACATGCGTAAATCTACGCCTTGCTCGCACCGAGACTTTCGAAGCTCAGCTACCTTTGCTAAACCGGCCCGGAATCCAACCGTTTACTCTAGGAACCTGACCTCAACCCCGCCCACGCTTATGTCGACTCTTGGGACCATTGCTAATCCGGTGAACTTGTTCCTGAATATTTTATGAAATTGAAATTTGCAGACCATTTATAAAGTCAGCCGTGGGCAACTCCTATACCGAGCCCTAAGCCGGGTACGAGTATTGGCAGCGATCTTGAAGTGTGTGAATAGTAACACCATTTTAATTATTGGTTTTCTCATAGATGATCTAGAATATTATTGTAACTGAAGTCGCACTTCACGATTTATTATTTCACGTGCGAGAGAACAGTGCATTTATATATAACCTTACATTACGATAAATTCTCTCTCGCTGAAGATTCTCACTGTATTAATTGAGTTCAAGTTGTTTGTGCCACGATAGTTTCTGATCATTGTATATAAAGTGTTTTTCTTGAGTAATTTTGTATTGTGTAAAAATTACAGAAGGGCAAGTTTCCATACTTTCATGTTGTATAATTTTTACGTATTCAATTAAGTGTTAATAAATTTGTTACTTTTGTTGTTGAATTCCACTATTTCCTTGCAGCCAATCTGTGACCTGTGCACCTTTAAGTGTTTCCTGACCAATTGCTTGAAACCTGTATAACAAAAAAATTTGCTTGTAACCTGTGGTTAGTTTTTAAGATTTGTGATTGGCGTGTACTACCGATTGACCCAGAGTTAAAGGTCACTCTGTCCTGTCAAAGAGGACGAAAAACTATTTTTACATATTTTTTCGTAAACAACTTTTTCATATTATTTTTATCAATGAAATCCTTCATCCCCTTTTAGATATGTAACATTTCTTTAAGATACAAGATAAGATATAAAATAGTAAAAAATCAGGTTTTGCATGTGACACAAATGAATTCATGATATAAATGATAGTAAACATATGTGACACGTACGATGAATTATATTATGAATATAACAGATGAGGGAAGAAAATGAATTAACAGTGACATGGATGTATCTTTTTTGGCTAGTGAAAATTATATAGACTGTAAGATTCAAAATAAGGTCTTTGTATATAAGTTTATATATTTTTTGTGTTCAATAGATGATTATGGCATAAAAAACCGAAAGCTTCTTAAATTTTTATGAATAAAGACCGTGAAATATATAAAAAATGGATTCCTTCTTTAGAACTTGATTTTATTAAGAGGTTTTGTAATTAATTTAATTTCATCAAAGCCATTAAATTTGTCATTAGTTCTTTTAACGTAGCTCAAAACTAAATACAAAACCTTCTTACTTTTTATATTACTCACTTCACAAAAAACATATCATCATTACTTTAACCACCCTCAGAATGATTATCTTTTACTTTAAAATATTTATACAAGCACACCTTTTCTTTTACATCTACATTTACAACTTTAGAAAGTTCGGTTGCATTATTATCACTTTTAATCGTACTCATCAAGTTTTATTCCTAATTTGAAACTTTCATTCCATCGTATTTTGTTATTTTTTTCTGTTGAACCAACATATTTCTTCCTTTAGATGGTTTTCAGAAACCCACATTTGACGACTTCGTTTCAAATATTTACAGATCGTCAGGGTTTATAGGCTGCCCATTAAATTTTAATAAAGTTTAAGACCACAGAAATAAATCATAGTTCACAATTACATGTATTATGAATTATCTCTATAAAGCTATGTAAATGTTCTATCAGAATCTGTGTTATTTATTTTCAGTCGTTCTACACTCAATAATTATAAAACAATTTCTTAATAAAAATAAATAAAATATAGTTCTGGAAACTTTTGTTCCTTTGGGGCCTTGGTATACATTTACAGTGTTCGTATCAGCAGAGATTCTGTGAAAAAACTTTTCCCCCTCTTCTGTAACAAATCAAAATGAAGTATTCACAGGCTGCATCGAAGCCTGATTGTAAAGTTTTCCACCGCCCTTCCCTCTAGTGTGTCGTATCGACGAACGGGAGTTTTTTGAAGATGTGCAGCCCACGGCGCTGAGTCGCAGAGTCGTTGCGATGAAATATTGCTCTTCCTCTTTTGGTCAAATAAATAACGCACGTTACGTGACCGCGCGCTCTCCTGGGAATGCCTAAGCCTGATTGTTCCTGAGCCGCGGACAGCTCAGCGGATGGAACATGCGACGTGTTTCAAATAACACTATTAATCTATTTCACACACAACAGAATGGCTTATGTCCTGTCACTCTACACAGAAAGAGTACTTTAATATTCTATAATACGAATCAGATTTGTGTTGTAAAAGTTTGAAAAATAAATGTCCCGCTCTCTACATTACTCAGTTTTAAAGTGAATAAAATTGTAAGAGATCAGGGTTTCTGACACACTTTTCAGTTAAATACTACACGCAAGTCATTATACTTAAAATCATGTTTTATAACCATCTAAAATTTTAAATAGCTAAGAATAATTGGAAAAATTATTATCATTATTTCATAATTTATGTGATAATTAACCAAGATAATGGAGTTTAGGATGGAAAAAACGAGAAATAACAAAGAGTGTTAGATTGGGAAGGGATATTACGACGGAAGATAAGGAATTCTGCTACTTGGGAAGCATAATAACTAGGAATGGTAGAAGTATAGTAGACATAAAGAGTAGGATAGCACAGGCAAGGAAGGCTTTCACAAAAATGAGGGATATACTTACGGGTAATATAAGTGTGAATATAAGGAAATCGTTGCTAAAAATGTTTTGTATGGAGCGTGGCATTATATGGTTGCGAAACGTGGACGATAGGAGCTCCGGAAAGGAAAAGAATAGAAGTCTTTTAAATGTGGTGTTACAGGAGAATGCTCAAAATCAGATGGGTGGATAGAATCACAATCGAGGAAGTTTTAAACAGAATAGGGGAAAAGCGAACAATATGGAGGATGTGGTGGGTCGATGTTTACAGCCTGTGTCGACTATGTTGTTTTGGTTGCATAAGTCTAACTTGTATTTTCTTATTCAGTCACTGATACCAAATCAAGTTTAACGATTGGCAACACGACCAAATGATAAAACTTTATGATCAAAGTGAGTGTTTGTTACTGCAGGCCGCTGAGGCCCTTCAAAGTCGAATCTCCAACGTTTGGTGGCCAAACTCGAGACGGCCAGTTCAGCCACCACCTATTCGTCAAAGGAACCCCAGATTGACCGAGAACATCGCTGTGGTCTGTGAAAGTGTGCAGTCAATTTCTCGACGTGCACAATAACTCGGTCTTTCGCAGACTCCAGCTCTGTGAATTTTGCGTTGGGAAATGGACGTAAGCCTGTACGAGATCTAACTGATCGAGAAACTCAAAGTTAATGACCATAGACGTTTGTTTGCTGACTGAGCTTCGGAGCATTTGGAAGAAGATCCCAATTTTGGCCAAAAAATCGTCTTTGCAACAAGGCGTATTTTTGGATGAAAGGTTAAGTTAACAAGCTCAATTACCGTATATGGGATGACGCCAGCCCATACGATGTTCACCAGGACGCAATATATGCACAAAGATTTACTTTCTGGTGCGGATTTTGGACCAGTGGCGTCATTGGTCCATACTTTCTTGAAAACGACGTTAGTGAGGCACTCACCGTCAACGGCGAGTGCTACAGAACGATGATGACAGATTTATTTTGCCCCAAATAGAACGATATGGACGTAGGCGACATGTGGTTCCAGCAAGACAACGTTGTGCCACACAGCCGACGCCACCGTGGACATTCTACATGAAAGATTGTATGCTTATCTCTCGCAAAAGTGACGTGAATTGGCCACCAAATTGACCCACCTAGAGTTTTTAGTTGTGGGGTACCGTTAAGTCGCAAGTCTATGCAAATGATCCACAATCGACCGACGCCCTTAAAATTAGCATAACACATGTCATAGCTCAATTTCAGCCGGTTCTACGTGGCTGAGTCATTGAAAATTGGACCACTTGAACCCGTGCCACCGTAAGACGCCGCGGCGACATATAACCTATGCTATGTCCCATACATGGGTCTTTCAAATCAACTTTTCAAAGCACCTCACCTAACTTTCTTAAATTTAGAACTTAAATAATTTTAATCTCTTACTTCACTCCCCTTTCTCGTTCCTTCGAACTCTACCCTGACTGAAATCCTATCCCAAAATTCTCAACAACTTCTCTCTCTGAATTACTATCCAAAACTTATCAATAACTTCTCACTCTGAAATTTTAATAATAATTTCAACAACTACATTGTCTGAATTCTGAATAACTCTTTCCAAACAATTGCTCTCTTTTATATCTTAACCATCACTTCTCAACAACTACTCTCTCTGTTCTTAACCATTACATCTCAACAACTTCTTTGATTAAAATCTTAGCTATAACTTCAACAGCTGATTTGCCTTAATCTTAATCACAACTCAACAACTGGTCTCTTTGAAATCCTAACAATCACTTCCGCAAATGGTTTGTCTGAACTCTTCGTCACAACTTAATTTTCTCATTTCTTTCCTATCTATAACGTAACCGCGGATCTCCCTTCCAGATCCAAATTTAGCCAATTACGAGCCAATTTCCCCCCACTGTTCCCAAATAGGGAGTTTTGCGCGTCTGTTTCCAAAACCGCGAAACCTCACATACTAGCTTATTCCCAATTTCCGGTATGAAAATTTAATGCTTTCCAAATATTTTAGTATCCCAGCTCATCCTCCGGACGTATTTATGGACTGACTGGATCAGCCGAGGCCTTCTTAATTACTCACAGGGGTCGCTTCGTTAAATATTGTTCTTCCAGGCCCCTGGTACTTCAAGTGCAATGACACCAGATTTCTTGACGTCAAAATTTTGTTTTAGTAAAACTATTTAATTTGATTTAAATAAAGTAACCCCTTAATAATTTATTAAACATGTGTACACTACAACCTATTGTTACAGCAGTTTTTATAGTCAATACACATGTATGAAAAAGTTAGTTATAACAAAATAATGAGTATGGCGCTGAAGCATACAACAAAAATCAAAAGAAGTTGTGGTTGTAATCAAATGCAGGCAACAAGTAACGAAATTACCAAATTTTGAAGATCCATTTATCCTGTGTCCGTTGGTGAATAACTGCACCGTATCTTGTATCTGGGTGGAGAGGGATAAATAAGCTCTTCTTGATATCCTGGTTGGTCTGCAGTCCTTCGACCCAGCACACTTCCAAGTAACGCTACACGCAGAACAATGAAATGCGTTAGAAAATTGAAAAACTTTGTGGTTGCGTGGATTCTTCGTCCTGAGAGGTCTGCTCGTTACGACAGGTAATGGCCGAATTTTAAAAACAATCAAAAACTCTCCTCACTTGTCTTCCACATTGTTGTTTTCAAATGAAGAAAAGTACAAAAGTACAGCCAACGAGTGATTACTTTACTCTTACGAGCAAGTTAAATAAAATAATTATAAAAATTCAAGTTATACAAGTAAATGAAGAAAAATTAGGAAAGTAATTAATTTACATTTGTACATCCTGAGTATAAGGTTAAATTTTGGCAAAATAAATACGCATTCTGAACGTCGTGCTCTGCATCAGAAGCAGAAACTACAAAAGGAAAAATGGAATAAACAAAAATTGAGAAAAATGATAACGAAAAAATTTAATAATAGGTTAAAATTTGTAACGTAACCAGACTGTCCGCCTTGTGGACATGTTCTAGATGTTTTTACTCAACTGCAGCTGGCTGTTTTGAAAGTTTCGGCCTCGTGCAAAATCAATGTCACCAAGCTTCGATGTTAAACAAGAAATGTTGCTGCCGCTTTGAAACTTTCAAGAACCATCGTTTACTAAGAGCCTTTGACATAAGAATTTTCAAACTAAATTCATTGTCACCGTAAATTGAACCCATGGAAGTTGTAAACAACTTAAGTTCTACTTGGACCCTTGTTTCGACCAGATGAGGAAGTTGAGTACTACTTGAAATTTACTCTAGTTATCTTGAAAATTATTACCGGTGATTCTCGGAAAAGGATTAGAGCAACGACGGTAAGTTCCTCACGATGGATATGACCTACAACTTCCAACATATTATTTTAGTGCATTAATTATTCAATAATAATTTTCATTTGTTTATAATTAATATTATTTCATTTCTTAGTAAAAATAAAAATCTATAAAAGCAGTGTAGATAAAGTACCTGTTTCAGTTTTAAATTTCAGATCTGTATTTTATTCTAGAATTGAAAACCTTGTAGCATTAATTACGAGTATCAATTCCACGTCAATTAAATTTATTTATGTAAATATTTAAAATATTACAGAAAATTTATAAAATAATTTGTGTCAAATATATGTACATCAATGTTATGATACTGAGATAATACAAGCCATTATGGCGTTACGTGCTTAAAAATTTTCCTTAACATTTTATTTAGTATTCTGCTTGTTATTATTACCGCAGCTTACTGATAATTATAGTCACCTCTCGAGACTAAACCATTGGTTCTGGAATACTCGCCGCAGTAAATTAATGTTGTTGGCTTGTCGGCCTCCAGTCAACAGTTATTGGCGTTTTCCTTCATTCAGAGTTAAATTTTTCCAAAATGCATTTCAACTAGTGAAGGTAGCAGATGGATTGTTATTTTCCCCCGAAAGTCAAACAAGAAAATGTTAATATTTTAATTTAATGAATAAAGCATTATTAATTTAACATAAGATCAACATTTTTATTTTCAAATGAACAAACACGTAGATACATCTTTGAACAGAAGACTAGACAAAGCAAAAGAACACATACATTCATAGCGAGTGATGCAACCTGAGCAAAAAAAAACAGAACTAAACTTAATTCTCTACAATCCCCCCTTCGGAAGAATCATGAATTTTTGAATGATCATTCTGTACTTTTTATTGGATTCACAAGTTGGCGGCGATGAAATTCGTGCGTTTTCTGGCATAATGCCTTCATCAGAATATCTGCAATATTCTGTTCACTTCTGATATACTTTAGATCTACGATCCCGTTTGTAACCTTTTCTCTGACAAAATGATGCTTTATTGCAATATGCTTCGTCCTTGATTTATCGACATAAGTAATGCCATAGTTTTTAGTCTCCTTCAAGTATGGAAGAACCCTTTTTGCAGCCTTCCGGTGACTCTCGTTGTACTTGGAGCAAAATTGAGCCAACCGAAAAGGATATGTCCGGTCTTTTTTACACGATAGATAAAGAAGTCCACCAATGAGCTCTCGATAGGGAAGATTTTCAACTTTCGTCTCCTCTTCGTTTTCTGAAAAATTTGGCTTTGCTTCCATCGGGGTCTTCATTCCCTTCGCGTCATGCAATCCAAATCTCTTGAGCAGTTTCTCAATATATTACTCTTGTGATAATAAATAATATTCTGTTTCCGTGAATTATACTCCCAACATTTGCGAAATTTTTCCCAAATACTTTATGTCCAAGCTTTCTTCTAAAAGTGTCTTGACTTTATGTCTCATCTTCTCGTTTTCTGTAATTGCTACTATATCGTCAACATAGACAGCTAATACGGCTCTCCCTTCTTTTGTTTTCATTTCATAGACACATGGATCAATCAAGTTGTGAACAAAACCCATTTTCTCCAGTTTCATATTAAAATGGTCGTTCCAACATCTTCCACTTTGTTTCAATCCATATATGGACCTTTGTAGTTTGCACACCAGATGTTCTTCACCTTTACGCACAAAGCCTTCTGGTTGCTCCATATACAATATTTCCTCCAGGTCACTATGAAGATAAGCAGATCTGACATCAAATTGATCTACAAGCCATTTTTCTTCCACGGCAACAGCAATAAGTAACCTCAAAGTCTCGAAACTTGTTACCGGTGCGTAGATTTCGTCATAATCTATTCCCTTTGTCTGTGTAAACCCTTTAGCAACTAACCTTGCTTTGAAACGCTGTGTTTCACCTGCTGTTTTCCGTTTGAAAACCCATTTACATTTGATTATCGTGACGTCTGGCGGTGCTTCAACTAATGTCCAAGCTTTGTATCTCTCCAACGACTCGATCTCTTCATTCATGACTTCCATCCAGTTCGCAGCGTCAATGGATTCTAGTGCTCCAATGAATGAAGTAGGCTCCTCAACTTCAATAGCTCTTGTCATATTTATTTTTTGGGCGTTGTCAATTGGATTCGTGATATTCTTACTTCTTAGTGTCATGTTGTGTTTCTCTGGTTCTCTATTTACCACCTTTGTAGTACTTCCTTTCAACCTGCTTCTTTTCTTCGGTTGAGTCTCGTGTTGTTGTTAATTTTTCTCTAAATTATTCGAGTCAGAAAGACTTTCCTGTTTAAATGCTTTAAAATATTCTTCGCTCTCACTTTTCGATTGAAAGCTGTCTTCAGGATCATTTTATAATGTAGTCTCTTCTGCAACACTTTCTTTATCTTGGTAAACGTCGATGAAGTCTTTCTTCCTTGATTTCTCCGCAGAAATTCTCTGAGTTTTCATTTCTATTTGTTTCTCCTTGAAAACGCAGTCCCGGGATTCCACGATTTGACGAGTTCCTGGAATCCAAACTCTGTATCCACGACCGTAATGTGCGTATACCACCAGCAAGCCTCGATTTGCTCTAGGTGAGAGTTTTGACGATCGTTTTTCCTTTGGGATATGGGTAAAAGCTTCGCATCCGATAGCTCGGAGGTCTGACACTTGGGTTTCTATCTACCCACAACTCGTACGGTGTCTTGATGGTATTGTGACTATTGGTTACTCGATTCCTTATGTATGAAGCAGTACATATTAACTCACCCCACGTTGCCTTAGGTAACTGGCCGTTACTAATTTCACATCTCACGAGATCCATCACAGTCCTGTTGGACCTCTCTGCAACGCCATTTTGTTGTGGTGTGTATACCATAGTCGTTTCATGTACAATCCCGTTACTTTTGCAGAATATGTCCCAATTTTTCGAACAAAATTCCAGTCCATTATCCGTACGAATTCTTTTCAACTTCATATCAGTTTGCTTTTCCACTTGTATTTTCCATTCCTTGAGGGCTGATAAAACTTAATGTTTTGATTTGAGTAATTTGACAAAAACGTATCGACTAGCGTCATAAATAATGCCGAGAAGGTATTTGTTGCCACCAAAACTTTCGGCATCAATTGGTCCCATTAAGTCTGCGTGTACGAGATTTAAAATCTCGCCTTTATTTCTTGCATCGATAAGTGGATATGTCGGAAACGATTGTCTAGTAAGCTTTCCTGTAATGCAGATTTCACACGTCCTTGGGGCAGTCACCTCACAATTCAAACCAATCGTAGATTCTGTACTTACCATTTTCATTATTTGATGCTGCTTCACGTGCATGAATCTTCGATGCCACAGATTTAAGGATTCCAATTTCCCTTTTTCGGTCTTGATTGTATTAACTTCTGCATTTAATTCTGGCTGAGTATTCACCACATATAAACGTCCTTCGTTCTTCGCTTGAATAACCAGATTCCCATCACTATCAAAATACGACAACCACTTTTGTTAAAAATAACTTTCTTTTCATTTTCAACTAATTGACGAATCGATAGGATTCCGTGACATATGCTTGGTACCAGTAATACATTTTTGATCTTCAGTTTTTCAAATTCAGAACCACTTTCAACTAAGTTTGCTCTGACCACACATTTTCCAGCTGCGTAAATCGTCGTGCCATCTATAGTCGTAACCTTTTCAGATGACGTATCTACACTGGAAAAATACTTCTTGTTTGGAGTCATGTGGTGAGTTGCGCCTGAGTCAACGATCCAGACGTTACTTCGAAGTAGTCGAGCCACAAAATACACTTGCGTTTACAGTCTTCGAAAAAAATTGTTTATCTGTATATTTAGTTTATTAGCACAATAACGAGAAAAATGCATTATTTTTCCACAATTATAGCATTTGAAATTTCCCTTATCTTTTGTTTTCTTTGACATGTTTTCGTTTCCATTATAAACTTGTCCGTTTTCTTGTTTACCTTGTCTGTATGATGAATTCTTACTTTTCATCGCAAACATGGCCGTTTGTCTGTGTTCAATATTTTCATGTCGTCGTGCATCTTCAGCGATAAGTCTTTTTTTTACTGTAGCACATTTAAATTCATCTTTTGGTAAATTACACAATGCTGTTACGACAGTATCCCAGTCTTCCGATAAGCCACACAATATAGTCATTGCCAAATCACCATCATCGATAGCGTAGCCAATGTTTGCAAGTTCAGCAACGGTTTCGTTCACTTGCGCTAAATATAATCTCATTGAATTATATTCTTTCAATTTTTGGGAATAAAGTCTTCGACGGAGTTGCACAATGCGAAATCTACTGTCACGTGGTGCATACAAACGTTCGAGTTTTTCCCGTATTTCTTTTGCTGTTGTTAGATGTCGTATGTGCATCTGCTGTTCATCACAGAGAAAGAGAAATCTTTGCACATGTTTTTCCTTGTCTCGACATGTATTTCAGTCTCTCATCAGCGTCAAAATTTTCACCGGGCTTGTCCTCACCTGGATTTATGACGGTCCATAAGTCACACTCCATCAATACCATTTTCATTTGGTAATTCCACGATGCATAGTTTGTTCCATTTAGTTTTTCGATTATTCTTTGTTCCGACATTTTGAATACGCTTTTGAGTGATTCGACGACTTGCACGTATTTTTACGTTGACGTCAACAAAAATTTTGAGACAACACCTAACCTCACTTTTGTATAATTCACGTGTAATATTATCACAGTTTCACGCCTGGGCCCATAACCATTGGTAATATTTTCATTTAATGTCTGTTAAATTAATAATGCTTTATTCAATTTAACATAAGATCAACATTTTTATTTTCAAATGAACAAACACGTCGATACATCTTTGAACAGAAGACTAGACAAAGCAAAAGAACACATACATTCATAGCGAGTGATGCCACCTGAGCAAAAAAACAGAACTAAACTTAATTCTCTACAACAAAGAAGACATTCTTCAATTGAAGCTCAGCCCAAGGACCATGGAACCAAATTTAAGAGATCAGAATGGTAAAATATCAACCGCAGCCGGGAATCTAATCCGGGACCTTCCGCTTACCGGGCGGTTGCTCTTCTACTGAGCCGATTCGATGGCAGGACCCGATGCGAAATCTATCCACCCTGTATATCCGAAGCACAATTGCATTCATCACATCCTCTTTTTAATTTATTGTTTAACACAATTACATTCATTAAAGAATTTTTTGAAATTATTGTTTAACTTTTTCTGTATGATAGTACAATAATAGTTATCACGGGTTCGATTCCCCGGATTGCCTCACATTTTTTATATTTATCTCTAAAGTCAAACAAGAGACAATCACTATTTTCAGAATTTAGTTCCTTATTAAATACTTACATTACGCTACAGACATGCTACAAAAAGTGTAACGATCAATTACTTTCATATACACATTTTGTTTGTTATAATTTTATTTTAGTTTGTAGCAGCCATTTTTCAGTTCTTTGCACGTATGATAATTTTTAAAAAATATTTCAAACATTTTAACTAATAATTTTTTGTATCTATAAAATAAAAATATTATTCTGCAATATTATAATGCTCTTTTTAAAAATTAGAGTTAGTTTATGAAATTAATCGAAGTAAAAGTAAATTTATATCTTACTAACTTGAAACCCTGCGTTTCCCGGGTATTTATTCATATTATACCGGTAAGTTATTTAATTCTTAGTCAACACATGACTAAACCGGCATCGAAAATGTCACAATATGACCCTCAAATATACTTCCAGTATCTCGATAATCAAAATTACTCCTGGTACAATAACAGGACAAAAAATATTTTCAGTACTCTGACAGAATAAAATTTCTTCCCCACTTAAGGGATTAATTTTTACTTTAATCGCATATTAAAGGTTTACACCTAAATATATAATTTTATTGTTATTTGCATATGACACATTTCCACCCCGACCCCTCATATGCTGCATCGGGTTGAAATTATACACAAATATTGACGGGGAATAAACTATAAAAGTAATTGACCTCAAAAATTCTTTATCGACTCAAATATGAGCCTTTATTACATATAAAAACTCCACCAATTCCACCCCTCCCCCTAGGGGACTCGTTGAGAAGCTATACGCCAAACTTTAATAGGTAATTGTTTTGTTCGACCGTCTGTTTTGTCGCTTCTCGCTTGAATCCGACAGTAAGTGTTCTTCTGGAGCCGCGGTAGATCTCGCTTCATAAATTCTCATTCTGTTTGTCTCCAAACCTTCCTACGCACTTCTTCAGTCTCATTGTCTTGAAGATTACGAACTCGACGTGCGATACACATACATCAATTGAAATTCTGACGCCAAACTGCATTTTCATATCACTAGCAATAAATACCACGACGATATGCACATCAAAGCACACTAAAGAAACGGTAATTGAATACGAATGAATGTCAATCTGTCAACAGGTCCCGCTTTCTCATGTTTAAAACAATAGATGGAGTGATATTGCTCGCCCTCCCTCTCCCTCTCATGATGCCAAAATTACGCTTATAATAACACAGTACGTTGGATGAATTCTATAGGAATTCCTAATATGACCTTTAACTTGCAGTTATTTTTAAGCCACCTTTCACGCGGAACTTCAATGGATTTATAAATATTTACTATAATATCTACTTAAACATACACCAAACTTGAAGTTACAATTTCTATTTAAATCCCTGAAACTTTCAATGAAATCTGTTGAGCCATTTCGGAGCATATACGGATCAAGAGTATAGGCAACCCACATTCACACGGAGATTCAAACGCGCGGCTTTAGAATGTTTTCATATTATGAGACGTTGAAACTTTTCCGAACGATTTTTTAAAAGATTTCTTTTATACAAAACGTGTCCTGACAATAACGAACACAACAGAAGAAGAATGATCTAATTTGGTGCAGTCGTTCGATAGTTATTCGCGTACATAATTACATATATATATATATATATATATATATATATATATATATATATATATATATTGTAGAAGATCCGGCGTACCTCCGTATTCGAGGATTTAAATGCTTTTTGGGCGCCAGGTATTTTTTAATAAAAATACCAAAAAAGTGGATTTTAATAACTTTAATCCATTTCAGAACATGAGAAAAATTATCACTACAGGGCGTGGTCTTTCTCCGTCCGCAACTGCCGACACATCCTTCTCCTTTCACTACCCCATGACGACTGCTCGAGTCTCGCCAGACTCCATTGTTGGCCCGAGTTGCGACAATTGCAACTCGCAAGCTGGCCCGCATTGTTGCGTGTAACTTTTCATGTTACAATTTATATGTAATTATGTACGCGAATACTATATATATATATAAATATACCAAAAAAATTTACCACAGAAGATTTTATGATCAAAAATTGTCAACAACATTCATTATTAATGAGAGAGGGTTAACTGGACTAAAACTTGTACTCATTAGCACTGTATTGTATTTCTGTAAAATCAGGGTTATATAACGCATTTAATTCGTTCTGGAATGCCGTAGCTTCGGGTGGCAACTTATATTTTCGTCAGATGCCACTCCAGCAGAGGTGACGGCTCTTCGTTTCTTGTTGCCTGGATTTTCCAGCAAATCGGCTACAGGATGAAAAGGTTATCCCATTTCACTGCATTTAAACTTAACATGTGTATTTGATTTGCTTTTTGTGTATATACACCATATTGTTTGAAGTAAGAATTTTAGATTGCAAAGAAGTTAGTTTCAGTAATAGACCATTTGCCAAAAAATTAATTTACTTTATGTTTAAAGAACGAAGGCTTTCCCAGGACAAAGTTTGTTTACATGACAGCATGCTCTGCCATCGTCGTCAGATACACGACGGTGGCGGAGCATGCTGTCGAAACGTTTTGTATAAACAAATTTTGAACGGGTATTTTTATTATTATAAAAAATTATCATAAAGATTGGCAGTTTGTACAACAATTGATCCGGTATGTACGAAACTAAAATAATTAATAGAAAATTAAAATAGTGCATATAATTAACATGTGTAGGTAGGTTAATCCATTTAATTAATCTACTTTTGCAGATGTATTAGTTTAAACCCGGGTTGAAACCCGAGAATTGTATTACATTTTGTTTGTTTACTTGTGTGTATATTTTTACTAATTATTTCCTTCCCGTTACTTTATACGAAAGGAAAATTATTATTGTAATTTTATCTTAAGTGAGTGACAATCCACTTAATAAAGTTGTGGTGCATTATAGGAAATCTAAATTAATATAAATTTCAAATATATATAGTAGTGTATATTATAAACAGATTTGTAAACTTTCCAATAGCTTTGAATTTTACCGTGAACTCTCACACACTAACCGACGAACTTCCGCTGGCTCTGGAGCCCAATCAGGACCTTGGCCTACCGGCTTGACTGCGGACTGTCATCTTATATACCACATTTTGAATTAGCAGCGATATGTGGTCATCGTATCTTTTCTCCAACAGTGGTTACGAGACATAGACTGTCCGACGACACTAAACGGCATGATTAAAGACTACTGTAAAGACAGAGAGGTAACGTTACAATGTCCACACGACCTGATCAAGAAGACGACCACAAAGGGATGTCCACAAGGTTCAGTTTGCGGTCAGTTTTCTGGAATTTATGTGTGGAACCCCTTCTGGACCACATGACTCAGTCAACTTCTGTTGGGGATATTGTAGCATATGCCGATGACATTATGATAGCAGTAGAAGGAACCTCCAGGTCAGAACTCGAGGCCAACGCGAAAACAGCCCTACAAGTAGTACATAAATGGTGCAACAGAAATAAAATGAGCATAGCTTATAATAAAACTAGTTACCTGTTGATGAAAGGAAATTTATCCCGCAACCCAGTGGTCAAAATATGTGACAACACTATAAAAAGACAAAAAAGCTTAAGGTATCTTGGAATTTGGCTGGACGACAAAAATACATTTTCGGAGCATATAGATACAATAAAAACCAAAAGCATAAAAGTAATGAATCAAATTACAAGAGTGGCAACAATTAATTTCCAAATACCTTTAAATATTTTCAAGTTATACCACAACTCAATATTGGCAGCAATCACAGGTTACGCAGCGAGCACATGGGCGCATAGATTGAGACTAGTTAAACCAATGCTAAAAATCCAACAAATTCAGCGGAAAACCTTGTTAAGAATATCAGGTGCCTTCAGTACAACCCCTTCAGAAGCACTAACAGTTCTCCTAGCTGTTGTCCCGTTGGATCTAGAAATCAGGAAAAGGAGCGCGCAGTACTGGCTCAAAAAAGAGAACCAGTGCAAAGTCGTAGAAATTTTAGGCAAGGAAGCAAATACCAAAATAGAAATTAAAGAAGAAATATTAAACATTTGGCAAGAAAGATGGAATTCATCGAATAAAGGGAGAAGGGTGTACGAAATTCTACCTAACATAAGAGAAAGATTACAGCTTAGACACCTTAACCCAACCAAGGGTCTTATACATTTTCTTACTGGTCATGGTCCATACGGACAATATCTGGGAAGAATAAATAGCAGACCAGACAATCTATGTGCCTGTGGAGAGATAGGAACACCGGAACACGCCATACTGGAAGGCCCCAATTATGAGGTAGACAAGACAATAAGAGAAACCTTAAGAAAGAAAGACTATGGGAAATAATAAGAAACCCACCATTCACCGCGGCTCTAGAAAATTTAACAAACCTGATATCCGCTTTAGAACTGACAAAATACAGGACTAAAAATATAGAATCTTAAATATTACATCATAAGACTTAATATACTCATCATCGGACCGGACTTTCAAATCCAGGAAACGGATGAGTATAAGAACCAAAATATGGACATCATAACATAAAATAGAATATAAATTATAGTAATAGTAAGATTATTCAAGTAATTATCTTAAACAAATTACATAACTCTGCTAATACAAATACAGTCATAAATAATTAGAGTATAAAATTAGTAAAAAAGTTTGAACCTACAACTACTCGACCAACGCGTCATGGAGATCCGGAAACGTGGGTCGGAACCGGAAAACCGGAGTTGTTCCACAAACAAAATGTATAAAGGTGGAAAGGATGAGGAGACAAAGAAATTAAGAATTCTCTCCTTCAGTCTCTCCACGAAAATAATATAATAATAAAACTAGTGTAACAGATGATGATCTTACATGCTAAAACAAATTTAAATATACGCATATACTTTATTATTGTATTCATACATATTTATATCTATGTAAAAAAATGTACCAACAAAAGCAAAATATTGTTTAACAGACCTGTTATTGAGTCTAGAAAACAGGTCAAGTAAATTATTATCAATAAAAAAAAGTGATTACACACCTCAATCATCCAAGGGGTCAAATCCTGGACATGTGTGTTGTGATTGCAGCGATATTAGACACTATACCACAGGATGTCGGCAACAGAAAAACTAGCCTGATTAAAATTCCGTGTTTATTTAGTTACATTAGTTACGACTTCGCAGCCGAACATAGGGATAACTCTTTGCGAGTAGACGGATGTGATAATACAATTCAATACATTTTAATTTAATTTTAATATTATAATAATATTGTCTGAGCATTACTTAGACTTATGTATGTCTTTAAGCATAACCGAAGTCATATAAATGTCTACATATTACGATAGATTTGTTCGTTTTATTCAACGTTTGATTCAACGATTTTAATGAAATTTAATATCGCGCTGTATTAAGAGTGGGGTGTATGATAAAGGAAAATTCCAGCGGAAATATTAAGACTAATTGAAGGACACTGTGAAAAATCATGTCAATGTAGTTTTATATATTTTTCAGAATGATTAGTTCATGTTTTGTGAATAGTGGAATTATATTCCCATAACGTTATTTATTATTTTATCTATCAACAGGAACTTTCCCAGAAAATAGATGTCTATTTTTTTTAGAAAATAGAACGAGGTTCACTGAGATAGGAACAACCCCGCGGCTGTCAGAAACAAAATAACTGGCTGTATCCAGACTCGTACTCTTCAAAGTCTACTGACAAATGGGCCAAATGGTCTCTTAAGTCATTGCTGACAACTACGACAGGAAGTGTCAGTTCAACATGAAACATCTTTCACAGTAGGACTTCAAACGCAAAGAAAACCAAGAAAACATACAGTCTTTAAAAATTAAAAGGGAACAGGACACTGTATTCAAACTGTGCACAAAACGTTGCCAATCGAGATATTATTTCCGAGAGAAAAGGTGAAAAAGAATTATGTATGCCCATATTGATGAGAATGACAGGCAAATGACAGCACGCTCAGAGAAACTCCTCCTTGTATTCCTGTACTTGCAAACGGATAACTTTTATATAAGGTATAGGCATAACTTTACAAGTTGCGTCACGTTGTTAATTTCAAGAAATCATGAAAATTATTGATTATTTTTATTTCGCCCTGTTACATTCAAATTCTTTAAATATGGCATGGACATATAATTTAAAACTAATTCGATAGATTTGTTACACGAAAAATTACGATTTGATTTTGTTTTTTACAAATTCAAAACACAAGGTATCCGTCACTCGAGTTCTCGTAAAACTCAAAGGCAATATATTTTGGAAACTTAAATTTATATATCTTTGTGTTATATGTACTAAATTGCTGTGCTATTCTTGAGTTTAACAGTTCCTCTTAAAATGTCTTTCACCTACTTAAACATTACCTTTCTTTATTTTTTTGTGGGGGTTGGGACGGTGGCAGGTTACTTGAAGGTGGTAACTACTCCGTAACGTCTTAGGATGGCAATTTGAAAGTGGGGATGCGGAAGGGAGAAGAAGGCAGCCAATGGTCGACTAGGAACTTCCGGTCTATAGTTTAAGGGTCATACGGGTCATAAAGGTTCCTACCGCATCAACCACTCAACTGCGAAATATGTCCTTCTGAAAAGTTTACTTCCATCGGACTTTTTCTACCAAAGCTATATTTTTTGTGGTCTGTACAATCACTGAGTCATTCTCAGTGGGCACAGGACACAGGGTTTCATTTTTGATCACGATCTCATCATTGTCTGATTGCCGCGACGTCCTGAGGCAAATTATTTCGTGATATGTGCCTTTGAAATTCCCCACATTCTATTTCTACTTAATATTCTACCATCCATCAAACTAACTCCTATTTATAATAGTTCCGAGAGACGCTGTTCGTGAAATGCTCGGGACACGTACGGCTTTAGTTTCGTCAAAGAAATCATGGAACAGAGAGGACACTTCAAAGTAGTTACTGTTACTTTTATTTTTATAAATTATCCACTTCTATAAATTAACCTATTGTCTGAACTTAATATTTCAAATAAAAATACGAATTCATTGAAGGATGATAATAATAAATACGAAAGATTTTTTAAATCCATACTTTTTTCCCATTTTTCAAGTAATCATGCTAGATGTCAAACCTTAAACTTACAAAACCATAACAATTTAATTTAATTTATTTTTCGTCATTTTCTTACGTAAGAATTTTAGATGACCATGATTATGTGTGTATTTTAAATTTGACAACATAATACATTTACAAAGTTATAAGTAATTTATACCAATAAATAAAATTGAAGAGTCTGTCAGTCAGTCTGTCTCTCTGTCTGTCCGTATGTTTGTATCGAAAAGGCTCCGAAACGGCTCAACGAATTTCTATGGAAATTTGAGGGTTTAATAGCAGGAGATTCAACCTTAATATTCGTGCATATTTTATTTAAATATGTTTCAGAAGATATTAATATAATATACATAAATTTATCTTTGCATTCATGCATTCATGTCTCTAAATGCTTAGAAACGGCTTAACGGTTTTCAGTCTAAAATTACAGGGATCGAAACAGGAATTTCAACTTAAATCTTAGTGTTTGTTTTATTTCGATATCTTGCAGAGTTCAGAAGATATTAATGTAAATATTTATAAAACTATTGATTGCCGCGTGAAGGGCGGTGTGAAAATCAACTGCGAGTCCTATTAGGCGTTCCTATACCATTCATCCCACTTACTGTGTTATTATAAGCGTAATTTTGGCAGCATCAGAGAGAGGGAGAAGAATATTCTCACTTCATCTATTGTTGCAGTAGGATTTGTGCCGTAATTAGCCTATTGTTGACAGAGAGCTAACTCCCTAAGAAATAATCAACTTCTTTGGATCGTCGATACAATGTATACGTAAATTGGTTTTATTTGTCACTGCAGATAAAATTTAATATTCAGAAATTGCTCATATTTATTGTTCAAAACCAACTGTGAGATATAAGGTTTTCCCTGGAGCGATTAGAAATAAATGATACCATACTTTTTATATATTCAATGAATTCAACCTGCCGTTTCGTTTTTAAGGCAAAATAAAAAGAACTATTCCCGAGAGAACAAAGTTGCCGGACTTGCAGGAGCAACAAGAACAATAAGTTTTTATGTTATTTCAATTAACGAACTTAGGAGGTCCCTAAAGTTAGGAGGTGAAACTTATTGCAATCAATGTTTTTACATTTTAGGTACTCTTTGTGTTTGATTTATAGAATTGCAAAGTTGTTTATAACACAATTTTGAGGTTAGAGAATATCTTTTGGATCCAGAGTGTATCATGTAAACGGCTAGAGATTGTAGTGGACTGATTAGTGACGTAATAGTGAGAATTTCAGTAATTACGAGTTGAATTAAAAAATAAGTACGGTTATTGGAATCACGACGAGCATCTACAAATGGCAAATAAGAAGAGATTCACATAGTATCATTACACATACTTCCTAGTGTTAGTAAGACTTTGAAATCGTCTTAGAACCAGGGAATTGGTGTTGAATTAAATACTTACCGGGTTAATACAAATAAACACCCTAGAAGAATAATAATGAAATTCAATCTGACCATTAAATCCGACAAATTTTTAGTTAATCCAAGATCAAGTAAAACCTAAAACTAAGAAATCATTACCCACATTTCATAGAGTAATATGCTTCGGTCTCGATCAGCAAACAATCTTATAAAATAAGGAAAACTTGTGTAACAAATTTACAGACGAGGACTGTAATGTTTACTATTGATTTAATTCTCTAAAATGTTTGCTCAAATGAAGTACTATGGTTCCACCCTCTGGCTATGATACTAGGAAGAGGAGAGATTTATAACCACGTCAGTCCTGGCGGCATTAATTGGTTTCCCAGAACCCTCGGGCTCTTATCTGATTAATTGAGTTGTCGGAGGTTGCGAGGAGACTTGCTTACGTGTATATCACCATGTCAGACAATAGATTCAGAGAAGTACCTCAGGTGTGACTCAGTCAGTCAGATAAATTCCCCACTCATCCCAAATCTGTTACCAAATCAAGATGAAGTAGTGTGTATTAATCTAAATCAAATTTAAACTATTTGATATATGGTAAGACTTACTTTAGGGCGTTTTTTAAAGAAGGTAGTTAACAAAGACGGGCGTTTACTTTAGTTATCATTTTTCTTGACAAGTTGATATTAATTGCTCATCAGGAATCTTACGGGGATATTGGAAGGATTTTTAAACAAGGAATTTCAGTACCAGTAATAATTACAACGTTCACTTCTTTAATTAATCGATTCCCTATATTTACTATTTAAATTACGCACACAAAAAAATTGAAAAAAATAGAAACCTTAAAGTAATGCAAGCAAAAGAAATACAATCATTGCAAAAATATTAAAAAATTGACGAATCTCTGAATCTTCCATCACTCAGTGTTCAGTCACAGGTACAGTGACTGACAGACTTTATCCCTTGACTTTTCGTACTCGTGCATCTTGTATGGACCCATGGTGGAAGAAGATAGGTGACGCATTACGCATGTACAGGAGGAGGAAACATGGCGCAAGCCAATCACAGCATTGACCATATGGCTTACTTAAAAGCGGCAATTCAAACGTTCCTTGCTCAATAATTTCATATACAGCTGAAGGCGTGATTTTGGTTACTTACAATGCATCAAACTGAGAGAATTAGTCTTGCTGTATATTTCATTTAATTTAATTTAATGATTAAGAACTAATAAATTATTGAAATTAACCTCCTAATATATGAATTAATTTTTGGTTTATAATGAGTATCAAAAAGATACTTTTTAAACATGTATTTAATTGTAAATAAATTAAACACAAAGAATGGTACAAAGTCAGACAAGAAATAATTTTATAAATAAAGTAATAATATGATCTGACTAAATGTTATAAATAAAACACAAGGAGTGGCAAAAAGTCAGGAAAAGAAAAGAATATTTCGTCCCCGAACCTTAGAGTCCTCCCCAGTTCTTTAATTAAAATAAAAATATTTCTTGTTGCTTCTGCAACGTCCGGTTCTGAAATTAGACGCAAAGTCTTCTTTCACCATGTATGGAACCAACACAGGGAGAAGTAATATGGAGAGGATGTGACGTCATAGAAACTTCTCTTTCAATTTTCGGAAACTTCCTGTCCGTTTGGACCCTACGTAACTACGTAAATTTTTAAACATTTACCGTCCTCAGCCTGTATACGACCACAGAAAACGTATCATGTCTCAAGCTCTAGTTATGGCTTCATTTTGCCATATTTATGAATTAATATATTTTGACTCGATTTCCTCCTATTATTACAACTTTTAGTATGTGAAGAGTTAGTAACACGCTCAGCTCATTAAAAATCATTAAATAAAATCCACATATTGTTTTGAGATTACAAGAGGATTATTTTCTGCGTAAAAGTTAAAAATTATATTTTGAAGTATTTTAATCTGCCAAATGTGTTATTGAAGATTGAAAATTACATAATAAGTCAAATGTTTTTGTTCGTTCATTAAAATTTTAGGAGACTGTATTGTAGGAATTCTTCTCGGGTTTCCTCAGCCTGGAAGACTATGGCAGTGAAAACCGTCGAAAAGTCGCTATTCTTTGAGATCACCCGGGTTTGAAAGCCGAGAAGCATTTCTACATTCAATTCACCGGGAAAGCCTTCGATCTTTATTAGACTGTATTGTGGTTATCTCTCCCTAATTCATAATATAAATTAAAGTTGTCATAAATATTCAATCATGTTGAATATATCAAAAACGATAAATAATATTCACCACTTGTATTACTTATTTCAGAATTAAGCTAATAATAATAATATGAATAATTTAGGTTCAATCTGTAAAGAATTAATTAATGTCGTACTACTTTCAAGACGGTCATTAATACCGCTATTAAATAAAACTAGAATACAATACATTATTGAATTATGAAATCATTACATCAGAAATAGTAATGCATTAATTTAAATTTCAACATATCTATTTTTAGAGTTGATAATTTAATTACTCAACAAAATCTTCAAGATAATTATGACGTGGTAATAAAATGATTTTTAAGGTGAAATTCAATATAATTTTGTGAATTTTTGTGTCTATCGTTCCAGTTATAGAATGTGAACAAATGTATACGGCAATTTATTGTAGTTCCAGAAAATGAATACCCATTATGCGTATGTATCACATGAAATAAAATTAATTTAAACTGAAGCGAAAATTTGAAGGAGTATACTAGTTTATCTTGATCATTACAGGTATAGATTTAATAAAATATAAAAAAATTGTGATTAAAAATTTTGATTAATAAAATGGTAAAAATATTATAAATTCAATATAACTTATATATCTATGTTAAATGTGTATGACAATCATCCGAAGCTTCTTTTACAATAAATGTTAATAATAAATATGATTAAAATTTATGGAAATCTCATTTTATAATTGAGGATGCTTTAGACCGTCGGGGGTTCGGAAATCAGATATCAGTCATAATAAATTATAAGTATGAAATTATATATTATAGAAACAGATATTATATAGATCCCTGTATGTCAGTCAGTCACATTAGTTTCGTTCACTTTTCATAAGACAACCGTCTATCCAATTTCACCCAAATTTTACATCATTGTTATATAGAGCTTTTTAGAGATATAAAATTTCCATATACAACCCTCAGACTAAACGACGGTCGTCGCATTATTAAGCCGAGAAATTTTAAACTTACTGTATTACAGTCTTGACCCGTGTATCACAGGTTATTTCCTCAATTGTCTCTAATTATCTTTTTTTATTTCTCTCTATGAATGGCGTTGAGAAACTTATGGTTCGGAGTCATAGAATGCTCTCATGATGGGCTATGCAATTAAATCATTATATATATATAATAAATATATATGAATATCATTTAAATACTCGACAGTCAACTGTAATAATATCCAACAATTTTTATTATCATACTTCTATTTTTATAACAATGAAAATAAAAAAGCGAGGCAGTTACCACTGCAGTAATAGCTGCTTCCATACCCACTGTCTGATCTCCGAAAACGAATTGAAAATTAAAATGCCCTCTCACGTCTGAATTGGCGCTCAGAATTTCTCCGTGTTCAGTCCCGCGGGTTATATAAAATTCATCGCAACATTCCGTCCTCAACCTCCGTGTGCACCTGCAAATGTAATACAGTCTAAAACCAACCACTGATAAGGGTGACTCGCTCAATCTCACGCCTCCAGCATTCGCAGATTCTTAGTTAAAAGGCAAAAGTTGCGATTCCATCTGGAATTCAATTGGAGCCATTGCGAGTCGTTTTAATATACCATAGCATATCCCTGCAGAGAGTTTTACGATTCCTATTCTATTCACATATTTTCACATGTTTTCATGAATTATAAGGGAACATAATTATGATACTTTGAAACAATATTTTGTAGATGAATTTTGAAACATTTAGTATTTACTGTGGAATTTGTTCTAGGAGTAAATATTAGAATGAAATGAATCTTTAAAAAAAGAACTAATCAAAATTACTCTACAAGTTATATTATAAACGCTAAAATATACACTCTACAAAGTACATCATTAATGAGAGCAACATTTGCAAAATGTTCATTACAAAATTTCCCTGGAACTGTCATTTCACGCTTTAGTAGATCTGGTCATTTGGAGATATTTGAAATCACAAGTATTTGAAAAATAATCTATTACAAGTTACATACCGACATTGAATGTTGGAAGAACGTAACATTATATTGGAAATATGATGAGAGATATTAAGAAATTATATAACTTAAGTATGTAGCGTGGCGCTAGATGGGTACGAAACGTGGACGATAGGAGTTGGGGAAAGCAAAAGAATAGAGAAGCCTTTGGAATGTGGTGCTATAGGCGAATGCTGGAAATCAGTTGGGTGGATAGAATCACAAACGAGGAAGTTCTAAACAGAATAGGGGAAAAGCGAAGAATATGGAGAACGTTGACCAAAAGAAGGGATAGATTAATAGGCGCATAGAGACATGCAATTAGCATTAGAGAGAAGTGTGTGGGATAAGAACAGAAGAGGGAGGGCAAGGATGGAATACGTTAAGCATGTTAGAGAGGATGTGGGTTGTGCTAGATATAAGGAAATGAAAAGGCTTACGCCAGATAGGTTATTATGGAGGGTTGCATCAGACCAGTCTTAAGAATGAAAACCACAGCAACAACAACTTGATAATTTGGTCATCACAATCATCAATAAAATCATTATGTATAAAATATTCTCGGGCTGGAACCAGGGAATTCATTTGTTTAGCGCATAGCATTTTTATATCTATCCTTGTAATCGTCATTATATATATGACGTTAAGTGTGTTGTGGGCTTAAAAGTATCTTGCAGTAACAGTGTAACTTCATAATGTGAAACAATAAAGGCGACAGTTGTCAAGAATACTATATTATAACGCAGTCTTTGATATTTGTATACTAGTAATAACGTCAAACAAATAATCTCCTCGTGCTTTAAAGGAATCTCATGACAATAGCATATTTCTCGTATTAAACATTGGCGCTGAAGCGCGTGATTTTATGTCGATGGCCAAGGATCCTTTGTAGCTTAGTCTGGTAAACTTGTGATTTCAAATAACTCCACTCCACAGGGAGAGTCACTAGACCTGCTCCACTATAGAGTCAAATAAAAGTTCCAGGAAAATTTCCTTTCTACAGTATATGAGTCTCGCAAACCTAGTGACCCTGGGCATCAAACATACAATAAAACATTGCTCACATGAATATTTTCCTATTCAGACCTCAAAGCATGAAATATCTCTCGCGACAAACGCTAATTTTTATAATAATGTAGAATTCTGTATATCTCTGCATATAAATTTAATAAAAATAACGAAATCTTCTGTTGCAGGAGACAGATTCCAATGTGACGGCTTAAACTTACAACGCTGTTATTAATAAATACAACGATTAAAACAATTAACAATATATCGTTTCTTAAGACGTTATGTTTTCCAGACAGAATTTTGGCCTGTTTAACAGGATGGTGGAGCAGTGTTGCCTCTGAATCGACGGAGATTGGAACAAAGACTTGGCCAAACGGGGTAACCCTTGCTAAAATAAATAAAATGAAACTATTGACACAGCGGAACCTTGAAACTGCTGACCAAATACTCCTTTTCCTTAAAAATTATCTTGCCAGAGAAAATTATTGACTAGGGACCAATCAGAAACCAGTACGTCGTTGGTGCGCTTAGAACCGCTCTGTAATTAGATAAATAATGACGGTTCATGGTAATGTGTGTTTATACAAAGATTGACTGGGTTGTAATTGTATATCGTTCATTTAACTTAGTGTGTTTTTAAATTTGAACGGATTTCATATATCCATAGCTTGAATAATAATGAACTTCAAAATTGATGGTTAATTTAGGAGTTCAGGATGGAAAAATCTCGACCGGACCACGACTCGTCCTCGGGACATCCCGTTTACAGGCCTGGCGATCTACCGAGTCAAACCAAGTTGACTTCGGCCCCCTGCGAGATCTTTTCATCCTTTATATCGACCTGAAGCTGAGGAATCGTAGTTTACAGTCTTCGGAGCCTAACATTTAGCACATCAGTGAAGAATGGACATTGTTTATATTAAAGAACGAGTTATTTCCCAGTGAACGGCATGTATAAATTCGTCTCGGGTTTCCAACCGAACATGCCTTGTTCACTGGTCACAAAATAGCTTTTGACAAGACTCGTATACTGGACAGAGCTACTTGACATTGGAATGGCATTATTTTGGATGCAATCAACATCAGGTCCAGTGAGAATTTGGTAAATAGAGATTCTGGATTCCAATTGAGCCAAGCTTGGAACCCAGTGATTCACTGGAGGAACGCGGGGCTGTCACGGGACCTCAGATGCAACGGGGACGCAGCCACTGGAGACTAGAGCTTGAGTAAGTAAGTGGACCAATGGGAGACGCCCTCGTCTCTATCCAATCAGTTGCGCTCTGTGCATGCACAGATTTGGCTCAGACTTTATAAATACTCATACTAAACCGAATTTTAATACTTCAGTCTGAAGAAGATGTAAGAAAAGCCATTGAAACGTCACTGGTAATCTCTTTGACCCGGTTGGAACCCCGAGAGGAATTTATACATTGTTTATATTGATCTTATTGATGATTATAAGTCAAAAATTTGCTTTAAATTCCTAGTACCGGACCGGTCGAGATTTACCCATGCTGATCTGCTAAATTCAGTTTCATGGCCTTCATGGTTGAGCTGCAATCGCTAGTATTTCTGCCTTTAAATTTCTGTTAATTTCGTATTGAAAGTATATAATTGTATTTTACATAAATAAAAAAAAACATTGTTCAATATGCACCACATGAAATGAATGCCTATTTCTATTTGGTATATAAAATAGAGGTGTAGTCTAGAGTTACTATTACCACTGTTGTTGTTGTGCGGTTCCGCAGTTCGATCATTGTTACTGTAAATTGAGGCACACAAACGGAGTTATTTATGAATCCCTACAGGAAGAAAATCACATGCAGTGAGGTCCGTTGTCCATGGAGGCCAGCAATTAAACCTTTTGCTTCCTACTTTAAAACCATGTTAGATTCAAATATTTCCTTGTTTCAACCATACAATGCCGACCTCCTGTGGTCTGCGTTGATGCGTCGCACTGCAGTTGTCCCCATCCCGGGTTCGAATCCTATAGCGTTGTTTGAGTACCCATAATGAGATGTCCTTACATATAAATGTTTCCTTAATTGTAAATAATCGTTAATGACAATTAAAATTTGGTGTAACTGTAAATAAAAAATAGAATAGCACATTTTTCAATCACATCCTTCTCTAACACTGTCCTCAATCAACTCTATTTCTAAATCACACAATGTCGTACATGGTTAATAATTGCTTAGCGAAAGAAATCTGTTTCTTTAAAAATATTCTGCAAAAGAATAATACATTCTTTCACAAATTATAAATGCAAGATTTTTACATTAAACAATTTCTATTTCGCATTCATATAATACTAACAATTATTAGTCCCGTAAGCAAATAAAAATATCTGGAAAAGGTTTTATGTTACGTGGATCAACTGCCAATATTTCATATTTTGGTTCGGACAAATTGAACAAGTCAGTATATTTTTTTTCTCAAGATAAACGCTGAAATTGATTAATTTGTTATACGTCAGAGTTTTCGTTTTCTGCTCCGATATCTATATATACATTTATATTATATATATAAATGCCTATTTCGCTTGGTCACGCCATAACTTGAAAACGACTTTACCGATTTTCTAATACTTCGTATAAGGTTATTACGGAAAGGAAAATTAAGTAAACTGCGCAGAAAATAGGAAAATTTCAGAAAACTTAACTACGAGAAGGCTGTTTTTCATCCGTGCGTTTGAATCTCAAAATTGCATGGGGGTTGCCTACCTTCCCCGCCTGACGACCTTCCAATTCCTCCTCCATATTTCCCGCGCCATATCGAGTAAGTTATGATACATCAGTCAGGGTAAGACTCAGCTACTACCCCTAGGGGTGGGGGTTGAAAGGGTGGAAAATTTCATATAATCAAAAACAGTCGATATTATTATCATATAAATACATTCTTGGATCAATTAATTTCATAGTGTCTCCTGCAATACTGCTAGCAGAGCATATAATTTCAATTCCATCTATAAGGAAAGGGGAGTTTTCTTTGGGGTGGAAGTGTAGAGGCATCACATAAAAATGATCAGAAAAAAATCGAAACTGGGCTTTAAACAGCCGTAATGTGCGCTACTGAATTTAATTCTGACATAGAAAATGCAATTTTAGTTGTAGATTATCCCCTAAGAGGGGTTGTATTGGGGTAAAACAAACTTCCGCATACTGTCTTTAACGGATGGAACAATTTCGACCAAATCTTGGACAGTTGTTCTTGGCGAACCGAAATCAACACAATTAGGTTAATACAGAGCTACAACCACTTGGGGTGGGGGCGGAGGGGCGGTAATATTAAAAATCCTTAAACTGCCGGTATTACCTTAATTTTTTTGATAGCGTTTTCGATTAATTTGTTTGGATATAATTTCAACACATTCATCGTGGAAGTGTATGAAAATAAAAAAGTTTGGCATCGAAATAGGTTCTATCGGAGTCTTCATTCTGACATTTTGAATGCGAATTAAATTTCAATTGTTCCCATAACAGACTGATTGGACGGGGTAAAGTATTAAAAGGATAGAACCATTTTCAAAAAAAAATTGTTTCCATAATCCTCGTGACCCAAACTCAAATACTTTGGATATAAGGCACGGCTACCACCCCTAGTGGGAGGGGAACTTTATATTATTTATTTAATATTAATTTTCTACATCCGGTAGTGTCCCTGCACAAACCTTTCGCTTACCAACATGTGATGTTGAATTCAATCTCCGTCCCTACAGGCAATCTAAATAACCACATTGGCTTACAATAATGTGGCAAATAGGAATATTAAATTTGAGTGACGCTGCGCTCTTGCCTTCCTAAGGCAATCCTATTCAATTTTCTCTGATCCGTGCACTCGCTTCAGGTGCTGTTCGTCAAATCAGATCTTTGCAATATCGTTCCTCTTCAGATAAAAATCATATACCGAAGCTAGTCTTGCAAGGGAATACAATTCAATTCAGTTTAAATTCTCTCTGTTATTATTTGGTGCAAATTTAGACTATATTCAGAAGTTTTGACTTAGAATCTGCTCAAGTCGGAAACTGAAAGGCATCCTATAACTTGCTTTTGTGAGCAGCATATAACCCTTGTAATGTTTAATATTTCAAGTGTAATAATTAAGTAATATTTGTTCGTTGAGAGAAGTTCATGGCACAAATCATTTTAGCTAATATTCTAAATTTAAAAAGAAATTAGATAAGAATTAGCGATCCGTATAACAGACAATTATTAAATATTTAACCATAATTTAAAACTTATTACTAAATAGATGTTTTGACTAACACGTGTGGAACTTTATAATATTTATAACAGACTGAAGTAATAAGATCAAAGATAATGTAAACCAAAGGATAAACAATGGTTGAAACTAACAAAAACAATTTCATTAATCATCAAATATAAATGTTTAGTCGGAACATTGTAGCAGTAAGAACAATTATTTCAAGAAATTCTATGGACAGTTTTATTGAAATCAAGAGTATTGCCAACATTTTTATGTTTTTTAAGAAAGAAAGGTAAAGAATTAACGACTTTGTAGATTACTGAGATATTAATTTCTTATGTAACATTTTAAATTTAGTTGAAAGTTGGTCGTAAAAAAGTAAAACAGTGTACTCATTTGAAGTATATTTTTATCATGACTAACTGTACATATTTAATTCACAGATAACTGAATTTTATAATGAAATCTACTGGATAACAATTGGGACACAATATTTTTCTTTTAATATTAAACATAACCCTTCTCATTTAAATAAATTATGTGATTTATTAAATTTTAGCTGTTATAACTTTTCATTATTCTTCGATTTGCATTATCTTTGTTCTTATTACTTCAGCAAATATTGACAAGAACAAGTGTTGGTTGAAACGTATATTTAGTATTAATTTTTTAATTCTTGTTCAAAAATGAATAATTGGCTGTTATATGGGCTGTTAATTCGTATCTAATTATAATGTAAATATGTTGGTTCAGTTTTATAAACTGAAATGATGTTCTATCTCATACATCAAATCACGTGTTTCTCTATGACTTGTAAAAAGTGGAGAGTTTCATATTCGCCTTACGTATTCAAAACAAACAAATAAATGGTCAAAACTTAAACGATAACGTTTGTTATTCTCTAATGAATTAAAATTTTACAGGAAATGAGTAAATCGACGCAGAATTGTAAAGATAACTGAATCGCCAGATTGACAACCAGATAGCCCGGGAAAAACCAACCAAGGATCAAAATCTATAAACAATGAAGGCATCTCCCTTCGGGAGCTGATGGGCACTATTAAAGCCACTAGAAACGCTGCTCTACAGATCGATGGAATTCCCAAAATCCTTCTGAATTGCCTGCCAGATGTGGTGTAGCGCACTTGAACCCTCTCCAATTATAATTTAAATTTATGGAATTTTAAATTAAATAAAATTTCTGCAAGAGCATGTTGCTGGCCAGGTAAAAGGGTCTTATCCCGGCGCCGAGATGGCGGCTTTCGGCGTGCTTATAACGGTAGTCATGTTTTTGACTGAGTGAGCGTTACCTTTCGGAATTTTCTAGGGACACTGTTACCTGTGTCATCAAAAATCTCCTACGCTTGACGGAAAACTCACGATTATTGGCTGGTAACCGTCACGTGAGATAATTTTATCCCTTGGAGGGGGACTAAACGGAGTTGAATTGCGAAAGTGATGGTCGGAAAGAACAGCCAGTATGAAAAAACCGTCAGACACGTCGAGGAGCTTGCTGAGAAGTTTAGTGTGAGATATTGAAGTCGAGTATGCAGCGGAAAAGTCTGGCCTTGTCTGTGCTAGCGAAACTGATGTGGAACGTGAAAAGGAAATGAGATGTGAGGCTTATCTCAAAGGATTATAAAGATGCAAGGAAAGTTTACGACATTTTTGGTATAGTGAGTTCACCTGAGTCTTATCAGGTGAGAATCAGAAGGTCAAAGTATTTACCAGTTTAACACAGATCGGCAGTTTAGATATGTATATTTTAACATATTTAAGACAGTAGGAAAGGAAGAGAACTCTAACCGGGAAACCGACGTAACTTGCTGCCAAGTTGCACGCAATTTTGTGAACGAACTAATTTTCAGACGTCTTACAAAATTACTCAGGCAAATGACTTACACGATAACGACATTTCGTTACAATGTTTTGGTTATTGTTTCTATCAATAAGACAGCTACCAATAGCTATCAAAAGATCTAATTACTCAGGAATAATTCTTAATTACATGTCAACTCACCCATTATGCCATGAGAAACTATGGTTTATAATATAGTAAATAGGGATGTTAAATTATCTTATCAGCGCTATCAAAATTTAATCCTCGATAAAATTGTAATTACTATTCTTCTTAATACTTATCCTTTACATTTCATTGACAAACATATTGAAATTAGGTTGATTAAGATTAAATACGAAATTAATAGTTTACTTCTAAAATTACCCAGTAAGAAAAAATATATAACGGCTTCCTTGAAACTTATGATACCTTTACATCTTGTAATAGTTAAAGATTTATTAAAATACTAAAAATAAAGTTAAAATTTCGGTATATATAATGTTATATACTAAATAAACTGCTTAGATTGTAATTACTGTTAGATTGGTCAAACCAAACGCACATTAAATATCCACATTAATGAAACTTTAAATAAATAAAATTCAATGTAGAAAATTGTTCAGTTTTGTGGAAGTATATATATTGAAGCAATCATAAAATTTATTCGATAAATATTATAATTTCAGATTTAAAATGTAATATTTATTCTAGATTGAAGAGTGAGGTGCATCACCTCAGAACAATTAAGCTATTATTAAAAATAGACACAAGTAATTTAAACAAAATTTATGAATCGTTAATTTTATAAATTTTCTGTTTTATTCATTGCTAAATATTTCGATTGTTATTCTGAACACAACAATATTCTAGTGCCCTGTTACTAATTGTTCAATGAATAAAGTAATTTCTAATTAATATTTGTGTAATGTGGTTCTCCGTCTAAAATATAAATGTTGTAAATATCTAAACAATGATTGAGATATATACAATGTTTTGATGATTGGATTATTTTCACAATTACACAATTTGCTCTTTAATTTTTAAGTTCAGACTTCGCTTCATTTGATCAATATAACAGAAATTAGAATTCAAACCATGAATCTTATAAATGAAGAGAACTATGAATATCAGAATTAAAGAGCAGAAACAGTCTCGACATCACACCACTCATTAGAATTCAATTTACAAATATTGCACCTGATATCAACAAAATAATAATCCGAGGACCCAAAATCATCAAATTCACTGAGATCTTTATTTATATATTTATATTATATTATAGGTCGGAATTATAAAATAATAACTAAATTAAATATTTTTTTTACTTTTTACGACTAGGAAACACCCGTATCTCAAAATAAGCCAAGTGCTCCGTTAGAATGTCCGATTTTACTATTTGTTCCATTGAAGAAAAAGTTTTGGAAACCCTGCCATAGAAGATTCTCGTTGAACTGATTCCTCAGGCGGAAGCACTGCAGTTGGTGGAGGTCTCCATCCAACGGTTTATTCAGGTACGGGTATCTTCAATGACATCTAGAAGATATTCCTCACTCAGCGCACTCATCGGTAGGTAGGACCGTCCGGATCTTCCTGACACTGGTACCAAAAGCTATATTCTCTTTGTGATTATTTGTAATTAACTCTCAACAGTCGCCAAGCACCGTATGATTGGCGGGACTCTAAACATACCAATTGGAAAAAAAATCGGCTACAATTCACAAATAAATTGATCAACCAACTGATCAAATACAAATTTTTGTTTAGTTCCTGAAAACAAAATTGAATTGGGAGTATTGTAATTAATTTTTATACTAGGTCAAACTCTTTTAGTATCAGTCAAAACTTGATGTTATATTAATAATATTTTAGTAATTATTTCAACGAATTTACTTTTTCTTCTCTTTTCGGCTGCTATTATTATAATAATTTGGCAGTACATTAAAACTATTCAAAATACTTCGAATCCATTTTACAACCGATGAAGTTCAAAATTAATTATTTGATTTGTATGGCAATTTATTTATTTTATTTTAAAAATTGAAATAAGTATTTCAAGTATATACAGTCATTAAAATTGTTCCAGTTTGTGTAAGCATTCTCATGGTTACACTGAGTATATAATTATTTATGGCGATGCAGACGTTTTGTCTATTACGTTGGGAAAACAAAACTAACACCATAAACACAGAATAAAAATAAAGAATAGTTTTATCACAACTGCTCTCGTATTCACGTTCAATAGCCATAAGTTTGGACGATTAACGAGGGTGGAAATTACATTTGGTTTCTTACTGTCCGTTTTTCTTTAATGTATTTAGTCACTAGTCGGCAAAGTTTTGACGCCAGCCATTTCAATGATCGTAAAAGTTAGTATCTCTGCATCATTTATAGATTACCTTCAGCAAACAATGGAGCATGTAGAACGGGGTTAAATTCTGTGACTATATTGTGAAGTCGTTCTCTTGGAAAAGTTTGAAAATAATAACTACTTATTTCCCGAATAAATTTTCAAATATATATTATATATATATATTCACTATTCGCGCTTAAACTCGAATATTGAAAGTATTTCGTATTATATTATGTTAAGCCTACATTCTATTACAGTAAATATAAAAAAATTCTTCTGACAGGAAACACAGACTACCAATAATACATAAAAAATTAATTTAAATATAAAAGCTATACATAAATTTCCCTCTTAAGTAATTTAACGTATAAAATTAGTAGCAGTAATATTTCTTCCGAAGAGACCAAGTGCAGAATAATTATTTGTAAGATATCATAGTTTTTCTTCTGCGTAAACTTCAATAAAAACCTCACACTTACACAAGTTGAAATGAACCGAAAGATGTTATCTAATCAACGACAAAATTTTCCGTCAAATCTACGTAAACTTTAAAGACAAACAAATGCCTAAATGAGTTCCAAAATAAATAGTACAATCCATAATTTCTGGCAGGGCTATGGCAGTTAAGATTGCAAGCGAAGACTTTCTTGAATATAAATATTCGGGAGAAGTTTTTATGACTATACGATTCCCCCATACGCACCATAATGGGCAATTAAAGAGGGCAATTTCGTTCTCTGGAGAGCAATTCATGAAAGAGAGAATAAAAATACGCCCTTACAAGAAAACTCGTGGCAGTGTGTTTCTTGATATGAATCTCTATTTAAGTATTAATTTCAAACGTTGTCCATCGTAGTGTATAAATAGTTCAAATTAACTAATCTTACATGTAGCAACCTATTTAGGTGATAAATTTCAAAGATGTCATAAAATGAAGTGTTAAATAATATAATTACATTTAGTTTTTTAATAATTATATTTCTTCACGTATATAAAATATTGTTATTGTTTCAGATACAGGGAATACTGAAATGAAATTAATGAAATTTAATGGTTAGGAAACTGAAAAGGTATGTATAATTTATTTTTAATATATATATATATATATATGTATATTGTAATAAGAGATTTAGCCCTTCAATTAGATAAGTGTACGGTCGGTCGTTGCAACAACCCACGGGTAAGGACCATTGTGTTTGGCAGGTTAGATGTTTTGACCTGGGAGCGGTGTTTGGGCATATGGACAGTAAACTGGATTTGGAAACCCTCAGAAAGTGGAGGCAGGCCTGGGGCATATAAAATAGAGTGGACTGGTGTGGAGGTTTTTATTATTATTTTTTTGCTGTGAACGTCGGTGTGGAAGTGGAGATTTTTGCAGATAACGGAGAGGTGGACAGCAGTTTTTGGGGGATAGGAGTTCAGATTGAGGCAACAAAGGAGATTGTGTTGCTGTGAATGGTGAGGACGACAGTGATTGTTGGAGAGTACAGTTTTGGAGAGCAGAGACACCAGCCCGAAGAGTGGGGAATGAATGTATCCAGGCGGAACGTGGACATCTTGACCGCCGCGCCGGGAACTGCAAACCGAAAGCCCTTCCCTTCTCCTTTTTACTGCGTGTGTGCAACGACCGATAATACAACATTTCGCTAGTGACGGTGAACATTCGCATATATAGATGAAATCACAAAATTGTAATCATATTGTAGGTTAAGTTTTATTGTTTAGGTGAGCATATGAATGTGAGCAACATCCAATGATTGTGGAGTCGGAGTGAGCTTTGGCCGGGTATTAAATGTTAAATTAAATTGTTTCAATTGTTTTAACCCCTATTTAATTATTGAATAAATCATCCCTCCCTTAATTAATTCATTAAAACCAAGAACCTTTAGAGTCTCATGCTCGACTCAGCTCAAGTGTCTTGGCTCGACGCTGGCCATCTCCCTCGGGATCTCTCGATTCGCGATTGCCGTTTATTTTTTAGAAATATATATATTAATTCTGCATACGCAGTCGCGCCAGGGCCGACATTGCGACGATAAAAGATCCGAGGGGGAGGGAAGCGTTACAATATAACGACTGATGTTAAATTATGAAAAAATTTACCTGGATAATTTATTGATACTTATAGTTGTGTTACGTTTTGACATAATTGTAACTATCAAAACGTGGAAGTAAGGTTGATAATGAGGTTTCTGTTCAATTTGTGACCAATCAATAGCAGAGCGATCTTTATAGTAATTCAAATTGTAAACTCCTGATGGTTCATCGTGAACATATTAACTTGTTACATTAACAAAATCTATAAATTTTTGCGACAGAATCTCTGGCATAAGTCACCTTTAATTTACAAACTTGCTCTCTAGCTTTACTTTGTCTTTAGTGTTTGACAAAGATCTAAAATGAGTCGAAAAGTAACACAAATTTAAGTATCAACTAATTATAGATTTAGTTAAAATGTAAACTAATCCGGTGTACTTAAAATTTATTTGTCATTAATACAGTAATGACATTTATTGCACTGAAAGTGGAAAAAATAATCACTAATGAGTTATTCCCTCAGATTTGCAGACCAAAATTTTGGAAGAATACAATAGAAAATGATTAATAGTCGTACTCCACTGTCGGCTTAGAGCTTTGCCGTCAAATCGATGCTTGTTTGAACCTCAGCTGGCGCGATAATAGTGACCTGCCATCGGTTCTTGAGAGCACAAATCGATCAATCAACAATCAATCAGTCAATCAATTTTGAGAGAACTGTGCGTATGTGAGTTCGGGTTTCCAGACTGATGTATGGGCCGCAGAGACACGGTAAACATGAATGTGGTGCACTCAGTAGAATGGTCGCTTAAAGATATTCCCATTTACCTGAAGTTGTAAATGCATAACATTCAATTAATAATAATAAATTATTAATGTAACTATGATAAGGTAACTGAAATATAGTAATATAATATGTACACAAAATTTAAAAAATGAGGCATTCCTTTCAACATGGCAATTCAAATTATCTATAACAACAATAAAATTAAAGTGTCTCTTTGTATGTTTGTCTCGAATAGGCTCCGAACGGCTCAACAGATTTCAATGAAAATTTGAGGGTTTAAAAACAGGAGATTTAACATAAATATTCATGCAAGTTCATTTCATTATATTGCAGAAGATATTAATATAATATACATTTTATAAATATAAATATTTCTTCATATACCCCTCCACTAAACGACTGAAGTACATTTTAAATGACAAGTCTCAAAAAAGGGAATGCGGGTTGCCGGGACCCTTGATCTGTTTATGCTACGAAACGACTCAACGGATGTCAATGAAAATTTCAGGGATTGAAACTAGAATCTAAATTTTGGTGTATGTTTCATCTCGTTATTGTGCAGAGTTCAGAAATTATTAGTGTAAATATTTATGAATCCATTTAATTGCCACGCGAAAGGTGACCTGAAAACCAACTGCGAGTTATCAATCATATCTCGATATCGTGCAGAGCTCAGGAGTTATTAATGTAAATATTTATGAATCTCTTGAATTTCCGCGTGAAAGGTGACCCAAAAACTAACTGCGAGTTATAGATCCTATTAGGCATTCCTACACCATTCATCCTATTTACTGTGTTATTATAAGCGTAATTATGGCAGCATAAAAGAGAAAAAGAGCAATATCACTCCATCTATTGTTATAAACATGAAAAAGTGGGACCTGTTCAAGACTAAATACGACTTATAAGGTTTTCCCCGGAGCGTTTATAAATAAATGACACCGTACTTTTTATATTCAATGAATTCATCGTTATCAAAATTCAGTACCTGTTGTTTCGTTTTTAAGCAAAAAATAACTATATCCGCGCGAACAAACTTGCGGGAATATCAAGTCTAGAATAAAGTTCAACGTACCAGAAACATGTCCAAAATTATATCATAATCCTTTTAAAGGGAAAATTTAACTAAAATAAGACTACTGTTGCTGATGGAGAATCTACATTGAAATGAAGAGGCCTACTTTTTTCTTTTCATTATAAGATCAGAGAGGATGTGGGATACAGTAGTTATATAAAATGAAAAGAGGACGGTAGAGGATAGGGGAGCTTGTAGGGTTGCATCAAACTTGTCTAGGTACTGAAAACTCAAACAATTTTACCCCTCCCCCCACTCTGTGGCCTAGTGCCTAACGTCACTGGCTCACATTACAGAGGTCCCGGTTTGATTCCTGATAAGGGTCTGGGTGTTTGTGTGTTTTTTCGGTACCCTTACTGAGTTTACCCGACAAAAACGAAAATTAATTGCCTAACGGGACCGCTAATGACCTTGGATGGTGCGACTACAAACTGAATCTGAAAAAATCCCCTTTTTGAATTCATAATAGTCATTGTCTTAATCGACTGTGATAAATGCTAATTCTGTATTACACTGCTGAGACTTGCCTCGTTTAATTTGACTTTAATTACACGGCTGTCCTAGGAATCAACTTATATCAGTTCAGTACAATAATTTCTTGGTCAATATGTGATTAAACCTGTATGAACAGCGACACACTTGATTTTTCACATTTTCACGCAATGTTCTGAATATATTCTGACGAAGCCCACCATTCTGGGGCTGAGCTACAACTTAAATTGTATGTTGAATGACACAATTGAGCTCAGTGGCTTCAGTTATCCTGTAAGAGACGCTTGTCTCACTTATATTTTAGATAATTTTATGTAAGACCTCTCAGTTCCTTTCTCTTCCCATGTCGAATGCGATGAAATTGTCCACGAATAGCAGCGAGAGAGCAAAGTCGGTCTCATTAACATCGAAAAATATAAAATAATTTTGGCAGTTTTGCATGTTTTAATATATCCACCCCAGCCCCTAGAGGTTGTGTTCGTGTTTCTGACACAGTATTTGTTCCCGAGTATCAAGAACTTGACTTCCATAATCAAGGATTTGGCATCAATGTCGGTTGTTTCCACATTATTTTACAACCCCAAATTAGACATCAATCTCGGTTGAGTGAGTGTAATTGACTTAAACCATCCTCCATTCACAGCCATACGATGGGGTTGAAGAGCAACTTAAAATAGACGTAGAGCGTCAGATTTAAAATCAGAGGCTTCCAAAACCCCAGTATAGATACTTTCTGTTATTTATTTTTACTCCCTTTCACACTCCACACTGTACGACTAAAGTACATTTTAAATGACAAGTTAAATGTCAGAATTAAACTCAGAGGTTACTATAATCCTGATATAGACACCAAAATCCATTGTTCTCGCATCATTATTATAAAATGCCCCCTGCGTCACCTGTTAGAGTCATCGCCTAGCATTCCGAAAAGAATCACCCAATACCACTCCCACCCAACTCACTTTGACTCTAACTTTCAAAACATCGGATTAGTCACGATTCAGTGTTGTTTCGTTTTATAGACTTTCACCCGCTACCCTGAAGTAGAAGTACGATTTAGTTCCAGTTTGAATGACAAAATTACACTCGACGACTGGCATAACGGATTCGACTACAATCTGTACTTTTTTCATGTAAGTTTAATAACGATTCCCCTTCAATCATTACTCTTATAAATTTCTGGCCCGTGCGGAATGTCCTGTAACTTACATATTGTAACGAGCCGTTCCATTTGCTGAAGAATTTCACGTTTTTCTTTCTCATATTTTATTTTTATTTAACGGCGACGTTCATTGTTTTAACGTCTTTTCAATTTGTTGGAGATATGTGGCAGGAACCTTGGTACAGGCTCCTTGCTGCATATACGATGCGACGTCTGTACCTCCACGACGCATTGTTGACTTGATTATAGAAAACTTCAAGGACGTTATATATAATTTATTATTAAAAATACGTTTCGTTTTAGCATTTATTTGCCGGGTAAATTAATAAATAATATTTTCAGCATTCTTGGGGTTATTAATTTTCTATCGGTGCATTCTTCTCTCACCAAAAAGCGTTTTTCCAAGTGCTTCATTAACTCTGTGACGCGCGATGTCACGAGAGAGGGGAGTCTGGCGTGTGGACCGAGTGCCGGAGAAATCTTGAACCAACGGAGGAGAAACGCGGTTTACTACTCTGCGGCCTTCTTCCTCAGTCCGTAGCCAATATCATCTCAAATTCTCCTGGCTGTCGCACATTTGGTTCTTTGCCGAGCGGCGTTTCAGTGACGCAGGACCAGACGTGTTGGGGATGGCCGTCATCTGACGGGAATCGGATCGCTGCCCGCTTAGTCAACGTGATCTGGATTCCAGCTATTAGACCAACCAGGTGTTGTCTATCCTATTTATTGTGTGTCTAATTTCCAACAGCGATCCGTATTTTGACATTGACATTGCCTGCTTACTAAGAGTTGATAAATCAAGTGAATGCATGTTGCATGATTAGATTAACATTGCATTTTATATTTTGTGTCCTACTACAAAAGACAGATTCCAATATTATATTCGAACCTTGTTTAAAAGCGGGATGGGACCATTCGGCGCGGCCGATTCGGCGAAGCCGTTTCGGCGCGAAACTCGCATAACATTATTAGACGTAAAGCAGCCGTTTCGGCGCGAAACTCACTTAACATTACAAGACATATAATTTAATGTTTGTCAAAATTTTTATATATATTCCTAAACACTTAATTAGTTGCAATACCCGAGAGTTGTAAAACATTAATAGTAAAACAAGCTATAAGTATGAATTCCACAAATATGGACGAAACGTCGTAGGTTTATTTAAATAAATATTAGGCTACGTTTTTATGACAAATTATCTGAACTTGTCATTAATATTTCAAGATGCCAAATTATTTATTCATTTAACAATTAGTAACAATAACTAGTGAGACTTTTGTGTTCAGAATAAAAATCGAAATATTTATCCAGCAGTGAAACATAAATTTTATAAAAGTAGCGATTTAAATTTATTTAAATTACTTGTCTTTTTTAATAATAATAATAATAATAATAGCCGAATTGTTCTGATGTGATGCGCCTCACTCATCAGTCTAAAATAAATATTATATTCTACATCTGAAATTATAATATTTTTCTAATAAATCTTATGGTTGTTTCAATATGTATTCTTCCACAAAGCTGAATAATTTTTCACATTGAATTTCATATTTTTGCAAGTTCCATTAATGCGGATATTAAAGTGCGCATAGTTTGGCCAATATAACTGTAATTACAATCTAAACAGATATCGAAATTATTAATTTTATTTTTAATATATTAACATAGCTTAAATTGTTGCAAGATTTTAAGGTAATTTGGATATCATAATTCATTAAATCATAAGTTTGTATTATTTCTTACTGCGTAATTTTACGGGTAAATTATTAATTTCATATTAATCTTAGTTAACCCAATTTTAATGTATTTGTAAACGAAATGCTAAGGACAAATATTAAAAAGAATACTATTTTTATTTTTCCCAGATTAAATTTATGATAGCGCTGAGGATATAATTTGACGTCCGTATTTACTAAATTATAAACCATAGTATCTTATGGAATAATGGCTGATTTGGCATGTAATTAAGAATTATTCCTGAGTAAGTAGATCTTTTTATAACAATTGGTAACTATCTTATTGACAAACAATAACCAAAACATCAAGAAAATTGACTGAGTGATCTTTTTCAATTTCAATTGTAAAGTTTCTTTCAGGGTTGTAATTATTAAAAGTATTGAGCAAATAGTTTATGTGGAATCTGAGGATGATACAAAGGAGTCATCATACTTGAAATATCTCAGTGGTTTTAAATCTAAAGATGTAATACATAAGGCTTCCAAATCTCTCATAATTTGCACGAAAAAACGACAAAGATAGAACCAATGATTTCGTGATAGTAAATGTTATTGAACGAAAAATAAGACGAATTTATAATTATATTTATTAAGATGTGAAATTTTGATAAAATAATTTTTGTCAATTTGGAAAAGTAGTTATCCCATCTATTTTTAAAATTAGGTGTAATTGATGCATGGGGTAAAAATTGAATAAGAACACTTCATCTAATGATAAGAAAACATTATCATTAGTGAGGTTTAAATGGTCAAAAAACTTAAGAGAATTATATAAAAATATGGAAATGTTATGAAGAGGGCTGCTAGTAGAAGAAACGATAATTCTGAAAGATAAATTATATGCTAGAGCATAGGCTCTGGAACTATTATCAGAAGTTAAAAACTAGGATTTTAAAAGTGCTACTGCCCACAAGTCTTTTCAATTTAATTTCTAATTGATCAATAATTAAAGTAATGAATTTAGTTTTTATTGCAAGTTTTATGTATTTATTTGTCTGATAATAACGTTTCAACTTTATAAAACTATTTAGTCATATTCACTAAAGATGACATCAGGATTATTAGAAATGTACATTTTGGTGTTTTGCACAACTTATGATAATTTTCTACACAGAATTAACTCAATGTTAAAGTTTTCCATTGTAATTCTGGAACTAACAATACGCTTATGAGTTATTCTTTGTAACTGTTATTTCAGCCTCGTTACTTGTGCGGCATGCACAACAAAAGTTCATCCATTTCAATTTCTTGTTTCTGTTAATAATTTTTCATTTTATAACATAATTGTATTATACATATATATTGTAGATATTCATTTTTAATATAATCGTAAAAGATGACGTTTTAAAATTTAGGAACGGAGCGTCGTGAACGAACTACTGTTAATAAAGTTTACATCACTTTTTTTCTGATATATATACCACAACCCCTGTAAATACTTTTGTCCCACGCTAAATGAGATTGAAATATTACGAGATTAATATCCGGGGAAGCATTATCGAAGAATTTAACAGAAAAAATATCAATTCCTCTATAATATTGACCGTTTATGCTTGTTTAAATTCTTTTCCCACATCCAGTCATGTACTTATGGACGATAGTTGTGGCTTGCTCCTACAGTGTTTGTTTCCGTGTCGTGGAATTGCTCCGCCCGTAGCAGAGACTACACTGAACTTTATTTTACCCCCTTCCATATTTCCCCTTACGAGCTTAACTGCAATTTAAATCGTACTTTGAACGCCAGAATCAAACTAACTATGTATATTGATTTCTTGTTACTTTTATGTAAGTTACATGACCCCTTTGAAAATATTAAGTTATTATAAGACAATTACTGGAATGATATAAATTTTTTCTATTTATTTAATTCTTCTTCGTTGGCTTTGCAGCCCATTAAGGTCCTTGGCCTACTTGGACAATTGCGGACTGTCATCTTACATGACACATTCCGAATATGGAGTGAAACGTGGTCAGCGTATCGACTCTCCATCAGTCTTAACCCCAGTCATTTATTTAATTAGTCAGATTAAAATAAATATTTATTGAAAGGGAAACTGACAACGTACCGAGAGAATTTCTGTTAATGGCTACTTAGATTTTCGGAATTATCAGCATTTTTTGTTAACTAAATTTAATGTAGAACTCTACATTTTAATTAGCAAATTGACGCATTCCAAGCAAACGAAAGTTAATATGGATAATATGCGATACGCCCGATGAACCAATACCGACAATAGTATTCAGGGTCGCTTAACGGACTCTATATCAATTAGATTATTGGCAACAAAAGTAGACAGTTTCAGGAAATAAACTCAGACGGAGGAAATGAAATGTAGTAATTATGTGTAGAATATTTTGCCGATAACATTACTCATTTCTGGAAAATGAATGAAACAGGAGAAATTTATACGGGAGCTTATCTTCGTATTTTAATTTCAGGTCTTACGTTAAACAAGGGCTAACGCAGTTTATTCTCAATTATATGTAGGAAAATCATTTGGCCCAAAGAAAACATGTGCCATTGTACGTAGGTGTAAAACGTATCTAAGAACTTCCATTGTAGTGGTCAGTGGATCACACGATTAATAAAATTTGACAATAATGGTAAATACGATCATTATGAGACAAACATAGAAAGTAGAACAATATAGAACAAATTGGACCGTCCGGACGTTTCGATAGGAACTCAGAATCTTATTCCAACGGCTAAAACTTGAAAGCTCAGAGTCTTCAGGTAATAGCCGTTAAAATAATATCAAAACGACTGGCCCGTCTCAACTTTTTCACTAATGTTTTCTTTTCGACAGTTGTCTGTTAGTGGCCGTATTTATCCTTATTATTCTAACAGTTGATAATATATATTGTAGCAGATCCGTCGTTCCTCCGTATTCGAGGATTTCTTAATTCCTTTAGGGCGCCAGGTATTTTTCATAAAAACACCAAAAATTGATTTTAATAGTTTTAATTTCAATCAGAGCATGAAAAATAATTATATCTGCAGGGCGTGGTCATTCTCTCGTCCCGCCGACACAACCTGCTTCTCCCATCACCCCATGACGACTCGCCAGACCACATTGTTGGCCCGGGTTGCGTCAGTTCCTCAACAATTGCAACACGCAAGCTGGCCTGCATTGTTCATCGTAACTTTTCATGTTACATTTTCCCCGCTCATTTGATGAATACATTATTAAGAATTATGCTCTGACTTATAAAAAAAGTTTTATTCATGATGGTAAATTTTTTAGTAGGTCTCTGACCACTAAAGAGTATTTATGAGTGTAAATGTTTCAAGAAAATTATTCATCGTATAAGAACCAACCTAAACAAGCAGATGTAATTAAGCGGTTAATATTATGTGAGGTGTACAGCAAATAGTATCACATTATGTCAATTAACTGCGAAGCATTAGGTAGTATGCTCCAATCCATTCAACCTGCACTCTAGGTCGGTCTATCTATAAAGCCGATTTGAGCAAAGTGGTTCCCCAATTAATACCATTAGGATAAGCTTTCAATTTAATTTTATGACTTAATGTTACATACATTTATTGAATACTAAAATTAATATGAAAGTTTATTAATCTACGCTGAATGAAGTACCCAGATTTGACCGGTTTAACCTTAATTTATGTGTACCGTAAACATGAAACTAAGTATGTAAATAACTTTTTATGCTAATCTACATTTAAATAAAATTTGTGTTGTCAGGAAAATTGCTTACAATCAATTTTGTATTCCGCTTTTGAGCTAAAATGTATAAATGTTTAGAAGTGTCTTCTATCAGCTCCCATGTGTAACAGTCAACAAGAAACAAAATACATTTTCCACGTACAATCACATACATAAGAGATTAAACAGCAGTTATGACAAACAAAAATTTCTATAATATTGTTAGGAAAGTGAACAGCACCCTGGACAATCAAAATCTTCTGTTTAAAGTTAGTAAATTATCCCTCAATCAAGATAAGACCAAGTAAGTTCAGTGGTTACGAATAATATTAACTTAAAAAGTTTTATGAAGCCGTACAAAAATACTCTGTTCAGGAGTTCATTGATTGTTAACCTAATAGTAGAAATTAATTTTCCGGCAAAAATGTATAATACGTTCCTTTATAAAATATTATTTTACATAACTTTAATATTTTCAGTATATTTTACTCTTCTCATTGGTTTCTCTGTTTAGTGTTTTACGCGGAGCAACTACGGTAGGTCAGATTCCTCGTCGTATTGCTCCAAGAAGTGATGATCCCGCTGTTTATGCGTGTGCTTATACTTCTGATCATGTGTTTGTGTTTCTTGTTTCCAGTCATTTTATACTATGTCTTGTTTACTCTAGTTATGTATTTAAGGATTGATTTTTTTTGGTCTTATAATTATTTTTAGTAGTTGATGTAATGTGTAAACGTACCTCATTTTCTCAACAGAGGACTAATGGAAATAAAAATAAATATTCAGTAGCAGCACCATAAACGGTCACAAGCGTTCACTTAGCGCCGCGAATCAGGTTTTTTTTGGTTTATTGTCATATTAACCGACGTGGTTATTAGTGACCACGTTCACTTTACAATTATTTCTGTATTTATAATAATAATATATGCAATATATTAATTTATAATAATAAAGAGGGGTCAAACAAAAAGTAGTAGAAATACATTATATATTATTTAAGACGTTCAAGTCTTTTTAAATAATTTATTATTGGGTTTATAAATAGTGTTTCATTGATGAATTCCTTGAAGTCGTCTGGAATTCCATATTCTCTTCTTTATCGCAGCATGTACACACAGTCATTTATTAAGTGTTAGATGATGCATCAAGAATTACATTTGTCACAGGGGATTGGATTTGAGCACTAAAGAACATGAGGGGTCTGATGAATGCCCTGTGGGAGTTTTATGTCGCCTCGTACTCTCTCTTTTTTTTAAAGTTTTCACATGCCGAGACACCTTATATGAAATGGGATCGAAGGCCTTCTCTCTAAGGTAAAAGTTGTCCGCTAATCCCATTGTATCAGTCAGCAATTGCCTCCTTAAACTGGTGGAAACACAGAGAAGGGAATGCTGCGACACTACAGCAAACTCATCTCCCGTCATTCGGAAGGGCGTGTGAAAATTACCCAATGCCCGACCTAGCTTTCGCAGGTTTTCTAAGGTTTTCTCTGCATCTCTTTAGGTGAAACACCGGGTAGGATCCTTAAACTATAGTCCGGATGCCCTAGTCAACCCTTGGCTATCTTGCTATACCTTCTACATCCCTCATTTTCAATTCCCTTCCTATGCTATTAAAGGGGAGTCGCATATTTCAGGATCACCCTCATGTAGCCTGTTAAACCCTATCCCCCACCAAAAAATATCTATAATGACCAATACTTAGACGTGTGAATACTGAACACGTCTGTTTAAATTGTATTGGTAGGGTTGTATTTCGCAAATACTGTTCCTTTCGCGGAGTTTAGTCTGTTTATTTATCGATCCTATTTATTTTGGTTGTTATAGTCTTTATTACGTTCTTGTGAGACACTGGTAGGTTAGTTGGATTTATGCTGTATAATGCCGATTTAGATGCGGCATCAGTTACTTTGTTATCTGTGATACCGACGTGGGAGGGGATTCACACATACGTCAGTTGTTTTCCTGAGGATAGAATTTTGGAGTTTAAAGATATGATTACGCGCGTGATGGGTTCCTTCTTATACTCACTACGGATTTATTCGATAACACTTCTTGAATCAGAGATGATGGCGAACTTGGAGTTGTTTGAGTTCTGGATATTATTTAGAGCTACTTTAATTGCACATGATTCGCAGTATAAGATCTAAACCGTGTCAAGAAGTTTATATGATTTTTCGGACCCTTGAAATATGGTAGCACATTCAGGACCATCAGGTGACTTTGATCCGTTGGTGCCATTATATATTCTAAGTTTTTCGCGTAAAAGAGTTGGTATATTTGAGGGCTGGTGCCATTTTTGGGATATTCGATGAGAGTTAGAACAATAGATGGACTTTTACTAAAAAAAATGGCACTTGCCCTCAAATACACCGAATTCTTACAATTGTAAAGACATATATTAAATGCATATTTGAAGCAGTGATAACAGTTATCTATGGTTTTCAAAAATAAACTATGCCATCCTGAAATTAAAAATCAAAACGTAATAAATGCAGCTAATCAAATGTTTTCGTTGAACATAGTTTTCACTAAATGTGTGTGTGTTCTGATTCTGTATAGCGGGGGAGGTGGAATATATATTCTTTTAGTGAAAACAAATCTTCAACGCACTTAGCATGTGTGCATTTGTAAAAAATGCTGAGTTGTAGCCATAATTACATGCCTCCTTTACCCATCCTTTCCTTTTATTTCATTTCTAAAACTTCAAAAAGTCTTTAGCGTAGTAAAGTCAGTAATTCTATTTACCTATTTTATGCTCGCAAATGGAATCCCTTTCATTGCCTAATAGCTTTCATAAATCAGAACATCATCCGTGAAAAATGTCAATCCTTATTCAATCAATGTGTTAGTTAGATATAATCATGACTATCTAATAAAATAATAATAATATTCAGCTTTTAAAATAATGAGCTAAGTTCTTCAATGATGAAGACAAACTATTTTCGTTAACAATTCATTCAGTAACTCACGAGTTAAATCTTGTATCAGGAATTACAATGAACTCTCTGAAATATATGGCATACTTAACTGTCTAAAATATTACAATTTGGTGTGGATTTATAGTTAATTACACATATTATGATTATTCTTCAAGTTCTAAGTTTTGTTTTGTGTTTATAATATTATGATGTTCGTAATGCAGTTAATTCTTATCCTTTAAACGGAAGATTTTTAACTATATATATATGTATTCCTTATACATCAGGCAGTTCATATATTGTACATTCAAATTTTAGAATTCAACCTATAAATTTTATGTCCGTAACCAGAAGTTCATTGTGGTGTATGGCGAAATCCTCTCTTGACAACTTGTTTCATTTATAACTCATTTAATGTGGATTTTGGCTCGAAGTAATAGAAATAAGTACTTAAAACATGCAATATATAATTAATGCACGGTAGTTAAGTCACGTAAAGCAGAATCTCGCGTAAATATAAATTGTTTACAAAGTCCACGGACAAAGTTTATATTCTGAGGAAAAACTGGTCTTTAATAAACTATTGTTATCTAATGTAAAACATATTGTTTGTTATTATATTTGGAATTTAGTTACCAGTTTGTATTAGATTAGAACTTCTTACCAATGCCAAGGCTGTATTAATTTATTTTTTATTGTTTCTGCAGGACAAACTGAGATCATTAATTAAATTTTCTCTGAGAAGGGGTTTCCTCGACAATTGTTAAGCCAGACCCAATTCTTCTCCAGTCCGATGTTTCAATTACAGACGTTGAAACTCAGAAAGCGCAAGACTTTAATTAAGAGCCAGGGGCATTAATTACGACTGGTAGCATCGGGCGAAGGTTAGTGTGGCAAAGCTGTGGGGCCAGCCACACGTGCTTCGTGACGGACTCAAAGCCATGACGACTCACGTACAACAACAAAGGCTTTACCAATTTACAAAGGCTTCTGCGAACTAAAATCTGATCCTCAATTAAGCTATTCGCCAATTCCAGTTACAACATATTCTCGGCTTTCCTAAAAAGGATGAATCTATTATCAACTTTAAGTTAATTTCTTCAATGATTTACGTAAGGTAAATTTACCCCTTGGTTGAGGTAGGTTTTTACAAGAAATTACAAGTAATTACTAATGAATATGTTCTGTTAACCTCATTTAAAGCATTTAGAATTCTACAATTACATAACTGAAACTTTCACCCCACACCACAACTAAGATTATAATACAACATTTACATTTATTTTATACCGACGTTGCCTGGGTATTTATTTAAATTTCCCATTATAGGATTATTTCACCATAATTTCTTAGTAAACACGTGACTAAACACAAGGGAATCACAGTTTTCAACCTTCGCTTTTTCAAGCCCGTGTCTTATCTAAGCTAAGGAAATGTGAATTGCAACAAAACCGGCGTGATGACTCACACAAGTACCTTTCTCCAATCAAGTAGTCTAATGCTTCGAGAAAGATACTATCACACTGAACAACCTCAAATTTTTATTTAGATGGTAATCATTGCTATTTGAGGAACTTTCAGAAATGAAAACGCCTGCACATAAGCTCTCTAATATAATATATTAAAAATTATAATATATTAAAATTACGATTGATTAGTCTGAAGGTCTGCGAAGTATTATTTTGTGTGTGCGTAGTATCTTTTGTGACGGTCAGCGCTGCAGAATTCTTCGGTCAATGGAACAGGCATTTCTTCGGACAACAGGCAAGGGACCTTTAAGTGACGATAAGTCTCAATCTTTTAAATGAATGGCAGGTTTGTTCGTGATTCAACAAAATTTATCTTCTGTCAATTTGGAAGCTACGCGTACATAGTTGGATACAGTAACTGCATAACTAACGCAAAAAATAAATGAAGTCTCTTGTTCACAGCCGGTTGCCAGAAGTTTCCTGTTAACTGCAATTTTGTAAATTCCAACCACTGGATGCTATTTGAAATTGCAGCTGATTGGCTATTTCAAAAGAGAGGAGGAGAATTCGGGACCATACCAGGCGAAATGGATAGAATTTGGTGGAGGGAGATTCATTAAATTGCGGACCGCCGGCGAAATCAGACTAGAGCTCTTGATTACTGAGGAGATGTAAAGTTTTGATGGAAGGTTCAACTATTTTTTTTAACAAAAGCGTGTTCCATGTAGCAAGATTATCCCGACGGAGTCAACCAGAAGTGCAAAGTCTCAGCAGTGCCTCCAATGACCCAAGCAAACCGTCACAGCCGGCACCAAAGAAAACAACTGCATGCAGTCATCTGTTGGTAAAGTGGATAAAAATTTTACAAAAATATCACATTACCTGTCCATTTTCCAAAGATACTTCCCTTCTTTTGGTTCACTCAACAGGTGACCTATTATTATTTCATTAATTAAATTTTATTCTTGTTAAAATAAATATCTACTTTCATTTTGAATTAATTTCAGTCATACTTATTTACATTTTCCTTCAAATTGTAATTTCCTTAATAAATAAAATATAATAACTGAAATAGTAATAAAACAAACGTTTATATTACTAAAATAATAATATTTGGTAATAATTATTTTAAGCATTATTGCAAATAATTTTCTATTTGCAGAGGTTATGCATTCCATTATTTCGTGTACGCTACATTTATAAAATAAGTATTTTGAATTTTTTGCAATATGCGTTTTCTCATTAGAAATTAATTACCATAAAATAATGTTTATTACACTAATTTTTTCAACAGTATTTATTAGTTGATTCCGACATATTGCTGTATTTATATTCGCGCAGTTCTCTAAGAGCCACGGCTAATTATCCAGGACTATAGACACAGACGTATACGATGTAAATATATTATTTGACGCTGTATAATATTTAGCCATTTCAACTGCCGAGATTTAGTGCAAAATCTCTGTCGTGGTGATGTATTTCGTAACTAAGTAAAGAGCAACTTTTGAGGAAAAGATAGTCCCAATGTTACCCAATTTAAAATGCACGAGCAGCGGCGAGCTTGTGGTACCAACTAAACGACGTAGCACGGAGACTTCCAGCTGGAAAAATATAAAAAATGTAGCAGCACTTTGCTGCGGAAGGGGCCAGAGTACACATTTACATCAGAACAAGTTATAAAGTTTCCTAAAATATAACTCAAGTCTTACACAATGGCGAGCCAAGATTTGTGTCGTAGAATTCATACGTTAAAAATGATATACTGAGGGAAACAGTCATTTATTTGGAAGAGTGCATGAAGATTAACTGATATTATTTTCCTGCCCTAATGAAATGACCCATCCATGGTTTTTAAATTTTTTTAATGGTTTTAATTTTCTCTAATATGTTAGGGGTATTTAAGAAATGTATTATATATATATATATATATATTCTGAAAAATAATAAATAATAACTCATAAAGAAATAATTTTTTCTGGTTCCATAACAGCTATTTAGTTTTATATGTTTAATAATATTAAGAAAAGTAAATATTGTATTGCATTGTAACTCAAGAAAGGAATTAGAACAAAAAGGTTGAAAATAGAAAAACTGTAACAACAGGACGTGGTTCAGAGTTTCAAAGAAGATATCAGGAGTAGTTTAATAGAGAAAGGAGAAACAAACAATATAGAAGAGAAGTGGACACTCTTAAAGGAAGAAATGACTAGAGCAGCAGAAGAAAATATACGAAGAATAGCTCAATCCAATAGGAGAGCGTGGATAACACAAGAAATAATGAAACGTGGACGATAGCAGCTCCGGAATAGAAAAGAATAGAAACCTTGCAATGTGGTGCTATAGGCGATGCTCAAAATCGGATGGGTGCATAGAATCACAAACGAGGAAGGTCTAAATAGAATAGGGGAAAGGCGAACAATATGGAGGTCGTTGACTAAGAGAAGGGATAGATTAATAGATCACGTTTTAAGACATGAGGGTCTTGTAAAATTAACATCAGAGGGAAGTTTGTGGTGTAAGAACAGAAGAGGGAGGCCAAGGATGGAATATGCTAATCAGATCCGGGAGTATTATGGGCGCGATAGTTATAAGCAAATGAAAAGGCTTGCGCAAGTTAAGTTAGAATGTTTGGTTGCATCAAACCAGGCTTAGGATGAATACCACAACATTGTATTGAATTCATGTTTCTTGTAAATTTTTGTTATGTAATTGAAAACTTCTGAATGCCTTAAATCTTGTTTAACATAACAATGCCTCTAATAGAATTCTCTATATGACAGAATATTAACTTATTTCATTGCCGCTATTATATATAAAGCTGTGGCTTGATATTTGATCTTTCTTAAATCCTTAATAAGAAGTTAGCAAGGATTGGGAACTGGACATGGAGTCAGCATGTCGAGGCCTGATGCCGTCTCTAATCCCCAAGAATAGCATTTCGGCACGTACGGATATGATCTGGAAATTCCGAAGCACGCTCGCGTGGGAATTGAGAACCAGGAAGACAAAGAAATATTTTCATACAATGCAATTGCCTTCTTCAATGGTGTTTCATGGTTTAGAAAGATTAATTTCTCAATTCTTCTTCACACGGCGGTGATGCTGTGTGAATGATCATTGTCCTTTTTGAAGTTGAAAGAGACGAAAGGGTTTGTCCAGGACGTAGCAGAGCAACCTTTCGACGCCGAGAAAGGCGTCCTAAAAAAATAGGCTCGTAATTGTAGTATGAGTATTTAAGGGATAACCACGATTTATTTTGCTTAGCACAACTCAACACAATTATAATCACAGCTAAATGAAGCCGATTCATTTAAACTGATTGTTATGAGCGTATTTTAAATTCAGAAGTAATTCTATGTCCATTTTTCGCATTTTTGTTTATAATGTTGATATTTCAAAAAGCTCCAATATTAATGCCTTAAAAAGTAAGACAAAATTTTAACAATTTATTTTGGCTTTCTCTGTAACTCAACATATTTGGCAACAGTGGAGCTCAGAGAGAAATGTAAACGGGATGGGATATGGTCGAACATAATTTAGTTACTAGCTTTTACAATAAATCTGTACATTCGTATATACTATTTTATAAAACATATTAAAATATATTGGGAACTTGGCAAGTTTCTGTGAGTGTGATCGGCGGCGCCAAGAGACTCTGGGCACGGTCATGGTAGTAATACACCCCTGAAACACGAGATAAAGAATAGGTGGTACCAGTGTGCAAAAACATGAGCCTACAAAAAAATTGAGTGTGTTGTATATCATCCTACGGTATACTTACTTTATTAACAAAGAGATTTTCATGGACCAATGATATTTTGCGGTAATAATATAAGTCTGATAGATAATTAGTTGAGTTGGTTCCGAGTGACGAGCAGGATAAATTGAAAAGTTACTTAAAAATTGGTCAGCGACGTAGGAGCACTTGTCGAAGAGCAAGAACCATCCATTAGAATAATACGAACGGATGGATAAAACGGTAATTTCTCGCCCAATAGTGAGCTACAGCCAAGGTTAACTGGTGGTGAAAATAGATCACACAGGTCCTCTGTCCTAATGAAAATCAGTATTCTTCTAATAACAAATTAAACATTTTATATTTTTCATTAGTTCCGTCTTTAAATATTACCCCGCCAATCAAGTGACGCCCAGCGCTGATTTTTTATATTTAATAAATCGTTATTTTCCCTGTTTCTGTTTGTATTAAATACAATTCTGCATCAAAATATTTTATTCAATATCACAAGAAATGCTTTAAATCGCTCTTAGCTTTACATTGATGAGCCACAGCTATGAAAAAGAATCAACGGATGAAAACAGAAAAATCTCGGAAATGTACTGTAACCGCCCGTTCCATATTTGGAAATATTTCTTTCTCTCGTTACAGATTTCCATATCCTTATAGATTGTTGTTAGTTAAATATATCTTTTTATTAATCAAATCAAAGTCTAATAATACGCTATGATAATAATGAACCAGGAACTTAAAACACCTCTAACTTTATATTAAAACAAAAACTTGAAACGTGGTGTACTTCGCAATCTAGACCTTTGCTTTCGTTTCCCTTTGACACATTTTTGTGTTTCCTATTTTTCGATGCATTAAATTTTAACTAGAATTTTCTATCCTATCCATTGTCGAGACAATGGGATGATCCAGAATCCTTGAATCTTCGACGCAATTGTTGCGTGAAGTCGAGGAGATAAGAACGTTTCTACGGCGTTGTCAAACCGTTTTAAAGCTTAAAATAAATTACTAAATTAGGACAAAACTTAACAATTTAAAGACATAAATAATTACAGGTTTCATTTTCACAGACGATCGCCATTTCTATTTATTCCGCAAACTTTTTCTATTTTTAAAATAAGCATTTTTTAGTTACGCCAATATAGAGCGCAGCACTGTCGGACGTGTAACAACGTTAATCCCTTCCCTTGACCTTTTAACAGAGGTCATTAGAAAGACAAATTTCTAGGACTTAGTACGAGTGACTAGAGGTGAACGGATGTATATCTCGGTGACGGATGAAATTTGTGACTTTGAAAATTTCTCTGCAATTGTATTAATGGTCAGCGCATGTACGCTGAGACATCGACTATTTTACCCGAATTCTTCTAATTACTACGAGGTGGCCCTAATCTGTGTCTGGGTGTGCATCTATCCATTCCGTGGACTGCGGACCGGCTGCTGGTGACTTCTGCTTGACGCGACAGCGGTTTCTACTGGACCATCCCTTAGTTCGGATCTGGCCAGTGGGTCTACCGGGGAAACTACGGGCATCATCACGATCTCCTGCCGCTGCGTTGTGCTTCTGATTCCGCGGACCAGAGCTGCTGTCTCGCCGACTTCGGACACACGCGCATGAACAAGGTGAAGTCGTGCCTATGTTATTGTATTATTATTTAGACACTCGAAGACTTTGAAATCAAATGGAAAATCATCGCTCTAATTAAACTAAATTCGATGATAAAACAACATTTTATTTGTGTGTACGTACCCATTTTGAGCGCGTTTAATGATGAATTATTTGAAGAACTCAGTAAGTGTAAATATATTATCCCTGTAAATACGTGTTTAAACAAAGTGGTAAAACGGAGGATTTATTATATATTACTGATAACCTTTCTGTGAATTAAACTCAATCCAGTGTTTCCAGATTTACAAACATTTTGTCTTACATACGACGGATGAGAAAGCAGACCCGGAGTGGAGATCTTATCCTCCTATGTGTTTAATGCTCTGTAAATTTTAAATTTTATGACTATTCAAAATAATGGATAAAGAAATTTTATTTATGTATTGTTTGTCATTCGGGATTCTTAATAGTATAATCCTTTGTAAATTGTATATTCATCTATTTGTAATGTTTGTGTTTGAATTACGCTTATACGTATTGCTTAATTTATGCCTGTTGCATTCCTTATTCTGCCTTCTCTGAAAATAAAGCTCCTCCCACTGCAATATTCGACCGCAAGAACCCCGAATCCAGAAATGCTCTACCGACCGAACTTGACGGTCATTTATAGTACCCAAGATCAATTAACAAGACTTATATGTTACTATGGGTCGACGTGCTCATTGCTTAGAGCTACTTCCTGCTAAGTCGTCATTTAGTGTTGTATTCCTGGTAGAGATTTTTATAATCTAGTATGTTAATTTTTAATTCCCAGAGTGGTTTCTTTGTTAATTGGTACAGTAATGAGAGATTAACTTTCCAAAGTGAAGTAAAAATTACCTCCAGCATCCCTTATGTGTAACACTGTTGTACTCGTAGTTGTGATAGCTGCGCATAGAGAGCAGAACTGAAACTTCCGGGACCAAACGTCTTCTGCCTTATGTCCCCTTAAGTTCCAAGAGAATAATGATAATTCACAGAACCTCACAGCTGTGTGTAGAAGCATTCAAAAACCGACTTCTTAGATCGATTATATAAGGCAACCAGATAGTATTTAAATATTTCGGTGTTTCCTTTCTTCCTGATCCACGCGCTAGAATGTTTATGGAAATTCGACTGGCCATATCCCTACGTGCCGAAATGCCATCCCAGGGGATTCGTGGCGCCATATAGTATCCAGTTTCCAATCCTCGCAAACTTTATATTAAGAATTTAAGAAATATCACCTATCGCTCTACTGTGGCAACGTTTATTTTGCGGTAACCGATCGAAGTGAATTTTGTTAGCTTCTTTCCGCAAATTTTTTATAATCGTGATGCTGACATTTTGTGGTTATAGCCAATGGATTAATCTGAATGGCATGCATCGGTCGTCCATACAATTTTCAAAAAGAAAACGGCAAAGAACGCCTACTTTTAAGAAAACATAACGATTTATAAAGTCAACTACTTCAAGAATTTGTGAATCATTAGTTTGACTCTTTTCTAAAGATTTCTACTTGTGAATATATAAGAGGAATAGCACAGTTCCGAATCCCTGGAATTAAATACCGCAATGCGCTACTTCAACCCTTCATGTTATGTGGGAAAGTGAAGAATGAATATTACGTGTATGACGCGCGGTTAATTTGTTCATTATTTTAGTACAGTGCGACAACGAGCAACGGCGTACATAAACGAATCAATTTCAGACCACCACGCTTCATGACTCAAAACTATCCTGATTTTTGTACTAATTACAATTGTAAAACACAATAAGCATATTCTTTTAGATTAAATATCTAATATTTACCGCAATAAATGAGAGTACATATTTCATTCCGTGATGTTATCAAATAAGATAATAAGGGATAATTGATAATAAGGGATAATCCTAATCATCATATGAGTGACCATTATAAGAAATACTGTAAAATATTGAACAAGGTCATAAAAGCTGCAAAATGTGTGCATATTAAGAAATCGGTAGACAATTCTGTTAATAAGATTAAAACTATTTGGAAAATAATTAAAAAAGAAACAAATAAAGAAAATAAAGAACTGACACAGCCACAGTTAGGTAAATTCAAAACAGATGAATGTACAAATAAATTTAATGATCACTTTTTAACCATTGCAAAGAAAATCGGGATGAATACAAATAAATCAATGGAAAATGCCTTACAACTTTTGAAAGAAAACTATCCAGTCCAGGAAAGTAATTTGAACTTTTCTTTGACAACTCCAACCGAAATTAAAAAAATAATAAACACTCTAAAAAATAAACATTCATCAGGGCATGATGGTATCTCAAGCATTATACTCAAACAAATAACAGGTAGCATTAGTTCAGTAATTAGTTACATTTGTAATCATTCACTTCTTTCTGGAGTCTTCCCAGATAAGCTCAAATGTGCTTTAGTCACTCCACTGTACAAACAGGGGAATAAAGAAGATATATCAAATTATCGCCCCATATCACTGTTGCCAGTATTATCAAAAATTTTTGAAAGAGTAGTATACAACAGAGTTATAAAACATCTGAACAAACATAATTTACTCACCGATTCACAGTTTGGGTTTAGAAAAGGATATTCAACTGAGAAAGCGATCTTTACTCTTTTAGATGACATAATAGAAGAATTAAATAAAAAAAATCGCCCATTAGGTATATTCTGTGACTTAAGTAAAGCTTTTGATTGTGTAGACCATAGCATATTGCTAGAAAAACTGAGGTACTATGGAATAACAGGAACTTCATTTTCTTGGTTTAATTCATACTTACAAAATAGAATGCAAAGAGTAGTATTAAAAGACTCGTGCACAGGTGAAATACATAAATCAGATTGGGGAATTATTAAAACTGGGGTCCCACAGGGATCAGTATTAGGGCCATTATTATTCCTTATATATATAAATGATCTTCCTAATACCATAGATTCAACTTCTAAAGCTATCCTCTTTGCAGATGATACTAGTGTAATAGTAAAAAGTAACAAAGACACACTAGAAGAGGCAAGTAACAATAATTTAACTAACCTGCTAACATGGTTTAATGCGAACGGACTAACAAATAACTGTGACAAAACACATTTCATGCAATTTCACACACTCAACACAGCTTTACAATCTATAACACTTAAATACGACAGCAAAAATGTAAATGAAACTTCCTCTGTTAAATTCTTAGGTCTCTTAGTAAATAATAAATTAAATTGGACTGATCAGATTAATCAATTACTTAAGAAACTCAGCTCAGCTACATATGCTGTCAGAGCAATGTCCACCTTCAGTGATTTAAAAACAAGAAAATTAGTATACTTTGCATATTTTCATTCTATTTTATCATATGGTATTATATTTTGGGGCAACTCAGTAGGCGTAGATAAGATTTTTATTAGTCAAAAACGTGTTATTAGAGCAATATGTCAGGTTTCCTCACGAACTTCTTGCAGAACTCTGTTCAAAAAATTAGGTATTTTCACTTTGACGTGCCAATACATTTATTCCGTGATGTTATTTTTAATTACAAATAGGCACTTATTTTTGAATAATTCTGATATTCATCCCTTCAATACAAGGAACAAAAATAATCTGTATAAAAAATGTAAAACATTGTCAATTGCACAGAAAGGTGTGCATTATTCAGGGATATCCATCTTCAACAGACTGCCGCTCAGAATTAAACAGTTGTCCGATAATCAAGGTAAATTTAACACTGAATTACGCTCATTTTTGCTTAGCCACTCCTTCTATTCAATAAAGGAATTTATAGAAGAATCGGAGAAGAGTAATTTATAATAGTTTATAATACAAAAATTTGTTATAAGTATATTTTTCTTTTATACAATAAAATAATGTAATAAATGTACACCCTGACCCATTCCACATCCTTGAAGCTTAGCTTCTTTACAGGATCTACGGAATATGATTATTATTATTATTATTATTATTATTATTAAGCTAATTAATGAAATAATCGTATTGTCTAGCTGTTTTTACATTTCAATGATATTTTATTATCTTTTTTAATATTAGATTTGTTAATGATTAATATTTTACATACCTTTGTATTGAAACTGGATTAAATTAATATCATTTTCATTTACTTTTGCTATCACTAGAGGAAAATATCAAAAGGCGCGAAAATATTGTACATTTACTGAGGCGGAAAGACAGGCAGTGATGTGTGAAAATGTTGAATTTGCGGCAGGGCGTAGCACAGACATGGTTCGTGTCCGTTTCCACTCAGATGCGCCGTACACAGCGATTTCTGTTGCCCAGCACGAAATCAATTTCGTCCCCACATCCATTCCGAAACACTCATATATCCACTGTATATCTGAGCAACGAGAGATATTTCCATGAAAGATGTCCGTCAAATCCCAGACCTGCAGTGTAATACATTTTCCGCGATACCAAAACAACTACCTCACCGTTAACTTCTAAAGAACAATGTGAAGAGAATAAAGTTATCCTATTAAAAAATAACCTTGATCTGTAAAGATATCCTGAAGGAAGTTTTATAAGCTAACGTCCACGTTTAAGCCTCACTATTCCACAGATTATAATTTTCTCGGGTTATTTGATTTTACGTAAAGAAACCAATTAATGCTACGCATATATTTAGGGCAAAAGATATGTCAGCCACGTAGCAAGAGAGGCTTAAAATTTGTAAAGCCCAATTTCTTACACGACATTAAAACACGCCTTCAGTCGTGTTACTGTTGACTCCTTTCCACGTAAACTTGATGCCAGTACCTGAATGTAATTCAAACGCAATTTCAGACACTTCCGAGCAATTTCCTTAAAATCTCTCCCAACACGGCACCTCGCCTCTAATTTCTAAATGAGCGCAACGTATCTATAATTACTGTTAACCGAAGGCGGCTCGTATTTTCATTTTCGACAGTTAGTCGATAAATGGTTCACATCTTCATTCAGTGAGTGTTTGTTTCTGAATTACAACTAGATTACTAACATCATTCAGTTCGTAACACAGTAAATTTCTGCCGATAAAAACAAATTAGCCAGTATAGGCAAAAACGGTCATTCCTGATATTTAATTTTTGGAATTCTTCTCATGGAATTTAACTCTGGTAATATACAATATAAGATATAATGTAAAACTTCATAATTTTGTTGAAATTAATTTTGTATTAGAAGGATTGGAAATAAATAAATGCATGTACAGCTCATCGTGAAAGTTAAGCTGAAAAAATTCTGATCAATTGTATTAAATAATAGTTGTGTAATATATTTATATTTATATGAATATATATTTTTTCTAATGATGATTTCTTGGCGTTTTAATTATTCTCATACTCTTTATATAAAAAGATTTTTAAAGACAAAATATTTCTAAAATAATAGTGAAGTAATGCTACATTAATAAAAATTATGGTGCATTATATTTTATTTTACAATAATTTAATTTGTATTAAGACATAGGTCAACACGAAGCCAACAGCTGGAACCGTTGGGACAAAGGATAACGCTGGAAAATTCCGAAAAGGTACAAATACTTTCATTTTGGCCCCTTTCTCAGAACGGACTACGGAGGGGATGTTGGTTCATCCATAGGCTGACCAATAAGAGCTTTCAAAAAGTAGAGAGGAAGGGATGAAAAATTATCGTCGTCTCAGAGACAGACTGGACAGACACTTCTGAAAAAGACGGCGAGAGAGATGGTTCTTCTTCCACCATGGTTCTACCATCGCCCCAGAACGAGCCAGCGTCTCGAGTACCTGAATGTTCCGGCTTTTGGTGAGTTGGCCATACATGATCACGCGACCACATGTTTGTAACCAAAATCACCACGGTTAATCATGAGAAAAAGGTTCTCATTTGGTTAGTCCGCGTAACTAGTAAAGTTGGTTACATCCAGGACAATAGAAATTACAACTGTAATTTTTTCTCGTTTTTTATGTAATAACCTCACTTTTAGTTTACGTTATTTATTTACTTAATTCATTCCTGCGGAAAGAAAAATCACAGGTGGCGCCATAAACCCTGACCACGTGTCTTTGTAACCGTGTATCTAAGACGCATACCACAAAATATTACTTTTTAATAATATTGGAATTTTAAATAATAATTTTTACTGTAGGACTTTTTTGAATACATTTATTACATAAATTGAATAATTGAAATGAACTGTTGCTCTCCGATGAAGTCGCAGACTACCAGACAATTTACGAAGATGGATCAGTCATTTCAGATGGAGCAGGATGCACAATTGTGTCAACCACCAAAATTACTACATACAAACTCAACAACTCAACTCCATCATGCTTTGCGAATCGTTTGCGATCCGTGTAGCGCTAGAGTTGATCCTGAACTCCCCCTAACCCAAATTTGAAATAAATACAGAGATAAAAATTGTTATCTCCAGCATCAATGGCGAAGGCAACAAAGAATCAATCATCAGAAAAATGAGAGAAAAATGCCACTAAATTTAAAACCAAAGCCAAGAAGTAATCATTCGTTGGATTCCGCCTCTTGCTGAAATCAACGGCAACGAGATGGCAGACGAAGCAGTAGGCGAGGTCCTGTAGACGCTGCATCACACTCAGTCCTCAGACAACGCAATGAAACACGTCATGGGATCAGTAATGGACACAAAAAGACCAGCTAATCTCACCGAAACAGAAAAGCATCTCCTACTGGACAACTGAGGAGACCAGATCTTCTATACACATGTAAGAATACGTCACTCCAAACTAAAACATGAACACATCCATAAATACATATACCGTCTAACATATATTTGAATGTAATTCGAGACAAGTTCACATAAATACACATCAAATCACCAATAACCTAAATATAACACTCAACAGAATAAGCACAGTAAACAGTGCAATAAAATTAATTACTGGCTTAATGCACCATAAATTATAAGATCCTCTATTATGTTGTCTGTATAAATATGTAATGAGAACAGTTTCATGTGACTTTAAATAAATAAATTAAAAATACATTACGTAAATTGTTATAACGTAATACCTGCAGTATATTTAAATAATTAAAAACACATTAAGTGCTCAAATTTATATGAACTGGAAAGATATAATGCTTCACTTGCAATAAATTATTATCTTTATTTACTTCATCATCAGTTTGACAAGAAATTTTAACTGTTCAGTGAGTAAGCAAGAAGAATGATCTGTTTGACTGAATTTTTTGTTTACTTCAATGTATTGTAATGATTGAAATGGGGAGGGTTAAGGTTTTCATTAAATTAATAATAAATAATTAATTTACATAAAAATTACAATTTCAGGGTCGTTAAAATAGCTCGCCTAGTTCTGTTTAGTTATTGGGGACTCTGAACCTATTTAGGGGATCACGAAATATGGGCCACCGTCACACGCAAGCCAATTCATCAGTATTTGGCAGACGTGGTTGATGTTGCATTTGTAGAAGGTAGTATACTCGTGGTTGACAGGTCTTTTGACGCTTTCTCTTTTCCTTCTTCGTTCTTGACTATATGGGAGTGCGGGGCAGGCAAGGACCCCAGATTCTGTTCACAGATGTGGGTTACGGGCTGGATGAGAACCTCGTATGCTATCCAGAAAGCTTCTTCCTTTTCTTCCAGCCTGACCTACAACCAACCACACATCCAGATCTACTATTTCCTAACATTCATCCACTCTTCTTTGAATTCTCGTCAACTACTGACGTTTCTCGCTTTGCGTCTCTCACAGTTCCTTTTCCGTCATCCACACCATATGGTGGAGGCCTCGTCACCTGACTCATCCCACTTCCTTCGCTGTGCAGCCTATTCAGATCCTTGGCCTACAGGGTCGATTCCTGGCTGTCATCCTACATGACAGATTCCGAATTTGGTGTGAAACCTGTTCAGCATATTGATTCTCCAGGAGTCTTAATCACAGTCTCGGTGACCGTGATATCATAAACATACAGTCCCTTTGCCGGGATCGAAACCGGAACCTCTGTGTTGTGAGGCAGCAACTCTAGCCACTAGACCACACGAGGTCGGCCCTGACGCCTTCTACTCTAATAAAATTCAAAATAATTTCCGTTGGACAGTCATTCCGCACTGTACTTGAGACTCTCCCTATAAGTGAACGCTCTGGCCGCTGAACTATCCCAAGGGATGTCGTTATAATTTCACACGCGCCGGTTTTTTTTTAGCCGTGTCGACGGAGCAGTATGTTTTTCAGAGAGATTCTACCGTCTCATTGGACCCACAACCATCCACTGAAAACTAGATTATTAATTTTAATGTACAGTTATTATTAACACCCTAATTAATTAATGTATTTCATAATCTACAATTGGGCTTTAGTTTGGTTGCAGCTACATAATAAAATTTTCCTACATACATATCACGTCTGAATAAATCATTTTATTTGAAATATTTATACCCCTGAAATAAATAAGAAACACTAACAACAAATATATTAGTTAACATCACTTCATTTTAGATGAAACATTGAACTATTCACTAATATTAATTTATATAGTTGAGGAATGCCACTTTAATTCTCGCGTTTTCTTAATTTTCACTTAAATTGGTCCTATTTTGGAACGAAAAATTTCCAACGGCCTTTTTCTCCTTATTTTACCTCGAATTTATGATCCCATCTACCAAAATACATGGGATTTTGCATTTGAAGTTAATTCCATTCAACGGTTTTTTCCTCGTATAAGCTTTGAATACCAAATTCAGCCTTACTTTCTCCCTCCACTGTGACAATAACTCACTTCCTAGTAGTTCCACCGTTTCGTTCCTATGGCGTAACCTGATTCGCAGGAAATTAACAGACCTTTGCTGAATTTTTCCCAATAATTTTTTTTTCTATAGGGACCCACACAAGCTACCTTGTATAACAAAATTGGTCAAACAAAGGTTAATTGATTTTGAACTTCTCTTTTCTAAGTTTCTCATTGGAATTACACGCTTTCAGGTCATAAAATTCGCCGGCTCCTCCATGCGTAAGCAAAGTTGAAATACAGTACCAGAAATCACATCCATCCTCAAAAATAGCACAATTAATAAATTTCTAGCTTTGAAAATAATAGGAAAATAATCGTAATTCTTATATATTAGTAATATAATTTCAAGAGATTTATGCCACATGTTATTTACTGTTAAATTTATTTTTTTGTTGTTTCTCGCAAGTAGAAACTTGAATTCATGTTGTTGTTGTGGTATTCAGTCCTAAGACTTGTCTGATGCAAGCTCCTATGCTACCCTATCCTGCGCAAGCCTTTTCATTTCCTCATAGCTAGAACAACCAAGATCCTCCCTAATCTGCTTCTCCCTTTTCTGTTCTTACCCCGCACACTTCCCTCTAATGCTAATTTTACAAGACCCTCGTGTCTTGAAACGTGGCCTATTAATCTATCACTTCCCTTGGTCAACGTCCTCCATATTGTTCGCTTTCCCCCTATTCTGTTAAGTACTTCCTCGTTTGTGATTCTATCCACCCATCTGATTTTCAACATTCTTCTATAGCACCACATTTCAAGGTTTCTATTCTTTTCCTTTCTGCAACTCTTATCGTCCACGTTTTGCACCAATATAACGCTACGCTCCATACTAACAATTTTAGTAACGATTTCCTAACATTCACACTTATATTACCCTAAGTAAATTCCTCTTATTCGCGAAAGCCTTCCTTGCCTGAGCTATCCTACACTTTATGTCTACTAGACTTCTACCATCCCTAGTTAATACGCTTTCCAAGTAGCAGAATTCCTTAATTTCCATCAAAATATCCCTTCTCAATCTAACACCCTTTGTTATTCCACTATTTCCCAAACTACACTTCATTACCTTTGTTTTCCCTCTATTAATCCTTATATTTAGTATAAATAAATATTTTGAAAAAATCGTCAACGGTGTACACGATATTGAATGAAAACTGTTATAGAAAGCGTTGTTTTTTCCAGTTTATAATATAAATTAATTTTTTCAATTTGTAAATAAATTCACAATACATTAATTCAATTATAATGATGAAGGAATCCAGTCCACAACATTATAGGTATAAAAATTTCGAAGATAAACTTTGTTACAAATAATAGTATATAACAGAAAATACAAAATTATTTGACTTTTTTATTATTGCTACGGCTGAAAAATTATTTTAGTAATTCAAGGAATAAAAATGAAATATGTATCGTTTATTGATTTCGAGGTCTATTTTTATGTTCTTTTTTTAAAAAAATGTGCCATAATAATGTTTATATAAATATATATCTACAAAATGTATATAAAAGTTTATAAATATGTTGTAATTTGTATTTAGGATGAACTGATACTGTTACTAAAGATAAGCAATCTCTTCCAGGTTTAATTCTTAACGCAACTCACGTACAGTAGTAATATTACTATTTATTATTCCATCTTGGGTAACATATTCAACGGCACGTTTCCGTATTCGAGATAAACGAAACATTCGCAAAGGTCTACAGGGGTAAAATAAATTAAACGAAGGAAACCACGTTATTTTAATAATTCTTAGATGGCATCAGTAAAAAATATTTTTAGAGAGACCGTTCTTTCTCTTGTTTCAATAATTTGTGAAGTCATATTGTAAGAAAATAAAGGTGGTTGAACCGATGGCAGTAATTTGTTCATGTAGCCTAAAGTAATCAAAGTTTCACGAAACGTTTTTAAAAAAGTTATTTTCTTGCTCTGTTCGGTTGTTGTGGTATTTGGTCCCAAGGAATGGTCTGATGCAACCCTCTGTGCTAAACTATCCTGCGCAAGCCTTTCGTTTTACATAGCTACCACATTTCTCATCCTACCATATCTACTTAGCGTATTCCATATTTGGCCTCCCTCTTCTATATTTACCCCTCTAATTCTAATTTTACAAGGCCATCATGTATCAAATCGTAGCCTATTGATCTGTCCCTCTCTTGGTCAAAGTACTCCAAATTATTCTTTGCTCTATATTAGAATATTTAAAAATTATCATTTGTACCATAATTGTTTGTGTGATAATAATTACTTAAACATAAAATTGTTTTAACCATTTATGGAATTCCACTGAAAAAATAAAGGTGGGTTAGCACTGAAGCTATAATTTACAATATTATTTCTCATAACTTAAGTTACTCAAAGTTTGTCGAAAAATTTATGAGAACGTTCACTCGTGATGTATTAGTATTTACAAAAACAAAACTTTCTCCCCCATTTTTTTATGTTTAATTAAAAATAAAAAAATTTAAATTGGGGACAAGTATTGATTCAAGTATGGAATAAAATATCGAGAAAGGAGGCTTATACATAACATGCACAGAATACAGATAGCAGTAATTAAAATAGAATTTCAAGATAAGAAAGTGCATGATGTTTAACTTATATGAAGAACCGGCGATAAAGCAAGTTAAAACGGAATGTGGAAAAGAAATCATACTGCAAGGAGAATCTTAAAAACCTTATGCTTTGCCGACGATATTGTAGTATTAGGGGAATCCGAAGAAGACTCTGAAACCATAATAAATTGTATGGACGGGGTCATGGAGAAAGAGTTTAATATGAAGACTAATAGAGGTAAAACCAAGATAATGGAGTGTAGTATGGGAAACTGCGGAATAACAAAGGCTGTTAGATTGGGAAGGGATATTTTGACGGAAGTTTAGGAATTCTGCTACTTGGGAAACGTAAAAACTAGGGATGGTAGAAGCATAGTAGACATAAAAAGTAGGGTAGCACAGTCAAGGAAGGCTTTCGCGAAAAAGAGGAATTTACTTACGGGTAATATTAGTGAGAATATTAAGAAATCGTTGCTAAAAACGTTCGTTTGTATCATGGCGTTATATGGACGATAGGAGTTGCGGAAAGGAAAATAATAAAAGCCTTTGAAATGTGGTTCTATAGGCGGATGCTGAAAATCAGATGGGTGGATAGAATCACAAACGAGGAAGTTCTTAACAGAATAGGGGAAATGCGAACAATATGGAGGACGTTGACACGAGGGTCTTGTAAAATTAGAATTAGAGGGAACTGTGTGGGGTAAGAACAGAAGAGGGAGGCCACTGATAGAATACGCTAAGTAGATTAGGGAGGATGTGAGTTGTACTAGTTATAAGAAATGAAAGGTTAGCATGGAGGGTTGCATCAGACCAGGCTTAGGACTGAATACCACAACAGCAACATTTATTCAAGTTTCTACTTGCGAAAACTTTAAAAACCCCATTTATGAAACCGAAAACTTTATTTTAGAACTATTTCAAGCAAATAAATAGCTTTAATTAGTTAAAAAATGATTCATTGCTCTCGCTTAAAGGTAAGATTTGAAAACCACCATTCGACAGATTCATAGAAATATTTTTTACATCATTTCATATAAAAGGATTTTAATACCAAATGAAAAATGAAATAAATTGTAGTTTTCTACAATTATCCTTTCTTTCACATTACTCAATTTGTAAAGAAGTTACCATTTATGTCAGTAGTTATCCTCTCAATTTTAAAAAAGTTCGTCTTTATTTTGTAAAAAAAATTATTATTATTAAACTAGTTTAATTAACATCGCTTACGATTATTGTTTATAATTTAATGTTACTGGTTTACTGTATTGAAATAGCCATGAAATGATAGGCATTTATAATGTATTTTCAAAGAACTTGATTGTAGAGTCTATTGGTGGAAAAAGGCTGCTGAAACGACTTTCTAAATAGTTCACCGTTACGACCACGGCTACCTTCCTCATAATTACAGCTAACAAATGGCCGGCTGTGGTGCTGGAACAATGCAGAGATAACAAGCATGAAATTGTGGAGCAATATGACTCCCTCTAGATCTCTAACGTGAATGTTTGCTGTTGTTGTCCGCTACAGTAACAACTGGGGATTTACTTAATACCACCGTAAGATTTCTCCTGTGCCAGTATGTTCGTCGCCAATCTATATGTAAATGCAAGGGCAATAATGTTTGCAGTTCCCCATTAACCTCTAGACATACTAATGATTGCAATTTTAAAGTTTATTTTAAAGGAATAGTATTGGGAATCGTAATTGAGAAATTATCATACAAATGGCATTTGTGTGTGAATTATATTCATTTCTGTAAAATAGAAATCTTTTCGGTTCCAAAATTACTTCAATAACCTATGATGAACAACTTGATGACTAGATTCACTCCCCGGAGAATAATGTAACAATTACGTTTGTACCGTTCTGATTTTTGGTACAATTTAAGTTTAAAATGATTCATTTAAAATTTTTCTCATACTCTCAATTGTAGCTAAATCTAACCTTAATCAACTTTCATCCATTAAATCAAATTAGAAAATAATTATTTCATTTAAACTACCACAATTTACGAAGTTTTAAAATAACAAACATGATTGATTGCACTGTCATAGCATTTATTCCCTTACGCTAATTTTATTTTTTGAAAACCAGGCTACGTGAGGATGATCCTGAAACAGGCAACTCCCCTTTAATAACATAGATTAGGCATTGAAAAAGGGGATATTTTTGCTTATAACGTAAATACTTTAGAAATGAAAATAATACTTCCTAAAAATTTGGCATTGCCGTGGAATTCTGACAATCCATGATTATATTCTAGCTAAATGTAGTGCGCGTACAAACATAACAACTGATCATTATTATTTCAATAAACCCTGAATAAAACTAAATTCCACACGGAATTTTTAGTGTAAGTAGTAGTTTATATTGCGTGTAATAAATATAGCTAAATAACGGAATTAATAACTTTAAATTATTGAACTAAAAAAATGTACTAATTGTATTTTCAAACTAGAAAATTTTCATAAACTTTATTGTAAGGCACAATTAAATGGCCCCGCGAATTATACTAATTGACTAATATTATTGCCATATTTGATGTTATATTTTGCCTATATTATTAGTTCAATTATTCAATAATTACGTTTTCCACGCATAATCACCTGCAATAGAGAAGCCATTTCTAAGAAAAATAAGCTTATTATTATTATGACAAACGAATGCGTATATATATAGAAGTTCTGTGATAAATAATTATTAAAAGAAATTAGTATAATGCTTCTCAGAGAACTGTAGTTTTCCGGTCTTTTAACCCGAGGACGATGGCTGGGCTTAACGACGAAACATTGTTCTCATATATAATTGGCATTGGTTGAAACCCAACTATTATATTTAGTATAAAACTTGTGGGGTGAACAACTTTATTTACATAAATATATTGAAAATTTCTTATTGAAGTGAATTCTAAATCATTTGTTTACAATAACTAGGCAATAATTTATATGTAACACAGAGCAGCTTTAAAAAATTTCTGAATAAACAATTTTCTTTCAAACATAATTTTCTGACATTAAGTTTAAATCTATAAAAAAAGGCCAAGAAGTCAGAAATTAACGTAACAACTATGTAATTAATCCAAATACGATTGATTGTACTGACTGATCAAATTGAGACTTCATGGGACAAAATTTAGCGATTAAATTAATTTTTCTTCAATTTTTAGAAAATGTTTATTTATATTGTTTCGTATTATTTCAAATTATTGAAATAGAAAACGCCTGTGTTAAATATATGCCAATTTAGACACAGAAGTAGCAAAACTTCAAGCCAATTTAAATGATAGAATAACTAGGTTTAGATATATTATTCAATAAATTAACCCTCGGTCGAAGAAATACGATACGTAATATATATGATCACAGGAAAAAAATTTCAGGATTAGAAAGTTGAAAGACAAAAACGTGCAGTTTACAAAACTTGTCTATAAATTTCGAAAGACCAAATGTAATAATTATTATAAGTATTAGTCATCTGACCCTGCAGATACATCGGTTTCGTGAAGTTGCAAAAAATAGTTACAGAATTTGAAAAAACGTTAAAGATGCTAGTATAACAGTAAATAGAAAAATGTTAATAATATTAATCTTTAATTTTCAATAAACTGAGTAGGCAGTAGCTAATCTTACGCCGAACACACCCGGCCAGCAGATTTGCGGAAATACTGGAAGACGATTCCAAGTTTTAAGTACTTTTTAAAGATTTTTTTGAAAAAAGTATTTCAAATTAATCAATTTCAGCGTTGACTTCGAATTTTTGTTTTAATGATTTCCAAACAATTATTATATCCCTGCAAACTGTAAGACTTTAGTTTCACACAGAGACTTGATTTTTATGCATCACAGTATTCTAGTGACTATTTTGTTCAGTGAAAAGGCTTTTACGAACAGTAAATTGAAGTGTATATTTAATGCTGTTAATAAATTTGCGTTCAGTCTTGTTATGTAAATTTGTTTGTTTTTCAACATTTGTCTTTACACTATCATTGTATTGTAATCTATACTCTGTTACATACGCATAAAATTTCTGCATCCCTAATTTTTTTTTCCAAAGGATTTGTGGAATATTAACCTAATATCATCTTATAAAATGGCGGAAAATTTATACACACGGCAAAGGAATATGTTTAATGACAGTGCGTATAATACAAGTGGTATGTAATGTAAGATGGGGCGAGTTGGGATGAAATTAAAGGATAAGAATGAAACAAATGGGAAATTTATTAGAAAAAACTTAACTATGAAAATATTTACAAATTTTGGAGGTACGGTGGATCAATCAGAACTCTTTATGTTCTATGATTAAACCGTGGACGATACCCTTCCTAGGTGTCAACTATTGGGAACCCTGACAGCGTACCTGGTTGAAATTTAGCAACGCCTCTTTACCAGCTATTCCGTTGGACGGACTCCTCAGCGTCGCAAGTTGACCTCCTTCAAATGTCCGGGACCAAATGTCGGTTCCCTTCCGTCTACTTCAAGTTCCCAGAAAAGAATGCTTATTCAGACAACCTCACCGCCGTGTGCAGAAGCATCGAAAAATCAGTCTTTTAGATTGATTATACTTGAACCACGAAATCCCTTTGATTGAGGCAACCACGTGGTATTTAAATATTTCCGTGGTCCCCCGCTTCCTGATTTCCACGCCAGCGTTGTTACGGATATTCCACAGGTCATATACCTACGTGCAGTAATGCCATCTCTGGTGGTTAGTGGTGGCATATGGCAGCGACATGCTGACGCCAATACCAGTTCCCAATCCTCTATAACTTTTTACTAAGAATTTAATAAATATCAACTACCGCGCTACAGTAATGTAAAGCTTAAAAAATGACGAACTAGCGCCTGATGCTGCCTTAAGACACTGTTACCTTTGAATTTAGCTTAAATAAACTTAATAAATAGAATATATTATAGAGAAGGCAGTTTCTATATAGGATCTGTAAAGTCTACAAATATATTTGGAAATACTGCAAGAACGTAGGTTTAACATTTCATATTACTTTTCTATAACGATTTCCTATTAAATGTACTACAGAGAAAGGAGATTACGTCTACAATACCGTAGATATAGAACATCCAACTAATGAAGGATTTTGTTAACGTATTATTCTATTTAATTTTGAGTGAAAGTGTTAATAGTTAAATAATAATAACTGCATACATCTTGGTATGTTGCTGAAAATATTTTTAGAAGTAAGTGTAGTAAAAAGTATGTAACACACAGAATCTCTTAGATATTCTTTGAGGGCTATTTTTATGAATGCATTGTATCAAGTAGCTTCCACCCAGTTACATAGAGGTAGAGGCTGTTTCCTGCAGCACAGGTGTGTGGCATCTGTTCTGTTCCAGCTGCATGAATCATGTATGCGTTGCGGTCCGACGGACACGAAGGAAACGTGTGTTCTACTATTATCCCACAGCAGACCCAGTCAGTCAAATTAATGAAAGAATTTTTAAGTAGCTCCTTGGGTACGAGTTATGGCCCAGGAATTGATGTAAATAAAAACAAATTAGCCGATGCGACAGAAAATTGAAATTTTCCTAAAAGTAGTAATTACATTAAACAGTGCTATAGCGCCCTGAAAATAATAAATCTATAAAATACAAAAATTTCTACTTCCTACGACTGAAACTAAAATATAAAATTATTAATAATTCTAATCAAACATATTTTACATGATAAATAAATTTTAAAATATTTGTAATTGCTTGGACCACGCTTCAAGATGAAGTCGAAAAGTTATGTTTAGAACTTGTTAATTGTATTTCTTACACTTCTTTAAATGTTAATAATTCTTCCTGAACTTCAATGACATCAAAAATAAATTTTTATACTATAGAGATTCATAAAATTAGCTTCCATTTTACATGATTAATGTATATATATCACTTGATGAAGTCTCGAAATCAGCAAAGAAACACTGTCTATTTTGTATTCACACTTTCATTTTAATTATAATTACTTAACTTAGAAATACATTGAATAATCATTTTGTAATATTTATTATGACAAGAAGTAGAAATTGACATAAATGATTTTGGAAACTCTTCATAATTATTCATGTTGCTTAATCGTGTATTTGAGGAAATTTTATTTATAATATCAGCGACTAATGATGTCTTGGATGAGAAAGAATATCTATGAATTATATATCATCGGATAGGTATTAAAACGTGACCGCAATAAATTTAAACCGAATGTATCAAATGAGAGTGTTTAAAGCTGACAAATATTCAGGCAGCCGTCAATATTTGTAGTTGGTATAGGAATACTTAACAGTGTCACGTATTCGCTTGGTTTACTTTTTGTAATTGAAAAAATCGTAGGTTACTTGGTGAATTTTAATTACTTTCTCCGTAACTACCTAATAGCACCATTGTAGTAGGGACTAGGAGGTAATAAAAAGTGATTTTATTCTTGTAATAGTAATTTTTCGTCGTGTTATCTTAATTAATCCCTGAGACAGTTACAGGTTTATTAATTTTATTACAGGTAATTCTTTGAAATTAACCGAAATCTGGTATCGCATTTTAGTTTGTGTTCTGATTTAGAAGTTTTTAACATTATTTATATACGTTGGAATATATTGGTTAATAAATTTTGTCCGGAAAATTAAACACTTAATGTTATAAAGAAGTATAATAATCATGTCGCAGCAGTTTTTTTACTTTCAAATTCCCCACACAATCACCAATCGGTTCCTTACTTGTAGCGAAAGATTTCTCTAATCCTTGAAATTTGCCAAACTGCATTGGTAGCATGCATGGGAAACACGTAGCTCCAGAAGACATTGGGAGTTTATATTTCAATTACAAGGGATTTTATAGTTTTATTGCACTAGCTGTTGCAGGCGCCAACTACAATTTATTGTAACTGAGTGTCAGGGACTGTTTTCAAATGGTGGAGTTTTGTATTATTCTTCACTCTATGATAAAATCACTTATGAAAAACTAGATTTTCTAGCACCTAGCGCAGAGAAATTAGCGCTCCTAACGTTTTTTTTACATCAGATGACGCCTTTCCATTCTTCTCAAACAAAACGATATAATTTCCTTGGCCAAATCATTGTTATTATCACCTGGAAATATATTTAACTACCGAATCACAGAGAAAATTTTCGGAATATGGAGTTCAAAATTTAGAGTACTTCTTACACCAATTAATTTACATCCTACCAAAGTTGAAACAGTGGTTTTTACTTCTGTCTACTAGCACAATTTTCTTAGAAAAAATACTGCTACAAGGAATAAGTATACTGCAACAGGCTCTTTTGATTCGGAAGATCCTGATGGAAATATTATACCTGGAGAATGGTGATCAGAGGTTCAACAAACACAGTCAGTGATAGGCCTACAAGGAAACCGCCAAGCGATGCAAAGGAAGTGCGTAACGAATTTCGAAACTAATTCATATCACCTCGAGGTTCAGTTCCGTGGCAAACAAATATGATTGCAAGTAATGATGTAAACTTTTTACGTTGTAAATATTTATTACAATATTGTGTAATATTCTATAGATGTTAAGAACTATTATGAATTTTAAATATAATATATAAAATTTCTATTATAACTTTTATAAATTTTCGTATTGGTGACAGTAAAACCCCTAGTAGACGCCTTATTTTGTTTTCCTTATTGTACAAAATTCTCTTAAAAGTCTATTCAATGTACATTAATGAAACTTACATCGAAGTCAGTACACACCTGCGTCCTCGGGATTCCGTGACCGCTGACAGGAATAGCAGAGGTTGGCATCCAAACCATTCAGATTTTTTGCTGCAGCACTACTCCATTTAAACTCCATAAGCTTTCCATGCTAGCTCTGAAAATGGCATTTTAATCCCAGAATAAACATGTATGTAGACGAGACAAATAAATATAAGAAACGATTAGGTAACCAGAAAGAATTTATTAATTACATTTTAAGGTACGGATTTTGTATCCGTTTTTCGAATTCTTCGGGTCGAATTTCATAGCTAAATTAGCCCTACAAATTCCTTATTTACATCTATCTTTGTATAAAGCCAAGGAGATATTTCATAGATATCTACTGACTTAAGATCGTCAAATAATTTTAAGGTAGAATCGGTAGTCCATATTTTAAATAAGATATAAAAAACGAAGGGAATGTGAGGGAGTACAAGTCCATATTACGGGAGAGAGCAGCCGCACTTAATAATGTTCCGCTACAACGAGTCTGAGAGTCCCATTTCGGGCTGGAATCAAAACCCCTGCGAAATACAACCCGCAACCCTCTTATTTCACAAATTTAATGCCGCTGATAGACGCAGACGCAACTCGGACTCGACAGCACGACGAAGAGCCTGCAGCAATGAACCCAAGTGCGTCTAGGCTTTTTACAATCAGGACGGTGTGACAAAGTCAGCCCCGTATTTAAGGTGCTACGTATTTTCACTTTCATATGAAGAAACTCTTGGAGTCAAGCAATACTGAACCTGAAAATAGTAATAACTGTTGTTGTTGTGGTATTCAGTCCAAAGACTGGTCTGATGCAACCCTCCATGCTAACCTATCTTGCGCAAGCCTTTTCATATCCTTATAACTAGCACAACACACATTCTCCCTATTGTGCTTAGCGATGCTGTCGTTGGCGTCCCTCTTCTGTTCTTACCCCACACACTTTCGTCTAATGATAATTTTACATGACCCTCGTGTCTTAAAACGTGGCCTATTAATCTATCCCATCTCTTGGTCAACGTCCTCCATATTGTTCGCTTTTCCCGTATTCTGTTAAGAACTTCATCATTAGTGATTCTATCCACCCATCTGATTTTCAGCATTCGCCTATGAACCACATTTAAAAGGCTTCTATTCTTTTTCTTTCCTCAACTCCTATCATCCACGTTTCGCACCCATATAACGCCACGCTCAATACGAAAATTTTATGCAACGATTTCCTAATATTCACACTTATATTACCCGTCAGTAAGTCTCTCTTTTTCGCGAAAGCCTTCCTTGCCTGTTTCCATCCTCCTCTCTATGTCTACTATACTTCTACCATTCCTAGTTATTACGCTTCCCAAGTAGCAGAATTCCTTAACTTCCGTCAAAATATCCCTTCCCAATCTAACACCCTTTGTAATTCCACTTTTTCTCAAACTGCACTCCATTACCTTGGTTTTGCCTCTATTAATCCTCATATTGAACTATTTGTCCTGGATTACGTTCATGCGCTATGGTTTCCAAGTCTTCTTCTAACTCCCCTAATACTACAATATCGTCGGCAAAGCGTAACGTTTTCATTTCTTCTCCTTGCAGTGCGATTCCTTTTTCAGTAATAATAACTGTGCATGACAAATTACTGTTAAAATATTTAACCTTGCAATGTGAATGTTTGAGATATTGAATGAATTTTGAATTCACAAAACTGAAATATCATGTATGATGTTAACTATGCATTATTAGAGGATGCGATACTGCAATCTATTTTGGTATTAACTTTCAATGAATAATTGTTGTTCAAAAAAAATTAACTTCAAGCGGTGAATCTAAAATATATTAAATGCATGTTGTTTTCAATAAACTGTAAAATCTTGTTGTGTAATGGTAAACTAATTAATATAAGACTAGTTGATATGAATTAAAACATAGATTTATTGGAAAGCTTCAAGTCTCTCTGCTGTGATTAAGACTACTTTTAAAAAACATTGAACAAGTACGTAATTCTGTTAATTTTATTAACAGTATTAATGATATATGCTGAACGTAAGCATCCTCCAGTAGACTATAATCCTTTTTTGTGTGTCAAGCCCATCATTAATTGAAAAATCTATTTGAACAGTGTATTATAGAATGATTAAGTGTTGTGTGTTATAATTCAGACTTTGATTGTTCATGCATGGCTGTAAACATTTAAGTTTTAAATCCCAGCGTTCATTCGTATTTATGTAAGTCAGAATATTTTTTATCTGTCACAGACATACAGGACACTATTATTTGAAAGTTATTTATGATAATTGTATAGTATTTAGATATAAAGAAGTTCTTTAGTTATTTTTTTGCATATTAACACAGAATTTAGTTTGTAATTTAATCTTAGAAGTTCATTATCAAATTTACCAAGTTACATGTGTGAATAAATATTATTTATATGGACTTTCTTTTCCTGAGGGTAAATTTAAATTCCTAAATAAATACGACCACACTCGAATAATCCTTACCCTTAGTACTCATATTATTCTCAAAGGAAAACCACCCAGACTTGTTTCCCTAAAAACCAATTAGACGAATTTTCAGCAATATATTGAGGAAAAACTAACCTAAAATATCAAATTAAAATAACCTGAAGACATCAATAGATCAGTACGAAATTTTACAAATACGATCCAAGAGGCAGTATAGAACAGTACGCCTACATCAACCTTCAGCAAACTCGATTATATTAACGTACCTTTACAAAGCATTCAACACATTACAGAGAAAAGACGTGAAAAACGCATATGGCAAAGAACTCCTGTCAATAAAACTACATACAACAGACTAACAAGACTGTTAAAATCAACATTATAGGATCTACGGAATTCTACATTTGAAAGATATATAACCACTTTTTCAAAGGACGATCACTTTTAATGGAAAGCTATCAAAACGTTTATAGAACCTATAAGCCATGTGCCGCTATTAAGAAAAGAAGACGGAAACTGGGCACGGACTGATGAGGAGAAAGCAAATACTTTTGCAGAACATCTAGCAAAAACTTTCAACTCTCCAGAACCCAACCCTAACGTTAATGATGTAAACATATACACGTTTCTGGATTCACCTTGCCTCATGACACTTCCCATCAAACGATTCTTATCAGAAGTTTAACCATAAATTAACTCACACAACATCCATAAATCTCCTGGGTTTGACCTCATGACAGCACAAACCCTTAGCATGTTAAGAGCAACCTACTTCCCAATACCTTGGAAACTCGCACAAATAATACTGATAACCTAAACCCGGTAAACCACCAAACTCTCCATCATATCGTCCTATGAACCTACTACCACAGTAATCTAAGATATTTAAAAGATTACTGCTTAAAAGAGTAGAGACTGATATCAACCTGGATGAGTTATTACCGACACAACAATTAGGTTTCCGCTCACACCACTCTACAATACACCAGTGGTACAGAATTGTGAATGAAATAATAAAGGGCTTAGAAGAAAAAAGTTAGTGTTTCAGCTTTCTTAGATATTGCAAGCATTTGACCGAGTTTGGCACGTCCGTTTACCATACGCACTTAAGGTTACCATTCCCGACTCATCTCAGAAACCTAAGTGATCGATTTTCACAAAAATAAGTATAAAAATTATATTTCCACAATTCATCCATTGCCTCTGAAGTACCACATTTATACCTTATATTTACTTCGGACACACCAAAACAGATAACTCAGTTCTTGCAACCTACGCTGATGACACCGCAATCTACAGATAATGATCCTCTTACAGCTGCTGTTGTCACACAAAATCATTTGAAGAATGGCTAAACTTTGTAAATGTAAATCTTAATAAATCAGTACAAGTAAATTTTAGTACTAGGAAAACAAAATGCCCAAATGTCACAATAAATAATATACCATTATCTATAACCAATGAAGTTAAATTCCTTGGTCTACTATTGAACTCTAAACTTGCATAGAAACAACATTTCATATCCAAATATCCATATGCAGAATGCCAAATTGAAAACAGAAAACTTAATACTGATTTATAAATTGCACTCTTAAACACATATGGGCATATGGGATCCAACTATGTGGGTGGACCAAGCCTTCGAATTAAAAAATTATTCAACGTCTTCGATCAAAAATCCTTCGTACGATCTTAAACGCACCCTGGTTTGAGAGCAACAAAACAATACATGAATATCTAGCTATACCTACAATCGAAGATAAAATACACAGACTCGGCACTAATTATCTTCAAAATCTCCCAGGACACCATAACGAAAAGGTCAGCCATCTACCAAGTGAACTTACATCACGTCGCAGATTAAAGAGGAAGCGGCCAACAAATCTGGGAAGTTTAATTTTATTGCAATCGTATATACTAATTTGTTTAATTTGGAGCCAGGTCACTGGACTGCTTCTCCCCTCATTATAAATTCGTTTATCTAATTTACGTATTCTTCAAAATAATCATATTGTAAATATCTTAATAAAATAAAATTATTAGTGTCTTTATAAATGAACCCCACAATTTTTATTCAATAGTTAACCTGTGCAGTATTTGACTGTCCATTTTGAATACATATCCCAAAAGTTAGGAACTACTAAGTGTTCTACATTCGAATTTACCTACACGACCTCACATTAGCCTACTAATTGGACTGTGAGTAATTTTTAATGTGACTGTTACTAGTGGAAACATTATATATATAACATATATAACTTTTGTGGAAATTCTGCTTTTGATGTAAATCGTAGAAACATAGTACTATATAAGTACGTTAATTATGAGCACGCTTTACAATTTTATCTCGGTTTATATTATATTAAGTTCATAATTGGTATTAGAAAAGACACTAGTATACAACGTATCTAAACCATAATTCAAAATTTAAATTTTTTAGATAAAACCACGTTTTATATCTCAAGATTCATAGACTATTTCGTCTTAAATTATTATTTTATTCGCTTTCTATGTAGATCGTTAATTTAAATTTTTTTAAAAAATTAGCAATTACTTACTATTTCATATTTTGAGTTCAGTGAGAATAAGCATATATGGGTACTATGAGATTTCAAATTTCTGAGTTCGTTTTAAAACACTCTTTTCCTCAATTTCCGAAGGGAAAATTATGTGCAAATTGTTCACCGACAACAAGGTAGGTAACCTGAGTTTCTGAACAATGCTAGCTTCCGTCCATTGAGTGCTGAAGACAGGATGCTACTGAAATTGAATGCAAAGGCAAGTGAGAAATCATGACTCCTGAAATATTTTATTCTTGTCCTAAAACCCGTTAGTAGTCAGGAAATTGGATTAATTGAATTTAAAAGTAGATCTACGTAGTATTATTAACACTTTGGAATTAACAATACTGAACTAATACTGCGTAGGATAATTTTTGTGTTTAGAGTCACCTATTAATTACATTTTAGAGGAAGTAAAAACATGGTTAATTAATATTTTTAAATCAGAAACATTACCCAATTTGTGCAGACACCATTGTTGTATTTGTTGGAACGAGGAGATAATTGTTGGGATGCGTGACCACCAATTCTCGTGCACTTTATGAAGCAAGTACTTTAATTGAACAATTTTTTCTAAAAAAACAGTTGCAATGAAACTGTAATTGGAGGATGATTTCCCTCGTTTTCTATCATATATCTGTTTATATTTATTTAAGAAAAACAATTGAGCACAGCTGATTTATAGAAGAGTGACTGTTTAAAATTGTGATACTTCTCTGTATAAGTCTTTTTAGATATGAAAGAGGACAATTATCACTCAGATGTAAGCATCACAGTTAAAGTGCAGAAACCAATGTCATTGATCTTCAAGAAATATTATTTATTCGTTGAGTTTTCAGTAAAGAATTAATAAAAAAATCATTTGCTGTTCTCTTAACTGCGCAATCACAAGACACACACTTCCATAATCCCGATTTATCAGATAGAGCTTTCGCTAGTGCTTTTCTGCACCACATTCAAACGTTCATGTTAGGATCCTTAAACTATGGTCCGGAATCCTTAGGTATTCCTTCGCCACCTTCCATTATCACCTTCCTCACCTCCATTCTATACCTTCCTATTAATGGAAATAAACAGCTACTCAGATGACCGTCAGTATGTCTGTTCCTAAAAAATAATAACAATTTTTATTACCGATTTTAATCAACACAATTTTGTGTGTAATAAAGTAATTTAAACAATGCACAAATACATGACTATTGTTTAATTTTTATGAGGTTGATGAGCAAAATATAAAATTGTTTAATTAAAGGTAAAATTTTTGCTTAGTATTTTACTTGTCTTCGTCCTCAGCTTGGCGGGATCGTCGATCCCTATTATTTGTAGGCGATTGAAGTATGTTGCTATTGTCCTATTCATGCCATGTTGCATACATTTTGAACCCGTGAGAAGTATCAATTTATATTCATTACAAATTTTGTCATCTAAATTCGAAGTATATTAAAGTCATTCATGGGGACGTTTATCGCTTGTCAGTGTGAAGGGAAGCAAGATCATAAGTAGGTTTTGACGTAAGTGGAAAATTTTAAAGAAGATATGATCTGAAAAACAGAACATTCCGCAATTATTTCCCTTACTTGAATGTGAAAAAAAGTCAGAAATATTTCATTAGATGCTAACTATATTAAACCGGATAAATTCATGAATTTCTGAAAAATTAAGTTCGTGCGTGCTGAGAATACAAGAGAGAACGGTTTTATTCCCCGATATGCATCTTAATAAATTCCGGCTGAGTCCTCAACTCGTGAATTTTTTACGTTTTAACTTTATTTAGTTTATCAAATTAAATTTAAATATTTTAGGCTAATAAAAGTATATGCAAATATATCGAAATTAAATTTTCCTCGAAGAGATCTTATGTTTCGAAAATCTTCTCCTTTTGCATTTTAATATTGTGTTCATCTCATAACCAGATTATAAGGAGCCAAATATTTTATAACGTAATTGGTAGCACTATATTTAAAATTATTTACTGAATATAGTACGATCTTTATTATCATATGTATTATTCCTAAAGGCAATTATTTCTCTTTAACCAAACTTTTCAATTTTGTTGTAACGTTATATGCATCCATATTTCGTACATCTGGGACAAAAATGACTTTTAGAAATCATTTATTATATTTATCATAACTCTTATAGCATTAAATTCATATTCGTGCTCAATTCAAATGCAGTACATTTTCGACATATTTTAATATTATAATACTATAGATATTAGTGATAATTAATTCAGTTATATAAAGTTGTCCGATTTTACAAATTACGTGTAGCTAAACTATATTGTCAAATTCAGGAAACGTCGCTTGTCCATTACCCACACTGGTCAGTCACAACTTCGAATCATAACTCACGATGTGTTTATTCCGCGTAGTGAAATGTCGGTGACAGCTGTCGCAGCGTTGTGGCAATTTATCGTTCTTGGCCACTAATTCTGCTTCATGTAAGAGACGCCATCTAGAATGAATTAATTCCCCTCTAATACGTATAGATGGATCGACAAATGTATCATTTCGTTGTGCACGTTTCCCTTCAAATTATAAAAATTGTAACACTTCTAAAAGGACGACTGTTGCTTAAAGTTGATATATCACAACACATTATCAATAATTCCAATTCGAATTAAAATATAAGTATTAAACAAATTACAGCGTTATTAATCCTAAAAGCTCATTACTTTGCTTTATATACAAAAGTTTATTGTCTAATTTCAGTTTATGTTTTGATAGAGTCGTATTAGACTTTGTTGTGTAGTACGACTCTATGGCGAAATAATTTGATTGAGTGTTTTTTTCAATTTATTTTATTATTTTGAGGAACTAAAATTCTAGCGCTGGTAAATGTAGAATCATTGCTTGCCAGATAATGACAGGTCATAGAAGGAATTAATGCTCATTCAGCTGCTTCCTGTGATGGAAATAGCGTGGCCGATGACTAAGGCGTTGGATAAAATGAAACTTAAAGGGGAAAATCTCCACTGGCACAATATTGGAACGTTCGAGTATATTGCACAGGAAGTTAGAATATTCTTGAATATGAGGTCCGAAGTTTCTGGAGGAAGAGATGTTACCGGGTATTAAAAGCTCTGGGGGTAGGAAATGGTTTTCATTGACCAAACTCGTTAAAAACGTTTTGAACTTAAGTGTACAATGGATATAACATGTTTATTTAAAAACGTACCTTTTATCTATGAAATAGTACTAATAGAGTAAAATTGCAACTCGAGGCTTCGTACAGTTATATTCTGTACTTGATAGCAGTTTCACAGCAACAGGAGGCTTATTACTATTTAGAAATCAGGTTTTCACATAGGCCGCCAACAGCTAATGATCTATTTCAGTCATGTGTCGCAATACATATATATTCCTTCCTCTTTGGCTCCACAGCCCATTGAGGGCCTGGGCCTACCGAGTCGACTGCGGACTGTCATCTTGCATGACACATTAATACATATATATATATATATATATATAACGCCCACACAAAACAAAATAGATTGTACAACAGCAGAATGAGTTTACATCAGATTTTGTCCTTTTATTTCAATGCACAATTGACATATTTTCCCGACAATACTCCTCAGACGCTTTCTGATGCATAAATAACAGTAGCAAGTTTTTATTGACCCGTAATTACTAAAATTCAAAATAACAAACAAGAATCTCACAACCTTTCAAACAACTGCTGAATCTCAAGCATCAGTTGGTTAAAATTGAAGTTGCCGACACTTCTTAATATTTTTTACAGAAACACCGACAAAATGCTTTCAATATATAGTACTGACTTTCTTTGCTGTTTATATTTCGGCTATCAGCTGACGACCGGAGAGAAATACGGGTGCTGCAGGCTACTGACTCGGTATCGGAATAGAAGGGTGACGTCGTCGGCCCAAATGACATAATTATTCGCCGTAATATGAAAAATAGTTCTTACAAATAATAAATGACTAAGTGAGCAGTTACACAACACACAATTCAACCTTCAAATCAATGTTGAAAACAATCTCGGCAGTATCTTTCACACTTGAAATTAAAAACCATCAAACAGAAAACACAAATCATTAAAATTCAACAATGCACGACGCATAAATATCTCACAAGACCAGATCACTTTTAAATAATACCCTGTACACTCTTCTAATAAAAGAATAAACTATTCTCACTCATGCACTCTATTCACGACGAAATAAAGTGATTTATAATTTCTTTCGACTAGCTCCAACCATCTCTTCTCTCACCAAAATATGAACAAAAACATCACCAAAGAATATCACTTCACATTGATTCCGGAATCAACAATTGAACTACCGGGTTTACTCTTTGGCAGAAATACTATTTAAACCAATCAACAGAGAAAAAACAGTCTCTCAAATTGTAATTTAACATTGAACCCACCCAATCATGCAGTAGCACATAAACATTACAGACAATTTATATAACAACTCTCAGTTAAAATATATATTAATAAAAACGTAGTGGCACGGAAATAAATGAAATAATAACGTTATTTGCATCAACACCATCTGACATTTCGCACATCGAACTTAGATTCAATTATTTGCTGATAATAACTTAGTTAAAATGTATACAATTAATTAAACATTAACTATAGAACTGTATGCCTACTAATTATCCTCTGGTACGTATATTAATACATTGTCTGGTCATTTTAGGAGTGAATATATGTTGAAATAGTTTGTTAACCTTTTCTTTACAAGTAATTTATTAGTTCTGCATATTGATGTTCAACTGCTCCTGTGTTTTTGACAATAATGTTTGTATTTCAGTTAATATATACGCATTCATCAAATCAAACTTAATTTTAAAAGAATTTAGATGCATATTTATAAAGTTGAATTTCATTTTGTGCATAGTTGTTTTAACGTGAGATTTGTTTTTTTATTGTTTGTAACATTATGAAACCTTATAAATTTTTTCCTTTATTATTATTCCTGTGGATTATTACTGATAGCGATGGTATGTTTGTTTTTCGGCAATAAGAAGGAATGAAAAATTATTTTTGGAAGTCAGAAAGAGGTGCGTTGTACGATGGAGGACGAGGTGTTTCCTGGTAGAGATAAAATACATATACATTGAATATTCATTTTGCAATACATTAAAAGTACGCGAGAAAAAGGTCTGAAGGCCTTTGACGTATTTTTGCGTGTACGTGGTCACCGCTACACCCTTCCTCGATCAATAGGACCGACATGTCTTCACACAATACGGAATATGGCTTTTACTGACAATGGGTGTTAACCTCTTAAATAAATGGAATCCGTTACTAATCCAAGAAAAATTTCCTCCCGTCAAGTCGGACGCTAGGCGTGAATTATTGGAACCAGTTACTTGTGTAGCTAATGGGAAACATATGTGAGGACCCTTGTTTACATTCTACAACTAATTTTTTTCCTATTGGCTGCAGTTGTGTAAATACCAACCAATGGGGGCTATTTGAGGTTGCAGCCAATTGTCTATTTGAAAAGGAAGGAGGACGATATGAAGCTACCTGAGGCGAAAAGGAGTGAATTTTTAGAGCAGAGATGGGATTTCGACTGTTGGCGAGAGCTGTAAGGAGCTCTTGAGGCCTCAAAAGGCGTCATCCATGCAGCCAAATTATACTGATGCAATCAACGAGAAACGTCTGAACCGGCACCTCCAAATCGCCCATCCAATGGAAACCCCACAGCTGCAGTCTTCTATCGGTATCGTTGATATCCATTTTAATCAGTTTATAAAACCAGACTTATTTGTCAAATAAAGTTTATTTCCTTTGATTTTAATGAGTTTTAGCATATAAAACTATTAATGTTCTACCTTCTTCTTTGAACTCATTTTATTCAGGTGTCTCATGGATAGCGTATCAAATCATAATTTTATTGTTGTGGTGACTCATGACTCCTACATTCAACGGGTAAAGCAAAAATAATTTAGTTTTCGTTATTTGCGTACAGCAGGACGTAAACGAGAATGGTTTGGTGAGGCCGAGTAGGCGGGAAACGTCGCCGTTTACAACATTATTTATTGTCTGGGGTGCATTGTATTCGACACTTGGTCCCAGGAGCTGTCCTGAGAAGGTCGGAATGGGAGAGCAATGGCTGAACAGGCGTAAAAGTTAATTTCGGCATGTTCGAGAAAGAAGATTCATTTGTAGTACGGAAAACAAAAAAAGATAGCATTTGATGGAGATTCAAGCTGAAGAAGAGGCGCTAGAGGAGACGTGTTCAGCAAAGGAACATCCGGCACGGCAAACCGGGAACGACGTCACCAGGCCCTTGTTAACATCTGGTAACGGCATTTTTACCCGGCTTAACCACTTAAACCATTCTCGTTTGATTCGCGATTTTTAAATTTCAATTATACTGTTCGTCAGCCGCGTTCCCGGGAGCAGCCATTTAGAAGCTGCGTAGATTCTTTTTTTGCTTTATCGACTGAGCCAATTTGATATTCGTAAATTTATATTTTTTTCACTAAAATTTAATTTGAATTATATTTCCTTTGGAAATTTGATAATGTAATATCGTAATTAAATGGAATATATTCAAATTAAATACAATTTTTTATTATTATTTAACAATTCCTTGTTATAATAATATTTTTGTTGGTGTAAGCAAAGCCAAACACCACATTGTTATTAAATTCAAAAATATAGAATTTCTGAATCATTTATAAATACTAGTAATGACCAATAAATTAAACGATAACTACCACAATTGTCGGCCAACTGTGAAGCTATATTATATAATAATTGGTAAATTCCCTACTATCTATTTATTACAATTTAAACTTGGGATTCCAGTGAAGGGGAGGTTTAGGCAATTAGTATAAATTCTAGCTTTAATGTTCACGAGTGATGTAATTGGATTTATAATAAGCTGAGTGATATAATAAATTAATATAATTCCTATGTTCAAAGACATAGAGTACCAGGGATTCTCAAATGTGAGCCCCGCTAACAATCTGGATAGAAAGTCCTGCCAGAAAAAACTCGCACAGGGTAGGTCATTTATTTTGGGAGGTAACAGGCTACATAAGTGTGATCCTGAAACAGGCAACTCCACTTTTATTGAATATGAAGGGGGAATGTGGAATGTAGAGGAAGGTGGCAAGGGTTGACAAATGCCCCCGGGCTGTAGTTTAAGGATACTACCTGGTGTTTCACCTAAAGAGATGCAGGGAAAACCCTAGAAAACTTGCGTCGGGTAGAGTGGGATAATGGGTAATTTCTCACTCCTTTCCGAATGACGTGAGAGGAATTTGCTGTAGGGTCGCAGCATTCTATTCTCCGTGTCTCCACATGATTTAGGAGGCAGTTGGCTGACTGAGCCAATTGAATCCACGAACAACTCGAAGGTCTTTGACCCCAATACATACGCCTAACAAAATAAATGAAAACAGAGAGAGGGAGGGAGGGAGTGGTCTCAAAAAGGTGAGCCCCGACAATCTGGGGAGAGAAAACTTGAAAGACATCTCTTCTTGCATAGTTCGATCCGGATGTAAGTACGAAATTAGAGTCTGTAAACATTTAACTGCATACAAAGCCTGATCGAACACTAAAATCGACATATTAAAATTTAAACAATTTGGTGAGACTGACCCCAATTTCGCGTTTTAGTTTTCAAAAAAAAATTAGACCGTGAGACCGCTGAGTGGGTGGACGCGACATTTGAAGTGGAAACTTATGACGAAGTAAAATAGTCTATAGAACAGCGAGAAATAGAGTGAAGTGTTCAGAGAAATCTACAAAGGAAAATACAATAAAGAATATCCGTTGATCATGTCGTAGTTATTCATTCAATTAGTATATAACAATAAACAACTTGATCACCCTTGTAGTGAGTAATCTTGATATTCATAGATTGCACTCATGTCGATTCCGTCATGGAAAAGGAATTATCCAAACGTGTGAGTATTTAATCTACATCTCGGACCATTCGACAAAGGAAGCTAACTGTCGTCGACACTGATACACGTGAAGCGTCTTCAACGCAGCACAGAAAACAGACATTGCGTGTGAGTGGAAGTGCTTGTAGATTGTGATCAAGTCGATAAAACCAAGAGGCAACCCTAGGGCTTCACACAAATGGTAAAATACAAATGAAGGATAGTGTTTTCCTTATTTCAGGAAATTAATGCTAAAATCTCGGGGACACACACACCACATTAATTGAGTAAAAAAGACATATATAATTGTAGTTATAAAAAAGGTGAAACGGAATCATATCATTTTCCCGTCTGATGTTAAATATTCCCTAATTATGTATTTCATTTTGTAGTATACACTCGTTTTACAAATTAATAAAGGGATTATTTTAGTTCATTTTAAATCAAATAATTTAAAACTAAATTTTTTCAAGCTTTGAAAGTTGAGGATTTATTGCACTTTATGTAAAAACATAAATTGGAGTGGTCCTTAGAGATTAAGAATCGCCTCCGCTGGATTTACAATTATAAATATTTGTGTCGTATGTCAGTTTCGGTCTTTACATTTAGCCACGCCTAAGAATTTCCCACAGGACGTTCAGTAACTTCTAATGCGTGACTATTCGCGACTTTAGGACAGACGTGTGAACCACGGATATGTGAACTAGAAAATGTCCTAATGGATATATGGTGGATACTTTTCCGGGATAGGGGAGAAACGTTGGTTTCGCAGCTGATAAAAGATTGAGGAGGGATTTAGTTGTTGAGCTTTCGGGGAGATGAAGAGATGAGAAGTTAACTGTAAAGGAGTCGTGAATAATGGTGGGAGTTATTTGTTGAAGTTAGCCGCGGAGAGATAAAGAGTAGAGTTGTTTAAGAGTCGTAGAATGGACGTTGAGCGGAAAAGTTGAGTTAGTTGGAGGAATGATCGATAATGATGAATCGTTGAGAAGTTAGAAGAAGGTGTTCAGCCATTGGTAGCATCCAAGTCCAATTCAAGAAGCTGCCTCTTGAACGGTTCCAAGGGTTCCTGCCAGATCTATCTACGAGCTCCGGTGTCGGTATCGTACTAAATCAACCATATCTCCCTAGATATCGTGTACTGATAGCCATAGTATCAATAGGCACCATCAAGTAGAGTTCAGAACATAGAGATCAGATATTTAAGCTCACCTTCCTCTGAGAACAAGAATTAATTGCTTTTTTTATTCAATTTTAATTGTGAAATAATTTTCCAAAATGTATAATTATTTTTCAAGGAGCAGGAAGATGAGTAATTTATTTATGTTATTTGTTTTTTTTGTTATAATATTTTAAACATTCTTATTATTTAATTACCCTGCCCTCAGCTTAAAGTAGAATCCAAGCCCTTTAAAAACGATACAATTACTTTAAGCATCTTTTAGAATATGTGTATTTTAATTTAGATTTACTGTTTTTTGCATTAGACCTCGGTAGAGGAAATACGGAGCGTCAAATATTACATCAAATGACTAATAATTATATTGGCAAAATAAATAAATAAATAATTAAGAACCAAAAATCATTAAATACGTAAAGATAATAAACAAGAAATATAAAATAGGCTCATACACGACACACATACTAAAAACACAAACACACACCAATAATTACAAATACTCCAGTAAACAATGGAAACTTGACTTCTAGGATCTACATTATGAAGATATTGATCTTTCGTAGTAGCTTCAGGCAATACATAAAACAAACAAAAGAGAAGAAAACTACAGACAATTTTAAAGTTATTTAAAAATTATATTTTACGACGCAACATATGCATGATTTTGCAGGAAAATTAATTTAAACTATTACGGAAGTGAACATGAAATTTCTGTACAGATGTAAAATACGCCATTTAAAAAAATATTTTTACACTGATTCACGAAAATTTGTAAGAATGATTATTCTTAGCCTCTGGGGAAGACTGTTATAAAAAACTATTTGTTTGCTCAATTATTTTCTTATAGAGATCTTGGCGATACTTGTTCTACCTTCGAACTGAAAGTCTACGTATTTATTTTGTAATATGTTTAAGACGTTTCACTGTGTCCTTGCGTAAACAGTAAAATTGACTTTGTATCCATTTTTATATTTAAATTTTTTGCGTAGGTCCTCCTCTTGTGTTACAATTTTATAAAATTTGTGTAGGAACCTTTGTTTATTTATAAATATTCAGTCAAATTAATAACAAAACCAGCCTTTTCACTTGTGGTTCTATTGTAAAGTTAGGAAGAGAACAATGCTGTAGCAAAATACCCGAAAATCATCTGTGCTGAGACTGTTGCCTCACAAAAGCAGCACCTCCGTTACGACATTATATAATAAAACGGGGACTGTGTAGCGCATAGGAATACTCTCCCTTTGATTCATCATTTAATGTCCAACGTTTCTGCAATTAGAGGAACATATTATCAGATAAAGCAATAAATAGGCGGCGGAGATGTGAATTTACTCGTCTTGGTCTGACGCCATAGCGTCGCGTTTCGAATTGCAAGTACTTTCTTCATCAACCCAGGGGACTATTAGCTGTGAATATTTCTCTAGCATCAGCCCCTTCATTCAAAATTTCGAATCCCGCAATCTTGAAAAATTTAATATGATTGACGTAGAATCGTCACGTAGTGTTGAGTTTTACCCTTTAGTGGGGATGACCGAGATTTTAACTGAGAATTCACAAGGAGAAGAGAGGAAAACTTCGTATCACGACTCTGAAGGAGATTTTTTTAAAATTTATTTCTCTATTTTTAGCCTGCTTTCTTGTTTCCTATAGCAGGCCTTAATTACAATATTTTACATCTGGAATCTACGAGAGTATTTTCATTAACAGTGATGTAACAGCTGTTTCTGATTTTTTTTCTGAAAACTTGCCTGATTTCAAAAATTCAAGATATCATTCGACGCTGAATAATCTTCTACATTTTTTACAAAAGTCTATTTCTCTGAATTCAAGTCTCTACCGAGATATGGGCACTGTAATAGCCCAAAATTCTAACGACATTTAATGGGTGAAATGCCTAAATAGTGGTCGTTTCCGAGGCTTGATCATCGAGTGGGAAGTGGACGCCGCCAAAGGAGCTCTCATGTGCCGAGGCTCCAGAAGAAGAATCTGAGTATAATAACGAAAGCAAGCGGCGTCGTCCCGAAAAATATATTTTTCGCACCGGGGAAATACCAAGGCAAGGGAATATTTTCCCGTGTGATTGGTAAATTACTGCTCCGGAAGCTAGAATCCGAGTTGACGAAATGGCGGACGGGAGCAGAATTTGGTATTATGGTCCCAACAGCAAAGGAGAGTTTTCCGTCTTAGCAGCCAACATGTTCTTTAGGTCAACGGCATGAGACTTATGCTGGGCTGGCTAGAGCCCAGAAATCATCAGGCTTGGGTGTGACTCAGCCACAAGAAGGACCGAACCGGATGCCTCCTTCAGCCAACAGCTTCCGAATGAAGGAAGTCAATACCAAAGAGGAAGTGAGACGACACACTTCTTCCAACGTTAATCCGAGGAATTGTAAACTCCTGGGACGATCGGGTTTATTTACCATGTTGCCAATTTGTTAGTCATTTATTCTCCAAAGCCAGGAATACTCTTTAGAAAAAGAGCCCAGTATAAATGCCGGGGTCAAATGTATATTCTATTAAAAATTTACGTAAAATAAATTTGTAATTATTTGCAGTTTAATGTTGCCTTATTTATTATGATTATTATTATTATTATCAAAACCCAACCAAGAACAGCGTTATGAAAATCGCAACTTCGACGTCTAAATTAGACGTAGAAGTGAAGAGGAAGCGGTACAGCGCTTTTCATCTTCGATGATTCGATGTCCCGACAGGGTATTTCATTGATATCTTCATCATCTTTTTCCCACTTCTGATCCCTAACAACGTGAAATCAGAAAATTTGAGAGTGAATGAATCTTCACACGGTTTAACTAGCATCGTCTGCTGAGAAGAACCAATCTGTGCATAGTCCTGCGAAAGGCTGCGTCCAATCGATATTTTGCAAATTTATTTCAGCTAACTTTTCTGGACTTAGACTTAAAAGTAACTTAACTGTAACGACCAAATAGACAAATTTCGCGCCAACTTTGTTTGTACTAAAAACAGTTCCGTTCAAGCATTCCAGTCATATTTTCCGGACTTGGCTAATTTCTGTTATACGTCGTGTAGACGTACGTTATCCTTCCATCCTTGAGTTCGCACTCCGTCTCATCTCGTACGATCGCTTCATTAGACGTCGACTGTGCTTGCTTGCGTCTGCTCCCGATTTCGACGGCTACCGGTCGCCTCCTGCACTCTTGTCTAGGACCGCCAGCTGCTAATTTTTTTGCATCGAGTTTTAACTGATCCGAAACGAGCCTCTTCCCGGCGGATTGCTAAATAACATTCATATTCGTGATCTTTAAGTCATTCGCAGATTTATCCGGGATAGTTGGGGAGTGGGTGGAGAGCCGAGTGGACGTTCGTGAGCTGCAAATTACAAAATTTACTAAAAAGGCAAAAATACTATCAAATAGAATCTGCTAAACAACTTGAATCGGAAGAATAAAAATCCACGACGGAGCCAGGACAGCGACTCCTATCATATCAGTGGTGGTACAATAAACTTCCTAACGAAAACAGATTTTCTTTCACCAAAATTCACAATCTGATTCAGCCTCTGCTACAAGGCCCAGATTTCCTTAGAGACTGTCTATGCGCAAAAAGAAAATTTTTTATTTTGTTTTTCTAAAGTGTGATAGTGAATTATTTGTTTACTTAACGAATTGTGTTTTATATAGATCATACTATTAACAATAAAGTAACTTATTACAAAATTATCAAATGAACAGTCCTTGTGTCATCATAACTCAGTAGAACCATTATTGTAAATGCTTGCATCGTACTGTATTACATAATTTTGTACTTGAGAGAGATGGATACAGCGATGAGGACACAATTTATATCAAAGGATGGAAAAGTTGACCCAAGAGATAACCGTAAGAGGAATGACGAACTGAAAACATCATGAGAAGTGTGTTATGTAATTATTTTGGTTCTGACGTCGGAAGTGTGACTTGAAAAATAGCAAAAGTATAAACTTCGATTAGCAAACTGAGACTAAATAGAAGAAAGTAATAATAATTATTTTCCGTACATTTATTCTATCTCTGAAGAAAATATATGCATGTATAAATGATACTGTTATAATAATTGTCTTTCCAAACGCAAAATATCATTTTTTCAACAAATTCAAATTGTGGGAGTAGTTTTTCGCAAATTACATGCCCGTCATCTTTATTTGCATTCCTATGTATTTGTCATAAAATCTGTCCCACGACACAGGTCTTACTTCCACAGGGGTAATCAAACCTTCTCTATCTATATCTTCCACTATTCAATTAACACTGAAGGATTAATAATATGCTTCGACCCACCGCTGCTCCCTCAATACAATGGTGTGACGTCATTGTTGTCAGAGAAACATTGTTGCTCCCCCGAACGAACGCAGTGGCAGTATACTGTAAATTTGTTTTTGTTTTTTTAAACAAAACGATCCTTTTATTATTGTACCTGAGCTCGTAATCCTTCCATTCTATTTAATACAAAAAGGCAAGGTACATTTTCGGTCATCGTATATTTATCCGAGTTCAAGTGCACTCATTTACATGTATACACAATTGGTTAAATTAGTTGCGATAGTGTTTATACGAAAGAATGAAAAATATTTTGATTGAATAATTGCTGAAAGTGTAATAATCTTATCTTGCTTCAACTTCAGATATTTTGTGAATATACTTATGCTAAATTATTAATAATCATGTATCTGCGTGGGCGGTAATACTGGAAAATTAAGGTTACGAGTTCTCGAAAACTCTACCATGACCGCTTCACGGCCCATTTTATATGATACTTCTGATTGAAGTGTGGTAATTCCACATACCAAATCTCTGAATGTTTCTTGAAAACGTCGAGTTGCTAAGACTTCACTGGCGTCCATATTTTGTTTTAATTTTTATGCCACGCATTTCCCGTTACTTATGACTTCCACGCGTCTCTGGAAGTACCGATATCGTTAGCTGCTCCGATCGCATACCTTAAAATCTCTCTGCCCACTAGCTGATCTGTGCTATCGAACATCCCGAGCTAGAATCAGGTTTGTTTGGATTTGTGGATATATACAGTGAGGGTTTGCATGTACATTTGGATCCACGTTTGGAACAAGGGCCTCCTGTACAAACTTAAAGCATTTCTACCTCATTCGTTTTTTAATATAACGATACTTTCAGGTAAAACTCAGGCAAGACCAGACGGAACTACACGCAATTAAATCAGACGTCCCACAGGGCAGTGTACTTGGCCCCATCTTATACAACATTTTTGCAGCAGACTTCCGAAACAATTTAGACACCTTTACTGCATCTTTTGCAGACGATAAGGTTATTATGACAAAACAAAGCGATCCCGATGTTTCAGTAAAACTTCTACAGCAGAATGTTGATGAAGTACTTAAATTGTCCAAGAAATAGGGATTAAAATTAAATTAAACAATATCATTTCAGATAATGTTCACAAAATGTAAGATACCTTCTCCAGCAGTCATTATTAATAAAAATCCTTTAACCCAAGTAACAGAAATTAAATACTTAGGACTACACTGAGATAAGGGCCTGACGTGGAAGCCCCACATTAGCAAAAAGCTTAAACAACTTGATTTGAATCTCCGAAAATACTACTGTCTGCTTGATCGAAAATCCTTAGTCACCACGTTCCTCATCGATAACACAGTCTTCAAACCCATCTGGATATATGGTATTCAGCTATACGGAACAGTTGCAAACTCCAACATGTAATTTTATAAAGATTTCAGCGTAAAGTGCTATGTGTGATGCACCATATTTAGTAAGAAACGCAGACATTTTGAGTGACCTTAAAGTTGATGTGGTTAAAACTGTGATCATGAAGTATAGTGAAGAATATTTAAGTAACCTTGAACATCATTCTAATGAATCTTCTAGATTCAACATTCAAAGCTAGTAGACTCTATCAATTAGCATGAACTCCAACATGTAATTTTATAAAGATTTCAGCGTAAAGTGCTATGTGTGATGCACCATATTTAGTAAGAAACGCAGACATTTTGAGTGACCTTAAAGTTGATGTGGTTAAAACTGTGATCATGAAGTATAGTGAAGAATATTTAAGTAACCTTGAACATCATTCTAATGAATCTTCTAGATTCAAACATTCAAAGGCTATATAGACTTTCACCGCTCGACTTACCTCATAGATTTCTCTAATCAGTTAATTATTATCACAAGTAAGACTGGAAAAGTAACTACTGTACAGTAAACTGTCGGGTTTCTGTCTCATGCCATTGTAACACATCTAATATTTCCTTACTGTTAATGTATACAGATTGGCAAATTAATATAAAAAAATTGGCTCCACATAGTGGAATGAGAACGTCATAAAGACGTCAAAAGCTAGTTGTATTACATTTTAGGAACAAAACGCCAAATCGCGCTCAATTTTTAAATATACACCATATTTACATGTTGAAAACAACAGTTACGTAATGATACATTAATGAATCGATAACAGTAAAACAAATTCCTTAAAATTCCTTGCAATACAAATTTCGAAATAGTTTATGAGCTTATTTACAATTTAATACAAGTTATGTTGTAATCCGAAAAGGCATGCTTGTACAATTTCTGGGCGCGTTTCCAACTAAAAGATTCCTTAATAAATTTTAAATTTCTTAAAATATAGTCGACAGAACCCAATGGTTTTAGGGAAATTATCAAACCCTGTGGCCTCTGTCTTCCGTGTTTCAAGATCGATATTGGCCCTCATTCTTGTAGGAAAAGATAATTTCTTGTTAGCACGACACATCACTCAAGATGGACGTTTGCCCAAAGAAGTTTTATTTTGTACATTTGGCAGTCAACAATTAAGTACTTACATTTATCACGTCTTTATCTGATAGGGTTTGTCCTCTCCTTCCAGCAGAAAACGAGTGAGTGACTGTACATTCAAAATCATCTCGATCGACACACTTATATATAGCGTTTTACAGGACTAAATTACATTTTGATACTTTATGTTTATGAAATTTCATAACTTAGAAAAATCCTCTTCAAATATGCATTAAAAAGTCGTGGGCAAGGTAAGTTTAGAAAGGCATATCAGCAAAAGCAACTAGTTAACGTAATTAAAATGACATGATAATAGTAAAAATGTATCAGTTCAAAAAATACTAAATTAATGCTAATAGATGTTAAATACGATATGAAGAGATTCTTTAAATTTATGCAGTAATGTGTAACTCTGGATAAAAACACATAATGCGTAAATTAATGTGACGAAAAATTAACGGATGCAGACCGTTAAAGTGTTAAAGTCAAAATGTAAATAGTATTTTATGTAAAAATTTTCACACATTAATAAATAATTAATAACTTGTTATGTATTAATTTAAGATATAATTATTCAAATATAATATGGCCCATTTTGGTGGAAGCCAATTGATATGTATTAATTTAAGATATTTAATAATTACAATATAATAATATATTACTTAGTGAGCTCCACAGTTGGCCGGAAATTGGAAATGTATTAATGGGGATTTTGTTAATTTAAGTTATTATAATATTGGGATAAATTAACGAAAGGATCATTATTGAAAAGACAAGTTTAACTTTAATATTTTGAGTTGAATATAAATAAAATATTTCAGCAAGGGAATTTGATAATATTTACAAATTATTAAAGAAAATATTACTAAAACAATAAATTTGCATTACGACTTCAAAATGATGGTGCTCGGGGAATGGGGAAAGGGGACCGAGAAGTGAGTTCGTTTCTAAAGGCAATAGACCTGGTAAATGTGAACTCTATTTAATACAAATGAACGATTACTGCGAAGTTTCTGCATCTATATTCCGGTCTTCTCTGCGTCGTGATGATGAATGCATGCATCGGCTGTTGACCCCGTTAAATACTCATCGGGGCTGAATCTCGTTGCCTCGTGGGAAAAAATTGGAGGAGACTCCCTTCTCTCCTTTCGGCAGCTATGAGTTTGGTTTTGAGTCAGCACTTGCCTACCTCTCAACATCATCTCTTCCGCAACTAACGATTTATTTTCCATTGGCTTCTTTCGGCCTCCCACTATCTTCTCACAGCGCTAACAATTTAATTTCAATCCTCTCTTTCCGGCGCCTCTCCATCTCCTATGACTCCGTCTCCAAAGTCCCTTCCCACGTAACCTCGATGGGAATCTTAAAGACCTCCTCATGATTTCAGACGACCAGTGGGCAGCAATTCTCAATAACCTTTATTTTTCAGCACTTTAACAATTACAGCCAATAGGAAAATTTCAACTGCAGAGTGTAGACATCCCATGTTTCGCATCCTTCCTTCTGAGATTCCGAATTATCCTCGCAGCTTCTGATTACCAGAAGCAGACCCTTCCAAATTATCTACAGGCGTTCCCTTTTCGTGAATGGATTTTCTCTTCTATTCAGCCAAAAGGTTATCCTTTTGTCCTAAAGAATTCGAGGGCCACACGGAGCCAGGAATTACGTTGAGGGACTTGAAGTTTATTTCGCGTATGTTAACACATTACAAACCAGTATTTAACTGTATTTCCTTTTCTACAAATTTATATTTAGAGTAGTGTTTATTACTACATAGAAATATTTTATTTCACTTTTTCATTTTATGAGATGTGTTTGTTAACAAAATGAAATAATAATCTTTTGCGGATAAACTAAAATTTTCCGGCGGCCATCCGGTTGAAAATCGCTGCACTTGATAGCCCTGACAGTCTGCAATTAAGCGCTGTTGAATTACATTCCACAAACAAAGGTGTATAAGGTTGTTTTAATTTTTAGCCAAAGCTACTCATAGCCAAGTTAAATAAAATATTATCTCTATAATACTGGGCTATGACAATGTCTATCTCACTCGTGCAGGACTGAACATGTCCACACTTGTTCATTGTTACCCCTGTTAAACAAGATTTTTTTGATCGCAGCGTTTTTGAAACTGTTCCGAAACAAGTTGGAAACAAATTTGAACCGTTGAGAATATTGATCATAAACATCTGTTTACAGTGTGGACTATTGTGTTATCCCTTTGAGGTAGATATGGGGCCGATACACGCCAGTTTTGTTTGACAAGTCTTGTTGGTCAGGCATGTAAAAACAAGATACCCCTATTTCATGCACACGGTACGAGAATAGGTGTGAGAAATGATTCGACTTTCTGCCGACCGATACAAACGAAGTTTCCGTCTTATGAACTGATTATAATCCATAGTATAGATAGAAACATTACAAATTTTTGCTGAGCACGTATTCAAGCCTCACAGAACACTTCTGTTCCGCGGAACACAGTTTGGGAAAACCAGGTTTAGAGTGTTGAGCCAAATATTTCAAGTGCGTAACAACCTCCAGCTCCATGATAGCTGCACTGCCCGGTTCCAACCCGTGATATATCGTTGTGTTACGTAAATTAATTACCGTAGTGAGTTTAATGACGTCACCGATTCTATTACTCAGTTTTAAGGGACTTATTTGATTATTAACTCTCACAATGGTATAAACTCGTTCAATTCCTAAATTCAATTGAATGCATGAATTAGGCGCCAGCTATTTGATAAGTTTTAGCAGGTCAAATGGCAAACCTGAATCTCATCGGTATTTAAGCAATGAGAAAATTGATGTTTAATGATCAACGTATTATCTCATTACCAACACATCTGATCAATTTCTACGCGAGCAATTCTATATCGTTCGTATCAGTTAATCCGTATCAAACTTGCTTAAAACAGTAACTTACTTGATTCAATTATTTACTTCTTGAACAATAGAGTATAGATGTAGCTTTCGTGAATTATTTTAACACAAGCGTTTTACTTCGATAAATACAATCATATGATCCTAAATCAATTTTTCTACATAAGCAGCAGATAAGCGTGGAAGCTTAGCTCTCCAGAATGAGAGTGGGTTTCATATTCGAGGATGCCACGTTCTGTCTATGGATTTTTAAGGTTCTCACATGCCAAGGCACCTCGGTCTTATTTATGAGGTATATGTATTGAGATCGCAGACCTTGGACATTCGGTAAGAGTTGTTCACGGATCAGTCGCCTGCTGCCTCATAAACTGGTCGAAGGAAATGCTACGTCTCCACATGAAACTCCTCTCCTGTCATTCGAAAGGGCATGAGACTTATCTGATGAAGGATTTTTATGATTTGTCCTGCAACTCTTTCAGGGAGATCAACGGGTAGGATCCTTCAACCTTGACACGGAAGCATTGGTCTACCCCATGGATCCCTCCTTCTTCCTTCCGCATCCACCCGTTTTCAATTCCCTTCCTATGCTATGAAAGAGGATTTTTCAATTTCTGATTCATGTAGCCTGGTACCCAAAAAAACATCTATATCTACAAGATGTTCAGACAGCTTCGGTCTAAGAAGTCTTTGATCCACAAATAATCAACCGCATTTCCTCTTATTGTTCGTACAAAAAAAATGCACCTGTCAGCAAACGTTACACATCAATGCAAGACTTGCGTCGGAAGATGACACTGCTACACGGAAGACAAGATCTTATTTACTGATGATACGGTGCTACAGTCCTGGGTGAACCTTGGCCGCCTTCACTATCAGTCTCAATACTCATCTATTTTTAGTTTAGTTCCTCCATCCTTTCACCTTCAAAATTCTCAAATTCTCCATTACACAGTCCATCCACATCACTCTTCTTTTACCTCTTTGCCTCGTCGAGTAATCTTGCATCCTTTCCAAATGTCCCCACCATTGCAGCCTTCAGGATTTTATAAAACACACTAAATCTTCTCCCATAATTATTTCATTAATTTCATGATTGTACCTTATTCATGATTACATTCCAACAGATTTAATAAGATCACCGGGCGAAGAAGCAATGCCATTAGTGTTCAGGATAATTTGCGAAATCTACGAAACTGGAAGAATACCAGAAGATTTTAGCATATACTGAAGAAGACTGGCGCTGAAAGATGCGAACAGCACAGGACAATTAGTTTAGCATCTTATGAGTGAAAAATATTAACTAAAATAGTATATAGGTGGATGGAATGTCAAATATAATGCGAGTTACAAGATTAGTTTGGTTTTAGAAGGAATGTAGGGGCAAGAGAAGCAATATTTTAGAAGACAGTATAACAAAAAAATAGGTCTACGTTCATGGCATTTGTAAATTTATAATCCACACAATGATGTAAACTGGAACACACTACTAAGGAGGACAGGAATAAAATATTGAGAAAGAAGCAGTCAGCTGTAATTAGAATTGAAGGACAAGAAAAGAAAGCAGAAATCGAGAAAGGTGTAAGAAAAGTATGCTCTTTAACTTATATATAGAACAAGTGATGAAGAAAGGTAAAAATGAATATGGGAAAGTGATCATACTGCAAGAAAGTAAATAAAAACCCAAAGGTATTAGAGTAATCATAAGAAGACTTGAAAATGGCGTGGACTTTATATTGGAGGATTAATAGATTAATGAGGATTAATAGAGGGGAAAACCAAGGTAATAGAGTGTAGGAATTAGTTGAACAACAAATTGTGCTAGATTGAGAAGGAACTTATGTTAGAATGAATATTAGGAATTCACTACCAAAAATGTTCGTATGGACTACGGCGTTATATGGGTGTTAAACGTGGTCGGTTGGAGTTGCAGAAAGGAAAAAAATAGAATCTTTCGAAATGTGCTGCTATCGAAGAATACAGAGAATTAGATGATTGGATAGAGTAACTAATGAGTAAATTCTAAGTAGAATAGGAGAAGAGAGAACAATTTGAAGGACTTTGGCAAAGAGAAGTGGTAAAAAATTATATGCCACGTTTTGAAACATGAAGGTCTTGTAAAATTAGCATTAGAGGGAAGAGTGTGGGGTAAGAACAGAAGACGGACGCCAAGGTTTGAATACGCTAAGCCTATTATGGAGGAAGGGGGATGTGGTAGTTTTGTGGAAATGAAAAGCCCTGCACAGGATAGGTTAGCATGGAGGGTTGCATGAGACCAGTGTAAGGACTGAAAACTACAACAACAACCTTATTCTCCGCAGTCGATATCCAATTATTGATTCATTAATTGTTATCAGTGTTACATTCAAATGTTCTCAGATTCATCTGCTCTAATGTCGGCATTTTCCTGATTTCTGCACCATATGTAATCACAGACCTATATTAATAATTTAGATTTTCTGTGTAGTAATTAACTATTTATTAATTTCAGATTTTGTACAACATGTATTATTTCCTGCTAGAATCTTTTCCATGATGATTTAACCAATTTCCCTCGTTATTTATTATGTTTCCTAGGAATTTAAATGTAGACACACCCTCAAAGACTTTCTGTTCTATTTCCAGAGCCTGCGGCTTTTTTTGTTTCTGTTGCCAATATAACCATATATTTAGACAATATCAGTTGTAGTAATATTTTGCCTGGTATTTAAATATTTTTATTACGATGAATTGTAAATAGCTATGTATAATTTGTCACTGTACATTAAGCACTTAGTTATATGTATTTATTAATTTATATACAGTGTAATATTTAGTTTACCTGTATTTATAATTATTTTATTGATGCTTCATAATTCCTCCGTAGATGACAAACGAATAAATTAAATAAATCTAAACAGTGGGTGACGTAAGCAAAAGGCTCGTCTATCGGTCATACATACCAACGCACTTCACAATGCTCTAGTAATTAAAATATCGTCTAGTTCCACGTGGAACATACTTCTACTGTTGACCATAAATTACTATAGCTCCAGCATTGTGAACCGTGTTATCATATTTTGAGCAAGAGGCGAGCCTGTTGGTGTCACACTCTGCTCATCTCCAACCTCGACGAGAGGTTACGTTTTCGCATTTAATGTTTTGGAATTTCATGGATATATTCAGACAACGAGGATAAACTTGTTGGTCGTACATTGCATCTATTCCGTTAGAAAATATACGTAATATACTGTTATACGACGGAAAAAATCTGCTATATTACTTCTTTAAGTCGAATCATTTGCCGGAATAGCTTCAAAATGTTGTAGGTATATTAATTGACACAAATGGTAGATGAATCATATACAATATTCTGGCATTCTCTAATTACTTATACGACTATTTTTAATACAACACTTTATAGCGGTTAGGGCAAATTAATGAATTGTAGTTTCATTGCTCTGTAATTAACTAAAACACAGTTGATAAACATAAGGCCTTATGGACGCTACATGTATGGCTATTACCAATTAGTAAACAAGCTTCATGACACAAAGCAGAATTTATTGGCTTTGTCGCTGCACAATATTTTTTGTTAAAAAAAATGTCGCCCACACCCGCAGCTTTCGTTACTTTCCAAACACAATTACTTTTTTACTGGTGAAAAATTCATATCGTGCAACATATACAGAAGGAACACAACAATCCCACAAAGTGATCGTAAATTCCGAGTGCGTTCTCTGCAGTGTTTACCACGTACATTTGTGTTCAGCCGTCTGCATTATTCACTAGCTTCGTTCACCTATCGACCTGTCGACTATCGATAAGGCCGGCTTAGAGAGGCGTGCGCGGGCGAAACAAAGAACACAGCGGAACTTTTCGTGAATCAAAATGTCCCTGAAGAGAAGCCAAAAGTGTTAAGAATCATCGTTAAATTACTGTATTGTTTGACATAAGTTGGCAGTTATTACTTGTTTACATTCTTTATGTTGGCTTAGAACTGATTGCTTTGGCCCATTATTATTATTATTGTTATGACAACCAAATATGTGTCGTTCGTTCAACAACTTCCACTAAAACGTCCGGAAATTATAACAATCTATCAAGCAGTTTACTTAATACGATGTAGATATAGATTAAGAATTATTGTTGTTGCCATTAGTCCTCGGTTCAGGAAATATGATGCGTCATACATTGCAAATAACATAATTAATTGCAAATAATCTTCAAATAAATAACTAAAATAAAAATGATATAGTCTAAAGTCATTAAAAACACTACAAGCACACTAGAGAGCACACACACTCAAACACATGCATAAGTAATGGAGGTTTCACTACTTGGAGCTGCGCGACCAGGAATCTGTCCTTCCGCAGTAGCTTCAGGCAATACAGAAACAACAAATAAAAGAGCACAAAAAACAGTGCGGAAGGTTTAAAGCTGTGTGGTACGTGATTTTACAAAGCAACACATTCAAAACTTTTGCAGGAACCTTGATTTTAATTATCAGGGGAACGATTAAGAAAATCCTGTACAGAGTAAAACGCGCCATTTAATAGAATAGTTTTACTCTGATTCACGAAATTTTTGTAGTTATTATTATTCTTTACGTGTGGAGGAAGGCTGTTGTATAACATTACCCCGGTACTGTGAATACTTTTCTCATGGAAAGCAAGATTAAGATTTTAGAAGAAAGACAAGAATGGAAAAATGTCGACCGGACCAGAGACTCGAACCCAGGATCTCCCGATATCCAACCGGGGCTCTCTACCAACTGAGCTCATCCGGGTCGACGTCCAAGGACCGATTCAACATCCCTCCATTCCCGTAAACCTAAGCTAGGTCGCACCTACCAATTTAATATTTCATTGCTCCTGGAGAATTTCCCCCAATTAGAGCACATAATTGAATGAAAATACTCGAAGTTAACCATTTTTACGTACTTTCTGTCAACGAGTTGCATTAGTGTTCTGAGAGAATAACAATCTGAACTTAGTTTCCCAGCAAACACATGTATATGGTCATTCCACGTTAATTTATCATCAACCCGTAGGCCCAGGAAAGACGCATTGGCTGAAAATTGGTCTACGGGTCTATTACTAGCATCAGCACTAAACTAATCTTAGTCTTATCTAGATTAAACCAAGCATTTTGTACCACACAGAGTGCTGTCTGCTTTCTTGACCAGATTATCGAAGTTTTTATCTGCAATAACTATATTAATGAAGGTGAAAAATTTTGGGACAAAATAAGTCAGAATTAAAATTATTTATTTATTAAATTAAATCACAAAGTTTCGTTCCATTGTTTGGAACCTCCTCAGGTGTGAAAAAAAAGTTGTATAATATCAGATTGAACAAAGATTTATTTACAAATTTGTATGAAGCACGAACTATTTCCGAGGCTTGTTGGAACTATATTATGTATAGAAGAAAACGTGAAGGCCCAAGAATTGATCCTTGAGGAACTGCGCATGTTATAAACTCCCAATCGGATAAGTGAAATTAGCCGTCTTTAGTTCTAACTACTACTTGTTTACGGACGGTTTGTAATATACGATCTTAGTAAAATTGACGGATTTACAACTTTTTAGAAATATTTGGTGATCTACCGTGTCGAAATCCTTAGAAAGATCAGTAAATATGCCAGCTACCTTGTCATTCATCGAATGAATTCTGGATATTTTGAATGAAGTCGTACATCGCGCTATCTGTAAACTTTCCTTTAAGGAAGCCATACTGTGCTGTTGATAATATCTAATATTTTTTCAAGAAATGAAGTTATCTAATACGTATTATTTCTTCAAGTATTTTGGAAAAAATAGGAAGGATATAAATGGGCCTGTTATTTGATACTTTGGATGGCGATCGTTTCTTATACAGGGGAATCACATCGGCGATTTTCAAAGCATCGGGAAAAATTCCAGCGGAATGACATTTATTTAATATTATTTCAAGTGGTAAAGCGAGAGAAGTATCACATTCTTTCCCATGTATATATATATATATATATATATACGTTTCTTAGGGATCGTGAGATTCAATAACACACACACGTAGAGGTTATAAGCGTTTAATCAACGGCGAAGTGCTGTACAAAGCTCGTATTGCTTAAGACTGACTCCGATTTGGAATCCAGTCCTATTTATACATACATGGAATATTCTAGAAGCAGAACATTCTAGAAACAGAAAATACTAGAAACTAAATGCAAACAATGTAAATAAATTAAACAAATAAAAATGGTTGCGTCGGCTGGGACTCGAACCCGAGTCAACGTGTGTGCAGTCTGGCTCGCTACCGCTCTGTGGCAATATATATACCTGCTGCTGAGGAACACTTCAAATTTTTTATTACTGTAATTATTTCAGCTTTATTTATTGATTGCATAAATATAGTATTCGTAATTTTAGGAGTGGAATTTTGTGATATATTGAAGAAATCCTCATAATGGGACACAGAATTATCTTTAAACGGAAAGTTTACTACATTAACGAGATACGAGTTGAATTTACATGCCGCGTCTTTACCACAAAAAGTTACACTTTGTTCTACAAGTGCAATTTCTTTAGATTTACCTTTGCCAGTCACATTTTTAATGACTTTCCAGGTAGCTTTGATTTTATAAAAGCGTATGTCTAAACAGCCTATTAGGTCTCACCTATGTACCGTAACAACCTCCGAACGTGAATGTTCGTTTCTTCCACTCAGCATTATATAAATTGCGGCCACTATAAATTAATGGTAGGAGACTAGAAAACTGCGATAAAATAGTACGCATTTTCTCTTGTATTTAAACTAAACAAATCAGACAATTATTACTTTTAAGACATAAATACCCCATACTTTGAGCTACGGTAAATTTTCTTTAAATGAAAGTGAAATAATAATAGTCTCTTCCACACCACGTGGTTTTATTAGTTTATAATATCGTTGAATGTTCAGCTCAGTGAGAATTGTGTGTATCTTATTATTTACTAATGACCAATATGCTATTTGATGCAAGTTTTAAAAGATTTGCTCTCATTCAAACAACTATAACTGTTATTCATATTTCCATAAAATGTTACATTGTTTCATAATTTCATTCTAACTGTACTTATATGTAAGATGGCATTGAAAAGTAATTAGCCTTTCTGTTTTCAAAGTTAGAACCGTTTTAAATTTTTCCTCTGCAGTGCTGCAGATGTGTCTATGAGTATGCGCGATCACATACTTCATTTATTAGGGAAGCATCGTAAGTTTCTAACAAAATAAAAACTCAAAGTTGTTCAAAACAATGGAAAAATCCACCGACTGTTAAGTCAGATCAGTGATTCGTCCCTTGAATGCATGTAATGTTACGCCAGGAAACATTCAGCCGCAATAGTATGAGGTGCATAGAGATAGAATAATTATTGTTGCGATAGTGAGAAAGTGAATTAAACCATGGTGTAGGTATAAAGGTATGACAGATGTCGAACGTAATTTTGTTGTCTTCTGGGCATGACGTCACGCGGGACGCAAACTGTTCGCGAGTGTCGGTATCGAATGCTCCGAAGATTTTCCCGTGTAATTATTTGTTTTATTAGCTGTTTTTTGGTTGAAGGAAACTGTTTTATATTTAATACATTGTTCATATGACTTTAAAGGAAACAGACACTACCGTCTCGCACTATTTTTCGTTGCACAAATTGTAAGAGAAAAAGGAACGGGCATCAACTATTTTTCATTTCCGAAAGATGCTAATTTATGTGTAACGTGGAAGTAGAGAATGGTAAGTACAAACTGTAATCACGTAAAAAAACTTGTATGCAAATTTGACATTCGCTATTTTCAGCACACATGTTCGGTACACTTTCTTGAGGATAGTGTCGAAATACCATTGCGTCAAAAACTACTGAATTACACGTCAAAGAGCAGTCAAAATTTAAAACCAGAAGCTGCCCGGAATTTCTGGAAAGATAAATGCAGTTAGACTTACTACAAGAAACAGGCACAAATTATTTTACGAACTGATACCACAATCGTGAAAGAGGCAACAAATAATGTGTCGGAAAATCAACTTAGTTCATGGAAAGTGTGCATTGAGATCAATTATGATGATTTAAAAGTTAAAAAATTAATTAAAAGATAAAAAAGCATGGAGAAAATATTGGAATCTCTTAACAGAGAAAGAAAAATTACAAGAGCTATCGAACAAATTGAAGAGAACTTCTCATAAAGATGAAAACAATACCTTACTAACCGAGGTAAAACAATAGAAAAAAGTAATGGAATTCAAGTTTTTATAGATTGCCCAATTGAGTATCAAAATTTATAAAGTAAAATATTCCGCAAAACATTCCTATTTTGATAAAATATTACTATTTTTTGCAGTATGTGTCATGCTGGAATTGGACTTAAATGAAGTGAGAAGTTGTTTTCTCTATACGCCTGACCAATGATGACTGGTGCTACCTCTGACGGAGAATTGTGAAAGTAAATGGGTGATAGCGACTGTGGTTGTTATATACAATATACATTGAATTCGACGTTTTGAAAGAAACTAATGATTAAAAATGAATGAAACTTAAAGAAAAAGTCTGGGAAAAATTTTCTGCGTTCCTCAGTGTCCCCATACTGTAATAAAAAATCCATATTTGAAATTCTACATCTTTCCGAATCGCCAATAAGAAACCGATCGGAAAAAGCATCGATTTCTCGCGTACACGGTACTCCGTAAGTATAACGGTATTCGATAGTATTAATATAATTATACACGTTTTTGAGCAATCTCTAATATTTAGTGAATTAAATTATCTTCAGATTAGGCATTACATCAAACATATCCTTAATAATTGATGGACTTTCAGAGAAAAGATACTGCGGATGAAATATAACTTCAATATATTATTTAATTAAAAAAGTTATAGATATAATTATTAAATTTAAACCAATAATAGGAAAATTCAGAATTATGATGTTTCATGAAATGATAAATTCCACTAAGGTGAATGAATAGAGAACAAAAATATTCCCATACGTTCGCTTGCTAAATATTTTTCTAACACTATAAAACGATATATACAATTAGAATAACAATCAATGAAAGGTATATTTTCTGAATTTCTATACATTTCATAATTACAATTTATATTATTTAAATAGAAACTTCTTTTATAAAAATGAAATAAATATTCATTACACGTAAATTAAAATTTCAAAAAATGCTTAACCATTAAACAATTGATGTATTTACTTGTAGTTTTGTTTGCTTGAATATTATTTAACTTTGCTGTTTTCTTATTTAAAATGTATACCGCCACAATCGGTTTGTAAGTAAACTCGTGATTTTTAGCAGTTTGTAAGTAAACTCGTGATTTTTAGCACTATGTGACCCAGGAGTAGGTCGCAGAATAGTAATTATTCGAAAATCATCCCTTGCGTCCGGTAGTACATCACTAACGTGAAAGCTCTCTAGCAATTTTCGTCCTTTATTTAAGCTTTTTTTCCTGAAAACACTCACTTCTACATCTTGAAATCCACATTTAATAATAATTGACATTATCAATCAACATTAATTGATTTATTAACGAATTTAATAAACAAGTAACAAAACGCAACGCGATGTAACTTTTCAATTCTATCACCAGTTTTCTTACACATTTTGCCGATAAAGCGGCGCTACGATCGCATCGACACGGCTTTATGTTGGTCTATAGCACCACATTTAAAAGGCTTCTATTCTTTTCTTTTCCGCAACTCTTATCGTCCACGTGTCGCACCCATATAACGCCACGCTCCATACGAACATTTTTAGCAACGATTTCCTAATATTCACACTTATATTACATGTAAATAATTCCTCTTTTTCGCGAAAGCCTTCCTTGCCTGTGCAATCCTTCTCTGTATGTCTACTACACTTCTATCATCCCTAGTTATTAGTTTCCCAAGTAGCAGAATTTAATAACTTCCTTCAAAATATCCCTTCCCAATCTAACAGCCTTTCTAATTCCACCGTTTCCCAAACTACACTCCATTGCCTTGGTTTTTCCTCTATTAATCCTCATACTCTCCAGGACCCCGTTTATTATTATGGTTTCCATTTCTTGTTATAACAATGTAGATATTTACGCTGGGGCAAATACAATTATTTTTCTGAAAGTAATGTGTTTTATTGGGTAATACGCGAAAAATACGATGCAATAACATTCCAAGAAAGAACATAAGACTTGAAATATTTGTGCTACGAAAGGAATGAGAGCGTCACGTCCGGATGGCGCATTTTACGGGGAAAAGATTTTGGCTTGCATCCAGGATGACGTCACGTGCAAAGGCAACGTGGCATGTACCTGCGCAGTGTCATACTTTTATACTTATACAATGGTTTCGATAGTATTACGGGGATCGTGAAAATATGCAAGATGAGTTCCAGTGGAATAGAAAGCGCAGTCATGACTCTCATCACAGGCGGTGTCTTTATTTGACGAAGCCATACTAAGCTGCCTTATCGTTACAACAACTACCTGAATAACGGCGGTGTGGAGATATTTTGAATTTCGATATCTCTGTCAGTCCTGAAATGACACACGGATGCGGGCCAAGAAAATATTTACCATCCAAAACGCTTTAAAACATGTTCTACATGGGAATAACTATTGGGAAAGCTTGTATTAAATTTAAATTAAACATTAAACAAATTATTCTCCGAGAGAAAATAACGGCGTTCTTTGTCCACATTTTTATTCAATCATAATTTAATAGGTAATATATTTTCATAGTAATTAAAGAAATGTAATGTGTGTCTAAGAAACAGTTAAGTTTTCTGTTCGTGAAAGAAAAATCGCATAAACTAATGTCTGATTTGAAGTCAGACATGAATAAAATAAAGAAACCATTTTGTAAAGTCAATAAAGTAAATTTATTACCTTCTTTGTAGCTGTCGTCACGCCTTTTTAAATAAGTCTTAACGCTTAGCGTAAGCTGGATGTTAATGTCATTTTTAATCACAGACATTGCACAACTAGCGAATTGACAACACAATAGAGTCAGCGTAAAACATTATTGAGGAAAATCTGATTGCTTTTGGAAAGGACTTCTCTGAGAGTATAAAGGGATGGTGGGGTTTGGGGGCTGGGGAAGGGGTACTTTATCGATAAACAGGCAAGCCAACTGCTTCAAGTAATTAGCGCAGCACAAAGAAGGCGCCGGGCGAGAAGTTAGGCTTATATGGCAGCAATTCCACTTGCCTTAATGGTTTTCCTTGGAGACAATTACCTCACAATTGCATACATAATAAAACCCAATCATAAAACTCTTTGTAATCGAATGGAAGCTTGAGCAATATCCTTCCCCCTGCTTTTTTAAAAAAAGTAAAAAAGAAATAACTTCTCTTCAAGTTATTCTGCGTAATACTTGAAAACTTTCTCCGAATTTTATCTGTTCAGATCACAAGAAATATCTTAATGAGACGTTACAATTCTAGAAACCCTTGGCTCGTACTTTCCTTAGATGGCCTCTTGAGTGGATCTCAACACCCTCCCAGAGCGAAATTTGAGATCCCATTTAGCCGCGAATGAGAGCAAATGGCGAGAAAACCTATACTCCTACCGCGAAAATATACTGCTCTGGTACAGATTCAGTAGCATCACTTAACCTTTGCTTCATTTAAAACAATGTTCCGTCATGTATGGGTGTTTCTTTGCTCACCATTAATTAATAATCCTTTTACTCCTTCCATAATTTGTATTAAAGCAAAATAATAATTTCCCACTATATCATATGTTGTGAGAGTTGAAAACACTGAATCGTTTACTCCAATCATGAATTTAAATTGTGTAATATATACAAATGCTGTAAATAAGTTCAAAGTTCTTAAAAAAAATTCGTTTACAACAAAACTAATGAAGTAACCAATATTAAGGCAAAATTAATATTGTATGTTTATTTTTTTACATAATTAACTGTTTGACTTTCATAATTATAATATAAACGATTTTTATTACTTTAATAGTTCTGAATTTTATATGAGAAATTGAAGGAGCTTGATATGAATATATGGTTTTATGTTGCTTTGGATTAATAAATATTACATAAAAATTTATGAGAATGCATTAAATGTAACATTTATTAATTTATAATATACAAGAATTCAATCAAATTACATTGACGACGCCGGCCGTTTTTACGATTATAAGTTCTTTATACAATATTTACAAACATAAAATTTCTTACACACTAACATTTAGACACATTAGAACTATTCTGGGATCGTATTTACGAGGAGTCTTCTCATAGTCACAGTTAAAGACTTAAACCCAACTCGGTATGGGCAGTATGAGGATATCGGCAAAAAGATGGCATAAAAATCAACGCTTTTTGAGTCCACTAAAATGCACTAAAATTCGTCTTAAAGCAGAAAAGGACAAATTAAAGTGGATTATTTATTTACACGAAATCTTAGTATATGTAAGGTACAAATATTAATTCAAGTGGGAATATTAAAAAAGTGAGCTTGTTTCGAATCTGTATTGCGAGTTGGACGCGAAGTTATATCAGCATTTTTCTCAAATAAATGTTAAAAATATATAATTTTCTATTCGCAAATGTTGGAGGAGACTGAAAATGGTTTTTTCTTGGGTCTAAATATTGGTCACGCTGCCGCATGATGGCATGCATGAAGGCCTAGCATTGCGACTCTGTCAATTTAAGATATTCTTTGGTCCCAATCGACTCCTTTAAGCTTCCTTATTGGACAATGGACACCTTGCTCATTTAGTCTCCTTATATGCCGCCACGGACAAGAGCAAACATTCTGCCCTGAATCAACCAATTCAAGAACACTTCACAGATCGAAATAGTTTATCGGTCCTGTAACCACTCTTCCTCTCTATCAATCTCAATCTAAGTCTCTCACCATCCATCGTATACAAATGCTAACTGCCAATTACCAACCTCGAAACTCTTAACTTCCAACACCTTAATGCTTACTGCTTACTGTCCGAAAATCAATTTGAATCCGTTTTTAAGAATTTTTCACCATTTCGTCTTTTGACTTCCTTCGGTAGCGAGGAATCGATGATCCAGAAACAAAAATACTTATTTTTAGTCTTTGGGAGGAGCAAATTCACTGCACGTACAACCTATCTTTTGGAGCAAACAGCAGGTCTCGCCGCAACCAAGTGTCCCAGATTTAAGAAAGCCCAGGCTGGCGCCAAAGTGTATAGGTTTTGTTACCCTCTCTGAATCCTTCTACAACTTCTCTCAAGCCTCCTACCTTTGATTTTGTATCGCCAAATTCCATATTTCGTTGTGTTTTACCATTACATGCTTTTTACGAGAAGAAAGATTTAGGTGATAAAGAACAGTAAGTTCTCAGTTCGACGTCAGGGCATTGAGTAGTATTCGGAACACTGCTACAATTATATTCAGGTTTAACGTAAGACAGTTCCATCAGTAGTTTTCTGATACTATCTTTCCAGTAAATCACTCACTATTTCTCACCTCATACAACACGGAAAACCATGAATATCTGTAATATTTATTCATATTGGAGTACAGTCGAAGTAGGCTATAACAAGCTAGGTTAAATGAGAACCTGATCATAACGAGCTAATTGTACTTTTTTAATAAAAAGCAATGTTTTTGTGTATATATTGGCCAGAAATAATGAGTGAAGCCTCGGGTGTAGCTTGCGGCTGCGGCTGTGGCCAGCCGGAACGCTGCTACAACCTGCAAAACGTGATTGATTCATTGCTGACAATTCCAGACCGTTCCTTTTGACTTCTAAAATCTAAAAAAATTCTTAAATCATTTACTGTATGCCCGGAAAATTAAAGTTGGACAGTTTTATTGATCATATGTAAAAGTTATATTAGTCGCAGCGACACTCTTTAAACATTGAGAATTCCAAAATTTTTCCACTTAAATTCTACGGTAATTTTTTCGAGGGAAATTGTAAAATTCAACATGGGCACCCGAGGGGGTTCCCCTAATCACTAAACTACAAACTCTTTCTACTTGGTCTATGTCTACCCTGGAACCGCTTTCGCATTACCTCGTGGAGAACCGTTTTTTGTACTGTACTTCCTGTTGTCAGGGTAAAAATGTACCCTTGTGCGCGGGAATGCACGCTGAGATATTGTGAGCTTAGAAGTGAAAGAAGAAGCATCTTGAAAGCTAAAAATGGAATGGGGTGATTATGAAAATCGTGTAACAGTGATAGCTCAGTGTAATGTTGGAAAAACTGATCCAGATATTGTCTTATTCCTGAAAAAGCTTAAAAACAGGCGAATGTTTGTTTATGGTACAATCGAGCGGATTTTTGACACTGGTTCCATCAAAGATCGCCCACAAAGTGTAAGGACTCCAGCAGCTGTCAAAGTAGTGGCGGCTCGAATTCGGCGGAATCCTATCCGCAATCAGTGATATAAAAGATCAATGTCCCTATTATAAGGCATAACCTTGGTGTTAGATTCTTCTGTCCGTCTACTGGAAATTTTATGAATGCACGTCTGAGGAAGCAGAGGGAGCTCAAATGTCATCTAGTGAAAAGACACGGAAATTTCGAAGACGCCATCATCCCTCCTTAGTCATGGTTTGATAGGGGGTGAGTTATGATGGCCTCACTGCCCTGCATTTCTGTGAAAAGGGTATCAAAACCAGTGCAAAAGTGTACAAAAATAATGCGTCGGACCCAATTGTGAAATGATTCCATAATAATTTGAAAGATTCTGCTCCAGGTTATAATGCAAATACCACACAGGAGTGACTGTAGTGAAATGTGCCTGATTTCATCGCGACTGCTGATTGGCCTTCCAGCAGCCCAGATCTCAATTCCTTGGACTACAAACTTTGGTCATTGCTTGAGAACCTCGCCTCAAGTAAAACACATCCCTCAGTTGACAGTTTAAAATGTTCTTTGATGGCAGCAGTGACGGATTTCTCTATGGAGACAGTGCGTGCTGCAATAGATGAGTGGTCAGAAAGACTAGCGGCCTGTAACGTACAAAAGGCAATCATTTTGAAACATCATTGGTGTTAAATGTTGCTAGTGCAGGAAATTATAACATACTTAAAGTACATTAAATTATCTTCTACCATAGCTGAGTTTAATTTTGGAAGTTGTAACAGAAATTGCGGTCAGACTAGGTATATACAAGTTTCACCCCTTCTTATATGTAATATATACTGAATAATATACAGCTCTACACTACGTCCTTAGAAAATAATATAACAAATGCGAAGAAAATTATAAATTGTAAATTGAGACAAATGAAACAAACATAGACGCCACAATGCGTTAAAATAAATATGACATATATTTATATAATATTTTGAATGATACGTGACGTCACTTTCGCATACTGAGACATACGTATATTTTTTAAACTATAGTTGCTTCCACATTTGTTCCAGATCTTTCTCATACACAGGTCATTTTCTCGTGTTTTTTAGAATATATAAACCAAATTTTGATGTAAATTATCAACGCGCTTAAATTTTGAAACACCCTTCCCAAATCCGCAGATACCGCAGAAGCCATGTTTGGAGACTTTAAAATGTCCAGTCTCGAATCGGCGCTAGGGCGGCGGGCCAAAAGTCCTAAATCCGCGACTGTGATTAAGGTAGAACAGCAAGCGGTGGTCAGAGACCCGCGAAAATTTCCAGCGTTTGGTCCTTACCAGTGGGACACTGCAGCTCTAAATTTCGTAAGATTGTACACTATTGTCTTAGACACGTCACCTGTAGCAATTTTCTATCCCATAATAGATAGATTTGTTACGTTACAATAGGCAGCGCCCGGTGGCAACATACATTTAATATTCCAATAAAGGTATATAAGTTAAAGAAAAAAAATTATACTAATATAAACATTCAATATACAAATACTTTAACACTAATTCTAAGCCTGAATAAATTAAGTTAAACCATTTCTCTAAGTCTGTCCCTAAATAGTTTTACTCTCTTCGGAAAAATCGCTAGTAGACTTGCAGGCAAATCATCCCAGTCTTTTACGGTCCTATTTACGAAGAAGTATTTACCCACGTCCGTTCGTTGTCTTCTTTGATTAATTTTAAATGGATGATCATTTATCGCTACATATGTTGGTAAATGAATACGAGTTTTGATATTACTCCAGACAGGTTCGTCTGTGTACGCTTTGTACAGTGCACAAAGCCAGGCCCTCTTTCTTCTAATGGGACGAAAAGAAATGAGAAGGATCTCGGAAACTAAGTAAATCTAGAGGAGAAGATACCGAAGGATAAGGAATATGATGAGAAAATAGGGGTTTCCTCACGAAGAAAAAAATTTGATTAGAAGAGCAGAAGACGCTTTCAATAATTTATTGAAAGAAAACACAAATCCGCACGAGAAATTCTGAGTTATTTGCAGACTGAAGACTGATTTTCCACTGCCTGTACCCTACCGATGTCACGCGAGTTCGTGAGAAGGAAGTAATCGCCACAACATGCTGTGTGTCATCTTAAATGTCCACTTCAATTTCCTTCACAAGTAGGCTCTGAGTATGAAGCACAAATCACAGGTTCATTTTCGCCTACAACGTAAATGAGCTAGATCTTTGCTGCATGTATTGTTTCTCCCGCACACAGATATGACCCCGTTAGTTTAAGTCCCATGAGAATTAATACCATGAGCTGTGGCCCACAAATAGGAATTAAAATTTCCTAATTTTAATTGTACACATAAATTTTAAATTTAAATTTTTTAACCATATTCATTATATACCTGTATCATTTTTTGCAGCATAAATAATTACAAAGTAACAAGTGCACAAAAAAATATTTATATTGATTTATTAGGTATATATTGTATGCCACAGGCTCTGAATACTTTACTCTCTAGAATGACAAATAAGTATTCTTTTTCAAGTATTTATGTTCCTAATATACATTAATAGAAAGAAAATTTTGGAAAAAAATTTTCCATTAACTTCAGCAACTCAAATCGTTTATTCACTCTTCATTGGTGCCAGCTTTTTTTGTAGAAAGAATTATCTTAATTCAAATATGCTGTGACTCCTCAAAAGTTTGGGTACGCATGAAAAAAATTTACTCGACGTCCATTTTATATTGTTAACCTCGAAGATATCTTACAAACGTTTAGAAGATGAAATATTGCAAAGAAAATTACAATCGTCACTTTATTTCAATTATTATTTTAAAAATCTACAGACAAAACGACCCAAGAACTAAACTTTATCGATATCTGTAAAAGCCTTTCAGACCTTCAATGGGATAAATTTCTCCAAACAGATTATTTTTGACATTTTGTTGATAATATTTGTTGATTGTAGTTTCTTTCGTCACACGCTATGACGGTATCGTGAAAACTTTACATATTCGCCAACCACTGTGATATGTAATCAAGTTCACATTTACGACAAGCTATTAAGCTACTGAAATTATCTACAAAACAAGGTTTTGAGTATTGCATGACACCCATTTGTCATAGATATGATTCGGATAATAGAAAACCTTGTATGACAGTCGCTACTAATAATTGTGGGATTGCTACCATTCCTTATTAATGCTAGTAGTAAGATACGCAAAAAAGATGTCTAGCACGATGGACAAACGACTCACGCCGGAGCAAAGCGTCCCTCTTCTCTTTGGTGCCACAGATAATGCAATACATTGAAATGTGGCAAAATCTGCAGCCGCAACATCAACCCCCCACTCCTCCTACGTAGTAGATGGCTCAGGGTCAAAATAAATCCTGTTGCTCCGTATGGTCAACATATTTTCACCATTCCAGACTATTTGCCACACAAAAAATTGCAAAATATCAGGTACATGCATTTTTGCTGAAATTTGAATTCACTATATATAAAACCAACATACAACACATAGAGATTAAATAGCTTACGTTCCAAATTCGGATTTAAATTATTGGAGAATAATTTTGTTCGTTTTAAAAAAACAACGGTTGAACGATTTTATCTGAAGTGATAAATATTATTGATGCTGTTAAAATGTTGTAACTTGCTATAGCCAGTGTAATAATTTAATTATTTGAAATTTCAGATAATTTACGGAAAGGATCAGACTGAATAGAAGTAGGTCAAAATTAAAATCAATTGACGAATCTTCTTCCGAGATTCAAATTTAATGATCGGTAACGTGAATTCTTGGTATCTGAGTAGCGTTCCAGGACTTGAATAGTGCAGGAAATTTAAGAAGTTTTAAAATAAAATAAAAGAAGACTGGATTGTAGGGCCCAGGGGCTGACTTATGTATCCAGATAGAAAATAAAACTTGAGCTGCCATTTCTCTCGAACCTACCACTCAAATCATAAGCAGCCAGAAAGAGAAATGGACCTCTTAAAAACCGGCTAGATCTAGGAAAATGGCAGCCCAAAATGAAATATGAAACTAGATAGAAACTGTAGTCGTCTCCTAGTAATTCGCGCGGTTATAGATTCCTTTTCCGTTTATTCTCAGACAGCCACATCCGGCTGCTTCCCCCAAGCATACTCTCTCGGAGAATTTAATGATACTTTAGTTAATCAATATATTTATTAATATATCAATATTTGACAACCCCCGTTCCAGTTGGCATTGTTTCTCTTTAACTATATTTGGGGTTTGTGATTGTTTTCGCGGTATATCTGGCCATTATTTGAATTGCCTTCCTTTTTTTATTTAGATATTATGGTCGTTTCAACAGTGCAAGTCATTAGCGACTTTCTATTTAGGGATACATTACATTGTTATACAAGAAAACCGCTATTCTTAAATGTTGCATATACCATAAGCTAACAACTTTAGTTTGTCCATGAATTCTATGAGCCCCCGATTCATTTGAAAGGAAGCCGTCTTTAGAGTAGTTCTGAATGGTCCGTCTTCTGATATCAGAATACTTCCTACACTCGAATATCGTGTGTTGGACAGTAAGGCTCCGGTCGCACACCTCACAAATGGGATTTTCAGATCTATTAAAAAAATATAGTGATCTGATTCTACTGTCGTCGTCACAATAAAAGATCTCTGAGTTTGAAGCCTCACTGTGCCAATTGTGAAAGGTCTCATTTTACGCAAAATTTAATGCCATTTATGATATGTAAATGTAAAATTTTCTAAGCATTTTTACGTACGTTTTGGTGCAAAACTGAAAAAAGCCAGTTTTTTGTCTTCTTTATACATAGCTCGACTTTGACAACTGATAGATGTCAAACTATTGCTTCAAACGGTCGTAAAATTTAATAGAAGACAGTGCAAACCCTTCCAAACCCATTCGTAAAGTTTGAATTATCAATGTTTCTCACGTTTTTAAAAATAAATTAATTAGTAGACTTCTACTAACTTTTGGACAGCGCATGGCAAAAGGGTCGAGAGCCTTGGTTTCTTCAAAGTGTAATTTATGGCCAGTCATGAGCGCGTGCTCGTCTACAGCAGATTTTGTATGTTGTTTGAGTCTCATGCACCTTTCATGTTCTGTACAACGTTCTTCGATGCTACGGATCGTTTGTTCCATACAAGAGAGTCCACATTGGCCATGGATTTGGTACACCTCTGGTACGTTTATTCCGATAGCGGCCTTTACGGGACGTAATAATTGTCGGATTTTAACCTGAAGGCGAAACATCGTTTTATGAGATTTATAACAATAATACATTTAAAGATTAAACCTATCTCAAACTAAATTATTGGTCAATAATTCAGCAAAGAGTGCTGCAAAAAGAAACAAAAAGTAAGATTCATAAATATGAAGAACTAAGAAGAGAAGCACACATAAGGTGAAAAAAGAAGAAAGTAATGTAGAAGAAGAAGATGAAAGAGACAGAGGAATTAAACCAGCCAAGCGAAGTGCAGAAATTTTACAGAGCGGTGAATAGAATGAGAACAGGATTTTTACCCAAAGTGGAAGGATGTAGATGTAAGAAGGGGGGGAAATTATTGTAGAAGGCCAAATTATTAATAGATTGGTTGAACATTTTCAGGAAATATTGAATATAGAAAGGGAAGAAGAACAGTATAACTTAAATGTAGAAGATTGAGAAGATGACTGAGCAGTACAGGAACCAACATTAGAAGAAGTTTAATGTGTTGTAAAGAATGTGAATAAAAATAAAACTCCAGGAGAGGACGATATAACTGTACAACTTATTAAAGAGAAAGGAAAAGCTATTATGATATCAATAAATAGACAGTAAGGATATGTAAATATAAAACAATACCTCAAAATTGGAAGTCTGGAATAATTTGCCCAATTAATAGGAAACGTGAAAACTATAGGGGCATTACGCTACTTAGTGCAGAATATAAAATCTTATCTGGGCTGATAAGTAAGAGGCTAAACGTCTATGCAGAAGAGAAACTTGGAGAGTGTCAGTGCGGCAGAGGCACTACTGGTCAGATATTTACTATTAGACAGATCATGGAAAAATTTTACAAACATGACATAGATCTGCATTTTATTTTTATTTACTCCATGCAGGCATTTGACAGTGTGAACCGGATGGCACTTGTAGATATACTTAAAGATTTCTTTTTTAGATTAACAGACTACATGAGGGTGATCGTGAAACAGGCAACTCCCCTTTAATAGCATAGGAAGGGAAATGAAAAGGGGGGATGCGGAAGGTAGAGCAAGGTAGCCAAGGGTTGACTAGGGCCCCAGGTTGTGGTTTAAGGATCCTACCCGGTGTTTCACATAAATAGGTGCAGGGAAAACCCTAGAAAACCTGCATCAGGTAGTTCAGGCATTGGGTACTATTCTCACGCCCTTCCGAATGACGGGTGACGAGTCTGCTGTGGGGTCACAGTATTCCCTTCTCCGTGTCTCCACAAGTTTCAGGAGGCAGTTGGCCGACTAATCCAATGGGATTAGCGGACATCTCTTGCCATATGCCCAAGGTCTTTGACCCTAGTACATATACCTCCTAAAATAGGTGAAGGTGTCTCGGCATATGAGAACTTTGATAAAAAATACCCAGAGAGAGTGCGAGGCATCCCCGACATGATCAGGTGAGCCCCGCAGTCACTCTGGGCTGAAGCGCCTGCGAGAAAACTCCCGTAGCGCCCACCAGATGACCCTGTATTCCTGGGTTAACTATTCCCCCTAAATTAATAAAGCTGATAAAAATGACTATGAGTGAAACAAAAAGGGTGGGTGAAAGTGGGTAACAAGCATGGTAACGAATTTGAATTTAATGCAGGAGTCAAATAAAAATATGAACTTTCAGCAGTGTTATTTGACGTAGCGCTACATAATGTGACACTTAGTTGACCATAATGGAACAATATTTGTAAAGCCAAGCAAAATCTGTGCTTATGCAGATGATGTGGCAATTATAAACAAAAGACTAAGTATTGAGAATATCTAGGACAGAGAGCAAACGAAGTCGTCAGGAGTTGTGGGAATATGAAATTTGAAGGAGTTTCAAACACCGGGGGGGTAATGCTGTGCAATGACAACTCCATTAGTAGAGAGATTAGGGACAGAGTACAAGTTGGGAATCGAGCATATTACCCAAATAATCAGTTATGTATTCATCACAAGAAAAACAAAACTGAAAATATATAACGGTGGTGACTTACTGATCAGAAACTTGGACACTAAAGAATTCACATGTAAATACCCTCAGAGTGTTTGAACGATGTATATTAGGACCAGTTAAGACAGAGGAAGAATGGAGAACAAAGTATAACGCGGAGTTAGATGAGCTGATTCATGGAAAGGATGTTGTTAACTTTGGAGGATCGACTGGATGGGTCATGTGGAGAGAATAGCAGAAGGAAGGATAACAAAGAGGATAGTGAAAGAAATTAATCATCATACAAGGGCAAAAGGAAGACCAAGATATAGGTGGGTGGATGATGTCATTTCAGACTTGAGAAAGATGGGAATAAGAGGATGGAAGAGAAGAGCTCATGATCGAAGATATTGTAGGTTGATTGTAGAGGAGGCCAAGGCTCACAAAGGGCTGTAGTGCCAAAAGAGAGCAATTTGTTGTTGTTGTGGTATTTAGTTCTAAGACTGGTCTGACGCAACCCTCCATGCTAACCTATCTTGCTCAAACCTTTTCATTCCACATAACTACCACATCCCACATCCTACCTAATCTGCTTAGTGTATTCCATCCTTGACCTACTTCTTTTGTTCTTACCCCACACACTTCCCTCTAATGCTTATTTTACAAGACCCTCATGTCTGAAAACGTGGCCTATTAATCTATCCTTTCCTCTCACTCGACGCCCTCCGTATTGTTCGCTCTTTCCCTATTCTGCTTAGAACTTCCTCTTTAGTAATTCTATCCACCCATCTGATTTTCAGCATTCTCCTATAGCACCACACTTCAAAGGTTTCTATTCTTTTCCTTTCTGCAACTCCTACCGTCCACGTTTCGCACCCATATAACGACACACTCCAATAACATTTTTAGCAATGGTTTCCTAGTATTCACATTTATAGCAATATATTGTACAATATTATTGATAATGTAAGAAACGTTCGATCTAAGCAACGTAGGTCAATGACGATAAGAGAAACTGCATGGTCACTGAAATCTCTATCAAGTGAATCAACATTAAACAGTTAGTAACACGTTAGTAATTAGTTGTAGGCGACTAATATCGAATTGATTTGAGCGTGAATCACTCTGTTCCTATGGCGACCAGATTTGTTTTGTCAATAGTAGTATTAGTTAAATTATCGAAATATTAACTATAACAATATTAAAATAAAATTTTATTTTTGAAAATTTCATAAGATTATTCATTTTTCTTAGGATAGCTACGAACGAAAAAGTTTACATATGATTTCTTGTATAATGGTAATAAAAGTACTACACCATACATATATCACCTGTTATAAGCTAGAATTGAGCACATCTAAAAACACTCTCAAGCCAATATTTGTATTCTGTTATTAGAGTAAACAAGTTTACATAATTAAGCCGTTAAATATCGAACTCGGATAATACTAATTAAAAGTCTATACTTTCTGAAACTGTATACATAAAGTACCTGCGTATATTTAAAAAAAACACGATATGACCGAATAAAACAAAAGCACGTTTCTTTCACACGTCAAATACGCTCTTGATTATGAATTGCTTTGGGATATGGACTTCACAAAGCTAAATGTCAATATTTACCGCCAAGTGATTGGATACTCTTCTCGTATGCGATGTTGTAATGTTTACGTAAACATGTGAATACTAGCTAAACAGAGAGTGAAGATTCATTCTTGCTTCCCACAGGTATAACATTAGACACAATACAAAGATCTTTCTCAGTATCTGAAATTTGCTTATTAATAATTCACAATACCTCAGAAAGATTTCAGTCATCTTAATATTCCTTCTACTTTATTGTAAATAAATGTTTTTCTACAGACATCAAACGTACGATTGCTTACTCAGTGGTCTTAAAATTTATTTTTACTTCATTGAATTTGAAATTATTTCAGTGTTTTAGAATTGTTATCAATTAATTCAGATATAGAAATCCTAGCATTATATTTTCTTATTGACGACGTGTGTTACGGTTAATACAAATTATGTAACAGACTATTGCTTTCATGCAAACACCAAAAAAACGGGATCAACATATAACACTAAAATAGCAAGAGAAAATTTCATGGTAAATGGGTGGAAAAGGCTCGGTTTTAATTCTCAATTTTTTTTTCATTTTAGAAAACAATTACAAATTTCTTTCAAATATTATTTCGTTTCACAAATTCATCACACCTTTTTATATGGCTTAGTTCCAAAGATACACGTAATTTAAGTAGGCTAAATATGAAAATGAGAAACAGTGCTTACCAAAATTTTAACATATTTGAATGTATTTTTTCCTACCATATTCAGTTACTCGAAGACAACAATATAAGTACCTTACTTTAATTTTTTTCTATTTTTCACATAAAAATATAGTTTTTATTGGACTTGAAATTATGTGGCAAATGTTTGAAATTATTTGTGCATATTATTGTGAAGTTTTTTATTGCGTAGAATGTATTAAATTAAGGGGATTTATGAACTGATGAATATACTGAAGCAGGTGGATTCGTAATCGGAAGGAGTAGTGGATAAGATGAAATAATAGGTCAAATACAATTGTATGCAAGTATCATGAATAGTCATAAAACCAACGTTTCGCACAGTAAACAGACTGTTCTTCTTCGGGATCGAATACATTCAGTTCATATGCATAATAATATGAACAACCTTTTGTGACCATAGAATGCTATTTAAGAAATAATATTTCAGGCTCGATTTTATATAGATTCAACTCTCATTCCAATGCACTGAATGCCTACCTCCTGAATCAGAGCAGCGTTTGTTTACTGTTAGAAACGTTGTTTTCTTCTCGCTATAATTTTGTTTTTGGCCTACTATTTCATCTTATTCGTTTCTCTACATGACATCATACTTCCCTCGCTAATAATTCATAATTAAGTAATATTTTTCTTTAACACCTGAGACTTAAATCATTCAGGGCTTGGAAAACATAATAATATCAACTAGTAGGTGAAGAGCCTCTGTCACTCTACAGTCACTATATGAATCCAATATATCAATTATTCTCTCCTGAACGCTTACAGACGATATTAAAATAAATTGATCCCTACATAGCACTTATAAACGCTGATAACCTCGATAACAACGTAAAAAAAACACTTCCACTATTCTTACAAACTTTGAAGGTTGAAAAATAAGTTCTTCAATTTATTGTCCTGTCAGGAAAGAAGTGCATGAAATGAATTTCAAATATCTGCTTTTACTTACTGATTTACATATACAGTGCTATTTACCAGACTTTAAACTACTAATCACAAGTTCATTTACGTAACTGTGATAAAAATTAAATTAGTGCGTTACAAAAGCCCTGATTCGTTTGTCAATCAATGTCAGAGTATCTTGTTCTTGTTATAGAATATTATTATAATGACAATAATAGGATTTGGTAGATCCTGTGGAAAAGATTAGCTTCAAGGATGTGGAATGAAATAAGTTGCGCATTTTTTACAATAGCACTATATGTTAGGTATTAAAAATAATTTATTATGACTAATAAATAATATTCTATAACACAAAATTATGAATATTTTAAGTCCGCTATTTACAGTCATATAATAACAGTAATGGTAAAACATTATGCAACAACATACGACATGGGTACTGGTTAATAGTTCATACTGACTTATTATTACGAAATTGTATGTCTCAGATTCTTCTCTAAATTCTTTTGTAGAACAGAAGGAATGGCTAAGAAGAAATTAAGTTAACTCAACTTTCAACTGACTTCGGTTAATTAGATAACGGTTAATATTTTGTAGCAGTCTTTTAAATATGGAGATCCCAGAATAATGTACATTTTTCTGTGTAATTGGCAATTCTTTACAAATTTTCTTTCTTGTATTGAAGCCATGAGCATAATAATTATTCATAAATGCCATCGATGAGTAAATGTATTCTCACGACAGAATAAAATTTAAAGGCAGTCCTTCATGAAGTTCGTGAGGTGACCTGACATATTGCTCGGTCAACACGTATATACCTGCTGACCCAGAATATAATTCCGTATGAAAAAACCTGAAGTACACTAAGTAAATTAGATTTTTTGTTTTTAAATCACTGAAGGTGGATATAATTCTTATAGAATATGTTGCGGGGCTGTGTTCCGAAAGTAACTGATTAATCTGATCAGTACAGTTTAGTTTATTACTTATTAGTAAACCAAGGAATTAAATAGATGAAGTTTCATTTACATTATAGTAATTGTCTCTTAGAGTTGTACGTTGTAAAGTTGTGTTGTGTGTGTGAAATTACATTAAATATGTTTTATCACAGTTAACTTCTAATCCATTAATAGTAAACCATGTTAACAGGTTACTTAAATTGCAATTACTTTCCTCTTCTTATGTGTCTTCCTTACTTTTTATTAATATACAAAGAGAAGAAAACGTTTACTGTTTTTGGAAGATAATTTTTATGTATCACGTTTTATACCCCTTAATTCTAGCAGAGTAGGTTACCTTCAACCGACGACTTCGTATACATATTTTGTGTTTCATTTAATTTTATATTAATGTGATAGAAAGGACATGGACAAATGAAAAGAACATTTTAACAATAATTTTGAATGTTTTATGAAGGGTCAGACAGGCTCATGTGTGGGGTAGAACTTTGGCCCCCCAAAAAGTTAGACAACCAAGGCAATTGTTTTGCGGTGGGTTTGTGTGACGCAAGGCCGAGCATGGGCAGTCCTTGCAATTTTTGTTCCAGAACCTTCGAGAACTGAATGTTTTAGGGCAATGCTTGTTAGATGTCACTGCGAATGCAGATTTACGATTGTTTTTCAGTAGTTTCTGAGGACTGAAGGTAGCAGAAACGCTTTTTCATCAGAATTTTAGTGGGTGTGGACGAGAACTGACTGTGTCAGAACGTTGCGATGTGTTGATAGGGGTAGACTGTTTCAGAATACTGAACATAGGACTCGAGTTTTAATAATCCTCTAAAATGATCCATGTATTTCCCCTGAGCACTAATTCTTTAATACTACCTGTTGCATTCTATTTCGTGTGATTGAAACCAGAAAATTGAAGTTCCTGTAATGTCATATCGTTTTATTTCTTCATGTTTCAGAACGCTGTGGGGTGTTTGACGAGAACTTAGCTCCAGAACGTGAACAACCGCATGAGAATTGCAGCAGCCAGTGAGCTAATATGGTCAGCCTTCTAGAAGCAACAGTGGTAGTGCATACCACTGAAAAGAGGTGATAATATTAATCCATGCACTATAACTGAAAGTATGTCGTGGACAAAAATATAACGATGCAATATACAAGTTGATAAAATCTCATCTTGTTATATGAGTGGTCTGAACTATTGAACTTTCATTGATCAAAAATGTAAATTGCTGTGAATTGTAAAAATTGTATGAACAGACAGTCAAACTCTTAAATTAATGGCCTAATGTAAATTTTTCATTGCGAAAGATTTGAGTGGGCAAATTTGTAATGAATACTATGTAATATTATTTTGTGTTATAAATGTTTTGGGCATTTTACTGTTGCATTTCTGTCTATCAATCCTGGTAAAGTTGCACGACTAAAGAGAAATTCCAAAGATATGAGTATCGCTAATAATTTCTTAAACAGTTGTGAAATTTCACTACATAAATTGAGTTTCGTTAAATTTCAAGATTTAAATTTCATTAAAAACATTTCCTACCAATCATTTTCCATGGTACTCAGTGTTTGCCCCTTGAGAGTCACTTTGCAATTTATATAAATTCAGTAATCTGTTGATTTTGTTTTCCAAGTGCAAAACATTGAGTTGTGAATTTTTTTGTTTATTAATAGATTTACAACATGTTCATTTTAAACACTAAGCAAATTAGATAAAAGAAATACTATGGGGGGAGAAGTGACCACGCTCCGAATGAAACAAAATGATGTCACTGCAATAAAATTAAACTTCACAGGTCTGTTGGCCGCTTCCTCTTCAATCTGCGACGTGTTGTTAGTTCATTTGCTAAATGGCTGACCTCTCCGTTATGGTGTCCTGGGAGATTTTGACGATAATTAGTGCTGAGTCTGTGTATTTCATCTTCTACAGTAGGTATGGCTAGATCTTCATGCATTGTTTTGTTCCTCAGAAACCACGGTGCGTTTAAGATGATGCGAACGATTATTGACTGAAGACGTTCAATACTTATTTAATTCGAAGGCTTGGTGCACCCCAGTAGTTGAATCTCATATGTCCATATGAGTTTAATAATGCATTTATATATAAGTATTTTGTTTTATGTTTTCAATTTATAATTTCTGCAAAGTAGCCAATTCATTTGGTGAAGCTTATTCTTGATAATGATCCCTTTATTGAGAAAATTTTAATAAATTATGTTTGCGATTCGTTGTAAAATGACAATCATGCGTTATTATTTAACCCAAATTTAGCACTGTAATTCATGTCTTATTTAATTATTACAACAAACATATATATACATACATTGTAACATATGCGTTACATCTGCGTCCCAGTTTGCCCAATGTCGGTCTTCAGATCAATTTGCCTTTTTGGATGTCGTTCAGAAATTCCGCCAGGTTGGCATTGTTGACAGCGCTATTCATTACTGAAGTTAGTCTGCTTGATTTGATTTGAATTAATTTACGACGAGGTATATTGAATTATTGATTCTGGCAAATGCGCTGAAGTGCTTGAAAGTTCGAGTCACTTGTGTAATGACCACGGCCTGGGGACACTGATATCTCTTGGCTTGGTGAGTGAATAGTGGTAATATTAAATGAAAGGTTTTGGTAATTTTATATTTAAATAAATTACCTGGCGCCCTAAGTTATATGCGGGACGAGATTGGAAAGCTGCAGTGAGCCAAGGCAGAAGAGAAGGACGAAAACCGAATTTAATATATATATATATTGTAGAAGATCCGGCGTACCTCCGTATTCGAGGATTTAAATGCTTTTTGGGCGCCAGGTATTTTTTAATAAAAATACCAAAAAAGTGGATTTTAATAACTTTAATCCATTTCAGAACATGAGAAAAATTATCACTACAGGGCGTGGTCTTTCTCCGTCCGCAACTGCCGACACATCCTTCTCGAGTCTCGCCAGACTCCATTGTTGGCCCGAGTTGCGACAATTGCAACTCGCAAGCTGGCCCGCATTGTTGCGTGTAACTTTTCATGTTACATTATCCCTGCCCTCAATGAATTTAAAAAATTGCACAATTTTTTAATGACACTCACTGAATCACAGTCGTAAACAATTTGACTGACCAACGCCCTTAACAAAATTACATTAAGTTTTACAAAACATCACTCATAAATTAATTACAAATTTTTCTGACGTACCATTCAATCCTTCATCAGCATAAACATCCAGTAAAATACAATTTCCTCAATTAAATAATTCAAAATTATTATAAACCAATCACGGACAAACCCTTAACTTTAATTACAACCACATAACTTCAACCCAAACAATTTCTTTAAGAACCTGTAATCAGCTGTTTGCTGTCTTTCCAGCTGTTCGCTGTCAAGATCCAAAATTACTTTGGCCATAATTTTTCTATAGTCTACTGTCTCTGCACAACAGCTGTTTAACGCACGTCGCAAAATTTTCAACAGAACATCTGTTTCTTATAACTAATTGCAATGTTATTACATAAATTTTATTTGCCATCAGCTGTTTCTGACGGCTCATATGACATTTATTTTAATTGTTGTCAGCTGTTTAACGCACGTCAACAGAACATCTGTTTCTTATAACTAATTACAATGTTATTACCTAAAATTTTACATCCCATCAGCTGTTTCTGACAGATCATATGACATTTATTTTAATTGTTGCCAGCTGAATTTGATGTATCATCTGATCTTTATTAGTTTGACATTAACAGAATACCGCATTCAGTTTTTCCACCTGGATTCCAAGGAAATCCACACCCACCCCTATTCCATAACTTTCTTCCTGCTCTGTTTTCACCATAGGATGCACAATTTTGAGACATAGAAGCACATTTTTTGCTAATCATTAAGTTCCGCTCAGTTTTTTGATGAATGTTTCTCCCACGTACCTTTCTCTTGTACGTTTTTCGGGAGTTATTCTTAAATCTATTAACAAAACATTTCACTACTTCATCTTTGTTTGCAAACATAATAAGCTGTTCCCTAACCTGCCTATTCAATGCGTTCGCATTACCTTCACACTTATCAGCTTCCATCTGATGCTCTACACGTTTAAATTTTTTCTTAAACTTATTTGCAAATAATTCAAATAATTTTAACAACCTTATGTCCCTCTCTACATTATGATTAACCTCCACTTCAACTTTCTTAACTACATCATGAAACCGATCCTTCCGCATCAGATCTTCCTTTATTGTTACAGCAACCACACTCTCCTTTTTTAACAAATGATCTCTTTGCTGTTTTGGTCCATCCTTAGCCCCCAATGGTAGTTTTATTTCTATTTCCTTGGCTATCTCATTTGGTAAACCCATATGACACTCTTTTTTACTAAAATCCAAAACTACTTTATGCTTGACAATCCAATCTAAGCCCAATACAAAAGGTACAAACAAAGACTTAACTACTATACATCTAATAAGCATCTCCTGACCTTGGATTCTAACCTTTAAAAGAATCTGTTTACTGCTTTTCTCAAATTTCTTCCCAATGGCTCCATACACTCTCATCCCAGTTATTGGCAAGCTTTCTAGAATTGCTTTCCTTTCCATCAGCTCAAGATATAATTGTTCACTGATAAACGTAGATGTAGCTCCAGTGTCAATAATGACTCTTCTTTTCCCATCTCCCTCAATGTCAATATCAACAGATAACAATTCATGGTCAGATGATTTCTCTTCCCCTTCATCCTCAATTTCTTCTAATAATTCTTTCCCATTCACCAAAATTGGTATTATTTGATTTTTTTTTGTAGTCCCTATTCTTTTCTTCCTCAACCAGGGGACTTGCCATTGAAGAAGGTTTTAGTTTTCCTTCGGTCTAGGATTGTCTTTTCTAGCCTGCTGAGATCTATAATTTCCCCTTTCTTCTTCGTGCTGGTTATCACGTCTCCATGTAATCCAATTATTATCCCTATACTCATTACTCACATTTTCTCTGGGATTTCTATATCTATTCATTTCGTCCGTCTCCCTATCACAAGTCTTTCCCACATGTGACCTCCTCCTCTCTTCCTGTTCTACATCATCCAGGAATTTGAGTAATTTCAGCATATCTATTACAGATTTCTGCCCCTCACCAATAGCTTAAATTATTTCCACCTCAAAATGGAACTTGATTCTGTTTACAAGTTCTTCATCACCCAACGGGGTATCCAAGTATTTGTTCTTATTTATCATAGCCAGGAAATATTCCTCTCTCGTCCCATCCTTACTGCCTCTGTATTTCCCATTATGCAAGGTTTCTACAATCACTCTCTGTTTGTTCTGATCCCAAAATCTTTCCAAAAATTTCCTCTTAAGCACCTCAAATCTCTGCTCCTCCCCTACCACTACATCTAACCAATTAACAATTTTCTCTCCTAAGCACTGTCTCATCACTCTCGCTTTGTTATGTTCTGGGATATTAACAATTGCAAAATACTCCTGTAATTCATTTATAAACTTCTTAGGATTTTGTCTTTCTCCATTATCGAAACGGGGCATTTGCAATTCGATTCCTCCCTTTGGAGTCACACTCATGTTACTTACTGAAATTGCCTTCCACAGGTCATATAAGTTTTCTGCCGATTTCTCTAAAATTACTATCCTGTTCCCTTCTATGTTACTGCCCTTCGTATCTACACACCGCTCTACTTCTACCATATTTTCTATCTGCTCATCACTACTATTTACACATTCTTCCTTATATACATCTGCATGCATTTCCTTAATACATTAACCCTGCCATCAAGAACTTCCTCTTTTTTCATAATCCTATTACCCATGTCATCAAGAACTTCCTCATTTTTCATCAAATATCTTATTATGTCCCTGAGCATAGCGTCCTCTGCCTTCTCATCTACTCTTTCACACGTAATAGCCTCCTGCACTTCTTCCATTTTAACAAACTACACAACACACACTGTACTCTGCTTTTTAATACACACACACACCTCTCGACGAAATCCACGCATCGGTCACAGGACCCCTCAGCTATGCGTAGAACAGCTCTCTTCCCCAGCGTTCCTTTTTCAGCGCCTCCCACTTCTTCAGCCGTCGTATAATTCTAGGGTACCACGTAGTCGTCCTCACCAAACCACGTTGTTCGGGCCCCAACGCTGCGGCGCCAAATGTAGAAGATCCGGCGTACCTCCGTATTCGAGGATTTAAATGCTTTTTGGGCGCCAGGTATTTTTTAATAAAAATACCAAAAAAGTGGATTTTAATAACTTTAATCCATTTCAGAACATGAGAAAAATTATCACTACAGGGCGTGGTCTTTCTCCGTCCGCAACTGCCGACACATCCTTCTCCTTTCTCTACCCCATGACGACTGCTCGAGTCTCGCCAGACTCCATTGTTGGCCCGAGTTGCGACAATTGCAACTCGCAAGCTGGCCCGCATTGTTGCGTGTAACTTTTCATGTTACAATATATATATATATATATATATATATATATATATTATATATATATATATATATATATATTGTAATATACTTTTTGTGTATAAAAACATTTATTAATTTAAAGTACAAATATGATCAATTTTAATATTTTTGTTTATTAATTTAAGTGAAGACACGGGCTTACTCTCAGGGGATTTTGGGTCTCTCAAGAGATGGAGTATGCATTAGCTGAAAATAGAAAGAAAAATCATTGAATGTTATTTATCCAGAGCAATGAGCAAGTTTCACAATTTTTTTTTCGCTTACCCACAATTACTGGGCCAACAAACATCCACCTCTCGAATGTTTGTGCGTCTCTCTGGCGTCTTGCAGGATTCGATCACGTCTGCTCACGTCCGTCCACTCGCCTGCCTTCTGGGGTCGAGCCACGTCCTCTCCTCTCCTTGTTTCACTTCTCTTCTGGGGTCTGGATATCTGCTCTCTGGTTATCTGCTCTCTGGTTCACTCGCCTGCCTTCTGCGCTCTGGATATCTGCTCTCTGGATATCTGCTCTCTGGTTCACTCGCCTGCCTTCTGCGCTCTGGATATCTGCTCTCTGGATATCTGCTCTCTGGTTCACTCGCCTGCCTTCTGCGCTCTGCTCCACTCGCCTGTCTTCTCGGGTCTGGTCGCGAGCCACTTTTTTGGGGGGTAACAGGCTACATGAGGGTGATCCTGAAGCAGGCAACTCCCCTTTAATAGCATAGGAAGGGACTTGAAAAGGGGGGATGTGGAAGGTAGAGCAAGGTAGCCCAGGGTTGACTAGGGCCCCCAGGCTGTAGTGTAAGGATCCTAAGCGGTGTTTCACCTAAAGTTGATGCAGGGAAAACCCCTAGAAAACCTGCATCAGGTAGGTCGGGCTAGTGGGTACTACTCCTGCGCCGTTCTGATGACGGGAGACTGGATTGCTGTGGGAACTCAACAAACCCGCCTTGTTCAGTATTGAGAGGCAGTTAGCCGACTGGTCCAATAGGATCAGCGAACAACTCTTACCGTATGCCGAAGGTCTTCGACCCCCGTACATACACCTCTCAAACTGCCCAAGGTCGCCTCAGCCTGCAGGAGTCTTAAATTAGCTACCTTGGCCATGGACCAAGGGGGGAAGGAAAGAGGAAAACCAGGAAGGAGGAAGTCAACCTCCACCTGGCTCTCACTCATTTCCCAGCAGGTAATATGTCGCGAGCCACCCATCGGCTTCCCTTTTAAACCTTCCGACGGGAATTCCCCTATTTCTCAACATTTCGGGGTTCCCCGCCCTCATTTTTCCCGCGGGGGTTCACCATCGTCATTTTTTATACACGCAAGGCGGGCCTCCCCCGCGGGGAACCACCATCTTTTGGCCGACTAGCCATTGTTGTTGGCCGAACTGCGCCTCATAACGCCACAACCTTTCAAAATCCGCCTTTTTTATCACAATATATTATATATATATTAT